>OU611994.1:40000-1240000 GCA_914767915.1 Agriopis aurantiaria | reverse complement strand
GGCGCTGATGAGGCTGCCACCGTACTGTAGCGCATCAGGGATGTTTGCGCACGCGCATATAGACGGTTTCGCCGCAATCATGCGTAAACGCGTAGCGTCCCTGATGCGCCGCGTGCGGGGCAGCTCCAACAGCTACCTGCAGCTGTTCGCCTGGCGGATGGACCTGGACTGCCCAATAATGCAGCACTGGACCAAAGTTCATGTTGAGCATTCCGGGTCTAAGCCGAAATATAGGTTAAGATAAAAGAGAATGACTTTTGACTTTTAATTTTTATGTTTTAGGTAATTTTATTTTATTTTGATGTTATGTGTATGTAATAATAATTCTAATTTTTGTAATTTTGTATATATATGGGATTGTTTTCTGAAATAAATTGATTGAATTGAATAAACTAGATTTTTAGCACTCCTTCCTCCTCCTTTCAGCCGTAGGGCGTCTACTGCTGGACAGTGGACATAGGCCTCCCCCATCGATCTCCAAAAAGGCCGGATGGAAGCGGCCTGCATCCAGCGGTTCCCTGCGTTTCTAGCACTAGTAGGTACCTACTATTGAAATCTATAACAACCCATGAGCCTCTTACAGATGTTCCTGACTGAATACACAGAAACCCCATTCGATGCGCTCAACTACCTAGCGGGGGAGTGCAATTACGGCGGGAGGGTGACGGACGACAAGGACAGGCGACTCATTCTGTCTCTGCTCTCCACCTTCTACAACGAGGAGGTCACCACCGATATGAAGTGAGTAGAGGAACTTTAGGCTCAGCTAATGATCTGTTCAAACGGATCGTTTACAGTTATCCGTAAGAATATAATGATGAGTTGTTACAAAATACGTGCTATCTTCTTCGGGCGTTTAAAGTTTTAGGTAGAAAAATCTCTTAGTCTGGGTGTCTCAGTGAATCGGTTTCTTCTTAGCAAGCATGCTCCGCCGTAGACCGCATCATCGCGAGATGGCCAATTGCAGCCAAGCGCAAGCCTATTTATAAGAGGGTCCAATTTAAATTTGAAGTATGAATTTTCCACTTCTAAGAGTGGATAGTAGTGAATCCCGTTTAACATCTTCGGGCTTGCATTTGACAACATTATGAGTTTATCATAAGCTGGTAAAGCATCAACAACACCGCTAGTATTGCAGGTGTTCATAAGCAGCGATTACCGCATACAAATGACGATATAACTCCCTTGACTGCTCATCCTTTACCCCGCCGTAAGCCAAAGTTTCTTTCGAGCGGGCCTATCCTAGACGCGAGTTGAATGAATTACTTTTGAGTCTACAATCACAAGCGCCATACGATATCCTACCCCCAGGGTAGGATATTAACATCCACGTAGTTAACATCATGCACAATCAAATTATGACTCGTGTGCGATCAAGTGGTTATATTATATTATATTATTTATATTATCTTTGCCGCTTACCACCTGGTGGACCGCTTCTTAGTTTGTCACTATGTATATTTATTTTAAAAAACATGATGTTGGTTACAATTTTATTTTAATGTATAATATTGTTGTGTAGTTATTCGTTCTCCCCGAGCGGCGATTACTGCATGCCGGCACACATGGACTACTACTCGGTGCTGGACCACATCAAAGCGCTGCCCCGGATCGCCAATCCAGAGGTGTTTGGACTCCACGACAACGCGGACATCACTAAGGACAACAAGGAGGCTAACGCTGTAAGCTATGTAACATGCCTATCTATACATATTATCTATATGTACTACGTACATATAACATCTATATATTTATATATGTACGTAGTACTTACATAGAACTCGATGAACATGCCTTGGTTCACTGCAAATCGTCGTTGTGGTGTGAAAAGTGAATAAGTGCAAAAAGCAAATTTCGATATCGCGTTTAGTTTTTTTGATCTTAAAATCTGTTTAATTTTTATAGACTATTATTTAAAAAAACCTGAAAACGTAAGCTACACTTCAATATAAAAATATTTATCATCATCATTATCAGTCTATCATGTGCCACTGCTGGGACACAGGCCTTCTATCAGAGAGAAAATTAGCCCTAATCCACCATGCTGGCCCAGTGCATGTTGGTGAGTGTCATTGTCTTTGACCTTTTGAGGTTCTTGGACATACCGGTTACCTCACGACGTTTTCCTTCACCGTTGTTGAGCGATTGCATCGAAACTGCACATAATAAATAAGCCATTGGTGCAGGGCCCGAGGGTCGACCGGGTGCCTTCAGATTGTAAACTGCACATCCTGGCGCTCGTCCACATTCGCATAGTTTTATTCTCAGTTTAAAAATTCTGGTAGTAGGTGATTAAAATTTATTTGTTTCAGCTTCTATTCGGGTGTCTGCTGACACAAACGTCCATAATCGCTGGCGCGGGCGGCGGGGAGGGCGAAGGCGGCGGGGGAGTGGTGGAGCTCACCCGCGACATGATGGGGCGTCTGCCGCAGCCGTACGACGTGCTAGAAGTCTCTAACAAGTACCCCGTGCAGTACTACAACAGTATGAACACGGTGCTCAAACAGGTATTAACACGATCGTTTGCGCACACACTTTTAAAACGAAAGACACCGCGAATTAAAAAAGAGAGATATAAGGAGAGATTATTAATTACTTTTTGTACTCCCGTCATTCATGAAACGATTTGGAAATATTTTTTTATTCATTCAAAGGATATACTTTCAGATTGGTCCCATAGAACATTAAATTTGGCTTGGCTTTTAAATCAAAATAACCGAAATCATTTTTTATTTATGCAATTAAATGAGATGCTCTAGGCGAGATGATTTCTGGGGAGACATGGAGTTATGGGAAATGATCTCAATCTTTCCCAGGGATCAAAACGGACAATGTGATATGATCAAAGATAATATACCCACTTGATCGATTCAATTCGCGCCTAGGATTGGCCCGCTCGAAAAAGGTTAAGCTGAAAAAGTGTAGCTTTGGCTTATGGCGGGGCAAAGGATGAGCAGTCAAGATACGATGTATAGGTGCGTTCTAATCTCGGTCAGAAACGGCGGCATTGCACCGGGTGTCAAAGTAATTTATTCATAAATATAAATTTACACGTCAAATCAAAATAATTAGTATCATAATGATATATAAAAATTATATACATATACATTATAATATTATACAAACTAATATCAATTCTCATTATTTCACAAATGTATAATATGTATTATTTTATTTGGCCATCACTCCCCTTGAACTCATTGAAGTTATAGAACGTTTGCTCCATGAGCCAGTGCTTGAGTCTGCTTTTAAAGCAGGTCACACTTGGAGCAGTTGTTATCGTATCCGGCAACATGTTGTACACCGGGCCCATAACGTGGGTCAGTTTGCTGGATTGGTGTACGGGAAGAAGATTATAAAAATCTATCCGGTAGCCTATTACAGGTAAGTAGATTGAATATAATGTAATACCTGCAGGAACTAATCCGCTACAACCGCCTGCTGTTGGTGGTGAGTCGCACGCTCCACGGCGTCCACATGGCGTCGCAGGGCCTGGCCATCATGAGCGCAGAGTTGGAAGGGTGTAACAACGCCTTCATAAAGGGCATCGTACCGGCCGCGTGGATGTCCAAGTCATACCCGTCTATGAAACCACTGGGGTCATACGTCGCTGATTTATTGTCCAGGTAACTCATTTGTTGGACAGGTAATATTTTATATTAGACAGGTAACTAGTTTGGTAGACAGGTAAGTTTACTTGAATTTTTTGGACAGGTAAATATTTTTTGTTATTTTTATGGTTCCGTACCCGAAGGGTAAAAACGAGACCCTATTACTAAGCCTACATTGTCTGTCCTTCCGTCCGTCCGTCTGTCTGTCTGTCCTACCTTTAAACGGCTGAAGATACTGTAACGGCTCTAAAAATATCTTCCGTTCATGGCAAATGGCACAAACCTTGGCCTTGACGAGGCCCAGATTATATCTCTCAGGAAACAAGGATTTTCAGTTCCAATTTCAGCTGCTATGATTTGTAAGATCATCTCCATCATAATTTTAGCCGTAGGACGTCCACTGCTGGACATAGGCCTCCCCCGTCGATCTCCCAAGGGGCCAGTTGGAAGCGGCCTGCATCCAGCGTTTCCCTGCGGTTTCTTAGGTCGTCTGTTCATCTTGTGGATGGACGTCCTACACTGCGCTTACCAGTCCGTGGTCTCCATTCTAGAACCTTTCGGCCCCATCGACCATCTGCTCTGCGAGCTATGTGCCCTGCCCACTGCCACTTCAACTTGCTAACCCGGTGGGGCTATGTCGGTAACTTTCGTTCTTCTACGGATCTCCTCATTTCTGATTCGATCTCGTAGAGAAATCCCGAGCATAGCCCTCTCCATAGCTCGTTGTGCGACTTTGAGCTTGCTTATAAGACCCATAGTAAGAGACCACGCTTCAGTGCCGTATTTGTGAGATACACATGGTAAAATTTGGCTTGTTATGCAGGTAAAGTTATTTTGTATCGTAACATTAGGTACTATCGGATTTGCGCTCTGATGTACCTACCTAAAGCAAGTCTTCGACTCGTCGTGAAGTAGCGCTTCGCCATGTTGAGCACATAGAGTTGGAAAAAAAATGTAAAAGTCATCACTAAGAAAATTAAACATTTTGGGAATTCAACGTTTTAGGAAGTCGACATTGGCGTCGATTCTGTCATACCACTAAACTAAACCAATCTGACAGAACTAAAACTATCTGCGTCTCTTTTCATTTCCATATGTGAGAGAAGTTAAGCAATAGTCTTAGAGCTGTCAAATTTAGTTTAATTTAGATAATGGTACAACAGAATCGACACCATTGTGCAAAAGAGAAAATAGTCTAAGTTTTATTTGTTAGCTGAGTAATTTTGATATGTTGTCGAGGTCAGGGGCGGATCCAGGAGTTCATTTTGGGGGGGGCGGGGGGCATTCTGACAAGGTTCGAAGGAATCAAATCGAAAAATTGAGTCGAATGTATGGAATTGCTAGGTGTTTTGGCCATGGCTCCCATGCCCCTCCCCCCTGGATCCGCCAATGAGTCGAGGTAATGATTTATTTTGTCGGACGTTTAACCTGATCCATTAGGCAACTCTGCTTTTCTAATAATTATTATGTATCTGAAACAAACCATCGTGTTTCGAAGTTGCAAGGTTTTCTATACTAATATTATAAAGAGGAAAGATTTGATTGTTTGTTTGTTTGTTTGTTTGCATTGAATAGGCTCAGAAACTACTGAACCGATTTGAAAAATTCCTTCACTGTTGGGAAGCTACACTATCCCCGGGTAACATAGGCTATATTATTTTATTTTTTTAAATAGGGATTCTTACTAAAACTCCAATAATGTAACCCAAGGTGTAAAAAAATAAGATTTACAATTTTGACTTTGCGTGTTTGACAGTTCTAAGACAGGACAACGTCTGTCAGGTCAGCTAGTATCAAATAAAATCAGACAGACGTTTTGACATCTCTTTTATTACACTAAAGTATCACAACACATACAGTTCACGATATCTATTAATTTGTATAAACGTAGTGAGAGGTACGCGTTTGTACTCAGTCTACAAGTTGTACTAACATAAATGCGAAATAACTCTTAAGGATCGAGCACACCAGGACGGGCCGCAGCGGGCCGGGTCGCATCGCAATGATCAGTTTCATACATTTTATATAGAAATCCGGCCCGCTGCGCCCCGGCATAATGTGCGATACTTCATATAAATTTATAATAAGAATATTCGGGATATTTTTGCACACACGGTCATCTGACACTAAACAAAGCTTGTGATATCGCTCCCAGAGACTGATATACATACATACATATATAGTTTTAGATATTAACAACCAGTTATAGAACAAACACAAATGTTCATTACATGTTTGTCCTAGGTGGGGATCGAACCCACGCCCCCAAGCACAGACGGTAGGTTCACTACCAACTGGACCAACGGGCTATCTAAAATTGTATGAAAGTGATTTTTGCGATGCGACCCGGCCCGCTGCGGCCCGTCCTAATGTACTCGATCTTTAACAAAACAAGTGTGCGCTCGCGCAGTGGGCGGCGTACAATGCTAAATCCATCGATAAACTATTTTGTTGGTATATCGTTGACTATACACGCTATAATTTCTTGGCACCGCCACTTGATTTCGGGATCTCCACATAACTCACTATTATTATAATCAGAACTGTCAAAACTGCACAACTCTGCTGGTCTGTGCAAAAAGAGAAGCGTCGTAGCATAACGGTGAACTAAAAACATGCGTGACAAGCCATACGACAACTCTTCTCTTTTTGCACAGACTACCTATTGGTAATTTATACAAATATCAAGCATTCATTACACTTTTTAACCCGCGACGCAGAAAGGGGGGTGTTTAATCCAGTAAATCAGCACACGCGCGACCTCAATCTTTACGACGCTTCTCTTTTTGCACAGACTCTATTGATTTAACGCTGGAATCTGCGGTAGAGTAAGTAGCCGGAAAGATTGACAGCAGTGACTCGAACATAATCATAAAATTATAGAGCTAACTTATCTGTTGAATAGAGTTGGCAACGGTCAAAGTGGCGCTAGCATAGTTTTTACTTTTAGTGTGGAAATTTTGTCTGTATAAGATTTTCCACGTACAAACAAAAAATCCATTACCAAATGACAGAACTAATAATTCCTATATAAGGCCATGGGAAATCAATCAGTGGTTGTTGTCCAAAATGTTGGAGATACAGATGATACTGTTGTACCCAGATATAACCAGAAAGTATCCAGATTGCGCCAGTTCGATATACCACTGACAAAGTGCACCAAACCACCTAATGCCTGCACCCACTGTCAAACTACTATAAACATAAAGCAAAGTGATGCTTGACCACTCCCCCGACTACTTACGATACTTTGTTGAAAAATTAAAGGTGCTCCGCTCCAATACGGCTCTGATCAGTACAACGTAAGAGGAAAACATCTTTAAATTTAAGCCCTTACACGCCAAGCAAGTTGGGCTTTTCCTACACATACCTATAAAATTGAATAAACATATCATTTTGTAAGTGCCAAGACTTCCAAGACAAGAGGATTGTAAATGCCACCCTAATAATTTAGCTCTCTAGCACTTTAGTACAGGCGAGTGTTAGGGGTGATTACTATTTATGTCTCGACAGTTGCAGACTGATAAGGCTTATGGCACAAGGAACGAAAATATAGCATTTGACCATCTAAGATCAATTTGTACAACATAACACTGTGAAAAATATCCGCAGCGTGCTTTATAGCAGTCACAAACCACGTACAAAATTTCAGATCATACAAAAAACTGTAAAGACAGCAAAAGCCTTACCTAACATCATTATAAAATACTGTAAAGGTACGCAAACATAACATTACATAATTACATCAAAATTAGCAATTACACAACTAATACTCTGTTGTTTGGAAACCTATATAGGGCCTAAAATTGACGACACAGCAGCGACGTACAAAAGGATCAACCTTCAGACTTTTTGGCTAGATCCAAGAGTTTGTTCATCAGTTCTCCTCCGAAAGATTCCCTGTATTTCTTGCTGATGTTGTTTAACAACGCGTAGGGGGTTTCGTAGCTCATGTTATCCATGTTAGACAGCGATACGTCATCATATCTCTTGCCCACGATCCTGAAGCCCGCCGAGGACATCTCTATGCAGTAGTCCTTGTTTTCTAATGTGGTGAGATTGATGAAGATACGTTGGTTGTTGCTCTTTACCTTGGGTGATATAGTGGCGTTCTTCACGTGTTTGCGGATGTCGTTGATGGCGGACTCCGCCTCTTGGGGCCAGGTTTCCTTGTCCAGTACTTTTTCTGTCATGGTGGTTCTGTAAATAACGAGACAATACTTAGAGAATATGATAAACTATCAATTTCACCCATAACAAGGTGGAAGATTGTAATATTAAAAGCCTACCGGCCCAGAAAGTCCCTTTCCCATGATGTTGAATTCCTAATAGCTATATTTATTTCCAAAATACTTTTTAAATTATTGAATAATAGGCTTGCGATTGACCACCACTACGCCTGGCGTTAAGCGATGATGCAGTCCACGATGGAGCACGCTTGCCTAAAAGAAACCGATTCACTCGCGACTTGAAGACATACAGATTGTAACTATCGGGGAACACTCATTCAGGCAGCGCATTCCAGTCATGCAGTTAGCAAATAGCGCTTCTTACGTGTTTTTGGAATATCAACCATGAAACGATGTCGCATTTTAGAATCCGGGCGGGCCATCCGTAAAAAATGGGTAGGAGGGAATTGAATCATGCAGATCCGATGCGAAATGTATCCGATAAAAACCGATAGACCAAATGTTGAATTCCAGAAAATAATATGAGAAAGATAGTTTTTCCTGGGTTCTGTTTTTTTTTTTGTTGAGGATATAGATAACAAAGACTGCATTCACCACCATATGGAATACAAAACCAGAAAAATATTGAATATTTAGTTAAAATATTACAAAGTATGTATTTCTTTTGTGAGAAGAGCTATTTAATTTTGCTAGTAATAAGCAAATAGTTTATGAAACTAATTATAATAAAATATGAGTACTCAATAGGAAGTTAGTTATAAATCTGTTTCATTAAAATATATTCACACATTTTAGTCTAAAGCAAATATCAAATATAACTGCTTTATATTTTAACTACTCAGTATTATTCTGGATATATAAGGAATTCTGATAAATAAACAGATCATATATTATACAATAATATTGTGCGGAACATACAACTACCTAAACACTTTTATGAGCTGGAGATGTGCCAAAACCGCTGGAAAACTGGACTGTATTACTAAAATTTATTAGCATCATTGAATGCGCCTATATAATGCTGTTGTGATGTTAGGTGCAAGTTTAGATGTTTGTTGAATAGATTCGGATGAAAAAGCATTATCCATGATAGGCCCTAGAAACAGCAGAGAAATAAATAAAGTTTAGAAGAATTGCACTGATAGTATGTCCGCGCTGGGATATAAATACAATTTGTATGACATACTAATTTTATGTTGACATATTTTTACAGCAATTTGTTGTATTTATTATATTAGTAATTTTATAATATTATTCCTATTTTTACTAGGAAATCTATTTTAGTTTTAACAGTATCTGAGATAAATGTTAGTGGAATTTGTCCGTTTTTATTCTCAATAAATAATTTGAATTTGAATAAAATCCACACATAAATTTTTCCCCAGTTCAGACCTAAGAAAAGTAGTAACTCTTTCGTATGCAATGCGATACTCTGCTATAATAATGTTCCAAAAGAGATCTTGGATCTTAATGAAACTAGTTTTAAAAATTACATTAAACACTATCTGACAAAAAAGGCGTATTATAAATTTAAACATTATACGGAAGATAAAAATGTTTGGAAATTGTATGGCTCTGAACGAAACGAACTGAATGTTTAAAAAAAACTTAATCATAGTAAACACTAAGTTATAAGTATGTTTTCCATGACAAGGCCCCTCTACAGCCGCTTATTAAGTTATTGTTATTATTTAATGAAATATCAAAACTTAATAAAAATTATCGGAATGAATTGTTTTGTTGACGCGTCCCAAGTACTCAAATGTGTTCCAATGGAAATAAATAAATATGACACAATTAGAGTTTCTTAATGACCCAGAACTGTCATACACAATGACGAATAAAGACATTAAGAATCCATCTATAAGAATTTAATAGGCATAGCCCAATAGCAACTAGCCATACCTACAGTATGTTGTGTCTGGCATTTGTTATGTAATGACAGCAAAACATGGATTTGTTACTTTTTGGAAATTCACACTCAAAACCTTAATCATCATTTCAGCCGTAGGACGTCCACTGCTGGACATAGGCCTCCTCCATCGATCTCTAAAAGGGCCGGTTGGAAGCGGCCTGCATCCAGCGTTTCCCTGCGGTCTCTTTTAGGTCGTCTGTCCATCTCGTGGGTGGACGTCCTACGCTGCGCTTAAAACCTTATCATACTAATATTATAAATGTGAAAACGTGTTTGTTTGTTCCCCTTTTACGCACCAACAGAGCAACTGATCGCCCTGATTTTTTGCATGGGTATAGTTCAAGGGCCGGAGAGTGAGTTTTCATCATCGTCATCACCATTTTTCATTACTACGCGGGTGAGACCGCGGGGCGCAGCTAGTCTTCAATAATGTGAAAATGTGTGAGTGAGACTGCTGCATACGGGAACAGCCCCATTAAAGCAGTGAGGTGTGCAACTGCTAGTAATAATGAATAGAGGTTTAAAACGAAACTGATGGATAACGATGACCCAAAAAAATATATCTCCTCGTCAGGTTGAAATTTCTTCAAGATTGGGTAGACGAGGGACCTCCCATCGTGTTCTGGATATCCGGGTTCTACTTCACGCAGTCGTTCCTGACGGGCGTGCTGCAGAACTACTCGCGCCACAACAACATCCCGATCGACCAAGTGCATTTCGAATTCGTCATCACCAGCATGGAGTCGGAGTGCGAGGAGCAGCCCAACTTTGGGGTCTATTGCAAGGTGAATGAGATATATATTTTTTTTCTTGATGCTCCTGGCGTAGACAGCCAGGATTTGATTTCGGTGGGCGTTATAAAAACAATACCAATTTTTTAGCCTCATTGAGCGATTTTTGTTCGGGGCTAAACTTATGGGTTCGCGTCACCGACATGCCGATGTGACGTATTAGTTTTCTCACTTCTGTCGGCAGTCCCCATGACTGCCTTTTTTTAAAATAATTAAATATTTATTTAATTCTAAATCTGTTTATAGTAGATATACTTTTTGGGGCT
The DNA here is from genome assembly GCA_914767915.1 of Agriopis aurantiaria. NCBI lineage: Eukaryota > Metazoa > Arthropoda > Insecta > Lepidoptera > Geometridae > Agriopis > Agriopis aurantiaria. The sequence goes on along the minus strand of OU611994.1, from coordinate 1,229,227 downwards.
CTTCTTCTCAGTCTGGAAATAAGTAAGTATTCGGGACATTTTTGCACACATGGTCGATTGACCCCAAACTAAGCCAAGTAAAAAAAATACGGCTGCCAGAGACTGATATACAAACATATATAGTTTTAAATACATACTTAAATAGATAATTAACACCCAGATATAGAACAAACACAAATGTCCATCACATAAATGTTTGTCATAGGTGGGAATCGAACGCACACCCCCAAGCGCAGAAGGCAGGTTCACTACCAACTGGACCAACGGGCTATCAATCTGTAGTTGGTAGGATTTTGGTAAAAATAGACGGTTTACGCAGCTGATGAGCAATGTGGTTGACATCAACTTATCTTTCTTTATCTCTCTTTCTCAAGGTCACAATCCGTCTGTCTCTTTCTCACCTCTCATGTTGACACGCACAATGGATACAGTGTGACCAACCTATCTAAGAATCAAAACCTTTGAACAAAACTAACAGATCCGTAGAACATTTAAGATGCATCTGGTTTTACAAATAAGACGGTCAGTCTGTCAGAAACGGGGTAGAATGAGTAGGTCGATATTTGAATGGGATTCTGAATTATAATAATGAACCTTGTTCTTATAGACTGAAAGGTCTTTCTGATGTTACTTTTAAGACTGTCTTAAAGCATACTTAACGTCTTGCATAAACATACTGTTAGCATCGAGATACAATACAAATAGAGTCACAATCGTGCCAAAAAAAAAACGCACGCTACGAATTGCGCGGACTTTTTAGTTAGTTACAAGGTAACCGCGATCCGACTACAACGCCGCGCGATGCCAGAGCTACGATGACATAACGGGCAACTAACGTTGAACACTATGCAAATTCAAATTCAAAATGTTTATTTTGCGGAGACACAGGTAACATGCAGATGTTAATGCATTTTCATAATTTATGGAGCACCATGGCATGCAAAATTTATAAAACACTTTATTATTAATTACAACTAAAATCTAACATCACAACAATTTGTCATTTAAAAACTCCGTAATAGAATAGTAAGTCTTGTCAATTAGCAACTTCTTAACTCTAAATGTGAAAATGTCAATATAACATCTCTTTTAAATGTTGCGGTAGTTTATTATAAACAGTCAGTCTCATCACAAACTTGCTGTTACTATATAGGGCAGATCTGCAGTATGGCTCACGCAGCCTACTGTCATGACATGCAAGCAATAAACATCTAAATTGGAATAAACGTGGCATTGCGAAGTATATCATTGATACAATGCATGTACAATGACGCTCGGACGTTTTTTGAGACAGATTTCACTGAGAGATTGTGACTCTATAGGAAGTGTATCTCGATGACTGTTAGCCATAATTTTATTATGCGCTTTACTTTATGTACTATTGTGTAAATGTGCAAGCAGCAACCTCATCTAGTGGACCATGAGAAGCATGAACACAGTGTGTTCATATGGGTGAGTAGTACAGAAGAAAGGGCACCGTTGTCACCTTCAGTGTACTTTTAGCACTTTTATTATAGTAGTTTCAAATGTACATGAAGTTTTCACTTCTCATGCTCGTAAAGTTTTTGTTTATGCCTTTAAAATTGTTCTAAGAGGTTCAGTTTGTAATATATTTCATAGGGGAAGCTTTCCTGGGTCTTTAATAATACTCGTATATTAGCGCAATATTAATGACTCACACATGAGTAACTTTTGACAAATCAAAATTAATAATTGTTCATTTTATTTTAAAAGAGATTGGCGTCTGTTCAGTCATGCCACTCACTAAACTAAACCAATCTGACAGGATTAAAATTATCTGCCTCTCTTTTCATTTTAATATGTAAGAGAAGGAGGATGGCAACAATTTTAGAGCTGTCAAATTTAATTTAGAGTACATCAGAATTGATGCCATTAGTACTTACAATAACAAAAAAAATATGCGGGAAGTAATAATGTTATGCTCTTGCCTAAAACCTATAACCTCAAGTTAAATCTATCTGCCCTTGCCTTCAGTTCGGCTGATATACGCCTCTAGTAAAATGGCTTGTTTTATGCACTCGTTGTACAGTCTACTATTTTGCTGGCTATAATTTATTTTTGGCATGATTATTTGGTAGAAATTGTTGTTATCACGTATAATCACATACACTTATACAGTGTAATCTCACTAATCCGGCACTATTAAAAACCGGAGGGTGCCGGATTATTGGAATGTTCGGATTACTGGGTTATACTGAAAAAGTCATAGGTAATAAATAAAATAAAGCATTTCATAGAGCGAATAAATGTATGTAATGTATTATGGAACAATTGAATTAACATGTCTCACTTGAAAGAAACAATACGTTAGCACGTTTTTTTTTTTTTTTTTTTTTTTTTTTATGCCATAGGTGGCAAACAAGCAGACGGGCTGCCTGATGGTAAGCAGTCACCGTCGCCTATGGATACTTGTAACACCAGAGGCATCACAAATACGTTGCCGACCCTTTAGAACTCTATTAACTCGCCTTTTGAAGAACCCCATGTTGTAACTTCTCGGAAACACCGTAGAAGGTAGCTCATTCCACATTTTGCAGGTATGAGGCAAGAAGGATCGTGTGAATCGCACAGTGTGCGATTTCCACTGATCTATGATGTGTGGATGAGCCTTCAGGCGGTGGCGGCTAGTGCGATGGTAAAACCGCGACGCCGGCATCAGATCAAACAGTTCTTCAGAACACTCCCCGTTGTAAATGCGATAAAAGATACAAAGAGACCCGACGTCTCTGCGCATGCTGAGTGGCTCAAGGTGTTCAGCGAGCTTGGGATCGTTGACAATTCTGACAGCTCTACGCTGTAATGCATCGAGTGGGTCAAGCTGATACTTGGGTGCTCCATTCCATAGATGGGAGCAGTACTCCATGTGAGGTCGGACTTGCGCTTTGTAAAGCAAGAGTCTTTGTCTCGACGTGAAGTACCGCTTCGCCTTGTTGAGCACACCAAGTTTCTTAGATGCGAGCTTGGCCTTACTTGCGATGTGACCGCGGAACTGTACATTCGTAGAAATGTCGACTCCAAGGATTCCAATGCTTTCTGAAACCTTGAGGGGAGTGTTTTGAAAATGAGGAGCTACAACAAATGGGGCTTTTTTAGCGGTGAACGCGCAAACTTGCGTCTTTGTTGGGTTAAACTGAACCAGGTTCAGTTCACCCCAGACCGAGACCTGCTCAAGGGAGGTCTCGACTTCAGACAGAAGTTTACTCCTACTTTCTTCAACTACGGCATGAGGGTTGTTAGCACGACCGGTATACTGTGCATCGCCCGTGCTATCGTCCGCATAACAATGCATATTGCTCGAAAGCAACATGTCATTGATGTGGAGAAGGAAGAGCGTTGGCGATAACACAGAACCCTGTGGGACGCCAGCGTTGATAGGCATGCTGTCGGAGCAAGAACCGTCGACAACGACCTTAATACTCCGATCAGATAGGAAGCTGGCGACCCAAGTGCATAACCCCTCGGGAAGGCCGTAAGATGGTAGCTTGGATAAGAGTGCTCTATGCCAGACCCGATCAAAAGCTTTGGCTATATCCAAACTAACTGCAAGCGCCTCCCCTCTACTCTCAACGGCTTCAGCCCAGCGGTGAGTGAGGTATACCAGAAGATCACCAGCTGATCGGCCGTGACGAAAACCGTACTGGCGATCACTGATGAGCTGGTGTTTCTCCAGGTATCCGAGGAGCTGGGTGTTTACCACACGCTCCATCACCTTACAGAGTAGGGAGGTAATAGCAATGGGCCTGTAATTAGTCGGATCAGACCGATCTCCTTTTTTAGGAATCGGATGGACTAGGGCAGTCCTCCATGATGACGGCACACATCCAGTTGGATACGAAAGCAGGAAAAGACGCGTTAGGACCGGAGTCAACTCAGGAGCACAGGTTTTAAGGACGATAGCCGGAATGCCATCTGGCCCACTCGACTTACGCACATCAAGGGACATGAGTTCCTTCCGTACTGATCTCTGAGAGAAACGTACTTCAGGCATGGAACTCGCACACCGCGGAATGTTGGGTGATGTGGCGCCCCCGTCGTCGAGAGTCGAGTTTGAGGCAAAGAGAGTACCAAGGATATCGGCTTTCTCCTTTGCGCTATGGGCCAATGTGTCATCCGGCCTACGCAGGGCTGGTAGAGAGGACTGACAGAAGTTGCCTTCAGCAGCCTTGGCTAGTGACCAAAAAGCTCGACTTCCAGTTGGATATGACGCAAGTCGGTCGCCAATTCTGCTGATATGGGCTGCTTTGGCCTCGGCAATAATCCTTTTGCTGGACCTGGAGGCAGCATTAAGTTTTTTCTTCAAGGCGGAGGTGTCCGAGTTATGACTAGCAAGTGCTTCGGACCATGATTTAAAGGCGGTTCGCTTCAAGCTTGAAGCTTCCGCACAGGATTTGTTAAACCATGGGCGACTCCGCCCACCGACACGCACGACAGAACTTGGAATAAAACATTCCATTCCTTGAAGCACGACATCAGCGACGGAGTCAGCACAAGTGCCAACATCGTCTGAAGAAAAACAAATCCGCCTCCAGGGGTAGGATGCGTAGAACTCACGCAATCCGTCCCAGTCCGCTGACCGATAGTGCCAAACATTGCGCTTACCAGAAGGAACGGTACGAGCGCGATTAAAGAATGGCACTGAGGTATGGATGAGACAGTGATCAGAGCGACCAAGTGGCGCTTCGACCGAAACCTGGTAATGGTCAGGGCGTGAGGTCATGAAGAGGTCCAGCAAAGAAGGATCATGGCTCTCAACATCAGGAATTCTAGTAATTCCAGTGACTAGTTGAGAGAGGCCGTGAGCCAAGGCAAAATCAGATGCAGCACGACCCGCGTGATTAGTGGCTTTAGAGCCGAGCCACTCAGAATGGTGGGCATTGCAGTCACCAAGAACCACTAACTCTGCGGAAGTGTGCTGTTCTAAAGCTTTGTCAGCTCCTCTGGCAATGTGCTCGAATAAACGAGTTGTCTCCGCGTCCCCGCTATGTGACCTGTAGAGGCACGCGTAGATACGGGTTTGACCCCCAAAGTCTGTGCGAAGCCATAGAGTGGACAGGTCATAAGTTTTGAGGTTAGACTGCTAGTCGATGACGCAGCGACCAAAGCGCACACGTATAGAGGGGTAAGGGAGGCGTGGGTGGAGGGTGCCGGATTATTGGACGTGCCGATCTATCGAAGTGCCGGATTAGTGAGATTATACTGTATCTTGTTATAAAAATAATAAAATTACTTTGCCAGCAACCCCATCCAAAAGTTTTAGTGCCGGTTTGCACTCAAGTAGCTAAAAACATTTTGCTGCTTTATTGTAAACAGAAAGTTTTGATTAAGGATTCATATTCTCCGTCTTCAATATCTTGAATGTAGATGATGGAGACTGAGTATTATTTTCATCAGCTATTGTGAAGCTCTGTCCTATTCTTACCTATATATATATGTAATATCAAATTTGATCAATCAAGCTTGTAAAGTAATATGAGACCAATTTGACATAGTAAGCTAAACTATAAACATACAGACACTGCATGACCTACTTGGCATGCCATTGTTAATCATTCAACATGGAGTTAATGTACATAACGATCTGAAGCGTGACCCTGGCTGAACCTTTGCTTACTTTTACAATATTGCACAAGATTTTATGCATTTGAAAAAAAAACCTTACATTTGTATGCCACACCTGGCATGAGATAATTGCTTCCATTTGTATGACCCTTTATGTTTGCATGTTTTGAATAATCTCTACATATCTATTTTGTTTTTACTGTTTGAATTGCATAATGATATGTACCTATTCCAACATAATATTAATATATTTCTTTTCATCTCCATACGCAAAAATTGTTCAATATGCAAAAACTGCCAAATGGTGTTTAATTATTCAATGTATCAGTAATCTAGTTATATATCACTGTATGTTTTCCAAATAAAATAATAAAACAGAATAAATTAAAGTCGTTTTCCCCTTCTGTCTGTCCGTCTGTATGCCCGCTAACTCTTCCTAAACCACGCAATGGATTTTGATGCGGTTTTCACCATCAGTTAGATAATTTTTCATGGAAGGTTTATATATATATATATATATATAACTAGCAACCCGCCCCGGCTTCGCAAGTAAATTACACCTGTGCGAAGCTGGTGTGGGTCTCTAGTACTCTATAAAACTGGTTTCTGTTGATAAATGTACATGAAAAGTACCTAATTGTTTTAACTTGTGATATTTTTTCACAGATATCTATAACTTTGCTACTCTTTTTTTAATTTGGAGATTATGCTGTCGTTTTTTGTTGTTTATGTACACTGCAATATTTGGAGGGAATAAAATTTGAATGTACCAATTCATTTTTTCTCTATTAAGTAGTAATCAAATAAACTTTTTCCTGCAGGGCCTGTTTCTGGAAGGTGCAAGATGGAACCGGACAACGATGCAACTAGACGAGTCTTTCCCAAAAATTCTCTTTGACACCATTCCTATAATCTGGTTCCAACCAGCTTTAATAGCCGATTTCAAACCTCGCCCGTCCTACTTCTGTCCAATCTACAAAACAAGCGAGAGGAAAGGAGTGTTGGCCACTACAGGGCATTCTAGTAACTTCGTCATGTATATTACACTCAATTCTGACATACCACAGAAGCATTGGATTAACAGAGGCGTAGCGAGTTTGACACAGCTTGATGATTAGTTACAAGTCACCTAACAATTTGCACACCAAGAACAGCAACAAAACGCAGTGCTTATACATGGTTTCGCTGAATGGTGATACTAAAGGTAATTTTAAGGATTAATCACATAAGGATGGGCTGCAGCAGGCCAGGGTGCATCGCATTTCCATTTTATATGGAACTCTGCCACTCTGCGCTCTTGCATAGTGCGCGATGCTTCCTAAAATATATGAAAGCAATTTTTGCGATGCGCCCCTGCCCGCTGTGGCCTGCTCTAATGTGCTCGATCCTTTACTCATCAATATGAACAACTTATACACTATGGTACCTACCCTGAAATAGCAAGAAAAATCAGCTGTTCCACACAAATCAACCTTCCAATACGGAAGGGTTGATTTTTGTGGCTTATCTTGGTCTCTGTAGGTCTATTTATTTCTCTAGTTTATTTTAATTGCACTTACAGTGCCTATTTAGATGTGTATGAACTGTTAACTTCTGTGATATTTTGTCAACACAATCTAGTCAATAATGTGTGATGATGATAAATAAATGTTTGTCTTGATCAATTGCTTTGACTTTAATTTGTACTTTTGTATTACATGCCCACCTATTAAAAGGTAATAGGAATATGTTACTTAAAAGGAAGATTAAAAAATATGACTACAAAGCTTATTGATCTAATGAAGGCAATGAGAACACTTCATTATTTTTACAGGTATTTTTATTCTATATTCTATCTATCATAGTATTATAAAACGTACATTTTTTCAAGTTATTTTCAAGTTTTAAGTTATTCTTAATTTAAACTTCGGAAAGCGTAAATCATTTTGAACTTACCCTTTAATTGATGACCTTTTACTGTTACACAGAGAAGATGCAATTAAGCTTCCAAGAGTAACAACAACAACACCGGTAATTAACTAAACTATGTAACAGAATATTTTTATTATTTACCCAAAAATAAACAAACGAAAAATCAGAAATAACTGACAGATGTGCACAATCGTCACAAAAATGTCTTAAATAGTGATGTGGACAACAGCTGGACAAGAACAAAATCGACAGTATCGATGACGTATCGATGAAGCATCGAACGATTGTGTCTTCAATAAATAAATGTAAGCGTTATACCGATAGTTTCCCCTATAGCACTTACACCCCCCTCGGTCGTCCATTCGTTTACATTTAGAGCACATCGTTTGCAGTTGTGAGTCGCTCAATAATAAAGTGTGCGTATGTAGAACTAGTAATTAACTAGTAAGTGTGGGTTTTTAGCATACTTTTCGGTACTAGCTCGAGTCTATGGCAGATCCATACTGTAAATAATATTATCAAAGGATTGTCATGACATGGCATAAGTGAATAAAAACATTGCGGTAATCAAATTGGTAGAATCACAGGGTAGAATGGTATCGATTGCTCGCACGACACATGCTAATGGTGCAGCCACAGATCTACATATCTGTGGGTGCAGCACTACTTGGATTAGTAACGTCAGAAGCAGTGCTTTTATTTTAGTGATGGGGTATAATCAGAATCTAATTTTTATTACTTTAATCGAGTCAGAGAAGTTGACCAATATAATTACCACCATACCATAATAATCCGTACCATACCATAATAATTATTGTAGAAATGTTAAATTTGTATAATAATTTTATTATGTCTAGTCCGATCAGTATTATAGAAAGGTACTCTTTGGATTCCAGCCCTAGGCACTTGGTAGTGATGCAAGTCAATAGATTGGAATGAGATTGTTTCTTTGCGTCTTCAACTTCACCTGTCTGCTGCATGACATAAAGATCTGAAATTCAGATTCGCTAGATGAATGGTTTATCATGATGGGTTCTTTATTAAGCTTGTCCTGTCCACCATCCTCGTTGTGTGGTTATCGAACTTCTGAGGTTGAATCCAAAAAAAAAACGATTCAAATGATCATGTGATAGCTGCTTGTCCGTTCGAATGGCAATTAGGACCTAGGCCAGGCGTGTCTGTTTTCCGTGAAAAAGGACTTAATTCCAACTCTGGCTGCTTTTTCCGGGATGTATCTGTTCCATTTTGACTGGCTCTTGGGCGTTACTCTGACATCAACTAATATTTTTGGCTCTCTCTCTCTCTCTTGGACTCATACTTATCTTGGTTGCTAAAATCTGGGTAATCTATCGATAGTGCTGGGTGTTTTCAAGTAGCAAGCGAATCGCGCTCCATCGTATAGTGCTAACAGACGCTCGAACGCGGCTGACCACAACCGCCGTCTGACCAATGGGAGAGAAAGAGAGGGAAATATGATATTCTCACTCTTTCTTTCCCGTTGGTTAAACGGTGGTCCGTCAGCCACGTTCGAGCGTCTGTTAGCACTAGTAGATCACATCATTACTTATCATGAGGAGGTGACGGATAAAAACAATACAAAAAAAAATATCGATTCAACAAGTCGCACTTGCACGCAATAACACATCATTATAAGAATTGGCGTGATTTATTGCATGCCCGATGGGCGAATATTTTTTTTTTTTTTTTTTGCATTGAATAGGTATAGTTGGAGGGACGGAATAATTATTTAAGAATATAATTATACATTATAATCCGGTTGTTAGGTCTTGGTTCTCGAAAGAATCCACACGGATAAAACGACGGAGCTCAGCTAGTATTTCATAATACTTGGAAGTATTAAGAAATATCATCGAAAAGTTTTCAAGTTTAGTCTAGCGCACAGAAGGGAAATGGAGAAATAAATCACAGTTTGTGTTTTGTTCCGAAATCGGTATTGACATAGATCATAGATCATACTGATCATAGATCAGTATCTATCAATTGTTTGATTTGTCAGTCCCCAAAAAGAAAAGGCAGAGTTCACAATGCAATAGGTATCCCGTTTGGTTTAATGCGGATATTATTAAAGATATTCAGAGGAAAACTAGACTGCACAGAGCTTGGTTGCCTACAAAATGTATCGCTACATATAGGAAATTTTTGGAGTTACGGGCCAGTTTGAAAGTCCGTATTTCCCAAGCATACAAATCGCACATGACTCATATCGAAGAAAAGTTGTTACAGTGTCCACAAAATTTTTGGAACCATGTGCGTAGCCTTAGATCTAAGGGGGGTTTTGAGCCTTGTGTTTCATATAAAGGTGACTTGTGTACTGGGGTGGAAGCCGCCGAGGCCTTCGCGGACTATTTCGCTAGTGTTTTTCTAGATGAATTGCCAGCACTGAATGTCAACTCGTGTATGGGACTGGACTGTTCCGGCGGCAGCGGTTGCGTTAGTATACCAGCTATATTTCCCGAAGACATAGAACGCGGTCTTAACAAGTTAAAGATAGGTAGCTCACCGGGCCCCGATAACTTGCCTAACTTTATTCTAAGGACGGGTAAAAAACATCTTATTTCTCCACTTTACCATATTTTAAATATATCTCTTAAAAATGGGAAGTACCCTGACCAGTGGAAGTTATCCAGGGTGACCCCGATTCCTAAGAGTCGTAATAGAACTTCGGTTGAAGAGTACCGTCCAATAGCGATTCTAAGTGCGCCCGCTAAAGTTTTCGAGTACATCCTACATAAGGAAATATATAGACAGGTGAAACAACAAATAGGTGAAGAGCAGCACGGCTTCAGACCGGGTCGCTCCGTAAATACGAACTTGTTAGGCTTAGTTGATTATATATCAGATGCCATGGATCGTGGTTCTCAGGTCGACGTCATATATTTTGATTTTCAAAAAGCTTTTGATAAAATTGATAACGATATATTGTTACAAAAGCTATGTGACCTCGGCTTTTCTCCCAGCCTCCTAAATTTCTTTGCGGACTTTATGAGAGACCGGCGACAGTATGTTAAGCATGGTATCCACGTTTCAGTGCCCTATCACACCAGATCTGGTGTAAGCCAGGGTTCCATCACTGGTCCGTTATTATTTCAAATAATGGTCCACGATCTACCTAAAGTGCTCACTACTGCCAAATGTCTCTTGTATGCCGACGACCTTAAGCTTTTTCTCGAAATAAAATCTCCCCGCGACTGCCTAGCCTTACAAGAGGACATAGATAGTATCTGTGCATGGGGCTTGAAAAACAAAATGACATTTAATGTGACCAAGTGTAATGTAATGACGTTTGACCGCAAAAGAAATCCCATCAATTATTATTATCAACTTGACAATCTATGTATTAATCGGGTAAATAGCATTAAGGATCTGGGAGTGACATTTGATCGTACCCTGAATTTCCATGATCACATCTCTGATCTCGCCAAAGAGGCCTATCGTCGTCTGGGCTTCGTATTACGAAATGCCAAAGATTTTGAAAATCCGTTAGTTATTAGAACATTGTACAACTCGTTAGTCAGAAGCAAGCTGGAGTCGAGCGCATGTGTCTGGAACCCGCACCACGTCACCTACGTGCGGATGCTTGAAAAGGTTCAAAAGGCTTTCTTAAGATCGCTGTATAAGAAGCTTCACGGTTATTACCCGTTCATGTACCCAACTAAATTCTTGCTCGGCCAGCTCGGCTACAACTCACTAGAAGTGAGAAGGATGTCGGATCAGCTTGCTACTTGCTGCAAGGTGCTCAGAGGATCGGTTGACTCTTTGCATCTGCACAATTTATTGTGCACTTTGTTTGTGCCAGATAAACCCGGGGTTCCGGCTAATAGGCGTGGAAAATTGCCCAAGTTTTTCCACGTGGATCACAGCCGCACCGTGGCGCGCTCCATGTCTCCGCTGATTCGCGCCCGCCGCCACTTCAATGCACTCCTTTCCGCCAAAACTGATTGTGATATTATTTGTGACAATTGGAAAACAGTAACGAAAGTGTTTTTAACTTATTGTGAAAATTTAACTGATCAATGGGACAGGGGCAAAAAGGCCGATGACTATAATGACAATTTGTATGACATACTTATTTTATGTTGACATATTTTTACAGCAATTTGTTGTATTTATTATATTAGTAATTTTATAATATTATTCCTATTTTTACTAGGAAATCTATTTTAGTTTTAACAGTATGTGAGATAAATGTTAGTGGAATTTGTCCGTTTTTATTCTCAATAAATAATTTGAATTTGAATTTGAATTTGAATCATTTTTATCGATTTCTTTTGCACAGCACTATGGAACAGTTCCATTCCAGTTTCCACTACGAATGAAAAATTGACGCTTCGTTTCTCTTCTTGCGTGTGTATAAGAATATTTCGAAAATAATATAAATAAGCGATAATTTAATTATTCTAATATGTTTCATGGTATGTACTCTAGGTGTGAGTGTTATTCTATGAGTAAATGGTTATCGTAATGTCCTGCATAAACCTTTCAATGCATTGTCGATGTTCGCTATCACAAGAAATTCTGCGTTTAACGTAACTGATCCAGTGATCCATTGTTATTTGTTTCGATGATGCATAGATGGCGCGGCGAACTTGTAAACTGCGTATGCCGAACTGACGTTTTTGGTTATTTTTGTTCTTGCCTCGTGTTTACTTTAGTGTCTAATTTCGATTCAATTGCAAAAATTCAGTTGTGCAACTGTTAAAACGTGAACAATACAAGTGTAGATAGCATAGCGGCTCGGAAAAAGTATCGATCGATAGTTCCGGACTCGGTATATGTACACAGTTCTATCACGTGGTGGTGTGGTGGTTTATATAATTCTTGTTTACCGCACAAGCAGAAAGTTTGCGCATGTGCGTCCCGTCAGTAACCTCAAATCGTGTCTTCACGGGTTCGGCAGGTTCCGGATATCCGGGTCGCGTCGGGTAGGTCTGTGATGTGGTATCGTGCGAGCTCGCGGCTCGCGTGCGGACAGCGTTGGTGATATCGGTACGCGCGCTTGTCATGGCCCAGACTCAGTTCACGCGGAGCTCGGAGAGCGACGCGTGGGCGCTGCTCTCGCTGAAGTCGGCGCCCTCGTCGCCCTCCAAGGTGCAGTGGGCCCAGGAACCGGCCCCGACGGCGATCGCGCGCCTCGACGGCCGCGACTTCGAGTACCTGATCCGGCAGAAGCGCGTCGTGATCGGGCGCAACTCGAGCCGCGGCCAGGTGGATGTGAACATGGGCCACTCGAGCTTTATCTCGCGTCGCCACCTGGAGCTGTTCTACGATCACCCCGAGTTCTACCTCACGTGTAACAGCAAGAACGGCGTGCTCGTGGACGGCGTGCTGCAGCGCAAGGGCTCCGCCGCCATGCTGCTGCCCAAAAGGTAAGCTCTCAACACATCCCACCCCAATCTAATCACAGATAAGATGCCCCACTTTATTATTTACATTTCGCTTTTGTTTGTAAACAAAGTCATTTGTTTATCTTCTACCCACTTGCTATGAATAATGTTTGAAACAGTCATGTTGGTTTTCAATGTTCCCAAAACACACTGTTGACACATGTGGCTGCAGGAAATTGAATAATTAACTATTTATAGTAAACATACACTGTTATACCCACAGTGAAAATAAAATTTGACATAGCTTATGAGATCTGCTTATCAATCTATAAGATCATCAATGGCTGTTATCACAATATTGTAAACAAACAAAAACAAAGCTAATAAAAATGGTCACAGAGTGTTTGCATGCTTATACTGTATAGATAGCACTATCAGGTATGTTTTAAAACATTGAATGTGATAATTAAAAGTTCATGGTGATGATAGGATGATGCAATCAAGAGTGGGGTTATTAGGTTACAATTACTGAGCTGGTTTGTTATTTATTCGGAATAAACTTGCTTGACTGCTATCTTGGAGTGTATGCTTTGTTCATCATATATCTCGCTCATGCATTTCAATATTGTTAAATTAAATATAATTATAAAATGATTGAATCATTTATGTAAATTTAAGCAGAACAAAAAAAGAAAATAACATTACAAAGTGTAGACTCTTCATAGCGTCACTTAAGGGACGGCACATTTTATAGAGTTGTTGTTAAATGGTGATCAGAAAAATCAATATTATTTTATTATTAGGTATAATATGTATTTACTATTAATTTGACATAACTTACCTGGATCTCATAAAAACTGTATACGACAATAGTACAGCAGACATAGAGCTCAGCAATACCAGGGGGGTTCACTCCGCTGTTTAGGTATGTTCAGCCAGCACACCTCTCCAAGAGGGTGTATAGCAGGGCAGTCAGTGGCCGCTCGGCTCTCGCCCGGCCCGCATGCTTCGCTAGCCACGTCGCGTGTAATTAAACATCTTTTCTGTGATTTTTGCAACGAACGATGACTATCTTATAATACGTACCTTATAAAAGATACTCTTGTGCTTACGGATGTTTAAATAACAGAAAGAACAAGGAATCAAAATCTTCATTTTTTAATATTCCGAAAGATATTAACAGGTAAGGTATTTTGTTGTATTTAAACCATAACATAAATACCCTGTAACTGTAGATGGTGCATAATGAGAACGAGAATGTTAGACATAGGCTGTGCCTGTGACATAGTAAGCATTTTAGGGTATCTAAAGGAATGAATAGTTGTGCGAAATACTGTTAATTAGGTACCTAGGTATTTAGTAGATTTTCATATTGTACACAAATAAAATTCGATTCCTTTTTGATTAAATACCCTTTTGTTTACCTAACTGTGGCGATTCATAACAACAAAAAAAACTACATTTATCCTTGTCTAAGGGAGGAAAAAGAATAAAATTAACAGGAAAAAAACCACTTTAATAAGACTAAAAATAACTTGGTCCATCATCCAAATTTAAGATATTTTATTTGAGATGGTAGCTTTAAATCAATTCTTATAATGGAAGTAGTTTTAGCTTATCGCACTCAACCATACCTCAGCGATATACCCACGAAGATCTACGCTGTAAGGTAGGGCTGCCATACATCTGGAATTTTCTTAACATGTCTAGGAATTCAGGTTTACATCCAGAATACTAGAAAAGAAATTACCATACGATAAGGTTATTACGCAGCAAAATATAAACTTAAAATTTTGCGGAAATTTATTATTAACAGAAAATGATTTTATTCAGCTTTTTACAATGTTATTGCAGTTGTCAGAGCAAATAAATGCTTAGACCGAGCATATGTTATGTTTGATTTAATGTTTATTGCATGTATATATATACTTGCAACAAATATTAATAGATAGATAGAAACTCTTTATTGTGTACACCAGAAATAAAAACTACAAACAGATAGAAAACACTAGATAGATTCTTATCTAGATATTTCTAGTTGTAAACCCTATTTTCCGTATGACCTAGTAGCAAGCGGTAAACAACTGTTTATCTGCTGATTATTCTAACGTCATGTTTTACTACAAATACTCTAGTCTAGTTAGGCCATTCAACTATTCACAGTGCCGTTATCTTTTCAACCGACTACAAAAAAGAAAGTCCTCCATTGGAGCATATTTTTTTGCTGTGTATGTTAAAAAGACAAAGATAATTTATTTGCACAAAACACGAGTAAATCATACACATATTTAAAAACGCATGCATAATAGATGATACCCGATATTTATATGGATTGTGAACCGATTGTAATGGTAATTTTCTTATTGAATTAGGCTACGGCTCAAGGGTGGTCTCGTAATAATTTGAAGAAAATATATCATCTGCAAGGAAAATGAAATTTTTTCATTGCTATCTGCAATCAGTCTTTCGGACTTTGAGCAGGTTTTGTGTAGCAGGTTGTGTCATGCAGAGTTGGTCTCCCATTGAAGACTTCCCTTCTGCCGTCTCAAATATATATATGTAAAGCTGTTGTCATCATCATCATCATCATCATTTCAGCCGTAGGACGTCCACTGCTGGACATAGGCCTCCCCCATCGATCTCCAAAAGGGCCGGTTGGAAGCGGCCTGCATCCAGCGTTTCCCTGCGGTCTCTTTAAAGCTGTTGTATATGCTGTTAAAGCCTGGAACGTTCGCCGGGCCCAAGGGGTCCATAGTGTGGAGAGGGCAGCTAGTCCCTTGAGGTACGCCAGCATTAATCACCAATAGACCGAACCAGCACATGGGTTTGGGTGTACTGTACACTATTTCTGGTATATTCACTGGTACGAAGTACCACTCTTGTTGGTAAGAAATATTGGTAGGAAATTTGGTAAGAAATATTCCAAGAAGCTCATCAGCAAAGACTCCTTGTCTAAGCTAGTCTATTGGTATTTTATCGGATGCATTGCTGAAAGTGTGCATCGGATCTGCATGATCTAGTTTCCTTCTGCCCCTATTACTATTGGGCAGCTGGCGGGTACAAGAAGCAACAGTTTCATCATGGCAAACTCGAATGAAGCACGTTGATAACACTTCCATTGTGCAAACACTAGGCTGTGGAATGTGCTGCTTGAATGGGTGTTCCCCAATGGTTACAATTTGGATGTGTTCATTCCACACTTTGTTTCACTGTGTGTGTGTATGTGGTTGAGACTGAATCGGTTTCCTGGTAAGACTGCTCCATCGTAGACTGCATTAGCGCTTGACATCAAGCGAGTTGGTGGACAAATGCAAGGCTATTATTAAATTTTAAAAGAAAAAGGCATTAATCCTGTTTTAGCTCACCATCTTACCATATCTCCCTTGGTTGTCTGATCTGATGTTACTACTATACCAAATTTAATTCGCAATCATTCATGAAAGCTACCACTTCAACCACTAAACATTATTTAAAAAAAAAGAATTTCCACCTGGTTTTAAAGCCGTGTGCCCTCTCATTTGGCAAATTGAGCAGAACACTTACGCCACAGTTGTCAGAGCTCCATTACACTGCACATGAAGTCATGAACTCTCAATTTGCTACGGTGATGACTCATCAGGTTTATTGGCCCGTACTTTTTACTGTTTTATGCTAACAATGTCGCGAATGTATTGGCTAGTTTTAGAATATTGTACAAACACTTTTAGAATATGATAGATAGGTTAAAGTGGTGGGATTTCTCAAGGTGGCCCCAACAATAGGATTGGTCTTAAATCTAAAAAAAAAACATAGCGGTAAAGCTCTACTCAAGTCGACAATCTATCACTAAATCCCAAACTCCCAATGGTGCAACTATTATAGTCAATTTGAAAAAAAAAACAACCGACAGGATTCAAACTTTCGTCATCCGGGTTTACGCCCCGAGCACTCTAACCGCTAAGCTACGGTCGCTTTCTTGTCGTCTTCCAAATTCTTGAGCTGTCTTTGCAACCAATCAAAACTTTTTTTTTGCTTTTTTTTATTAGTAATAGGCTTGCGTAGGCCTAGTTGCTTTCCACAACTAGGTCACATTACAGGTCAGCCTAGGTACAAATCTCAAGGGTAAGAAAACTTAACCAAAAACCTCTAAGCTTATATGGCGCGAATGAAGCCATATCCAGTACCTATTTCATGTACCTATTTCATTTCCGTCTTCTATAAATCCTTTCCATCCTAAGGTTGCCTGAAAGAGATCGCTTTTAGCGATAAGGCTGCCAGTTGTTACACTAGTTTTTAAGAGTTTTTTTCGTTCTCTGTATCAAATTTCATGGTGTGAACTATAAAGAGTTAATCAATCAATCAATCAATCATGTAAAGTATGTTTAATTTTTTCTTTTTTTGTAACTGAAAATGTGGTGATCTTATGGTGGACTTGCCCCTTGCCTCCTCTTAGTCATTGGCACTGTCTGATTGTACTGTACTATCTAAATTAAATTGTTTTTATGCAATACTAGCGGTCCGCCCCGGCTTCGCACGGGTATAGATTGTAGTCTATGTCACCAGGGGATAGTGTAGCTACCCAACAGTGAAAGAATTTCTCATATCGGTTTAGTAGTTTCGGAGCCTATTCAATGCAAACAAACATACAATCAAATCTTTCCTCTTTATAATTTTTATGCAATACAAGTATAAAATATAGTTTTTAGTCCCCAATAAAAGAGCTGATAATCTTTAAACCGCTGAACAGGTTTTTATGAATCCCAGCTCAGAACAACAGAAACAGAACACTCCACTTTTCCTACAAAAAAAAACCAGTTCTCCCATTTTGGAGCCACAATGCCACAGACAAACTCACAGATGTATACACATCTTAAACTTATAACATCCCTCTTTCTGTCTAGGGTTAAAAATAAACAGGTCTAAACTTAAAAAAAATAGACACTATTTAGTCTAGGTATTCTTAAACTGGTTCCCTTTACATTCTCATTTAATATTTTTATTTTTATATTTATTCAAGACCAACAGCACAAAAATATATACATAAGTTTTAATTAAGTTATTTTAAAGTACAGCCATTAATAGGTCTATATTAGTGGTAGTAACAATGTCGAAAATCACTACTAAAAATATATGTGTTGCATATTTACTTTGCTTTCTTTTTCTTAATTTTTTTTGTGCTCACTTTGCTTTCCACATCTAGGTCACAGGTCAGCCCTTTTGTTATGACCTCAACAAAGTAGGTACAAATCTCAAGGGTAAGAAAAACTTATTCTAACCGAAGCTATGTGAAACCTTTTGTCGAGTCAAATGTCCTAGGTCTTTTTAAACTGGTTCGCTTCACATTCTCATACTTATTTACTTTGTGTAAGGGCTATACTTTCCACAACTAGGTCACATCACAGGTCAGCCCAGGTACAAATCTCAAGGGTAAGAAAAACTTATTCTAACCGAAGCTGTGTGAAACCTTTTGTCAAGTCAAGCCAAGCTTGTTTGGCCACAGGTATTTGTGTCACATGCTCACATGTGTCTGGCGTGGCCGCGGCGGCCTTGTGCGTTCCAGTAACTACTTAACACTGTTCTAGTAACTATCCACATACTAGCTAGCCTATACTCCGCTCAACTAATTTTTAACTCTTATCAGCTGCAGTAGATGTATTATGCAATTATTATTTTTTTATATTAAATAATTGGCTTGCCTTTTACCGCCAACTTGCCTGATGTTAAGCGATGATGCGGTCTACGATGGAGCATGCTTTATCATTTCAGCCATAGAATGTCCACTGCTGGACATAGGCCTCCCCCATAGATCTCCCAAGGGGCCACTTAGAAGCGGCCTGTATTCAGTGATTTCCTGTGATCTCTTTTAGGTTGTCCTATTTTTTGGGTGGACGTCCTACGCTGACGCACGCTTATTATAGATTAAACAACGAAAAACCCGCTTATCTGACTCTTTAAAACAAGTCAATTATTATGTTTCAAATTAAACGTCTTTTTATTTAAACTTATTATAATTATGCTAAGTTAGCATTTCCATTAATTCAAAACAAAAATGGCGGCAAAACGTTGACCACATATTCAATTGATGATAAAAGAGGTTACATCTTAGATTTACTACACAGAGATGGTAAGTTTCCAAACAACGACTTCTCAAAACGTAAGCTACAAATTCGCTACGTGTGCTGTATTTACTTGCCTCGTCACGCACACAGACGCAAAAATTATGCGGCAATAATTAAGTTATTTTTTTTGGGTGCTCTTAACACTATCACCTGACTAAGAGCACTGACCACGGAACACTATTACAGCGGGCACTGACCGCGCGAGTGTCGTTTGGTGTCATATATGGCTCCATTTCAACGGCTTAAATTTTGCGAATGTACTTGGTTTCTGTATATAGTTATTCTAAGGGTTACATCTCTATTTAACTAAAACTCTACACGGAACTATATACAGATACAACACCAATGGAGCCCAAACTTGAGGGGTGTTCCAGTAACTATTGAAGGTTTCCACCATCTACTTCCCCCAGTTTCATCATCAGATCCTCGTCACCAAGCACAATGTATGGGACTTGTGAAAACCCAACCAATTGGTCACAAACTCGATGGGCTTACTAGTAGCTATTGAAGAGTGCCATAACCCACAATCATCATAATATGTACATCTTCAGCTTAATTTGAAGGTCCGAAGTTGACTTGACTTCTTCGGTGTATGGCTTCTGCGACTATATTGTCGCAATTTACCAATTTAATGGTTGTCATCTGGATTATATATATATACTTCATCGTCAGTCATAAGATGTCCGTCGTCCACCGCTGAACATTGGCCTCCTTCTTAGATTACAAATACTTGCAGTTTCAAATCATTCCAACACTTAGAATTATGTTAAAAATGGAATTTCAAGATTATTTTATCTATACTAATATTATAAAGAGGAAAGATTTGATTGTTTGTTTGTTTGTTTGTTTGCATTGAATAGGCTCCGAAACTACTGAACCGATCTGAAAAATCTTCGTTTCGGTTATATGGGTGCAACTGGGTACAACTAATTTCTTACAGAAATGCCTTGACAGCCGTTCTAATTTAAACAAAAAAAAAATGTTTTCTTTGGTCTACCTCTACCTAGTACCTCTAGTCTAGATGTCTAGTATCACGGGGAAACTGACATTTATTAATAGCAAGCAGGTGTGTGTAACTCGCACACCACAGATAATTCCATAGTTACAAGGCCGCTACACGCATTTCAAGAAGAAAAATGTTTGTAAACGATCGATGATTTTACTCGCCGGCCTTGAGTGCTCCAGTTTTGGTTTGTAATTAATTAGTGAAGTTTATACTGGCGGAGTAGGTAGGTATTAACCTTTAGTTAACTTAATTGATAGGTTTGTTTAGATGAATTCAAATTTCTGTTTAATTACATTAGAATTGACAGTTTCTAATATTTTATTAAATAACGACTCTTGGTTTCTTTAATACCTTAATTTCCTACTTCCTTTTCGTGCTAACTTTATGGTAGCTTACTCATCGCAATTTTCCGTTCCTAGTGGAAATACTTATACAGTCATGATAGAGGCCAATGACGATAACAGGCAAGGGTCTAAAAAACGCTTATAAATCATAAATAGTGGCCATCAACGAAAACATAATTAAAATTAGTTCAAAATTAAAAAAAGTTATATAAATTAATCCCTATTTACCTTGGTCACGCCATAACTTGAGAACAACTTTACCGATTTCATTCATCTTTTTTTTTTAAGTTTACCAATACTAAGAAGAAGATTCTTACGGAAAGACAAATAAAAAACAATTGCGCAGGAAATTGGAAACTTTCAGAAAACTTACGACGATTTTAAGTCGCGGGTGAATCCGCGGGGTGCAGCTAGTTTGTAATAAATGAAACATTAGGCCACAATGACATCACTAATAAATTGGTATTCTTTCGTGAGACGGACTCTGAAGAGCGTCAGCGTCTTCAGTCTTGCGCTAATTTTGCATTTTCACCTATTAGATGTCGAATCTATTCTTTCTCGTGGCTACATCCTACTCATTTGTTGTTGATGTTATCCATTAAGAGTTTCCCCCGATGTTTTAAATAAATATTGAGCAAAACATTGCGGAAAATATTGGGGTAAAATATTGGGGTAAAATATTGGGGTAAAATATTGGGGTAAAATAATTAAGTTCCCAAGTCTCGTTTACATAATGACGAGGCATTTTTATGGCCTCTCCTTTTTGCACAGTCACGTTTTCATCTACTCTACATACCAATGATTCCACGACTTTGTTTCGGTAGGTATCTGGTACCTACAGACTTTACTGACATTGAGTCAGCCATATATTATAAATGAGTTAGTATCGCCACGTATTCTACGATGCAATAGATTTGTCGTCATGTGTTCAATGAATCTGACTGAACAGTAACAATCCCATGACCCCCTTCCATTCTCACTCAGGCCAAGTGCGTCATTATGTTCTAGCTGGTCGTAATTTATTCAGAATCGAGTTGTTGTTACTATATGTCTAGTATAGATGATTTTAGATGAAAAATAAAAGAGGTAGGGCTGGGTGTAGATTCAGATATTCTGGCAGGGAAAACTCTACAGACATTGCATGTCATGACAGATTTAGGTAGTGAAATTGGCAATTCACGAAAAAAATTGTGTTCGCCATATTTTGTTTTGTACACGTCGTCAAAGAGAAAGATGAACGAGGTTCGAATCGAAATAGTAAAACACTGCGTTCAAAGAACATGCCATAAAAGTGCTCCTAGCGTTGACCGGCTAGCTAGCTGATTCTAACATCATAAAAGTCAAAAGTAAAAGCTAAGCAACCTTCAATTCAGTCAGTGTTTGGTTGAATAACTGATGGCTAACTTGGTCAATTGTTGATCCCGTTTACTTGTTCAAAGATTCTGAAACAATTGTTGTACTCGAAGGCCCATAAAACTACAACCTTCTCAACCTAAACAACAAGCATTCCATAAAAATCGAGCTCTTCCGTTACTGGCCAATAATCGTCACAAAGTTCCGTGCATCATAACAGGTGCACAAAAAGTGAAAGTGACTCTGCAAGCTTCTGATTCATTCATTATTCTTGAAGTTTTTCCCGTTTGGGCAATGAATGAGTGTATTTCGACTTATTACCAAGATAAGTGTGCTTATCGATGCAAAACAATGATCGTTGCTTTACCAAGGAATTGAGTACTCTAATAGGAAAGTTACTCCCTTGTTATACTGGTGCCTAATAATCTTGATGTGAAGAGATCTTGATACTTCGATAAATAAGTCGTTTTTCTCTTCATGTTCCTGACCACATTGTTATTTAAAACTGTAGTCATCTATAATATATTTTACTTCAAAAGCCTGCGAACGTTGGCTGCATTTTCCTAAAGCTTACCTTAATTTTTGATAGAGATCCAGTAATGTAGATTTGATTTTTAAATGTTCTTTATTTATCGTTTTTATACATACATTCTTACAAAACAAACACAGTCTAATAATTGTAGATAACATAAATATATATGACTTCTCAGACTACATTCACCTCTAACAGTCATTTAATAACCAAAAGTTAAATAACTAGGACACTTTGTAAAACATGATATTTAAATAAGTATAGGTATATAATAATATAACATACAACTAATGATATGGTGCATTAACATGAATAATTTGTGCTACTCATTTTTAAACATTAATGTAGAGAGGTAGATGGAATTCCGGCTTAGGGTTGAGATATAAGCATTTATTCGTTGGGCGTTATTTCGCTTTCAAAATTAATGTTTTCATTATTATCAAGAAATGTGTCGACTCGGCGTGTTTTCACCCAAGAATGTAGCCGTACTATTTCGGTCGCGTCAACCGAACTACCGACACCGCATGCACCCATACTAAGTTTACATCAACGCGTGTTTACGTCGTCCGTCCGTGTGACGAATCGTTTGTTTGTGCGTCTGTAGTCTGTACTGTTACGTGACCGCTGTGAACACTCGGGAGGAAGTTGCCACCGAATACGCTTACATTCATAACCGGATCTAACTGATTCTGGAGCCCGATTAAACCAGTTTAATGATGGCTTTAGAGTAATCTTTGCTTTTTGGCTAAGATACGAGGTTTTATTTGATTTCTTTATGGGTGGGGAGAAAATTTTGCACGAATCAAAATTATTTTTAGAACTAACGGAGGCGTTCAATAGTTATCTAAAAATCTAAAATCACCTAATCTAATAAGATCGAATTGTAACCGAAGCGTTAGTCTTTGGAGAATGTGATAAACGTA
This sequence comes from Agriopis aurantiaria, assembly GCA_914767915.1. Taxonomy (NCBI): domain Eukaryota; kingdom Metazoa; phylum Arthropoda; class Insecta; order Lepidoptera; family Geometridae; genus Agriopis; species Agriopis aurantiaria. The sequence continues at coordinate 1,206,135 of OU611994.1, read as the reverse complement.
CGTAGATAGTGTAGTGTGTGTGTACGTACTACGTCGCGCGTATATTTCCACTATTTTCCACCGTGTAACGAGCACGCATGCGCCGGCCGGTGCACTGCCAACGATCCGAGTTGCGCAATGCCACCGCGTATTGGTAAACAAGTCTTGCTCTTTGACATTCTACGAGATTTGAACCAATTGTTCAAGGCAACTTCGTAGAAAAAATTATTCTGTCAAATTGTCATCATTGTCTGTTTTGTTGTCATGGAGCATAGTCCGTTCTGTAATTTTAAGTGTTAGTTACATGCTTTTGAGGCATTTTCAGAGTAAAAATCAACATAATTTGGTATTTATTTAAGTATTAATTTCAGTTTGAGATATTATACATTAAAGACTCGGTTTTGGGAAGCCGTGTCTATATTTCTAGATTATAATACAGGCTAATACAAGCACAACTAAATAGGTTTAAAATTCATTAAAGGTTATCTTTATTGGCTAGTACGCATTAAGCCTATCTATACAATTGATTGTAAAGGTCGTGGAATTTGCTCGAATGACGCAAATTCGTCATGTTTCGAATAAAATACCCCGTATCTTAATAACTCTTTAAATAGATTTATTACAAAAAATGTACTTGTCGACTTACCTCTTTTAATTTACCAGTTATTCGTATCTCTAGGTACTCGTTATTTGTTTTGACGCCGAATCTAATCGTATAAATTTTGAAGGTTACCGTTGTTAAATTAATAAATTGATGTTCTGGCTCATCAGAATGTGACTTATACTGTTTAGAATAAAGTTTAAATTGGTTTGTAGATAGGCTGTGCTATTTATCATTTAGTACAAGTTTGGCGACCTAGTGATCGTCACAATGTTTTGCCAATGTTTGAGGAATGGCGGCAAGATAATATCGCTATGCAATCGTTTACTGACGCTATCTTCAAAATAGTGTAGAATGTATACGAGCTGTTGCTTATCTATAATATTGATTGGTTCTGCAATATTGTTGACAGACTACAACTAAGTAACGAGGTTTTGGTATAAAAAGTCGCCAGAATACAGATGCTTTTTTTCTCTTTTCTATATGTCAATATAATTATATTATATTCATATTGAACGATTGTACCCCTAAATAACTTTATTATAAAAACCACTTACGCCATTTTAAGTTCATTTCGAAGACTTACTAGGTAATTAACAGCAACTCAAATAGGTACAATATAATTGAAAGAAGAAAGAAAGAAAGAAAAAGTTTATTTGTGACCAAATTACGTTTTTTTTAAACAGTTTAAAGACACGAGGTAGGTATATGAGGTCACAAATCGGCCCCAACTCAGCATAATGCCGGCTGTTAACCAGCGCTGGTCTTCCGTTGGAGCCGTTTGGTGATGTCTCGGTACAAGTACACATACAGTACACCACTACAAAATATAAATAAAATAATAAATAAACCAATCTAAACACAAATACTAATAATGATGACAATGAGGTAATTATAGTTAACTTTTATTGCAATACATTTGATTTTGATTACATATTTACTTATATTAGCGAGTACCATCGCTTTATCCTGAGATAGGTACTTCTTTCGTACTAATTATCAGTCATTGCAGATTCACTGTGCTCTCGTAATCGTGTCGGTGTCACTCATAAGCTGATAACGCAGGTTCATCACTTCTCCCAATCCAACGAGTACGAGTAAGAATGGGGCAGTAAAACAGTAGTGTAAAGTGCAGTTTTCTCTTTATTGTTAAAATTGGCACAACTCTAACCAGCTTTGTAGTCCATAATATCTAAATCTGACACTTTCGCTACCCTAGATATAAACCGTGCCTTTCATCACTTTCCAAACTTGTAACTAAATCTTGGAAGGTCGACACATTGCGTTCAATTCCAGCTCCAATAAGGAAAATGAATGGTACCTATCGCATTCGCAAGGCAATTGTATTGCCCATATTGTATCACGGGTAGTTGCCAACCGGATAACCCTGTCTGTACTTGTTTTGACCAGGTTATGTAGATGATATTATTGTTTCTGTGCCGAACTTGAAACTATTGATAGGTATTAGGTACTTTCGTGTCCTTCGTGTCCCGATTAGGTTTTTGACTTAATTGGGAGGCAGACTGGTATATTGAATGGATAGTACATTGTAAAGGTTCTTTTCCTCGTTTCAAATTTCGTATGCCTAAGTTGGTATAAATGTTGTTCGTGTAACAAACTCCATTCGGTAATCGTGCCTAGATTACAAATCCAGAAAAGTGTATAACAATCGTTAATTCTTCACACGTTGGCTATTCAAATTCCACATACAACAAACTATTGAGTCCATTAAAGCGTTCACAGTTTCACACATACAGATTCAAATGTTGTGAGTAAACAAACTGTTCAGCCGGAACCGGCCAATGTTTCGGCTACGTCGATACTGTTTTGTTGTTTACATCAGCTATCTCGCTCACAGGCGCGAGGCGGTCGTTTCACGGCCGTTTTCCTCGAATGTTTATCACGCCATGGACACGCCACTAAAAGCGCTGTTAGCACCTGACAGCCAGGGATGTCGTAATCCAAACCTTCTGGCAATGTTCCAAAGTTGAACTATAGTCCTTTACGGTAGCTTTAGTGGTTCTATCTCAAATCTGTTCGAGATGGAACCACGGAGGTAATAGTATTATTGTGTCAGTGTTGACTCGTATCTTCGTCCAAGGTGTGCCAAGATAAAGTCGATGATGGATCATCCTTGTCCAGAAGATACCTATATTTACTCACAACCGCGTGCAGTCCTGCGGCCGCAATTTCACTATCTTCATTACACAAAATTATTAGGTTAGTATGGCGCTGCTGGGCGAGCATAGCAATTTCGTTACGAATTAGCCCAGGCCCATTGTTACAGGCTGGATCTACGTCTACGACCCTGAACTAATCCTAGTAAGTTTAATAAAGATTAGGCTCAAGCTCGCTAATCCCCAATATCTAAGGTTCATCGACTCCGCCCTTTTCCGTTCTAGTTTCAGAACGTCCGCCGGCCCTGCCCTGTGGCATCCGGATAATTACGCCTGGACTCCATGCGTACCTACAATTTTTGTGTGTACTGTAAGGTATATATGGGGGGGGGGGGGGGGGGGGGGATATTTTTAAAGCAAACACAAAAGAATTGTTTTGTGGACCAAACTTTATTAAAAGAAAGGAAAGTGGAGACCCGGTCCTCAATCGTTCAGCCTCGCTACAATACAACTTCCATCAACAACCGTTAAAAACTGTGCCCAGGGGCAAATGCCCCAAACAATAGTATATGTAATAAATATTACAGTTTTTTTAACTTTGATTAAAGTTCCGAATCTATACCTATACCTTGTATATACGAGTACATACATACAAACAGTATACAGTCGCTTCAAATAGTTTCCGGTATCAATGCCAAGACTATTTAACGAAACTTCCTTTGAAAGCGAATGCAATATTATCGATAACAAAATCGTTATTTACTTACATCACTACAAATATTTTAACTCAACTTACCCGAGCGAGACATTTGCAATATACCAGAAGGTGCCATGAAAAATAATCTACAGTTCAATATCACATTTTCCAGAACATTCTAATAGTTTACAGAACACCTTACAGATATATATATGTATAGCAGTCTATAGAACTAGCTGGTTGAATACGCCATTGCTTTTTATAGGGGGACGTTATGGTACACGTGGGTGGTCTTCATGAGCGGCACAACAGTTTGCATGGCTTGTAAGCTATCTTAGGAACATGATCCTTTTATACATACACAGAGACAAAATTGATAGAGTATAAAGCGCGCAGAAATCTTGGTTACAATGTTATGGAGGACACAATTAAAAAAATTGGCGACCGCGGCAGTCTCGAAATCCGGCGGCAAACGTTTTGGTTAGCCACCTCTCAGCGAGAAACGTGAGATATATTTGTTGGGATCCGAGGGGTTAGGAAATTGTGAGAAATATTGTTACATAAGTCGCTTCAGCTACAGAGCTATAATGTAATGGTACGAAAGTATTAATAGTAGTTGGGGCTCACTGTCGCAGACGCAGTCCCTTCTGTGCCGACCACGGTCGAGCAAATAGACACGACTGCATTCTACCGGTCCCTGGTCCAAAGTGCATCGCTCCCGCTCCCAACGGACATTTCGAATCTGTTTGCAGCTTAACATATGTACCGCAATGTTGGAAACAGTAAGGGAATTTCAAGAGTATTCTAGTGGCAGATACACTAACATTGATATCAGATTTTCATGAAAATATAGTGGTTTAGGTGTTTGTTTAAGGACTACTTAACATGTAGCTAGCATTAGTTATTTATTTGGCTTAGCAACTAAGTAGCTTCTTAGCTAAACCAAATAAGCTACATGTCTTTAGTCCTTGTGTTTTTTCGGATCGGCTACGGATCATTTCTACTACTAATTGTGTCTGAAGACTTGTGTTGTGTTTTTGACATCTCTATAGACCTTACCAGTACTTCATATTGAAAAAAAAACCATCAATAGTTATCAAATTAAAATACAATACTAAAAACTTATTATATATAAACGTCCCCATAACTTTGTAAAGTTATAATGTTTCAAAGGCCAACTTACCAAGTTCCGCCCAAATAGGATTAGTATGAAAATTCTATATTTAAGACTTTGTTTGCGTTCTATTATTAGATAAATTTACTAGCTTGATCTAGTCTTGTAAAGTAGACTTGTTATCAGGTAGATTAGGTCGACGTAGATGTGGGTCGAGATAACACTGTTTTAGTGCGGCGACTCGTCGCGCCATGGCAACTGCAAACAATTTTATTGGCTTTCATGCTTGCTGAAATTGCGATAACAACTTGCAAGACTTAAGTGATAACTTATCAAGAATATCAAGATCACAAATTTTTACAAAGTTTATAGTGGATACTTTGTCCACGAGCACTTGTGATGTCAAGTATTGAAGCTTGGTTTTCACACGACGAATACGTATTTTAGTATTTAAGTTAATCACAAATTCATTGTGAAAATAGATTTAATTGCCGTTAAGAATTTAAGATCCCGAGTAAACGTATTAATTGGCCAACTGCCTAGTTATAATAATTATTGTTACGTATAGTAAGTATAAAAGTCAACCTGACTGTTTCTCTGATTCAGGTAAGTGATTTCGCAACAAAATGCAGAATTTGTCATTTAAAATTACATTTCCAAGAATTCCGTTTCTAACTGATGACAAACAGCCACGTCAAACAAAAGTAAACAAACAATTCGCGCAAGATAAAAATGGCACATCGCAGAAATCCATTGACGTGGCAGATAACAGTAACGTTTGAAATGCCTATATGCGGTACGATCAGAATGGAAACCAACCCGTGACCGACTTACGAACAATAGGCGCCGACGCAGCACCGCGCGCCGCGCCGAATCGTCCTGCCGGACTAAGACTAACGAAGCAGATATTCCGCAGACTAGACACCACAGAATAGATACGAGTCTACTAATTCCTTCCAAGTCCTCGGCCAATGACCCTGAGAACGTGGAAACGCGACTGATCCCAATACACGTGTATTACTTCTAGTGCAATCAACTTTGAATGTCGTTAGTCATTGGTAAACATTCTGTTGATTCTGGCTGTAATCGAGACGTCTCCGCAGCTGTTTTATCCGCTATGCTAATGATTTGATCGATTAAAATCAGAATTTAAATTCTGTTTTGACTCGCCTAATAATATGTATGTATTTGAATGTGAAATCTATGGACTAGCGTGTTTGTTATCTATCTTCATCTTGAAAGACTATTTTTGGCAGTTTATTCTAAAATGTTCTGTACGAGTATTGCTCTATGGCGGAGTCGGCGATAATTGCGCATGTGCATGTAGAATGCAACGGAACTATTATTTGGGGTAGTTTACGAGGTCAATTTTACTTGTTTATCATTCAAATTGTGCTCTTGTTTCGTATGCGCTTTATGAATAAATTACATTTCGCGCAAGGGCCGTTTTGCATGCAAACGCTTCATCATCAACATCAGCCAGAGGACGTTAACTGCTGAAAATAGACCTCTCCCTTTGACCTCCACACTGAACGACAGCTCGCCATCTGCATCCAGTAGATGCCCGCGACTGTCACGATGTCGTCGCTCCATCTAGTGGGAGGCCTACCTACGCTGCGTCTTCCAGTTCGTGGTCTCCACTCAAGGTCCTGTCTTCCTCATCGGTTATCGGGTGGCCTGCTTATTGCCACTTCAACTTGCAAATTTTAATAGCTATGTTGGTGACTCTGGTATCCGGAATATCCACGTTCCGGATTCTATCGCGCAAAGAAATTCCGAGCATAGCTCTCACCATTGCCCGCTGTGCGACACGCCCGATGTAAACGCTTGGCTTAAATCAATTGGGATGGTTAACAAAAAGGTTTTTTAGTATGTAGCACCGAGTAGCACGTTACATACCTACAGCAGTTTGCAAAACAATGTCGTCAATGTATGCGACATGCATCGGTAGTTCGATAAGTGACAAGCTTCTGTAAAACGCAGTTAGCGAACACGAAACGAGTTCGACCCACGAACGTTGGCATGTAAAACCCATTCGCATCGTTATACGAAGTTGCATACAGTGGCAATCGGCGCGCAAAATGTATCTGGTGATACTTATTTAGCGCATCCAGAATGGAGAGGCCGATACTAGCAACAGTGCATTGCCAAAAATACTGTCCGTCTGTCACTCGCTCACAGATCTTACGATGCGCCGCCGGCCCACCGCGGCCTATTTCTGTGCCTCGTGGCCAGTATATTGTATGTACCGGTTGTACGAGATTTGTTTACAAAGGGACGGCGGGATGAACAAAGGAACGCATGATTTGACTGCAGCGACTTTCCTTTCTAGCAAGTTCCAATATCAAATCATGTTGTAATTCTGTAACAGAACGGGAACATAATTTAGTGAAGCCCTAGTGCTCCATATTCAGTCTCCGGTATAACCTATGAATAGTCGTTTACTATTAGAAAGGAGTAAACATCAACTTGAAACTTTAATAGATGGACATCACATCACAATGTTTGATTGATGGTTCCTTGTGTGAAGTTGTGTACATTGACACGAGTATCATGATCTTTGTTTGCTCTCCTATTTCAAAGTAATATATAAGTACTTAGCTTATTAGCTCTTCATAGATTAAATACCTAAGCTGTCTCAATTAGATCAATAAATTTTTTGGCAATCTATTTGAGTAGTCTTTACCTTAGTCATTGCTTATAAATATAGCTGCCATTGTATAAGAGGGTGCTCTAGAGTCCAGACTCCCACCCAATAGATCCCAATTGATTTCTCAGAAAACATTACTGGAAATTTTGTTTGTTCTAGAAGTTGTTTGGAAAACCAGTCCGGGTACCTTACTACAGTATGCATAGATCATTGGGCTATTATTTTACTACGTAGTCTACGTATCATAATACTCAATGGCGTAGATACAATGTTTGTACTAATGTCATTGTAAACTGCTTGCAAATTCCTTAATTGATTCCATTCCAGTGTCATGTCCCACATCTTAATAACCTGTCTTAACGGCGGCACATTCCACCAACCACCATGGCTTTCGCGAACCACAGGGGTCACTGCTCCCTTGAGACTATATGACGCCATACTTCGTCTTTATTGCTCGCCTCGCCTTTATGCGTACGTACACTGAACTTTTTTCTGTCTAATTTAGCACGACGCTTCATGTCAAGAACATAATTGAGTAAGTAAGCTGTGTAAACGTCTAGTCATGCTGAAACATTAGCATTATTGTCTTAACGTGATAACCAGGATTCACGATATGACATTGTCGTCCTAGTCTTTTGAGGTGGTTACAATGGCTAGCCGAGACGCCAGGTAGTTTTGTATTATTTACGTAAACATTTAACATAATATTTGTAACGCTGCTCCCGCTGTGTTGACGCTCAATCATGTCTCAGTCTAAGTGGAGCACACGCACACCGTTTCAAGTTTAAATCTTAGGTTCTTCACATTAGAGCTAAGTTTTCTTCAGTGCTGACATAGTTTCGTGTTGATATGTCTGAGTATCGGTATACGATTTTGCGCAGTCTCCCAAAGGTGTTGGGTCGGTTTTGGTATGCAGGTGGGTCGGGTAGCAACAGATTCCACTATCAATCCTTGTCTGGGACGCATGACTGTCGACCGACTTCTCTTGCAGCCTTTTGGCAGGCACTTGGCATTTTTGATATACCTTTTATGGAGTCACTTGACGAGTTTATGGGGTTTGTTCTGACGACTTGTCGCGAGGGGGAAAGTTGTGAATATCCCTGACGATGAAGGCGCGGAAGTTGTTTGTCAACTTCATGGCTCGGAAAAAGTAAACGATGTTGAATTAGCCTCCTCGTAAAATGTTTTTCCTCGTGTTTGAGAAAAATGAACTTGCATTTTCTAACAGTTTCTTATTTAGACTGGTTTGGGGCATAATATCTACTTTGTTGGTTTTTATCAGCTTAAGGCCCTCTATTCCCACTTATAGCAATTATGGTCATACTAGTTAGCTTGAAATTATAAAAATAGTGTCATATATCGAAATTGAATATTTTATCTAGGGAACTATAAAGACCAAAACAAGATAAAAACCATTTTGCTCAATAGAAAAAAAAAGTAACACTGACCTGCGGTTTCCTCCCTGGTTTTTTGGATATATTAAAATACCAATTTACTAAGTTTAATAATGTCTACGATAGCTTAATATACAAATTCATAATTATGGAGGAAACCGTAAAGGTACATTTAACATATCACAAATAGGAGTAACAAAACGCACGACTGTGTGTAAGCGCCACAGTTTTGCTCCACTAAATGCGACTTTACCCTATGGTCATCTGTGGTAACAAGCGTCGCTTAAAAGTGGGAAACCTCGCCAGTATCCTGGCAAAATCCGGTGCCTCTTCACAATGACTCATTGTAATTTCGCACTATTACGCGCCAAGGTCCTCGCGACAGGACGCGGGCCTGTCTCTATGAATCATGGTGTGACGTCACCACTATTTATAGCATATGGAGTATTCTTATAGTATTTTTTTGGTCTTCCGTCCATTGATACGTTTGAGGTTGACATTGTTTGCAAATAAGTTGCGAATGTCGGTGCGACTGAAACAACCGCGGAATGGAAATATGGAGCGAAGTAAGTTGCTTGCTCATTTAACTGTCAAATATCAAGATTAATATGGAAATGTGACTGTCATTTCCGCATTAGAAGCGTGCGTGTCTGTTTTTGTTAATGGGATTTATTTGTTTCCTTCTCAGTTTCTTTCACAACGTGGCACAATTACTACTAAATCACCATTATTTATTATTCCATTCGTTTCGTTGTATTATCTATACTTACTTTTAATTATTAGACCCGGGCAAGTCCTTAAACTGTGACCAGAACCACCAGAGAATGAGCAGCAGTATCCTCCTACTGCACGGTAAACGCTCCGCTATTTCCAAGCCGCCTGCCAAGCGTGGAGATTATGGCAACCCCCAGTCCCCGGCAGCTCCTCTATCCCTAGGTAGCGGGCAAGGTAACGGTGGAGCTGGGGTGCCAAGAATCTCCGGCAGGTACCCCGTTACCACCCACAGCGATGGTACTTAGCGTGGTCCTTAACGCAGGCCTTTGGGAAAAACTCAGAGTTGCAGAACAGACAACAGAGAGAGCTATGCTCGGAGTTTCTTTGCGCGATAAAATCTGAAACGAGAATATTTGCCGAAGAACCAGAGTCACCGACATAGTTGATAAGACTTGCAAGTTTAAGTGGCAATAGGCAGGCCATATTGCTCGAAGAACCAATAACTGATGGGAAAGAAAGGTTCTTGAGTGGAAACCACGAACCGGAAGACGCAGCGTAGGTGGGCTTCCCAGGTGGACCGACGACATCGTGGGGGTCGTGGGCTCCCAGTGGATGCAGATTGCAGGCTGTCGTTCAGTGTGGAAATCGTAAAGTGGAGGCAGTGGACGTTTTCTGGCTGATGATGATGATTCTGGCTATTAATTATACCAGTATTTCTACACAGTTTGCCTTTGAGTTTGACGTATCTCCTGTCGTATCTTTACATCGTGTTTTCTTTTGATGACTTCCCGCAAAAGCGTCTGCCGTGTCAAAAACATTTCAATGGGAACCACTGAAATCTGGGTCACACTTTGTTCACATGATCGCTTTGACTCTAACTTTGATCTCTACGAGTCGAGTGTCTCGGGCATTGTATAGACTGCTACAGAATTTCCTATATTTGTGGCAAATGTAATGCTCTTTCATGATGGGTATAGCGATGCTGGGATGAAATACAGCGCACGTGGCTTTTATGCGTGGTGATGTTTTCTCGTTTGGTCTTTAGGGTTAAAGTCGTATAAATTGTGTTCTTGTAAATGTGTGCGTTTATGAGCACTCGTCCTAGGAATAGAATATGAAATTCAGTAGTCGAATCGAAGTCTCCACCGTCACCAAATGTTCCTAACCGGCGACCGTATTTGCGAACTTGTTTCCGTTTCAAGCTAGGCGTGCCCACTCCCACTCGACTACACCGACACTTTATGTCATAAGCTATGGCCAAACGCCTAGCCTGACAGTAATAACGAACATTTGCTTTTGAGCGTCCGCAGTCTTTCTAAGAAGAACACAATGTTTATTGCGTACTAATACCTTCTAACGTAGGTACGTTCCTAAAGTTAAATATGTATGGAACCGCCTAATGCTGTTGAAACTATAGTCAGAGTGACCGGCTTAATCTAACGTGAGTAATTCCCGTGTAATATAAATAAAATATATGTAGGTACTTCAATAGTCGAGCCGAGCGGAACTTATTCAATACACCTAGACCAGACTAAATAGGATTCATTAGGTATTTGCACTTAGGATTTACTGCTCGTTCATTCATTCTTAATTAATCTGCATTGACTGGCGTTATTTCTTCTTCTATACAGGGAAAAGGAAAACTAAAGGAAAGGGTATTATGCTAAACCGAAATGGGTTCGTCATTATGAAAAACTTTTACTGTACGACCAAACCAGAAATCAAGAAAAAAAAAACATGCAAAAGAGCTGTAGCCGTTGAGCGCAGCCCTAATACATGGCTCGATTTTTGAATCACTAGTATTATTTATATCGCATAAAAATATGCGAAATTACTGACTTTAACGAAATCTTAAAGGTCACCTTATTAAATAATCACTCGCCAACGCAACGAGTTGCTTGATCTTTCATTTAGCATGAGATTTTCGTGCGAAATATCATACGAGCGATTCTAAAATTGAGCCCTTGGCGGCCTTGGCCATGTCACAGACAAACAAAGTGGTCACAGATATATAAAGTAAGTGAACTTGCGGGGTCTAGACTCTAGATAAAAGTCTCTGGTTTACACAAACACGGCGCGGTCGGCCGTCAGGTCTAGAAATAGCTGTGACGTGTACCCAGTAGAAAATGTTGTTGATAATATAAATAAATCTTTATTACATTTTATAGAGCATCTTGTTATGTAAAACGTGAAAACCGTACACGTGCTGTTAGGCGGTGAAATGTTCGAAATCAACTTTATTAACTGAGGCCTAAGGCTTAGTTTTGTTTGAAGCGAGGCTATTTTTGTTTACTCGTTCGTGTTATATCAGCGATTGTTGATATCAATATTATGTGGACGATACGAGGTCCAAGTTTTTGTTAGCTCTCTCATCTGCAGTAAATTGTAAAAAGTTTTTTTTATTTGATTTTTTATGCCATAGGTGGCAAACAAGCAGACGGGCCGGGGTAAGCAGTCACCGTCGCTTATGGATACTTGTAACACCAGAGGCATCACAAATGCGTTACCGATCCTTAAGGACTATAAACCCCTTGTAAAAGCGCTGCTCATCTTAGATCGACTGAACAGATTTTCATGAATCATAGCTAAAGAACACTATCAAATCACCTTTCACACTTAATCAAAATCGGTTCAGCGGTTTGGGAGCTACGATCCCACAGACAGATACACAGACACAGGTGCACACGTTAAACCTAGAACACCCCTCTTTTTGCGTCAGGGTTGAAAAGCGAATGAAAACCGTAAATTCTAGTTTTATTTTTCTTGGTTGTTTTAATATTTCACATCAAATACAAATGTTCTCATTCGGCTTTTTACAATTTTACAGGTGTCAGTTAAAAAATCTTGTACCGAATATAGATGCTTGTTTTACGACATTCCGATGTTTTGTCGATAACGATCTGTTTTATTTTTAGATACGGTATTATCTATACTCATAACTTAGCAACGGAATGTAATTTCTAGAAATTATAATTGTCAGTTAAAATACCGAATTCAAAATTAGTAAATACGCAATTTCGTTTAGTTGGATGACATTATTTTTTCCAGTAATTTTGATGAAATACAGTTAAAACAGAGATTGAAAGTCCTCGTCAAAACTTTTGTTGAAGGGAACCACAAACCAGAACGTCATCTCAGTATGTAGGTATATATTTTTTGTATTTGTAATTTTTTTCAAAAACCGTTGTTTAAATTTCGATGATAATTTATATGGGACCGCCTCTGAGGTATGGCCTTTCCACAGAAAATACTTTTTTGTTTAAATTAGAACGGCTGTCAAGGCATTTTTGTAAGAATTTTGTTGTAGCCAGTTGCACCCATATAAACAAAACGTCAGTCATTCGAAATCAGTCAGCAACTGCGATGCGGAGTTCGACGCGTTGATCTAAACAATAATGTTCAATCAAGGTTCACTCATATGCCTGGCAACATATTTGCCTTCTCATTTCCGTTTTATTAACTTCTCTTTTCTGTGGACCTACCAAACAAAAAAGAAACATCTAAATTAATTCATGATTGGCGGAGTAATCGCGTAACAAACATAATAAAACATACAATGAGAAAAAAAAACCATACATGAATTGAGAACGTTTTTGTTTGTGTTTTTTTGAAGTCGGTCAAAAAGAGCTGCAACTGCGCTAATGTTGCAGGTGTCCGCAATAAGTTATTTGATCATTGCACACTTACACAAATTGTGAGGTTAGGTCGTTATGGGCTTGATTACAATATAAACTAAATGTTCAGTGAGCTGCATTAAATCAGATTTTATTACATACAGTTATCTCATAAAATTTCAAAAGTAGCACATAAAATGCAGTATGCAAAATCATATTTCGCTCACTATGGCTCCGCATATTCGCCAAGCCATTGAATAAAAATGCATTCACTGAAAAATAGACGTACAAATAATAGACAGCTCTACCATGTTTCACGTTTGTTCGTGTTTTTATTACACTGCAAAATTGAGATCTATTCAAAAATATTCAAAGACAACTTGTTTATGCAATCGGCGCAAACAGAATACAATTTGTACATGGACAGAGGGTGTGGTCTACTCACAAGCGTATGGCGGAGGAAGTACAATTTTATGCTAGAATCTCCCAAGAATGATGTAATTTAGACAAAACTTTGACCTGTCTAGTCTATTCTATACGTACCTTAGAGTTAGAACTATCATCTTGTGACTTTGTACAAAATCTTGTTGGGTTTTACAATTACAATAATCTCATAACACATCCTAACTAATATCATAAAAGCGAAAGTAACTCTGTCTCTCTGTCTGTATGTTTGTTCTCTTTTCACGACTAAACGGCTAGGTCGATCTTAACGAAATTTGGCAGGATGATAGTGTACATCATAAGGACGGACATAGGGTACTTTCCCCCCCTACAAACTGCGGAAAAACTGGAAAATCGCAGGTAACACCGCGGGACTTAGCTATTATTTCAATACAAAGATTGCTTCAAGTACGAAACTTCTTTGATCGAAAATAGGTCCAGTAAAATAGAATGTTTAGCTAGATTGATATCAGCTAGGCTTATCTGTTATCAACATCCTTGGAACCAGAAGCGGGTGTCCTATACATTTGAAATTACTGAGACCTTCGATCAGAAATCTACTAGATTAACGGTAACGGCCCTAAAAACGGCCAGTGATTTGAGAGCACAAATAAATATGTGGTCTTATTTAATAAAAGGTCTAGTAGGGTAATAAAAGTTTACGAGCTCTCTTCAGTAACGCGGAGCAGCAGGTCCTATGTCAATTATGCGTTAGTTGTAACTTAACCATAACAGACAGAAATAAGGTTGATTTAAAAAAAATACTTTTATGACGTATTGTATTTCTGTAGATATATCTTAATAGGTAGCTATGATAGTAAACTCAAGCAATTTTTTTTTGTCTGTGTTTGGATGCCTCGCTAAATCTTATACAGATACAGATTCTTTATTCATAATTTTTAGAATTTACACGTCAGTGAGTTATAAGGTACATCTAGGTACTTATATATATAATTATAATTTGTCATTAATATACTCTTTGACAGAGTAGTATGCTTTATCGATCAATAATTGTCTTAATCTGGCCTTAAATATGTTGTTGGAAGCTGCATCTTTCATGTTCCCGGGCAGATGGTTGTATATAATAGCGCCACCTATACACTGGTTTAGTGGATCTTGCAAGTGCGTGAGCAGGTGTTCTCAGTCTGCCCTTGTGTCTTAATGTTTTATAATCTCGTGTGGCTCCAAATTTCTCAAACTTATCCAAGTTTTTTCGGATGAACACACAGACCTGGTATATTAATATAGAGGATACCGTCAGTATTTTTAACTCTTTAAAGTAAGGTTTGGCAGACACATCCCACTTGACTCTAACAATCGCGCGAATCGCGCGTTTCTGCAGTATGAGTGGTCGCTCTGACTCCGCTGCGTCTCCCCACAGCTCAGTTCCATACGTGAGTATAGAGTGAACCGAAGTAGCAGCTTAGCACGGCATGCCTGGGAGCTGATACTGCCACTCGGCTGAGGGCGAAACAAGCTTGACTCAGAATACGGTACGGTACGGACTCGGTCGCTATACATTTCTGTGTACATTTCTGTGATCAAAGACTGAGACGAATGGTTCCTATAGGTCGTTACCACCTGGTCTACTGTCTGGACCAACTAATAACAAGTAGAGTGGTAAATAATAACAAGTAGGACCTTTATTTCTGTTTCAAGACTGTCACTTTATCTCGCTACCCTCCATTCCCATCCCAAGTTATCAGTCTCCCAGACATTAGCACCATTGCGAAACGAAGCAGCCGGAGAGTCGGTCTGTCCCGACCCTAGGGCTTGGCAAATATGTTACGTAACCGCGTGTGAACCGCCGGCACTACAGCTGTATACAAATGGCGGCAGTTATACATCTTTATTTCAACCCTTCCTTTTGCAAATATCCTTTTTAGTAAGTCTATTGGCGCCCTTTGGACGTAAAAGCGACTCGTATGCCGTGACGGCAAACGACATGAAGCTCTCCTATGTAGTCACGTTTCACAAAGGCCGGCCGACCAACTTTTTTTTAAAATATCGTGGAGCCTTTGGTTACGGTTTTAGTTTTTTATTTTTTCATGATTTTTTATGTCTTTTCGTGATATGATAATTGTACTTACTAAATCTTCTCATAGACGAGAAGTGTGAAAAAAATATTATTATTTATTTTCCCACTAACACCATCGAGATAAAATTCCTATGTATTGTATCTCGATGACTACTACCCATACAATACATTGTGAATTTTCCTTGGATACGTATCAAACGTTTCGATACTACGTTTCTAATCCGTACAGCCAAGGATTGGAACAACCTGCCCGCTTCCTTGTTTCCTGAGAGATATAATCTGGGTCTTTTCAAGGCCAGAGTGAATAGGTAACTTGTAAGTCGTCTCTGTATCTGCTCGCTTCATCTTCGACCACATCGTCGCTTACCACCGGGCGACTTGGTGGTTACCCGCGATAAAAATAAAGTGACACGTGAAAACGACTCATATTACATTTTAGCTAAAAGTAGAACATCAATGAAAACGCTTGGTTGGAAGGAATGAATGCAAGGAATTGCTATTATCCAGTAATCGATAATGTAGAATGGGTTACGTACGCAGGATGGGGACCAACTAACGAGGCGCGCCGTATGTCTAAAATTGTATTTTCTTATTTTTACCTCTAAATATTATGTACTATACTAATAACTTGGTAGATTGACAAAATGTTCTGACATCTCCAGAAAAAAGTTCTCGTCGGTAAACATCTCCCGAGCATATCGGCTTGAATAAATCATGTGCTATCGAATACGACATACGTCTGTTTCGTTTGATGCCGCATTTTCTGGCCGTCTATCTCCCAGATCCGTTTGTTTTGATTCCGACCCAGAATCTGTACAAACTTTATGTTTATTTGCCTCTCGAGGAAAACGCGGTGAATATTCCGCTGCCGAAATTTCACGTTCAAGTTCGTTGCGTATTTGGAATCTTATTTTCAGGGCCAAGACCAAAGGCCCTTTTATCTTCGGACGCATATTACGCACCCAAAGGGTGTAAACGGGACCCTATTACTAAGCCTACGCTGTCTGTCTGTCCGTTTGTTCTACCTTTTGACGGCTGTATCTTTCGAACCGTAATAGATATACCTAGATAACTAGTTAAAATTTTCACAGAATATGCAAGTAGGTAATGTTACGGTGGAAATAATAATATTTAAAGTCAAAAGGTCAAAACTAAAGAGCGCGAGCACGACTCGCACTTGGCCGGCTTATTTAATCAATTCAGCCTGCAACCGTTTTTATACGCGCGTAGATGCGACAAAGCTAGAATATGGATACATCTGTTTCTTTTTTGCGAGATAAAAACGGTGGACAATTTGTCCACGACCCGTGCTAGGCCTGCTCAAGTGCTCAACTCTATGATCGAGTCTTATGAGTGGTTCCGAATACAAACTATTACGTATTATTTTCTAACGCATTACATACTTAATTTCTCTGTACATATTATATTTTTAGTAGTAATAGATTTATCGATTAGTTGTATATAATATTATAAATGTTTTTTGGTTCCGATATTAAATAGTCAAATATTAGATGATTCTCTTATACTGGATAACATTTACACCTATTCTGTGATTGGTGGTAGCAATCGGAATTGGTTAGTCAGCATAACCGGTCATATCAATGGATAGCCAAAAACAATACAAAATTTACTAGGTGTATTCTTTATTTAGGCACAAAAACAGGCGAATTGGCTCGCGTGGTACGTTAAGGGAGGGGGGCGTGCTCGGGTGGCACGACCTTGTAGGGCCGTCGACCGGATGACGTCACCCTCCCCCTAGCCCGTGCTTCTGTTGCTACCCACTGACAACAACAGTACAGTACCCTTAGTACAAGTTTTGATAGTATTCGAAAACTTTATTCGTTTTCGTATTGTTCCATACACTGCTGGGCTGAAAGGTATTCGATATTTTTTTGCGTATTATAGTGAAGCAATCTATAGTTCTATACCGTCGATTACTATCGATTTTAGTTCCTCCGCGTTTACGCTGGAGGCGTTGTACTAAAATGTATGGAACAATACGTAAACGAAAAAAGTTTTAGAAAACTATCATATACCTATTATTATCTGAGACTACTACAGTACCTAAACTAGAGAACCATATCACGACATAGTATAAAACAAAGTCGCTTCCCGCTGTCTGTCCGTCCCTATGTATGCTTAGATCTATAAAACTACGTAACGGATTTTGATGCGGTTTTCACCATCAGTTAGATAATTTTTTACGGAAGGTTTATATATGTAATAAGCGCCCCGCCCTGGCTTCGCACGTAAGTTACACCCGTGCGAAGCAGGGCGGGCGGGTCGCTAGTTACAATATAAAAATGCAAAAATGTGCTTTGACCTCAGATCAGATAAAGGGAGGTATGGTGAGGTGGCGTGGCGGGGGCGAACGCATCTGGTCTAAATCAGGCTTGATGCTTTTACTCGAACCCACTCTGCAAACGATCTTGCCTTTGGCCTATATTCATTGGTGTCGTTACAAGTTTCTTAGTGTGCGTCAAAAATGAGAAAGTGAGGCCTACGCGTAGGGTAACAGTTTTTGCGTCAAGCGGTTTAGCGAGTGAAAAAAATTTATGAAAAATTTAGACATTTTAACACGAATGATAATTGTACCAAGGCATTTCTGATTTTTTTGTGTGTTCTGAGGCTTTAAAAAACGACGTCCTTGCGCGTAGAATTAGTATGACTTACTAATCGTCATGTTCTTGCACAGAGCAGACATAAATGATCAATATGGTGTATGATTAACCACGCAAGGTAGTTAGAT
Source organism: Agriopis aurantiaria (assembly GCA_914767915.1). Lineage (NCBI taxonomy): Eukaryota > Metazoa > Arthropoda > Insecta > Lepidoptera > Geometridae > Agriopis > Agriopis aurantiaria. Next base: position 1,188,024 of record OU611994.1, on the reverse strand, counting down.
TTGATTTGATTAGTTATAATGATCATATATTGAAACCTACGTATATCTTCTTCTTCTTCTTCTGCTTAGCGTGTATCCCGGCACGGGCCGGGGTCCGCTTTCCTACTGCGACTCCTCCACTTCGCACGGTCGTTAGCGTCATTCTTGGTGAGTTTATTGGCTCTCATGTCATCTCTTATGACGTCAAGCCATCGTCGCTTTGGTCGGCCACGAGGTCTTGTTCCAGGGAGCACAAGGTCCAAAAGTTGATTGCCGACGTACTCTCCCGGTCTGCGGAGAACATGCCCCATCCACCGCAGGCGACTTTCCTGGAGCTTATCCGCTACGTCCCGTACTCCGAGGCTGCCACGGATGTGCTCGTTACGAATACGGTCCGTACGCGTAACTCCGCACATCCACCGCAGCATCTTCATTTCGGTGACGCGAAGCTGTTGGACATGACGCTGCAAGGCAGGCCATGTCTCGCTACCATAAAGAAGTACAGGTCGGACAATACTTTTGTAGATAAGTCCCTTGAGCTTTGGCGGCATCTTTGGATCACAAAGGACGCCAGTAACTTCTCTCCATTTGGCCCAAGCGGCGCTGACGCGGGAGTTGACGTCGCAGTCGATTTCTCCGGACGAGTGCAACACGCTACCTAGGTACTTGAACTTATCGGCTTTTACAGCCAGTTCGTTCCCTATCTGGATGGTGAAACCTACGTATATATCATTGTCTAAATGGCATTTATAGAGTCGCATGAAGTACCAACGCAACATAACAACGCCATTGTGAATGTCCACCCCACAGAGAATTCCATTCACTGCGGTCCACCCTAACCCCGTTGGAACGCATTGTCCGATTTATCAGCACCCTTTCAGTCGGAAGCCTTTGTTCTCTATTAAAGCACGAGGTTGCCAGGAAAAGAGCTTCTCAGACAAGTGCATAACTCAAGACAAAAGATCAATCGTTCTGAATCTAGTTTTATCTACAAAGATCTTTTACTCGACTGCTCAGGAAGGAGGGTAATGTTTTTGGGGCGTGTGTATGATGCTATATTAAATGCTGGCGTGTTTTTGGCTCAACGAATAAATAAGCTATTGCCATTCAGCGTGGTAATGCCGCCAGCATGCTGGGTACGCTGCCAACTGGTAGTGTGCTCGAGCATTTGGATTGTCTTTAGACCTTCAACGGTCTATGGGTAGTCTGTTTTTATTGTGTTATAGTGTTAGCTTAATAAACGCAAGCTTGCCCTATAATGCCTATGCCCTATTGCTTGCCTTGCCTTGCGCTTTGATTCCACATTTATTGTGCGAACTGCTAGTCTGTGGAATACGTTGCCTGAATGGGTGTTCCCCGATGGTTACAATCTGGGTGTCTTCAAATCACGAGTAAATCGGTTCCTTCTAGGCAAGCGAGCTCCAACGTAGACCGTATCATCGCTTAACATCAGGCGTGATGGTGGTCAAACGCAAGCCTATTAATTATTTTAAAAAAAAGTTTCCTTAATTGTACTAGCGACCCGCCCCGGCTTCGCACGGGTGTAATTTACGTGCGAAGCCTGGGCGGATCGCCAGTTATTTATAACTATATAAACCTTTAGTGAAAAATAATCTAACTGATGGTGAGAATCGGATCAGTATCCGTTGCGTGGTTTAGGAAGACAAACAGACGTGAAAAGCGATTTTAATTTAAACGATATTATGTAGAGAAGAGATAGAGAAGATGCATTATCTATACTAATAGTATAAAGAGGAAGATTTGATTGTTTGTTTGTTTGCATTGAATAGGCTGCGAAACTACTGAACCGATTTGAAAAATTCTTTCACTGATGGGAAGCTATACTATCCCCGGGTGACATAGGCTACATAATATTTTCAAAAAAAAAAAAAATATCCTTACTAAAACTCCAATAATGTAACCCAAGGTGTAAAAAAACAAGATTTAAAATTTTGACTTTGCGTGTTTGACAGTTCTAATACATGACAACGTCTGTCAGGTCAGCTCGTTTTAGTTTGTGGGTCAGCTAGTTTAAAATAACTTTGGCTCACAGTTTATTAATGGGAAACTTAATAAACCTAAGACAGTATGATTAGGTATTCTTATAGCTCTAGTTGTTAAACCAGATATCCAGTGGCGAGAAACGGGCTCTAAAACAATAATTCAATTGTGCACAACTTAAATAAAACCGGCTAAGTGCGAGTCGGGCTCGCGCACTGCGGGTTCCATACCACCACATAATTTGTTAGTTACTAAAGTACAAAAAATAGTGCAAAAAGACAACATCCCATCAACGCCCAGGCGGTCACCCATCCAAGTACCGACCGCGCCCGACGTTGCTTCACTTCGATGATTGTACGAGAACCGGTGGTGAACAGAAATTTGACACAGACTCCCACTTGGCCATTATTTATTATTTGTTGTTATACTTTAGAGTGTGTACTATAATCATGCCAAGTTTGACGTTTGTATGTATTACTGTTTTTACATTAGAGCTTATACAATAATACGTTAAAAAAATAAGTTTGTTGTATGGGGATCCCCCATTTCATTTTAACTTTTTGACTTTGTTTATTATTTCTTAATTAATCCGCCGTAACATTACATATTCTGTGAACATTTCAATATCTATCTATTACGGTTCGAAAGATATAGCCGTTAATAGGTAGGACATACAGACGGATAGACGGACATCGTAGGCTTAGTAATAGGGTCCCGTTTTTACCCTTTGGGTTTGGGACCCTAAAAACAGAAAATTAACGAAAACTTAGCTTTACTTAACTTAGCTTACCTTAGCTTCAAACATGTGAAGTGTCAAGATTTTCACAAAGCTTCTCTACTTGGTTAAACCAAGTAAAGTATTAAACCAAGTTGGTTTAATACTTTACCTTGTAAAACTTGCAACACGACACCGCGACAATCTGATTCGGAGTTACGTGACCTGGCCTGGCTCTGAAGTAGGTCTCGATGAAGTTGTACAACTCGGGTTCTTGTCTGGTTATGCCGTGTTCAATGTTCCAGTGTACACACTAATTTCCTACTGGTTTGTTGCAGGTATGTCATTGTCGGATACGTGTATCGGTAAGGATTGAAACGAACTTGTGCCAACAACGTAGAATCCGTCCTGCTTTGTTATCGAAAGCTCTTGAAAGCTCGAAAGTGCGACCAACTCACTGTAAAGTTTTTTTTCTTCTAATGGTGATATGGGCTATCGTTTGACCACAACTCACCTGATGGTAAGTGACGATGCGGTCTAAGATGGGGCACGCTTGCCCATGAGGTGTCTATTCACTCTTGCCTTGAAGAGACCCAGGTTGTACCTTGTAGGGAACACCGAGGCAGGAAGAGCATTCCATTCCTGTGCAGTTCGTATTAGGAAGGAATTTTGGAAACGCTGCGTGCGGACTTTACCACGACGTAAGGATGGAATGTCCGCCTCGATGAGCTATGGCGGAAATTGGTTGACGGGATCAGCTTAAACGGCTCCTGTGCACATTCTTCAAAGTCTAGTGGGAGCACCACCAGGGGCTTAGCTACAGCCGTATCAATGATATGGGGCCCCAGGGCTACAAGGGCCCCGGATCTGCGACTTTTCCGAGCAAGGGCAAAGGAAAAAAATCTTTATCCTTCATTTGGGCCCACCAACACATTTTGATACAGGGCCCGTCTAAGGCAAGGTACGCCACTGCACCACTGTCGTGTATTCTGAACAATACCGACTAGCCTCCCGTGGAATTTGCCTTTTTGGTCCCCTCTGCAGATCGTCTGGTCATAATGACTGATGCTATATTATCAGAAGAAAAAAAGGTAAGCAGCGTGTGTAAAAAGAATGGGTTGTACCTATGGTATCGAACTGTACAGGGAATGCCTCCATGAGGAAATGCTCCCCGCCTCGGTGTTCCCTATAAAGTACAACCTATTACCTATTACTTTTCAAGACGAGTGAATAGGCACCTCATGGGCAAGCGTGCTCCATCTTAGACCGCATCGTCACTTACCATCAGGTGAGTTGTGGTGAAACGCTATCCCACTTCATAATTAAAAAAAAATCGTACATAAAGTACCATCATCATTCACAGCCTTCCTTATCCCACTGCTGGGTATAGGCCTCTCTCTTGCTATGCCATCTGCCTCGGTAAATAAACATAAAGTATATTTATACAAAATAATAACTAATAGGTACCTAAATAAAATAAAATATAACCCCCCGATAAAAGAGCTGATAATCTTTAAACGTCTATTTGTACGACGACGACTTTACTATTTAACTGTTCTCGATATTTTAGGGTCTATCTGTACTCCAATAATAACCTGACGCCGACCAAGGCTGGGATACGTACTCCCGCTACTTTCCAAATATAATTTGAGCAGTTCTAACCAGTTCACCTATTCCTTACCTGTGAGTTATTTCCATCGCTCCACTATCGACGTGCCCGATATGGTTCAACTGATTCAATATTTAATGTAGACCTTTGAACTCTTACCAGCCCAAACTTGAAAGTATAATTAGAATATTTATGGTTTTTGGGGCAGTTTGTGTGATTGGCTTTTCAACGATGATTGATCCATACCTCAAATATGTACAAGAGAATAAATGTAAAACATTCATGTAAAGACGACGTAGACGACGACAGGATAGTACGAGGTGGTCATTATGGTCTGCCAACATTGATTTCCGGTCAAGTGCGAGTCGGGCTCGCGCACTGAGGGTTCCGTACCACCACAAAGAACTCTAAGGTCGTCCAAGTAACCGAATTACCAGTTATTATAACGCCTTCCAAAATAGTCGAAGCAATTGCTATGCAGCCACACTGCCACAGTTAATTATTTGGCTACAGGCGCTTGAGTATAATACAATTATAACTTGGTAATGAACAGAAATTTGTCACCGACTCTCACTTGGTCACTATTTATTATTTGTTGTTATACTTTAGAGTGTGTACTATAATCATGCCAAGTTTGACGCTTGTACGTATTACCGTTTTTACATTAGAGCTAATACAAAAAAACGTTAATAATACGTTTGTTGTATGGGGATTTCGTTTTTTTTTTGTTATTTGTTAGTCAATCCGCCGTAACATTACATATTATGTGAAAATTTCAACTGGCTATCTATTACGGTTCGAAAGATATAGGACGGACGAACGGACGTTCGGGCAGACAGCCAGCCAGCGCAGGCTTATTAATAGGGTCCCGTTTACACCCTTTGTGTACGAAACCCTAAAAAGGTATATACCTACTTATCGTATATTGCCGGATCAAAGTGAAAATTAAGAGTTGAATGAACCCCCAAAGACACTCACGATGTCAATAGCGTGCAAAATTCGGTTTGTTAAAATTCAAGAGGGAAATAAATTCATTACGTTCAGCTTTCCGCCACAATGCACCCCTTGGTCATATTTAAAGGGGCTTTTTATGGGGGACCCGACAAGTACCGACAGTTGCCATTTTACTTCCTCATTACTTACGGGACACTGCCGCATTTTTAGGGTTCTCTAGCCCAACTGGGAACCCTTATAAATTCGTCCTGTCCGTCGTCCGTCCGTCTGTCCGTCTCTCCGTCCGTACTATTTTTTAAAACCTTCTAACTTCTATAGTTATTAAGGCAAGTAGGCAAGCACCTACTTGAAACAGCACAAAATAATTACAGCTTTAGTATAGATTTCAAGTTTTCCTAACCGTGATAGATAGACGAAATTTTCACATAATATGTAATGTCACAGCTGATTACTTAACTGAGAAATAATAGTATAGTCAAAGCTAAAGGAGAGTCAACAAACAACACACAACAAATGTTTTCTAAACATATGTTTAAAAGAATTAACGTAAATAAAAAAAAGGCATGGTTTTAAAGTGTTTGCGCATGGTCTGTTTAAAAGTTCGTTGTGTTTGCGGATCAAAAATGTGTCAAAGTTAGTTACCGAGTTGCCACCTTAATGCGGGCCCTTCAAATTACAGCATTTTTGTATAGATTTCAAGTTTTCCTAACCGTGATAGATAGACGAAATTTTCACATAATATGTAATGTCACAGCTGATTACTTAACTGAGAAATAATAGTATAGTCAAAGCTAAAGGAGAGTCAACAAACAACACACAACAAATGTTTTCTAAACATATGTTTAAAAGAATTAACGTAAATAAAAAAAAGGCATGGTTTTAAAGTGTTTGCGCATGGTCTGTTTAAAAGTTCGTTGTGTTTGCGGATCAAAAATGTGTCAAAGTTAGTTACCGAGTTGCCACCTTAATGCGGGCCCTTCAAATTACAGCATTTTTGACTTATTGATATGCGCAACAGAAATGTTAGGAGAGTCATACCGAAAATGTCAAAGGGCAATGTGATTCAACGCACCTTTCCTCAAATATTGGCCGTCCTTGAAACCTGATTACTCGTCACCCATCTCACACAAATTAAACTACCCCGACAGGAGGAACTGCCGAGTTCATCACGAACAAGGTTTCGGGAGCACTTTACAATTCCGTCGGGTAATAACGAAAGGGCACGAGGTGAAGGACGCCTGAAGTTCTGCTCGGAAATTGGCGATCGATACTCTGTCTGTTCCTTGCCCATGCAAATTCCGGCCTTGAAGCGTCCGTCGTAAGGTAGAGGTTTCAGGAGCGGCGCTGTGTTGACCTGTTGGTGGTCTACGTGTTTCGACTGCGAGTTCGTTCAATTCAGTACAGTGCTCTTATTAGTTATGTTAGGCAAGTTTGCGATGACGCGGCGGCTCCGCTCGCGATATTGAGGGCTCGGGGTCTGACGGTGGCGTGATATAATCATTCCCTTTGTCTGACAACTGAACGGGGCCCTCACTTTGCAGAAATTGCTCTTGTCATCCAACATGGAACTCCACTGTCTGGCTTTCCATTTGACGCTGGTTTTAGACTTCAAACACAGGTCAAGTTATGGATTAGCTTTGTCGCTTACACAGCAATGACATCTATTAAGGCTTCGCCAAATAGATACCCATGCTACGCAACGCTGGCGCTGTTTGACAGTTTAATACCGTCATAGTACGACACGATCCGGCGCTATAGCGCGGCGTCAGGCTAGCGCTTTGATGGGCGCTAAGTACGCGTTCTATTTGGCGAAGCCTTAAGTCTCGTTCTCTTACAGCCGCACTCAGAGACGTTACTTAAGCTAAGAAATACTTAAAATTGCTCTGTCAACTTCTCGTTGACGGAAATTGTCACACATGAAAACGAGACAGAGCTATTTTAAGTATTCCTTAGCTTAAGTAACGTCTCTGAGTGCGGCTGTAAGTGCGGCTGTTAGATAATTTAGGGTGGTAAGATAATTTTTTTTACAACGAAATATAAACTGACTTCGCTGTAAGTGGTCCTCTATCTATCCTCTAGATTTCCATTGTTGGAGGTGGAACATTTTCTTTAAGCCTACCCTCTAGATAAAGCCTATTAAAACATACTTAAAATTGGTTCAAATCGTTGAAGATATATCACGTAATATACATTCACGATAAAGTCGGATTGGGAACCTTTTTTAAAGGAAGTATACTTTTGTGTGGTCCGAAACTTGGAGGTTCAAAGATTTCGGAGAGGCGGTCATTTTGTACCAAAAGCTTTGACAGGTGCAAAATACTCGCGTCGTTTCAGAAAACCTCACGCCACGCCAATAACAACCTTATTTTCACAGCATAAGGTTGTGTTTGATATATCCCATCAGGGCTAAAATTAAGTTATGGGTCGTCGTCGTAAACAGCCTCTTATCGATTAGTTGGACATTGTTTACTCGAATTTACCTGTATACATGCCAATGTAGCACGCAAACATTGAATATATTAGTACAGTATTACATATTGATACAACCACATACATAATTAAATATGTACTTAGTACAGTGGTGAAATGATTTTGTTGTTCCCTCAGGGGGGGTTAGACAAGACCCCTTTCGGCTGCGGAAAGATGAAATTGTATGAAAATGACATTAGCTTGAGATAACATCTCTCAAGCTAATGTCAATGTCATTTTCATACAATTTCATCTTTCCACAAGCGTTAACGCTAACAGAAAGTGGGTCTTGTCTAACCTCCCAGATCAGACAAACAAGGGAGATCCCCTTAGGGGGGGGGGGGGGGGGGATCTTCAAAATACCACGCTTGGTCACATTGGGGTTTAGGTTTTCGTCACGTAGTCAAAAGTAATCCTTTACGTAACATGAGTTTTATTTTAGGCAGCAACGTCCTATTAGTGAACGAACTGCGATCCCCAGGCCGCCCCGCCTGCCAAGCGTGGGGATTATAGCAACACCCCTCTCTAAGAGGGAGGCCTTTGTTCAGCGGTGTACGTTTACTGGCTGATGATGTGATGATGTGGAGATGTATCGTAATAGAACCTTCGACCAAAATAAAATGAATGGACGGGCCCAGAAGAAGAGTATTTATACCGATCGCTGGGCCTGCTTTTTTCGAAATAAATATGTTTTTCGGTAATAAATATCGGTTATCATTTGGTGATCTAGCAGGAACGGGGGGGAACTATCAATCGCGGAGCCGTGGGCACGTGCCCAGTGGGAAAGGGGGCTGACCATATCTCCCTTGTTTGTGTGATCTGAGATCTCTGTCTGTCTCGGCTTATTAAGTTCTAGTTTCTTTAATAATATTATTTTTGAATAAGTATAAAGAACTATTACTGCCATTAATCTCAGAAAGTAAAATAGATCTTTGTATTCCTTTTTGCCAGCTTACTGAAAAATAACTAATCTTCACGAGATAAAAGACAACGAAACGCAGTAAAAGGCTTCCGTCATATATTCTGTACTTCCTTTCGAGTCCTTTGTCTCAGTAAACCTGGGAAAGGGTTACATTTAACGACCCAGATATCCCAGTAAAATTGTGAGCTTGTTTCATTGTTTCCATCTTCTACATTACGGTCTCGCTCGTTTCTGCTTCAATTGTTTGAGGTAAAAATATCAGTTTTCATACGATACGAAAGCTTTGTCGATGTTTCTATCGAATTATTTTTCCATCGAGCCAACATTTCCCAATATTCTTTTTTCATCGGAATTCAATGAGGTTTGTATTTCACCGAAACTCCTTACAAGGAGCAGTATCGGGAAATGAGCTATCTATCGGATATTTTCGTTTCACGGTTCTCATCATCATCGTCAGCATATCATGTTCCCACTGTTGGGACACAGGCCTCTCAGAGGGTGAGGACGGGCCCTAATCCACCATGCTGGCCCAGTGCATATTGGTGAATGTCATATGTCTGAACTTTTTGAGGTTCTTGGACATACAGGTTTCCCCGCGATGTTTTCTTTCACCGTTGCTGATCGATGACATCGAAACTGCACATAATTTGTTTAAGTACTAAATAAGTCATTGATGATGATGATGAAGATCGAACCGCGGTGCACGAAATTGAACCTTAAATCTACGTTCGTACTGATCATCATCTCAGTTTACTGCAGGACATAGCCCTCTCCCAAGGCATATCACTCAGCCCGACTTCGGATTTTCGTACGTACCGATAATAGTGTCAATGACATGTTTTTTTAAATAATAGGTAGGCTTGAGCTTGGCCGCCATCTAGCCTGATACTATCTGTAGAAATAGTAATATCATAACACAGCCTTTATCCCGTCTTCCACAGTTCGCAAGCTCTTCTTATTATTGTCTTGCAAGTTATTGAACCTTCCATCCTGTATTTGATCAAGTTTTCCGATGTTTGCTAGCCAGATAAAACGAACTGAATCCCCTTCGTATAGGTACGTTAGTTTCACTCATATAGTTTATTTGTTTGTCATTCATATAGTTTATTTGTTAGTTCTGATATAATAAACTGGCCAAGTGTGACGCGCGCGCTGAGGGTTCCGTACCACCAAAAAATACAAAAGGTATTGCAAAAAGACAACATCACGGCCAGGCGGTCGGTCACCCACCCATCCTAGGCGAACAAACATTTGTCACCGACTCGCACTTGCCCATCATTTATTATTTTACTTTAGAGTGTGTACTATAATCATGTCAAGTTTGACGCTTGTACGTACAACCGTTTTGACATTATAGTAAATACAAAAATACGTTCTTAAAAACGTTTGATATATGAGGACGGATCCCCTTTTTTTAGTTTTTATGTTTTGACTTTTATTATTATTTCTTGGTTAATCCGCCGTAACATTACATATTCTGCGAAAATTTCAACTATCTATTACGGTATGAAAGATACAGCCGTTAAAAGATAGGAGAGACTTACGTTACGTACGTTTACGTTTGACGTAGCCTTAGTAATAGGGTCCTGTTTACACGCTTTGGATACGGAACCCTAAAAATGTATACGACAGTACCGCGGTAAATATTCTACGTACAACTACGACCTACGAACCCTCCGTGTAAAATGTAGAAAAAGAGTGTGCGAATTTTCGCAATGTGCCAGGGCGGCCGAGGCAGCCATTTTACCACTGACAAACTAAATATCAACAGCAGAAACTTTGGAATATAGTTGAAAAAAAAAACTTTCAACATTCACTTCACAGTCACGTATATCTGCCAGTATCATACAGGACTTGAAATATAGGCCCCACCACGGTGCCCTGTGGGAAGCCTCAGACACTTTGTACCTACCATGCCTGTTTGTGTAATGTCTTTGCACAGGCTATCGATTTATAACTGTTTACTGCAGGGAAACATTGCACCCCACCCACGTTTCCAAGAAACTCTTGATTACCCCTATCAGATATTCAGGGTTTTTTTTTAACCAAGAATAGGATGCCTACTTCAATGCTGGGAAAAGCTATTTGCTGTTCATTTTCAAATAGGCTGTCTGGATGTTCTTGTATGAATATATATGACTTAAATAAATTTATTAAAATTGTATATCGTAAATATTAACGGTCTTGTTTGCTCTACCAGTTTTTTTTGTGGTTAAAGATATTTGTGGTTAAAGATATTTATTATTCTCATAAAGAAATACATTTCACTTACATGAGAATATAACTTAAAATAAAAAAATTGTTTCGTCGTACATTAGAGGGTAGATAAAATAATCTTATCAATATCATTTTTTTTTTGTATGTAATTGATATTCTTGCGCTTGGCCGCCATCTCGCCTGATGTTAAGCGATGATGCGGTTTACGATGGAGCACGTTTGCCTAAAAGGAACCGATTCACTCTCGACTTGAAGACACCCAGATTGTAACTAACGGGGAACACCCATTCAGGCAGCGAATTCCACAGACTAGCAGTTCGCACAATAAATGTGGAATTAAGGCGCTTCTTATGTGTTTTTGGAATATCAACCATAAAGCGGTGTCGATTTTTCGTGCCCGCTCTGGCAGTCCGATAGAAAAATGGCAGTCTGAGAATATTATAGTTTGGATCTGCCTTAAACTCGACCTAGTACCGAAAAAAGTATGCTAAAACTGAAGGGTGCGAGGTAAACACGTATTCCACACACTAACATATTCTTACTAGTTCTACAAACGCACACTTCAATATTGAGCAGCACACAGCTGCAAACAATATGCTCAAAATGTAACCAAATTGACTGAAAATGAAAGGGTAAGTTCTAAAGCGGAAACTGTAGATATAACCCGTCCATTATATATTTTTTTGCCCTGCCTTGTCTTCTTTCTCTTTGTCGCCAGAAGTGCAGACTTTTTGTACTTTTAGTTTCATTTAAACGAGTTCATTAAAGTGAACAGTGACGTACTTAATAAGAAAGAATGGCGTATCTCATCAACTCCCATAATGCGACAGCATTGTGAACTTAATAATAGTTTTAAGATCGTTGCCATGACAACGGTCCATTGTCGGGTGCCTCGGGGCGATGCAGCGTTTGCCGACTCGCTTATTGAATTTGCTGCACTGCGGGAGGCAATAGTGTTTTGGTTATGTAGTAATCTGTGTCATGGTGTTCCAATGAAACGTCTGGAAGCTTCTGTTTCAGAAATAAGCATAATTAATCGCCATACTTGAGTTAGACTTAAGTAAACTATAGATAGACTATATATATTATATAAAAATTAATAAATAAATAACAATAATATTCGGTACATTTCCCCCAAATAACAAAATAATAAATAATAATATAGGGAAATGAATCCCTGTTTACCTCGGTCACGCTATAACCTGAGAACGACTTACCCGTTTTGATTCATCTTTTTTTTAAAGCTTTCTAATATTTTGTAGAAGGTTCTTATGAAAAGAAAAATTAAGAAAATTGCGCAGAATATTTGAAAGAAAATGTCAGAAAAATTAACGAGGATTTTAATTTCGCACATTTGACAGTTCTAAGACAGGACAACGTCTGTCGAGTCAGCTAGTACAGAAAGTACAAATTGATTTTTTAAACCCCCGATAAAAGAGCTGATAGTCTTCAAATGGTTTTCTTGAATCATATCTAAGAACACTACCAAGTCACCTCTCAAACAAAAACAAAACTAAATCAAGTTCGGTTCAGCCGTTTGGGTACGTACGGGTTTCGTACGGGTTTTGGGTTTCGCTGCGATGCCACAGATAGACACGTAGATACACATGTTAAACTTATAACAGCCCTCATTTTGCGTCGTTTTACGCTGTTCATTTGATGATAGTTCGCGATTGTGACATGTGATACAAAAAACAATAATAATCAAACAAACATACAAAAACAAAACTTACACTCGAATTGATAACCTTCTTTTTGAAGTCGGTTAAAAACTCGATCGTAAGTGTCGGAGTAAGTACTTTTTTAAGCAAAAAATGTGACGACACGACCAAGTCGCTCGCCCGTTGTAAACCGACACCCTTGTCTATATCAGTTGAGTGCCAAGCACTCAGAATATTGAACTTCAGTAGTTTAACCTGGGCCCTGATTCCGTAACGATTTGGCCGTTAGTGAATACGGGTACTTCGCGGCAATGCACTACCCTCGTCCCCCTGAGATATTAAATGTTCATTGTCTTACTGCGCTGTAATTTCACTGGGAACTACCCTTTAATCTGGAACACATTGATGTTGGAACACTGTTTGAAGGTAGAAGGTTAGAAGGATAGCCCGTTGGTCCAGTTGGTAGTGGTACCTGCCTTCTGCGCTTGGGTGTGTGGGTTCGATTCCCACATAGGGCAAACATACATGTAATGAACATTTGTGTTTGTTCTATATCTGGGTGTTAATATCTATTTAAGTATACGTATTTAAAACTATATATATGTATGTATATCAGTCTCTGGCAGCCATATCACAAGCTTTGCTTAGTTTGGGGACTTGACAACGCAATATAATATGGTTTTATCTCATTTCCAGATGTACACTACGGTTCCCCTCCACAAACATCCGGCTGGAGTTCCAATCTCTGGTGGAGGAGAGTGGCGGCGGCGCGGGCGGCTCCGGCGCCGCCATGCCGCCGCTCCGCATCACCATCCCCGCCGACAACGACGGCCGTAGCCCCGCGCCTTCACCTACTGGTAACACATACATTAACCTTTGTTTGGGTTATGGGGGGAAAGCTTCGAAATACTGCAGCCTGGTTATGTGAGATTCATCATCATCATCATTTCAGCCGTAGGACGTCCACTGCTGGGCATAGGCCTCCCCCATCGATCTCGAAAAAAGCCGGTTGGAGATTGCACCCAGTAAAACCCTCTCGTTGACCGGCCTATGCGCCTGATGGAAGGTACCAGGGTTTCAATAGTAACGCACCGGTACCCCTCTAAGAGAAGAGAAGACCAGGTCGACAGCGACGTAAATGGCTGGATGATATTAAGAAATGGACCGGCATGAATTACCAGCTTGCAGAGTTTGAGTTGCTTACTGACTTCCAAACTTCAATATGAGGATGGCACTTGATGATGACCCTCCTAGCACGTTGCCAGACGCAACACCCCCGGGAAATGCTCTGATCATTTCCCCTGCATCCATCTGCAACGAGGCGGGCCACACCGAGCTGTTGTGGGCTAGCCTGACCTCGTTTAAAAGGCAGTCAGATCCCCAAAACTAACTACCCACGAGCGCCTTTGTAGTCAGCAAACAGGCAAGAGATCATCATCATCATCATCATCATCATCATCATCATCATCATCATCATCAGCCAGAAGACGTCCAGTGCTGAACATAGGCCTCCCCCTTTAACCTCTCCACTGAACGACAGCCTGCCTTTTGCATCGCAGGCGTTAACGCTAACAGAAAATGGGTTTTGTCTAGCCTCTAGGTGTGGATGGTGAAATGACTGAACTTGCACCAAAATGTAACCTTGTAACTTGGACGTTGTGTGTTGCAGGCACGATATCTGCGGCCAACAGTTGTCCCACGTCGCCGCGCGGCGCCGGCTCCTCGGGCCGCCGGCACGTGGACCTGGGCCTGGTGGCGCACTACAGCGCGCTCGCGGACCAGCGGCCCAGCTCCAACGGCACCGCCGTGAGTAACCACACCCGTACAGATTTCCTGGAGCTAAACAAATAATTGTATATGACGAATTTCTAACTAGTGTAATTCCGCTTCTACGTCGCTTCGATTACAATATTGATTTTGGGATGTTTTTTTTTTAAATGGACTTCCGCACAGTAATGCTTAATTCAACCAATCAGCTAAGCAAATACCTTTAATACAAATTTTAAATTTTAGTTAACGTTAACTATGATTTATATGAAATAAGAGCGGTGCCATCTAGCGCCGTGTAGATGGAACTGGGGCCTTATGGCCAACTCCTTATGCGGTCTCAAACTAACGTTGAAACCGCGCATTTTTGAAAATCACTTGAACGTGAACCTTAACGCGCCCAGATACGGCTTGCGGTCGCGCAACATTTTTTCATCACCTATACTGGATTGCTTTAAACAGCTAGGCGTAAGGCCCCTGCTCTTACGTAGTTAACGATAACTGACGCGGTAAAGTAACTAAATGCAATCAGAAAAACTCGCACTAGGCACTCTGAACAGATCCTCTAATTTTAGTCGAACATTCTTCCGTTTAGGACGTCCACTGCTGGATATAGGCCTCCCCCATCGATCTCCAAAAGGGTCGGTTGGAAGCGCCTTGCATCGAGCGTTTCCCTGCGGTCTCTTTTAGATCGTCTGTCCATCTTGTGGGTGGACATCCTACGCTGCGCTTACCGGTCTGTGGCCTATGTCCAGCAGTGGACGTCCTACGGCTGAAATGATGATGATGATGATGATGATGATTCTTCCGTTTCAGTCGACTACGTCGGTGGCGGACTCGTCGTACGGCAGTTCGCGCGACGTGCGCGACTCGCGGGACGCGCGCGAGGGACGCGACGACGCGAAACCGCCCTACAGCTACGCACAGCTCATCGTACAGGTCAGTTGGCATGTTTTATATTGAGGGTCCTATCACATTTTTTGACGAAAAAAGCATCGAAAATTGGATTTTTAGTACAATTTTTCTTACAACTAATAAGATCTGTAGAACATTAACTTGCTGCATTAAATGGATCTGTATTTTCTATCAATTGAATGTAGCGGCTTCTGATTTTGGTAAAACTCAACATATCCATTTGTTACCTCCAATTTACAAAAGTAGTTTTATGCAAAACTTTAGGAGGGAAAGTTTGAGAATAGATTTCGTTAAATTACTGTCATAAAATAAACATTTTTATGTTATGGTTTACTTATTTTATATTTATCTTGAAAGTTACAGCTTTATTTATTCGTTTGATGTCCGAAAATACAAATACTTAAAATTGAACGGTTCATAAATTGTAATAGACCTCTTAAAATTTAATCGCCAAAATATATTAAAAACACCGTAGAAAAATACACGGAGAAAATTGCTTAAGGCCTATATGACATTCACCAACATGCACTGGGCCAGCGTGGTGGATTAGCCATCCTCTCTGAGAGAAGGCCTGTGTCCCGGCAGTGGGATAGTGATGAAGGTAAACTGTCGACAAACACACTATTATTATATCTGTTTGATCTGTAATTGAGAGATACCATTAAACAAGTATGTTCTACAGGCGGTGGCGTCAGCGCCGGATAAGCAGTTGACCCTCTCCGGAATATACAGCTACATTACCAAGCACTACCCGTACTACCGCACGGCAGACAAGGGCTGGCAGAACTCCATCCGGCACAATCTCTCGCTCAACCGGTAAGATATTATAACCACATCAACTACCTTATGTCAGATAAACACAAGTGCAAGTCCTATGGAAGCAGTTGCGAACATCTCATCAAAAGGTCGGAAAGACCACTCCCAAAAAAAAACAGAAAAAAAATATGCAATAAGCCCGGTTCCCAGAGGCCACTTCTACAACCCCCATAATAACGCTATCTATCCAACAACCGTAGGAACTACTAGAGATTTCAACCAATAGCAGCACAGCAACCACACCAAAATAAATAAATAACGATTCATACTTATAGCTCTCTGCTACGATTCCCTGTATCAGGATGTCAAGGAATAAACAAAAAGACACGGCAACTAACACCCAGACCCAGAGCAGATATTAAAATCATAATTTCCCTGCCCTGCCGGGAACCCGAGAATTTCGGCACTATAGGCAGACGTATCTTGAGGAAACCAGTATGTCCAAGAACCTCAAATGTTCAAAGACATGACATTCACCAACTTGCACTGGACCAGCAGGCCAACAGGGTGGATCAGGGCCCCTACTCTCTGAGAGAAGGCTTGTGTCCCAACAGGGGTCCCAACTGATAATGATGATGAGGCAGAAGCGCTACCGGACGTACACATTAGAGTCTAATGATTAGACTAATACAAATTGTAACGGTACAACGGCTGATGGATAACTTCCTCCAGGCCGTAACACGTGGCTTGGTTGTACTACTACTTTGTAATATACAGGATCTACACTACGGAAGTTACTCTTCACATAGGTACTCTCATCCTTCATTATTCCCATTATCTTAGCATTCTCTTACACCATTGCACTGATATTGCAGGTACTTCATAAAAGTGCCCCGCAGCCAAGAAGAGCCAGGCAAGGGCAGCTTCTGGCGAATCGACCCCCAGAGCGAGGCCAAGCTCATCGAGCTGGCGTTCCGGCCGCGCCGGCCGCGCGGTGTGCAGTTCCGCGCGCCATTCGGACTATCGTCCAGGTAACGATACTCCACTACTACCGATACTAACGATACTTGCCTATTCTAGGGCATAATTTTTAATTGAGAATAGTATTAGGACCGGTCTTTGTCTTCCCGGGGGTGATGTAGGAACTGTCTGAGGGACAGTCACTGGTGGCAGTACACTTTCAACTGCGTTTAGGTGTACTGCTACTCACTTGACAAACACCAGGGGTGTCACACAAGACCCATTTTCTGTTAGCGTTAACGCCCGCGGAAAGATGAAAATGACATTAGCTTGAGATAACATCTCAAGCTAATGTCAATGTCATTTTCATCTTTCCGCAGGCGTTAAAGCTAACAGAAAGTGGGTCTTGTCTAACCCCCCAAGGTACGGAAACCTTTTTACTTCTCCTTCCCGCTGGTTGCGGATATTACATCAGCAAATGCATTCCCAAAAAGGATTAGGCCATCAGATTAGACAAATAAGGGAGGTGTGGTAGTAAGGGAGATGTGGCGGGTGCAAATGCATCAGGCGTAAATCAGGCTTGATGCCTTTAGTCGGACGCACCTTTGCAGATGACCTAGCCGCCCTTTTTTGCATGTATATTTTGCATAGACTATGTTAGTTTATTGGTGTAGCTGCAAGTTTCTTGGTGTGCTTGAGAAAATAATGAGAGAATGAATAAGTGTGCCGTACAGAGTTTTTGTGTTCGTGATAGCGCAAAAGAGGGAGATATGTGCAGACATTTGAAAACGAATTATCATTGTACTAAGGCAAATCTCCCTTGTAGTTGAAAATGACTTTGAATTCAAATATGATGTTACAGATTCAAGATAACGTGTGCCAAGCAAAAAATCTATTGAGTGGTAATAAGATTTCTGCTGTAAAACCATGTAACCGTAACAATTAGTGCATTCGTATGTTTCATTTTGTTTTAGTTTTGTGGATTTGTAGCATCATGTGTTCATTAGATACTAGTTTTGGTACAGCTTCACATTTCATGAATAGGTAGTCATTGTTTTAATTTCTGAGATAATTTTGATCGTGTTCAAAGTACACGGTACTATGACAGACGCGCGCCTGCGAGACTCCGACAATATTTAGCTACCTTTAAACTATGTAGATTAGTGTATCCAACTAGTTTACTTCCTTGATCACACGGATCGAGCACAAATTATAAAGAAATAATTTGTGTCTATAAAATAGCTGCCCTATGCCTGTCACCGAAAGTTCGCAATGTAATGCAAATTAAATATCTAACTAACGCTAGAGGTCAACGAATGCCCTCCGCACGCACACAGTGAGCGCCGCGCGCACACTCGCGCACTTTTATACCTGCGCCGTGCATTGACCTCGAGTTTTGTACACTTTACATTGCTGGCTGGCAAAATTCTAATCAAAACAAGTATAAGGCAAATAAATTTTGATATTCGATTGTGTTTAGTATTGTGATAGCGTTTTGCCTTCGGGATGGTTTCCGGCCGGGAATTGAACACTCTTACTTATAACGCAGACATGTTACCACTGAACTAAACTGGTCGTTGAAAAATTTAAAAATAAAACAAATGAGGGGCATTGTGAGGTAGACACCCCCCCAGCTGTCTCAAAGCAAGCCGATAAGCGAGGAGATCGGTGGGCTTCGCGCACTTTCATTACCCTCCCTCCCACCTCACGAACGCAATCTCTAGTAAAATTTGAAGGAGCTAATGGGATGTATGTACGTTTGACCTTCCCATTTCTTAGTATATCGTTCTTAATGCCTTTCTTGAGAGTTTCTCGGCGACTCTCACGCTAGGGCCACGCAGACAGAAAACTGTAGGCAGATGTCCCACCCTGGAAGTTATCGCCTCTTTTCTAACCTCAAGAAACATAGTCTCATGTAAATACCTGTGAAGGAAAGATACGCGGATAATATAATTAATTGACACTTGAAGTATTGACGTATGTCGGTGTTGCAGGAGTGCGCCGACGTCGCCGTCGCAGGTGGGGGTGTCGGGGCTGGTGACGCCGGAGGAGCTTTCTCGCGAGCCCACGCCAGATCTGCTCACGGCAGAGGAGCACGACCACCAGGTACCGCACGACTTTCAACACTAACCGCCTGTACATACAGACCTGTATACGAGGAGCTGGTGACGAACCAGTTACAAGAGCCCACGCCCCATCTACTCACGGTGGGGTAGCATAATCACCAGGTACCACGTGTAACCCTCTAGATACGGCCCATTCCAGGTATGAATTATATCTATATTTCACTACGCCAGTGAAAAGTTTTCGAATGGAGCCCACGAACCGGAAGACGCAGCGTAGGTACACCTCGCACTAAATGGACCGATGACATTGTGAGAGTCGCAGGCATCCAGTGGATGCAGATGGTAGGCTGTTGGTCAGTGTGGAATTACTGCTGAACATAAGCCCCCCCTTATAATTCCACACTGAATCACACCCTGCTATCTGCATCCACTGGATGCCCGCGACTCTTCGATGAAGCGAAGTTCTTTTGACATGAGCTAATGTTGTCGACCCGGGTACGTCCTAAAACTGCGACCAGAACCACCGTTAGATGGGCAGCAGCGTCCTATTAGTACTCGGTGAACTTACTGCGATCCCCAAGCCTGTCAAACGTAGGGATTATGGCAACACCCCTCTCTAAGAGGCCTCTGCTCAGCAGTGGACGTTTACTGGCTGATGATGTGATGTGAATGATAGCCCGTTGGTCCAGTTGGTAGTGAACCTACCTTCTGGGCTTGGGGGCGTGGGTTCGATTCCCACCTAGGTCAAACATTTATGTGATGAACATTTGTGTTTGCTCTATATCTGGTTGTTTATATCTATTTAAGTATGTATTTAAAACGATATATGTATGTATATCAGTCTCTGGCAGCCATATCACAAGCTTTGCTTAGTTTGTGGTCAGATAACCGTGAAAAATGTACCTTATTTTTTAATGTTGTGTTTTGTGGGCAGGCAGCGGGCGCGGCGCGGCTGGGCGGCGGCGCGGCGGCGCAGTACCTGTTCCCGCAGCGCTCCGGAGCGTCGCAGTCCGCGCCCGGCTCACCAGGTATGCGTCACAGTATCCTGCCATCTTCCTCATCGTTACCTTACACCCCACATTGAGGCAGTCGACATAATAGGCTAATAATTCTAATTCCAATTCAAAGCGCGCTCTATCGTAGACCGCATTATTGCTTAACATCAGGCGAGTTGAAGGTCAAACGCTAGCCTATTATAAAAAAATAATAATATAATAAAATATTTAAAAAAATGTGGGAGTGATAAGACCTGCACTGATATCCCGCTTGGGGAGTATTGTGCATTTGCCCGCCAGCCTACACAAACCAGCCGAGCTCCCTAAAATAACGGCGTACGGCTTTGTGTCGCTGACTAAACTGTTCTACCCATATTTTGCCAGGTGTTGTGGTATTGGAGACTTGTTGTTGAGTTTCTTCAAGGAGTCTCGACCTTAATCGTATATCTTCTGTGACCTTGCAATGCAGTAGTACATGCTCCACTGTCTCGTTCTCTTGTAGACAGCCTCGGCTAATAGGCTGGACAGGTGTTTTCATTCGTTAAAAATGTGAGGATTTGTGATAATTATAATTCAACTAGCGACCCGCCCCAACTTCGCACGGGTGTAATTTACGTGCGAAGTCGGGGCGGGTCGCTAGTTATATATATATAAACTTTCAGTGAACATTTTTCTAACCGATGGTGAGAACCGCATCCAAATCCGTCGCGTGGTTTAGGAGGAGTTAGCGGTTATATAGACAGATAGACAGACAGACAAACGCGGAAAGTGACTTTAATTTATAATATGTAGAGATGTAATACATTATACTGGAGAAATTATTTAAATCGGTTAATAAAGTTCCGTTAAATAAGTGTTTAGTTTTTGGTGGGATAGGGATGGAAGCTCTGTCTCTTTCCCGCAAAGCGAATGTCAG
Source organism: Agriopis aurantiaria (assembly GCA_914767915.1). Taxonomy (NCBI): domain Eukaryota; kingdom Metazoa; phylum Arthropoda; class Insecta; order Lepidoptera; family Geometridae; genus Agriopis; species Agriopis aurantiaria. Next base: position 1,167,122 of record OU611994.1, on the reverse strand, counting down.
TATGGAATTTGTATGGCGTACTTACAAGTGACGGCATTTGTGTATAATGCACTCTACTATAGAGACTAGCAAGATATTAAAATAGTTGAGACATACCGGCCGGACTCAATTCCAGGCCTTACAATACTAGTTTTGTCACTGTCACTCTCATTCAGATTAACATACGTGCGACGGAGAGAGAAATAATATCAACTGCCGGCTCGACCTTCCACAGCTGCGTTTGCCTATACAAGCTTATTTACTTCCGTTTAATGAACCCCAGGGCACGGGCTGGCGTACAGCGGGGGCGGCGGCGCGCTCGTGATGGCGGGACACCAGATCACCGTCGTCACCAACGGCGCAGGCGGCGAGCGGGAAGGTTAGCCTATTCATCTTCCCTCACTCTCACTCCTGCTGATAGACTGACTGGACGCCTGCTGATGTATATCCGTCTCTGGCAGCCATATCACAAGCTTTGCTTAGTTTGGGGTCAGATGACCGTGTGTACCAGTGGATGCCAAAGGCAGGCTGTCGTTCAGGGTGGAGGTTAAAGGGGGAGGCCTATGTTCAGCAGTGGACGTCTTCTGGCTGATGATGATGATGATGACTGTGTGTGCAAAAATGTCCCGAATATTTTGGAGCGTCTTAAGAATCAAAAGGACAGACCGAGTCCGAAACACGACGCTGCGTTCAATTACTGGAATCGCTGATGTTGGCATCAAAGTTGCCAAATTAAGTGACAAGCCGGGACACGTGGCCAGGATGCACCCTGACCGATGGGCCCAGAGGATCACACAGTAGGTGCCTGTCAACGGACGAAGGAGCCAAGGCAGGCCGAGGAAACGTCGATGACCTCGACACGTTCCAGATACAGTGGTCAAGTCTGGCGGGTGATCGCACTGTCTGGAAAGACATGGGGGAGACCTTTGCCCAGAAGTGGGACAGCATCATCATCATTTCAGTCATAGGGCGTCCACTGCTGGACATAAAAGGGCCGGTTGGAAGCGGTCTGCATCCAGCGTTTCCCTGCGGTCTTTTTTAGGTCGTATGTCCATCTAGTGGGTGGACGTCCTACGCTGCGCTTACTGGTCCGTGGTCTTCATTCCAGACAGCATAGGTTAATAAAATTATTTTTTTGTTGTGTTGCAGAGAAGTACGTGGTGGGCACGACGTCGGGCGGGAACCTGGTCTCCATCCAGGAGGAGCAGCCGCCCGTCATCATGCAGCACTCGCCTTACTACGCGTGAGTCTTCAACACTATTTTTCAGGAGGGATGGGCCCGGTGAAACTTAACTTTGCTCTTCAACCGAACATTCGAACTGGAACATTCCAAATTGTAAAGCCAAGTAATAGTCATGTGTCCTAATGTTTAATTTATTACAAATATCAGGTTTAGCGATGAATATGACCAAATACTTTTCACATACTTACTGAAAAAATAAATTAAATTGGCTGATAAATCTCTGAGATATGAGCGTTTAAAGTTTTGGGTGGGGATAGAGAAAGATACTCTGTCTCTTTCTCGCAAAGCGTGTGTTAGTATAGCATTTGTTTGTTGCACCTAAAGCGTGACGTCATAGCTCGCTATAGTGCTTATTTCTTTCTCTAGCATAAAATTAAAATACTTGTGACTTATTTATTTTTGAACTAATTTTAATTTTGTTTATGTTGATGTTCAGCTTTTTTATAAGGTAAAAAAAAAAATCTTCATACCTATTGCTTACAAGTTGATGGAACCTTGTAAAGACGTAATGCTAGATTAAATATATTTATTTGTATGGGATCAAATTTGCTAGTTGCTTTACAAAGCTATGTCGTCAAGTTTGTATGAGCTGTCAAAAAGCGACCTATTAGACAGACTATAGGTATTCCGTGCATTTTGTCGAGTGTGAATGACCTCTTTCTATCGAGCAGTTTTTTTTTAGGTTGGTATAATATTAAACATTGTTCAATACTGATGAGTATGTGTGGTGAACCACACGAACCGGAAGACGCAGCGTAGGTGGGCCTCCCACTAGATGGACCGACGACATTATGAGAGTCGCGGGCATCCAGTGGATGCAAAAGGCAGGCTGTCGTTCAGTATGGAGGTTAAAGGGGGAGGCCTATGTTCAGCAGTGGACGTCTTCTGGCTGATGATGATGATGATGATGATGTGTGGTGATGATGTATGAGTGATGATAGTGATGATTATTGCAGCGGGTCGTACGGCAGCGGCGGCGAGGATTGCGGCGCGGTGGGCGGCGAGCTCGTCATCGAGGAGGCGCCGCTCGAGCCGCCTCCCAAGCGCGCCCGCCACCACAACGTACGTATCTATACAACACGCTTGCATTCACGGTCTAGTACAGAACTAACGGAAACGACAAACACACACTCGCATTCACGGTCTAGTACAGAACTCACGGAAACGACAAACACACACTCGCATTCACGGTCTAGTACAGAACTCACGGAAACGACAAACACACACTCGCATTCACGGTCTAGTACAGAACTCACGGAAACGACAAACACACACTCGCATTCACGGTCTAGTACAGAACTCACGGAAACGACAAACACACACTCGCATTCACGGTCTAGTACAGAACTCACGGAAACGACAAACACACACTCGCATTCACGGTCTAGTACAGAACTCACGGAAACGACAAACACACACTCGCATTCACGGTCTAGTACAGAACTCACGGAAACGACAAACACACACTCGCATTCACGGTCTAGTACAGAACTCACGGAAACGACAAACACACACTCGCATTCACGGTCTAGTACAGAACTCACGGAAACGACAAACACACACTCGCATTCACGGTCTAGTACAGAACTCACGGAAACGACAAACACACACTCGCATTCACGGTCTAGTACAGAACTCACGGAAACGACAAACACACACTCGCATTCACGGTCTAGTACAGAACTCACGGAAACGACAAACACACACTCGCATTCACGGTCTAGTACAGAACTCACGGAAACGACAAACACACACTCGCATTCACGGTCTAGTACAGAACTCACGGAAACGTGTGTAAAGTTTACTTTTTTAAGAGCACTTTCACATTTCTTGACGAAAAATGCAACGAAAACTGGACTTTTGGCGTCCAAATAGAAAGATAAAAGTAAATTTTGAACTTTCGCGATTTAAACACACATGCTTTAAATGTTTATCGAGACTTATCGCGCATTATTTATTTAGGTGAAAATAGGACGTTAGCTCGACGTTTCGACCATATTACAATGGCCGTGGTCACGAGATGACCGTGAAAGGCGAAAAGCGCGAAAGTCCCGATAAAAATTTAAAACAAATAGAAAAATCAATTTCTGTAATAAATAAACCTACAGTTTCATCTCATAATCCCTCACCCATCTCATGATGCATATGAACCATTGATGTACTATGTACATCCATTGTTTTTTAATTATTTATTTATTTTAATTTTTACATCTATTTATATGAACTAAGCATATTAAAGTTATACGATTTTTTTTTTTTTTTTTTAGTGAACAACCGTGATAGTTTAAAACAGTGTTTTAAGCATATTAAACTTAACGTAATAAAGTTAATTCAATGAGGTTCCCACGACACGTGCCTAGAGCCTAGTGTGGGGCCACTGCATATATTAAAGTTTTTAATGAAAATAACGGCTCCAAATTTCGGAAATTGATTTCAAAAATATGACTAAATTTGATATGACAAAAAGAATTTAAAAAAAAAAATTGCAGTACTTCAAAGTATATCATCAGTTTACTGGAAATAACTGGAGTGACGTCGCGGCGCTATAGAAAATTAGTGAGAGAAAATTAAAGGGAAGTTGCATTTAGTGAAATATTTGGGGACTTGTTTTTCTATTTTTAACCGACTTCAAAAAGGAGGAGGTTATCAATTCGACTGTATTTTTTTATTTTTTTTACTATGCAGCTTGTTTGTTTATGGAACAATCTAGAGAGCAGCCAACATTTTCTACGTATAATTTCAGATGGAGTCGGACGACCGGCGCGCGTATTGACCGCGCGGCGGCGGCGCCCCCCACGCCCCCCTGCGCCCCCACGCACGCCCCCCAGCGCGCCCCCGTCGGTGAGCGCCGGTAGAGCACACGTCGGCCGATGACACATTCATGTCTTGCAATTAAACTTGTGAACAATTCAAAAATCTAGCCGCTCGCCGAATTTTTGTATTGTCTTTAACACATAGTAAAAACCAAAGTGTGCAAACACTTCAATATAAAAATTATATATAATCTTATTCAAACACCATAAAATTATCAAGTTTCAAATATATGTACTATGATAGCTTCGTGCCTGAACCTAGACGATGGCGACAGTAGGCAATAGTTATTGCACATTAGAAAGAGTTCTAATAGCTCAATAACTGAGTTGAATCTTCTACACATTGAAGAATTATCTTTCAAATTAATATGTTGAGTGATTCGCGATCGTCTCGTCGGATATCTAATATTATTTTTACTTAACAGCATAGATGATTATGTTTTAATTTAACAGGCTACCGGACTGTTGTTTGATTGGTTATAAAACCACTGAAGATATTATTTAAATCGGCCCGATAAAGTTCTGAGATATAAGCGTTTAAAGTTTTGGTTTGAATTAGGAAGCGCTCTGTCCCTTTCCCACAAAGCGAGTGTCAGTATCGAGTTTTTATGGCGTACTCATAAGTGACGTCATAAGTATACATTTTGAACACATTTTGATTTTGTTTACGATGATCGATTACATTTATGGTCAACTTTTTAAAAGACAACTAACAGACAAACATTGTCATGTCCAAATTTAAAAAAAGCACTTTCTAATTACCAGTATTTTCCAATTTTCGGGGCAAATTTTCAAAGTTTATTTTTCTTCTAAACCAATAAAGTATTTCTTTAGGTGAACAAAACAAAACCAAATATCGTGAAACCGTTTTCAAGTTATAGCGAGACTAACGAACAGCAATTCATTTATATATATATATATATATATAGAAAATAGATAAGAAATTATCAATCCGGTAGCTTATTGACTGTTTTATAATTGCAGAGTTTTGATTCCGCATAAAATATGACTTAAATTATGTAAGTAAATGACTATATCGTATTCATAGTGAGAAAGACAAACGGTCTTATTCAAACGTCCAATAAGCTTGTTTAGCTGAAATTATTTTTGTTTTGTTTTCGCGCGTGACTCTTCTCATTGGCTAGAAGTTGACAACAGCATAGATTACCTTATCGAACGTTTGATAAGAGAGAAAGACTATTATACATAATAAAATATATACATAAGTTATAATAACTATGTATGCAAGAAAAAAACTATTTGACAAACGTACTTTGACATTAGGTAGGTATATATACAATTATTATGAAAAAAAGAGAAAAACAAGAAAAAACTGTCACTAAAAAGAATTACTGTACTGGTTTAAATATTAGTAATATTTATTAGAGAGGTTCTAATAACTTACCATTTCATTCATAAACCGTCGATAAACTAATCTATGCTAACCTTAGATCAGACAAACAAGGGAGATATGCGTTAGTACAATTATTGTTTCACCATACTAAACCGCTTAAGGCAAAAACTGCTACGGCTTACTTACTCATTTTTCACGCACACTAAGAAACTTACAGCGACAACAACTAACTAATAGTTCACATGCAATAAAAAAGAAGGACAATGTCGTCCGCAGGACGAGTTCGACCAAGGAAGATAGACTAAGAGGAAAGACAATAGCGGAAAATTAGAGCGTAGCTCGGAACATTTGCCATTTCAAGAGAATAAAGAAAAGCGCCATCTCCTGGTATCGGTTGCGCTTCTCTTGAATGTTGCGAAATTTGACTGCAATACTAGCGCTACGGTAATTTGTAGAACCCTTTCGTACGCTATCTGACTGCAGCGCTTACGGAAGTTCGAGACAACCTATAGCACGCTCAAATTACGGCGCCATCTAAGTTTATACCGTTGTTAGGCAAATTTCCGAGCTACGCTCTAATGTTCCGCTATTGTCTTTCCTCTTAGTTTATATTCCTTGGTTCGACTAAAGGTATCAAGCCTGGTTTCGGCCTGATGCGTTCGCACCTTACCATGTCTCTCTTGTTTGTCTGATCTGTTCTGTAACCAACTTAACTCGGTGACGAGAAATGTCATTCCTAGAAACGAAACAACAAAACAGTATATATTAGCTTATCGAAGTTTCTAAAGACTTAATTTTATTCAGAAGCATGTATCTAAGATTTGCTGTCTCGTTTTTGCGCATGACACCACCCATCAGCGAGAAGTTGACAGAGCATTTGATTTTTAGTATCGGACGCTTGTGATTGATTAAGGGGGCGAGTTTGTTCAAGACAAATATTTTTCTTCTAAAGCGTTGTCATCGGTCGACGTGTAAAGAGGACATTAGCAATAATAGGGTATTGAAGTGATGTCCACATATGGATTTTTGATTTCGCGTGCCCATTGACTAGATTGGCGTATAATCAGTGTAAATTAGACTTTACAGTGGTAAGAATAAAGTGTTATTTCGAGTTACAGACGTTTAAGTTTTATTTTTAAGTTGTGCTGACGGTTCCGTGTAGATTTCTACGTTTGAACGCGACGTGTGGGAAGTGTGGGCGAGGATGACGCGGCACGCGCGTGGCAACCAGCTCGAGCTGATATGTACCAGTTATAGTGGAGAAATTAGTGATGTGTTTAGAGCTACGAACAAGATAGGTATGTAGTGCCTCCTATCAGAAGGTTTTGTTTTCTTAAAGGTGCGTGTTGAAAATAAACTTTCACAATTTTACAATTTTTTTTGTATTACCTATATACAATATATGATGTCTCTTTAGGTGCTAGGTACAGGCAGTATTATGTATCATCTGACGCAATCAGCTGATCGTATGTGCGAGATGACATGTCTTGCCTCATTCTCGCACAACTATATAGATATGGAGCGGTCGTCGCGTGCGTCGATTTCATTCAGTTCAACAAACCGCTAGGGCTCCAGGGCACACCCCTTCTGGGGTGCCTGGGCAAGTGATTCCCACTCCCGGCAACGGCCCAAGCCGAGTTTCGTATCTTCGAGGTGCACTTGTGCTAGTCGCCCAAAACTTAAACCACCAAGTTATGCCGAACGCACTCTGCGTTCGCTAACTAGTCCGGTCAAGCTGTAGAGGCCAAAAGGCCAACAGTACAAGTCAATATCAAAAAAATAAAACGCGTGCGTCAGTCACCCAACGATGTTCGACGCAGGCGCAAGTCACTCTTCGTTCCGCCGCCAGGCACCGCTATACGCGTGTGCGCACGGACATCAGTCGCCTGCTGCGCTCAGCATCATGGTGGTGTCTTCCGTCACCACACATATAAATATAACTAGCTGCCCGAGCCATTCGTACGCGTAGATTTCCTACAAAATTTCAACCCCTATTTGTTTGCCCCCATGATGGTGGCCTCTCGTAAAATCTTTTTATAACTAACACAAGGATTCTAACTGCCAAATTTCAGCTTTGTATTTCAAATAGTTTTCGTTCAGTCATTTCGCTTTTATTTATCTAAATCACTAGGTCGTTGCCCGCGACTCCGTACGCGTAGATTTCCATATACCAACCCCCTATTGCGTAGGTCATGAAGCTATCGAGATTTCGTGATGAGTTATTCAGTCAGTAGTATATCTTTTTTATATCCTGGTTAGACGATGGAAATATTCGGGGATATTATTCTCATCATTACGAACAACTCTTATTAAGATACCAAAACTGAAATGGCGAATCGAAATCAGTTGTTCCATAGGTTTTTTATTATTATTAGGTACTCAAACTGCATCCAGTATACTTACCTTGTTCATAGGCTTAGACACATACAAATTTCATGTCATTGTGGGATATTCTGTATCAAACTATAAGGGCCGTGAGGACACATGAAACCTTGCTAGAGTGACGGGACGAGATTTCTGTCTAAGAGAGAGAAAATCCGCAGGCAAAAATCCGTCGCCTCTTCTAGCTTTATCCAATATCAGAGAAAGGTGTGACAAATGTAATTTCAGAGTTGTCAAATTTAATCATAGGTTACATGTTCACCAAAATTTAACATAATAATTATTTATTTAACTGACTTACGGAAGAGTTATCAAAGACAGTCGGCTTAACGTTTTAATCGCCTTGTTAAGTTTCGGTGAACTTTGCCCTAAACCAGTATCCTTGTCTTGTTATAATCTTGTTTCTTGTCTGTTTTGTTTAATGCCTATAAAACAATGATAATATAACCACTCGACTGCTCATCCTTTACCCCGCCGTAAGCCGAAGGTTCTAAAATGTCAACCTAAACTATTTCGAGCGGGCCAATCCTAGGCGCGAATTGATTGAATGACTTTTGAGCCTCCAATCACAAGCGTCGAGTCTCCAATCACAAGCTGCCCCCCGCGACCGACGTGGCTGAATTTTTCAAAAGGCAATTTTGACTACATGCGCGATCAAGAGGTTATATTATCTTTGCTATTCAAGTTAAGTTTTTTCTCGCCCCATACTTGTCACACATCGTGGCGTAGTAGAAACAAATGCTACGCTTTATAGAAATCTCAGTACGCGAAGCACTAGGAGTATGCTTGGGCAATTGGTCTGGGACAGGGTAGCTGTCCTCCGATCCTTGAACACAGACACCTGATGACGCTAACTGTCATTGGCAAACTCGTCTATTGGAGATCTCTGAACCACTGTCCTAGGTAAGCAACGTTCAGATCAGGCAAACGGGCAAAATATATAGATTTTTTTTAAATCAGACAAAATATTTGCAGGTTATTTGATTCAAACATAGAACGATACAACCGTCTTAAAACTGAAGTGAGCAAGATGAGAACGACTCAAGTAGGTCTCACAATGTTCGACTATGAAATAGAATTTACTGGGTATACTTTCCACCTCTGTCCGCATGTTTTTTGGAGACATTGACCAATCTTTCATATTCCAAGCATCGACACATAAGTTCCTGTGCAGGCATAAATTATATTTGAACAAGGCAAGTATTCTCCTTCCTCTTGTTACGTATGTAGTGTTGGGGTGGTGGTAGTGGTGTGTTGTAGACATGTTTGCGTGTGAGCAAATGATGTAGATGTGAGGTAAAACATGTATTTTCATATTTCCAAACCTCCATAGATGCCTAGTAAAGTTAACTGGGTAATGTTTGGGTTGTAAATTTTACTGGGTAAAGTTTGGGTAGTAAATTTTACTGGGTAAAGTTTGGGTAGTAAAGTTTACTGGGTAAAGTTTGGGTAGTAAATTTTACTGGGCAAAGTTTGGGTAGTAAAGTTTACTGGGTAAAGTTTGGGTAGTAAATTTTACTGGGCAAAGTTTACTGGATAAAGTTTGGGTAGTAAAGTTTACTGGGTAAAGTTTGGGTAGTAAATTTTACTGGGTAAAGTTTGGGTAGTAAAGTTTACTGGGTAAAGTTTGGGTAGTAAATTTTACTGGGCAAAGTTTGGGTAGTAAAGTTTACTGGGTAAAGTTTGGGTAGTAAATTTTACTGGGCAAAGTTTACTGGATAAAGTTTGGGTAGTAAATTTTACTGGGCAAAGTTTGGGTAGTAAATTTTACTGGGCAAAGTTTGGGCAGTAAAGTTTACTGGATAAAGTTTGGGTAGTAAATTTTACTGGGCAAAGTTTGGGTAGTAAATTTTACTGGGCAAAGTTTGGGCAGTAAAGTTTACTGGGTAAAGTTTGGGTAGTAAATTTTACTGGGCAAAGTTTGGGCAGTAAAGTTTACTGGGTAAAGTTTGGGTAGTAAATTTTACTGGGCAAAGTTTGGGCAGTAAAGTTTACTGGATAAAGTTTGGGTAGTAAAGTTTACTGGGTAAAGTTTGGGTAGTAAATTTTACTGGGTAATGTTTGGGTAGTAAAGTTTACTGGGTAAATTTTACTGAGGAATGACTTGGACTTGACCGTCACTATGTTTGACTTAAACTGTAACATGTTTGACGATTCGTACTAAAACTGGTAAATACTTAAATACCGTTACCGTAACAAATTACAGGACAATAGGGACCAATAACGTTCATTCCTGCCGGAATATTATCATCGGCATGAACGCCTGTGGATTGGGTTAGATGTGCCTCTAGTGGGCTATTCAATTTGTACGGATTCTCTGTTTGGGTTGTGTTTTCTTCGGCTGGAGTAAACCTAAGTGGGCGGCTCCCTAATTCGGATGGACTCAACGCGCACTATGTGCTAGCGCTTTTTTGTAACCATGGGTACAGAGTCCTTCAGTCGTAATATCAAACAAGTTTACATAGTATTAAATAGCGTCAAACAAGTCAGTTACAGTTAGAGTAAGTCACGATCAAGTCAAACTCATTCCCCAGGGTGGAGGCTTTACAACGTGGATGAAATTTTGGAAACAACACGAAAATACATGCTTCGTATCGGTATATCACTACCAACACTCGAGCACGTTCACGAGCACTTAATAAATAATAATCCACCATTAATACACATAAACACTCGAAAATACACAAGTTTAGGAAAATAATACGAGCCAAAATGTTTTTTCCACGTTTCCGATGGCGCCAAAACTCCATGTGCTAGCGCTCCATGCAATACTCGCCCGTATTGCCATGTAATTATAGTAGATATTCAGATGCAGGGATCTCCGATGACAGTTTTGTCGGTGACAGTAAGCGCAGTCAGGGCGCAGGTAGGCGTGTCGTCTCGCTCTAGAAGTCGGCACTCTTCACACTTGTTCTAGGTTTAAATTACAATGTACAGTGCGAATGACGCGTGCGCATTTAAATGACACGTTCGAAGTATGAACGATTTTGTGATGACGTCATTTTAGACGTTGAAAATCACGTTAAAAGAGTTTCAAGAGTTGTGTTAAAAAGTTTATTATATTATTGGGTCTATTTTAAGTTTATTAGGTGGCGTTGCTAAGGTCCGATAGATCTTGTCAAATTGTGAATTGTGCTGATTCAGTCACCGTTTAACGATTAGTGGTCGAGGAATTAGTTTCCAATTTTGTTCATTCACCAAAATTAGTAGCGCTGTACAAGATAAACGATCTAAGCAACGCCATCTAGTACCAATTTCGGAACCTTTATAACAACCTACGTCCTATAATTTTATTGTCGTTTCCACTCTACAGATCGATTGTGAAAAGCTGGCAGCAACACTTGCGCTTGTGTGTGTTTGCTACATGATTCAACGTGACGTCACAGTTTACGCATTATACGAATGCATTATATTCTCTACGAATGAAAATCATACCTCAGTCATAAAATGGCTCCACGCACCGACCGATAGAGGCAATAGTCATAGAGGCTCGCACGCCATTCCTACCAACTTATTTGTAGCGGTGGTGGCCAATTAATGGAACTAACGATTTGCTACAGATGACTGCCAGTTTTGTTCAGAAAGTCTGATGGTGGCTCCATTATTCCAATCACCGCACTGTATTGTGCATAACGAGAGAGAAATACGTTCTGTTGTTCGTAAGCTAGAAGCAGTTAACTAACATAAGGACCACTCCTGTTCATGTCGACCCCTGTAAGTTTACGCACTTTACCTCATGTCGGTTAGAGAACATAAATTAATTATGTGAGCAGTAAAACAGACAACAGCATCACCTAATCTTTTATTATCTGTATAATAATGTGTTTCTTTAAAAGTTGACGTGAGATATTCAATTATTCCCCTCTCAGTTTAAATAAGATTTGATGAGATTTTACTGGAAACCCCATTTTGAGGTCACGTAATTAATGGATGCCCCCTTAACTGCTTTCTAGCTTGCGTATGGCAGCGATGCTGTGACCGAGTGGGACCATTTTTCTCGGATGTTATCTTGGAGTTAGTTGCCAGCTTTTAACAACCGAGCTGTACAAAATAAAAGTCGAATAGTTAATAAGAGAAGCTATAATTCTGCTGCAATGCAATTCAGTACTATAAGATTAATTTTAGTGAGATTGCTCAGGCATGCCTTTGTAATTATTTTTTTGTTGTATCTGGCGGATATTGCGACATGTTTTGATTTCCCTCATTTTTATTTCGATAATGTACACGAGCTTTAAATTCGGATCAGGAGACTCGAAAGTCCGAGGTTTAATTGACATATTGTTTTTTCTTTCTTTAAGCCTAGGTCACACAGAAAACACGCCGAGGGTGGCGTGAGTCGAAATCTCACGCGTCAGTTCTCGAGAAGACAGATTGTGAACGACTAATAAGAGTCGAGAGAGAGAGAGTAGCTCCTGATATGTTTTCTGTGTGGCCCGGGCTTTATTGTACATAAACATAATTATTGCGTGCTGTATGGCCAGCTTCAAAAATATTATATTTATAATTAAAGTGGGAGGGTAAGATATTAATGTTAAGTAGTAAGCATTTAATCACTATAGCACTTTATAATATCAGTAGGGACTCTCGGTAGAAGCAGACCGATTCGACGCTCAAAGTGTTACAAATGCAACGCTAACTAGAAACGACAAATATTCTAGCTAGAATAGTACTCTAGCTAGATAAGGTACGAATGTTTGCGCAGACAGATTGCCCTAGGTGGTATGGTTTTCATGATCTGCTGTTGCCTGCAGAGTTCCGACTCAGCACTATTTGGCTATAATACCTGTCAAATTCTAAGATTCTGGTACAAATTGGGTTGAATAAAGGTTTGAATATTGGTACAAAACAGATTTTAAACCTGTGATTGGTACTGAGATGGGATAAGTGACTCGACTGCGCTCACGGCTTTGTGCAAAGATAATATAACCACTTGATCGCGCACGAGTTATAATTTGATGCAAGATGTAAACCACGTCGGTCGCGAGGGGTGGAGACTCAAAAGTCATTTCGCGCCTTGGATTGGCCCACTCGAAAATGATTAGGCTGAAAATGTGTAACTTTAGCTTCATCATCATCAGCCAGAAGATGTCCACTGCTGAACATATGCCTCCCCCTTTAACGTCCACACTGAACGACAGCCTGCCATCTGCAGCCACTGGATGCCCGCGACTCTCACAATGTCCGTCGTCGGTCCATCTAGTGGGAGGCCTACCTTCTGCGCCTTCCGGTTCGTGGTCTCCACTCATGAACCTTTCTTCCTTTGGCTTTCGAACTTTGGCTTACGGCGGGGTAAATGGATGAGCAGTCAATTGGTTATATCGTCATTGGTTTTGTCCCTGTCACTTACGTCATTTCAAAAGAGAGTCAGAGAGAGTGTGAAAGAGAAAGTGAGTGGATCTGGAATAACCCACTGCATTGAAGTGCTGGGGGTGTATTGTACCATACCCAGTATCTCCCCCGAGGCAACCCAGCTCCTTGAGATACTGAAGCGAGGCTCCGAGGCGCTGGCGCTTCCAGTTGCGTTAGATAGATGTAACTAAACAGGATTTTATAAGGAACTGCTTCTACCGAGAAGACCCCTTACTGTGTATATTGTGATAAAGATTAGATATGTTTATATCGTACGGATAGTATTATTGCATTGAAATATTTAATTTGCTTGAGAATATAGTGTATAACGAGAGAAAGCAATGTTTTATCAATATTTTTGATGCTGGCGTCACAATTTAATGAACATGTACTAAGTGCAATGAATATGATAAGCTTAGTTCAAATAAATACTTAATGTAACCTCCAAGTGAAGAAGTTTTCTTTTTATTTACTGCTGAAAAAATAACCTTGAAATCAACCAAAAAAAACTACCGGAGGTATCGTTATTTCTATACCCTTTGCCTGGAACTACCACCCACAGGCTACTATTCTTATCTTCCTACGGCTAAACAGATTTTCACCCACTGATTACGTTTCTTAGAAGTTTTTTTTTGGGAAACATCTCCTGAGATATTTTTTGAATGACTGGCTATCAGCAACAAATTTTGCCTGTACCTACATGCCACCTACCAGTGCGTCATTAATGCGCAGTATAAAGTAACAAGGAAGTTTAATCATCGGCTCATTTGACAAGTCTAGTTCGAAGCGGGATCAAGAGAATTTTGTCAATGCAGTGAGATTGGATTCAACCGCAATGGCTAGGCAAATCGACGAAAGCTTCGCGCTGCTGCTAGTTTTGGCTGTTTACTTGTGTTCTCCTTGTGTCTACGCATTCGGTTTCAGTACTATTCAAATTCACCCAGAAGGTGTCATCAAAGTGCGTCCCGGAGAAATTGTAGAGATATTCTGCACGGTTGACCATCTGCCGACTATATACAATTCTTGACGGGTGCTGTGGGTGATTTAGTACCCTCGGAAAAAATTAACGACACAACTATCAGGATCTATAAGAAAATGGATATTAAATGGCTGTATAATTTCTATTGTAGCAAAACAAAAGAGTGCAACTGTCGACGCGAAATGGCCGTAACAAGAGTCATAGTGGACGAGCCGCCGCCTAACGTCACGGATCTTCGCTGCAAGTCTTATAATTTAGATGAATTGAATTGCACATGGACAATTCCTCCAACCTACTCAGTAGTTAACTATTCGTTAGCTTTTATAATCAATGGAGTGATGGTTCCATGTCGCGGCATTCGTACAACAGCTTCAGCATACTCTTGTACCTGGGATTCTACTAGCCAACCGAGATACAGGCAGTTAGAAAAGCGATTCTTCTTTACCATAACTTCTTCAAATATATTCGGCAGTAATGAGCAAAATTTTACGGTTGACCACCATTCAATAGTGCAGCCAGCGCCCGTCAGTGCCCTGAAAGTGCTCGGTATTGGTCCTTATAGTGTGATGCTGCAGTGGAAAGTATCCAATAACATTGTCGATCTCTTGCCTGTTGGGATAACACACAAAATAGAGTATCAAATCGAAAAAATGGATAACAAGTCTTCTTACCGGAGTGTGGACGCGTCAAATTTACCGAAAAAAAACTCAACCTATCGGTTCCTCCTCTCACTGCCGTACGCTCACATGAAATATCGAGTAAGAATATCGATAAGACCGGTAACAGCAACAGACGAGTATTGGTCGAAACCCAGTTCTCTGGCATTTTATACTGCAGGAAAATCCACCGACGAGATAAGCAAACTGATTTATAACAACTGGAGAAAGAGCATGAAGACGGTTGGTCCAGCTTTCCGTGCGAAATTGAGGAAGATGGCAGCTCAGAAGCGTCTCAACAGCGTCTGGCAGCCGAGCGAATTTGGACCTTTGTCATTGACACCTATGTTGTTCTCTAGGGCCAATGGGATGACACATATTTAAAATGAAAAACTCCTTTCACACTTATTATGACATAAGATTAATATCTTTCAGGCACTTTTCCCTACGCCAAGGGGCTTTAAAATGAGCCCTTTCTATAATAAATTTTATTTTAATTTGTAATAAGTATCTAGTTTTGTTTTAATTTGTATATAAGTGGTTAGTATAGGTGTTTTGAACGTAGGTATTTCGTGTAAATAAATATATTCAGATTAATATTCAGCCAGCCAAGTGATTGCCAAGCCAAGCCAAAACATAGGTATGGTATAATAATTATGTTTGATGGTGTAATTTTACTTCGCCATAGTTTCAACGCAACAAAATCGTTACTTGTACTAATATATGTTTTTTGTGCTTGAGGGGAGAGGAAAAAAAGGAGGGAGAGGGCTAAGGGGAAAACCCTACTGGCGTACTTTTTTACTGTGTCTATCATAATACGAAATAAACCGGCCAAATGCGAGTCGGGGTCTCGCACCTAGTGTTCCGTCATCGTTTCAGCTGCTCCTATGTTCCCGCTGCTGCGATACAGGCCTGGCAGGCAGCCTCAGAGAGAGAGAGAGAGAGAGAGAGAGAGAGAGTGATATAGAATGGGCCCTGACGTGCATGTTATAATTATGTCTTAACTTTTGAAGTTCTTGGGCATACCGGTTTCCTCACGATGTTTTCCTTCACCGTATTTGAACGATGCTATCGAAACTGCACGAAATTTATTTAAGTACTAAATAAGCCATTGGTGCAGGGCCTAGGATCGAACCGGGTGCCGTCAGATTGTAAGTAAGTAAACCGATTAACATGCCACCGTCCGGTCCCCACCATGAGTGTTTCGTACAACTGCAAGATACAAACACTTTTATTGTTGTTTTATTTTAGAGTAGGTATGTATAGGTACTATTAGTCATGCCATGTTTGACGTTTGTATACGTATTACCGTTGGTAACTTGGTAAGCTAGAACTTCTGCTCCATAGCACCAAATACCCTATTATGGAAAACACCAAAAACACGTTAAAAATATAAGTTTGTTTTATGCATGGGGCTTAGAATAACTATACATAGAAACCAAGTACATTCGCAAAATTTAAGCCATTCAAATGGAGTCATATATGGCTCCAAAAAAAAAAAAAATTACTATGACAATTTGCGCGGTGAAATCGTACCACAAAAAACCAGAAAAGCAGCATAAGAGTTATGGTGTGACATTCCACAGGTAATACATTAATTTTCTTGCTTAAATCGTTTAAAATACCAATCGAAACGTAAGCTACAAAGTGAACTTGTAGCTTACGTTTTGAGTAGGCGTTGTTTGGAAACCTACCTTCTCTGAGTAGTTATTCTAAGGCATGGAGACTATTTACTGTTTTGACCAGTGTAAGCTTAGTTAATAATAATAGCTAATAGGGTCCCGTTTATAACCTTTTGACACAGAATCCAAAACAATCGGATAACATAAATGCCTAAAGCTTACACCTACTGCTCTGCTCTACTCTTTTGTCTTCTCTTTTTAACCGATTTCAGGAGGAGGTTATCAATTCGACTGTATGTTTTTTCGGTATAGGCCCTTTTTATTCAAAAAAATATTTTGTGGACAAGACAAGTGCACTGCATACCTACCTACGTTCCTCGAAGTTAAAACTTGTCTACTTTACCTACATTGTAAAAAGTACGAATAAAATGTCGCACTTTTTAAAAAAACATCACGATTTCTATAATATTAAGTAGTCCTATTTTAGGGAACCTTATTACCATAATTAAATATACGATATTAAAATGTAATTTCTTTCTAAGTACAACATTTTTTTACCATTCATTTTGCTTGGGGTGT
This sequence comes from Agriopis aurantiaria, assembly GCA_914767915.1. Taxonomy (NCBI): domain Eukaryota; kingdom Metazoa; phylum Arthropoda; class Insecta; order Lepidoptera; family Geometridae; genus Agriopis; species Agriopis aurantiaria. Next base: position 1,150,166 of record OU611994.1, on the reverse strand, counting down.
CTCGTTTCGTTCTGAACGCATAAAATTAGAATAAATTTGGTAGGTACCTAAGTAATTAGATATAATCATAGGAAGTAAATAAAATACGACAATAAAAAAATCTCAGAAAAGATAAACAAGTGAGATATGCCTTAGTACAATAGGCTATCTGACAGGTGTTTGACTTGTTAAAAAAACCGTCTTAGTAAAATATTTTTTCCGTTTTAACCCATTTTTAGGGTTCTGTACCCAATGGGTGTAAACGGGACCCTATTACCTGTGCTATTACTAAGCTACGCTTTGTTTGTCTGTCAGTCTTACCTGTTAACGGCTGTATATCTTTAGAACCGTGATGGATTGCCAGTTGAAATTTTCACAGAATAATCTAATGTTGTAATAATATACAGTAAAATAATGGCCAAGTGCGAGTTCGTGACAAATTTCTGTTCACCACCAAGTTAAGCAACGTCGGGTGCGGTCGGTACTTGGATGGGTGACCGCATGTGCATGATGTTGTCTTTTTGCAGTACTTTCTGTATTTTGCAACGGAATAATGCGTTTGATAACAATCTTACCTAATGGTAATAGGTACCTAAGTATACCTTAGTTATCGAAATATACATATCTGTACCCAAAGATTTCATAATATATACTACGTATGTCCACTTACCTTATCAGAGAAGAAAAAGAACAAAATAAACATTTAACTAATATAAAATTAATTTACTAAGTAAAATATGTAGTAAATATAATACCTACTTATGTACAAAAATAATATAAGATGTAACTACAATACATGTACAACTAACTTAAGGAAAGGAAATAAAATGGCTTACTATACTATACTATGTCCACTTACCACCCACATACGTCACCTAATTATTGTATAGTAAGGACTTTATTACCTACTGTACCTACGTCTGTTAGGTTGACAACAACGGCTCAACAAAGTCCCGATAAACAACTAAAACAGTTGAAGTATATGTCCGACGGTTTTGACTCGTTTTTACTGAGCAAGATCAATGGTTATGGCCCGTCCATAATTTCGTCCGTTTATATTGGTCGAAGATTATTACTATTACTAGCGGTCCGCCCCAGCTTCGCACGGATATAGATTATAGCCTATGACACCCGGGGATAGTGTAGCGTCCCAACAGTGAAAGAATTTTTCAAATCGGTTTACCAGTTTCGGAGCCTATTCAATGCAACAAACAAACAATCAAATCTTTCCTCTTAATAATATTAGCATAGATGAGCTACCTAATACGATAAGCAAGCAGTAAGTAAGCTTGTTATTTTCACAGAGCGGTTCACCACAATTATAACTATGTACCTACCTATTTATGTTTAGGATGTCCTGTTTTTGAAATGATAGTGTAGGGAAAACCGTCTGACTCGACTTATCTATTACAATGTTATGTTAAATAACAACATTATTCTGTTACTGAGTATTGCTGTTTTTATGAGAAATTTGTTTATAAACCGATACAGCGCGTTGTTATGCGTTGGCTTGGCAGAGGAAGCAGAGCAACCTGAAGATGCATGAAGGAATAAATAAATAAATATTTAAATATTTGGGACACTTTTTGCACACACGGTCATCTGACCCCAAACTAAGCAAAGCTTGTGATATGGCTGCCAGAGACTGATATACATACATATATATATAGTTTTTAAATACATACTTAAATAGATATTAACAACCAGATATAGAACAAACACAAATGTTCATCACACAAATGTTTGTCATAGGTGGGAATCGAACCCACGCCCTCAGGCTCAGAAGGTAGGTTCACTACCAACTGGACCAACGGGGCTATCGGAGGAAGGTTAAACTGAAAACTTGAACCTTGGAGTCTTTAAGGCCAGAGTGAATAAAAACCTTCTAGGGTTCCAGGTCTACGTGATCCATCTTCAGCCACAACAGCTTTCTATCAGGTGAGTTGGTGGCGAAAGGTAGACCTATTCTATATAAAATAAAGAGGCTAGGTGCGAGTCGGGCTCGCGCACTGAGGGTTCCGCACCACCACATAAATTAGTAATTTTTAAACTTGCGCGATTTGAACACATGTTTTAAATGTTTATCGGGACTTATCACGTATTATTTAATTTAGGTAAATAAATACCACATAAATTGTTAACCAGTAAACAACAAAAAAAGTAGGTAGTGAAAAAAGATATCATGCCCAGACAGCCACCCATCCAAGTACCGACCGCGCCCGACGTTGCTTATTTTCGGTGATCGTACGAGATGTGGGTGGTGATTAGAAATTTGACACCGACTTGCAGTTGGACAGTAATTACTTTTAGTTCTTATTTTTTGACTTTATTATTATTTCTTAGTTAATCCACCGTAACAATACATACTCGTATGCTGTTAAAACTTCAACTGGATCTGTTAGGTACGGTTTGAAAGATATAGCCACCGTTAAAAGGTAGGACGGACAGACGGACAGACACATCATAGGCTTAGTAATAGGGTCCTGTTTTTACACTTTGAGTACAGAACCCTAAAAGACTATGGTGATTGTTGTTTACTTTCGCGTTTCATCAAATCGGATAGCAATCGAGATAGGTAAATGATTTATCTATCAAGTGCCACTCATCCTAGCTGATGATTGGTCAACTAGTTGAGGACTAGGTACTCAGAAACCTTAGGGTTCTTCAGCTGCACTTGACGGTGGTTTGTGGTCTGGCCCCGTTATTCCAATTTTTTGTATTTTTATCCTAGCTTAAATTATGGAAAAAAATGCATTAAAAATTTATACTTTTTAAAAAGGAGGATTTTTTTTATTTTAATTTTTTCGGTACATTTTTGCCCACATGGTCATCTGATCCCAAACTAAGCAAAGCTTGTGATATGGCTGCCAGAGATATACATACATATATAGTTTTAAATACATACTTAAATAGATATTAACAACCAGATATAGAACAAACACAAATGTTCATATCACATAAATGTTTGTTATAGGTGGGAATCGAATCCACGCCCCCAAGCTCAGAAGGTAGGAGCACTACCAACTGGACCAACGGGCTTCCGTGATTAATTAAATCAAAAGCAGAATGCTGGCAGCATTGCCACCCTGGATGATATTTTTTTCCCGCGTGGTACACTTATCCCTACCAACTGGCAGGGGTAAGTCACAGAATAACTCACACTTCAAAATCTTTAAAGCCCTTCAGCCTATAGGAAGTAATATAGAAAACTACAAACACTCATAAAATAATTATATTATGATACATACACTAAAAAACACACACAACAATACATACATATATATTTGTGGTACATACACTTGAAAACATGAGGTACTCTTCTTCTGACAGTCAACAAATAGACAACGATATAAACTGGCTAAGAGCGTGTCGGGACTCGAGACACGCATAAGGTAGGGTTCCGTTTTTCGTAGCCAAAGTCATATAATTGTGGGCACAATCATCAAGTAGCGGAAAAAACAATTTCATCCCCATTTCACACGTACCAGAGCCACTACTATTTTTATACTTTCTAAATTGAGATTTTATTACGGGCAGACGGGTGGACAAAACGAATTTATAAAGGTTGTCGGGCTACGGAACCCTAAAAACCAAGAAATGTCCAGAAAGTGTAATACGTGCAAACTAAGTAGGTACTTATAGTTAGGTACTACGAAGTAAGTAAACAGGTGTTTAATAAAACACAGTGACTTGTAATATCACATTTTTATTCATGCTAATATTATAAATTCGAAAGGTCTACAAATGTGTAGGTAGGTACATTTTGTCCTCTCCCAGCCGATTTACGTATGGCGGTCTTGGAGGTTGGTCGGTTATGTCCAGGACTAACACGTAGTCTTTTTATCCCCAAAAAAGTTAAATGCAAAAGAATTGGCTTCTTTTAGACAAGAGTGCTCTGTCGTAGACCGTATCATCGTTTACCAGACGCGGTTGTGGTCAATCGCAAACTTTTTATACAAATAAAGTTAATATTATTTATGATTATTAATCTTATTTAATTAAACTAAATTTACCTACTTCTTCGTAAAGTACAAAGCGTTTATTAGGTATGTAGCAACTACTATCACAGTCTTATCTGCTCCCGGAACTTGCTAACCAAAACATTTTTATTTGCCAATTCTCAGTGAGAATCCAAAAGATGGTTCATTGTTTGTAAATGCTCTATCGAGAGTCTCGAGTACTTTGTTATTTAACAGCGTGGGTGCGTCCTTCGCCCAGAGGTAATCTAAGTGATTGAAATTGGGGTCTGGCACCAAAAACATCTCTTTTCCCTCCGGTAGTCTGTTAAACAGGTTCTCAACATCTTTTTCGCTGGATAACAAATCGTTTTTCGCCCAAAACAACTTTATAGGCAGGGTGATCTTACTCAAGTCATATTCCGAAGGAGTTTCAGTTCCATACAACTTCTTGTTATAGTACGAACCATAATCGAATTTCTGGAACCTTCCTCCGGATTCAATCTCTTGAGAGAAATGAACGGCGGTCTTCCATGAAGTTCCTGTTCCTATATGAGCCAAGAAAACAGGGAGAAGGGTCTTGTTAAACTGCGCGTCGTTGTAGCCGCATAGATGGAAAACGACATTCTTGCATAATTTGCCATCTATGTTATCGACGTTGCAGGAACTGGTCATACTCCCCAAGGCGGAGTTCTTCGGGATGAACTCATGGGATCCGTACATCATCTCCATGTAAGCGACATTGCTGGCGATGGGAGTCAGAGACTTCACAGGTGACTTTAAATCTGACATGAAGACCACAGGAGCGAGAGCAAACCCAGCAGTCAAATGCTTGTTGTATTCGGGCCGGAGGGACAGCATCGCGAATAGAATGGTAGTTCCCATTGAATGTCCGATGTAAACAATTTTCGCTTCGTTGCCTTTCACCTTCTTTATATAATCTATAATAGTAGGAACGTCATGCAGAGCAACATCATGCCACGAAAAGTTCCAGTAAGCTTTCGTATCCGTCTTCAACGTGGTATGTTCTCTGGAGTACCTGTTGCCTCTAATGTTGGGCATCCAGACGTCGTAGCCAGCGTCAGCGAGGACGTAAGCTAGAGCTTTTCCTGGTCCGTTGAGAATCCAGTCGGCAGAGCTGGCAAACAGGCCGTGGTGAAGAATAACAGTTTTAGCAGGAGTGTTGCTGCTGTCTTTTGATCTTGGAATACGGTGAATATTCAAAACATACTCTTTTGATGTGATGGTGTGTGTCTCACTAGGATATCCGTTTCGCTGTATGATGGCCGGCACTGAGAGCACTACATCAGGGTTCTCCAAGCGCTCCAGATATTCTATTTTATCGTTTTCAGGCACAAACGAAAACGTGTCTGCCATTTTCCTACCACTTGCTTTCACATTGTCAACGTAATTGTTCACTTCTTCTGCAATCTTCTTTTGTTGTTCTCCCATGTATTGATTGACAGTGTCTTTCATCTTGACGGCATCGTCGAAGCTGTTACTGAACAAGGTTTCCACCATCTTCTTCTTTTCTTGAAAGAACTCATTCATATTTTTGGTAGAGTCGCCGAGCAAACTTTGTATTGAATTTGGTGATATCGTCCACTCTTGTTGGAAAGACGGCGAAAAGAATAGCAATAATATTGCGATGTGTATGTGCATGACTAACTGCGTTTAAACTCAGACTAAGTTAGAGGATACTGTTTAACCGTGAGTATTCTACACGTTGACCCCGAAGGTTAGCTTTTGACGTCATAAGATAACAATTGATGATTGTCTGCAAATATAAACATTTTTCTGTTTTTCCGCTGTTTGTTATTGTTAGCAAAAATGGTACGGACTTTACCATAGAATTCGGGAGATATGTTGAGGCAATTTAAATACATTTCTTGATCACAGACCCTTGAGCCAATAACGTCCTGGTGCAAAATGAAGTACGGATAAGAAAACAGATGATGTAATAATCTACGCAGCCAACTGGCAGTGGGCTTGAGCATTAGGATTATCTTTAGACCTTCAGCGGTCTATGGGCAGTCTAACTGTATTTGTAGTGTTAGTGTTAGCTTGTATTTTGTTTAGATAATCTTTAGACCTTCAACGGTCTATGGGCAGTCTGTTTTTGTAGTGTCCTATTAATAAATAATAGTTGCATCGGTATGCTATTTATTTATATTTGTGTAAGTAACATTGCACAGGATGAATGATAACGCGCAGTATCTTATTCGAGACAGTAAAAATGGAAATGGAAATGGTTTAAGAACCCTTTGGATTTTGTAGACTTTTCGATTTAGTCCAGCTTTTTAAATTGTGATCTAATAAATAAATATAAATATTTTTGGGACATTTTTGCACACACGGTCATCTGACCCCAAACTAAGTAAAGCTTGTGATATGGCTGCCAGAGACTGATATACATACATATATAGTTTTTTTTAATACATACTTAAATAGATATTAACAACCAGATATAGAACAAACACAAATGTTCATCGCACAAATGTTTGTCCTACGTGGGAATCGAACCCACGCCCTCAGGCTCAGAAGGTATAGGTTCACTACCAACTGGACCAACGGGCTATCCGGCGAAATCTTGAAATCTTGATCTGGCGAAAAGCTTGAAACTTAGCATGCATACGTACACCTTATATATATATATATCATGTAGTAGTAGAAATACATCGAGAACTGATTCTTACTTTTTTATCTTTTGAATAACCAATCGCGTTCTTTTTTAATTTTTAATTTAAACTGTTAAAGCTTCGATAAACTATCAAAGACCAATATGTTAATCACTATATTATCTACTAAGATATATAGTTCTCTGCGCCCCGCGGTTTCACCTGCGTAGTGATGAAAAATGGTGATGATGATGAAAAGTAGCCTACGCTCCGACCTTTGAACTATACCCATGCCAAAAATCAGGTCGATCCATTGAAACTATAGTCGGAGTGACCGGCTTAATCTTACGTGAGTAATTCCCGTGTGATATAAGTAAATAAAACTTTTAACAATATTTAAAAATGAATCCCTTACCTACCTAATTTACTTTTGTCACGCCATAACTTGAGAGCGACTTTACCGATTTCATTCATCTTTTTTTTTTATAGCTTTTTAATACTTTCTAGAAGGTTATCACGGAAACAAAAATTAAGAAAATTGCGCAGAAAATTGAAAAATTTCAGAATACCTCGCGGGTGAAACCGCGGGGCGCTGCTAGTCTATACTAATATTATCAAGAGAAAAGATTTGATTGTTTCTTTGTTTGTTTGTTTGTTTGTTTGCATTGAATAGGCTCCAAAACTACTGAACCGATTTTAAAAATTCTTTCACTGTTAGGAAGCTACACTATCCCCGGGTGACATAGGCTATAATCTATACCCGTGCGAAGCCGGGGCGGACCGCTAGTATATTATATAAATCTTCTGTACTTGTGTTTGTCACCTAACTCATCCTAAGCGGCTGGACCGATTTGGATGACATTTTGTGCGTATATTTCAATATGTTCCTGGATGTTTTAAAAACCCAACTGGACACAATTGGATTGTTATTTAAAATTGGCAGGACGACATGTGCCGGGTCCGCTCGTTGCATATAAAATATTACATCAGGTTTCGTTTTTTCCACTACATGTAATAGCAATACCAAGAATACATTTTTTAATGTATCTTTTTATCTGTACCAACTGAACTTTCATTATAAACTCTGAATAAAATGCTGTGTCAGACAGATGGACGGACAGACACGGCTAAACTATAAAAGTCTTTTTTTACTACGGTACCCTAATAATGAGAGGAACAAGTAGTTTTGCAACGAATCTATCTATTTATATAACAGCAAAATAAATACAAAATATCATTTATTCACCCAATTATGACGAAGACTGCTTGACCCATGAAGCTGAAAAACAAGTAGATTCCTTGTGGGGTGCTAGATAAGTAAAAAAATATCGGCACTTAGAACATAAAAAAAAGAAAAATTCTTTTAGATATCTATTTTAAAAAAATCCGCCGCTGAATTAAGGGAGCCAAAGGTCCCATATACACTTTCAACCATATTTTGACCCCTTTCATTCGGCTCAGTTGTAAAAAAAACACATCCGCATTTTTTGACGAGGGTTGAAAATATAATATATAAAAGTCTCCACGTACAAATTCACGAAAAGCAGCTAGTTAATAGCAAAATGTAGTAAGTACCGATATCTTTTTACTTATCTACCAACCATCAGTCATCGCGGAGCACTCGATTGATAAAATCATCTGCATCGGTATCTATCTGTAAAATGAATGCTATTTTTTGAGACGTGGAAATTACGGCGTCCTCTGATCAACACTTACCATATCTTGTGGAACAGAATATTAAAGAACAGACGATGAGCAGCTGTCTCACGACCGCATGCCAGTGTGCCAGGGTGGTAAGGTTTACAAGTAGTACTTGTACTCTAATATGTGCTTGTTGCTACTAGGCCATGTACCTTCAGCTGCTGTAAGTATAAATCCGAGGAACGAGACGCGTATGGTAAAACTGTAGCCGGTTGGAACCTGCCTACTGTCTATCACACTATTTATAGTCACCTAGAGAAAGAAGATTACATAACTGGAGAAGAATACCCAATTTATAATGGGTCTCCTAATTCAGGCAATTTTTTGCCTAAAAGGAAAACTGTTTTTTGTACTGTGATTAACATAAATAAACAAACATAATGTTTATTTAATGTATTTTTTTTTTTTTACTATATCTCCTTATTTCAATATAAACACCCGGACCTTTGAGAGGCATTGGTGAGGCCGAAGCTAACACCAAGAGGCCTTGTTGAGTACAGAATACAATTATGGGGTATGTATAAAATGGAATATAAAACGATTGTACAGTATAGGATAAAAAAACAGGATTATTGAGGTGAACACCTAGTGGATAGAAGAACAGATCTATAGGATGAGAAACGGCACCTGTCTCATCTCAAAATATAACTAGGCAGGTGGCCCCATAATGGAACCGTAGGGGCAACATTGGCGTGGGTGGCTTAGCGTGGGTGGCTTAGTGTGTCGAGAGATGTGCTGCACTTCACAAAGAGCTACTCGTGACGTTATGGCTTCCACCCTGAAACTTAGGTTCTTAGCTCTTGCGGTATCCACCCCCTGGCGGCCAGTTTAGGCAAGCCAGGGGTCGGGGTCTAATTTAGCCCCATGGAATCGAAGTGCACAGTGTCGCCACTCACCGACAGCTCGCCACAAATATTTAATGATTTACTATTATCATTATTATAACGAAATCCATGGACTCTGCTTACTCAGTTTCCATTATGATTCTCATTATATAACACAGATTTGAAAGTATGCATCCTAGTACCAAACAAAACACTCAAAGATAACTTATCGTATCTAGAAACCAGCGTCATACCTATATATCTGGAGTAATCGGACCCAAGCGAACTACATCTAAATCAATCATGGCATCGTACAGATATCTCTTGTTATGTCTATTCGCGGTCGCGTATGCTGAGCCCCTCCGACAGTCTGACTTCGCCATAAAAGAGTTGGAAGAGTACATCGAATCTAAAAGATGGGAAATTAATCCACGGTACAGGCAACATTACCACGTATCCCCTCCTGTGGGATGGATGAACGACCCCAACGGATTCTCTTATTACAAGGGCGAGTACCATCTCTTTTACCAGTTCTACCCTTATGATAGCGTGTGGGGACCCATGCACTGGGGGCACTCCTCCAGTCCAAACTTGGTGGACTGGAACACGCTACCAACTGCTTTGCTTCCTGACGAAGAACAGTGCTTCTCAGGCAGCGGCGTCGTCGATGGAGACACCCTGGTTCTAATGTACACAGGGCATGAAATAACCAATAAGGATCCCTACTATAACGAGACGCAGTATCTGGCCTTCAGTGACGACGGAGTGAACTTCCATAAATATGAAGGAAACCCGGTCCTGCCGTCCGCTCCAAACGGTTCTCCAGATTTCCGTGACCCGAAGGTTTGGAAACACGGCGACCATTGGTATGCCATCCTTGGCAGCAAAACTGATGACATGGAACGGGGAAGAGTCCTACTTTATCGTTCTTTAGACATGATCAGTTGGGAATTTTTAAGAATTTTAGGCGAGACCGGTGTCACCGGAGATTTGGGATACATGTGGGAATGCCCAGACTTTTTCGAGCTTGATGGAAGGTTCGTTTTATTGTGGTCACCGCAGGGAATAGAGCCGCAAGGTGACAGATACAAAAACATTCACCAGACGGGATTTATTCTCGGCAGTTTCAACTATGACAATTTCGAGTTTGTTCCCGAAACCGGCTTCCAAGAAATCGATTATGGTCATGATTTCTATGCCAGCCAAACGTTAGAACAAGATAGCAAGAGATTTCTCGTCGCGTGGTTCAACTCGTGGGAGAAAGTTCATCCTGAAGCAGCTGACGGTTGGGCTGGAACCATGACAATCATAAGGCAGTTAAGAATAGAAGGAGATAGAGTTCTCATGAAACCTGTTGACGCAATGGTTACTTTAAGAGAGGAAGTTATTTTAAATGGTACTTTCCAACCGGATCAAGTGGTAGAATTCGGGCAGACGGGTGAATTTATAATTGAAGGTGATTTGGGGCAGAAAATTGAATTACGTATTGAAGGTCGCAATGGAGGTGACAAAGTCTGGCTAAGATGGGACCCGGAAATCGGCAAAGTGGTAGTTGATAGAGACGGAGATGTCAGGCAGGTGGAGTGGTCTCCAATCGGGTCCCACATGTGGAGGCTGTTCATGGATACTAGCTCCTTGGAGCTGTTCTGTGGAGAGGGTGAAGTGGTGTTCAGCAGCAGGGTGTATCCTGATGGAGAATGGAACCTTACCAATCTCAGTCCTCAAGTACTGAATGTAGAAGCCTACAGGCTACGGCAAAGTGTACCCGCTTCACCATCATCATTATAAGCCACAGCCTTCTTTATTCCCCTGCTGGGTATGGGTCTCTCTCTTGCTATGCCATTTGACTAGCTAACGCTCTAAACGGTACCTGTTGATTGAGGACCCGAATATTGGCAAGTGTTACGATTTAGTATTATGATGTGATGATTTCGTAAAAATTATATACTTTTGTTACTTTTTTATTATTGTATTATTTTAGTCGCTTTATAAGTTACTGTTATTCGGTAGGTGTTAAAATGTTAATTACTTATAGGTGTTTTCCGTTTAATTTTGTGTTATTATTTCTTATTATTTATGAACCAGTTTTTATAATCTATTGCAAGTGGTAGAACTGAATAAACCGGCCAAGTGCGAGTCGGGCTTGCGCACTGAGGGTTCCGTACCACCACAAAATTCAATAACGAAATTACCAGTTATAACTTGGTAATGAACAGAAACTTGTCACCCACTCGCACTTGGCAATTTTTTATTATTTGTTGTTTTATTTAAAGTGTGCAATATAAAAATGCCAAATTTGACGCTTGTAAGTATTACCGTTTTTACATTAGAGCTAACACAAAAATACGTAAAAAAATAAGTTTGTTGTATGGAGACCCCCCTTCCGTTTTTACTTTTTGACTAATTATTATTTCGTTAATCCGCCGTAACATTACATATTCAACTGGCATCAAATTTCATAATATAAAATTTCAAATGGCTATATATTACGGTTCGAAAGATACAGCCGTTAATAGGTAGGACAGACAGACATACATCGTATGCTTAGTAATAGGGTCCCGTTTTTAATCTTTGGGTACGGAAATCTAAAAAACAGCATCGTATAAATTTGGGTTTTTAAACTATACACCTTGATGGCTATTTTACTTACTGCAGTTTCCATTCAGAGAAATTTGCTTTTCATTTGCTGATTTCTGACGCGACGTGAAAACGTGAAATAATAGAATTTATGCGTTCCTGGTACTTAGATTTGGTGAAAAAACTGTTTGTCTTCATAAATGTCGATTATTTTTAGACGATTTTATTAGCTTGGTATGTATGTATGTATGTGTGTAACGGAATCTCTAAACTTGATTTCCAACTACTTCATAACGTCGAAAATTTAAATTTTTGCATACTTATCAAGGACTGATGATAATTTAATAATTTAAATAGTGTGTTCCATTATCCTTACCAGGACCTTCAGGATTAGCGTTATATTAGTGTTTTAAAGTTTTTTAAACCATAATTTTTATTAATTTCCAACTGTGGTTTCAAAGGTAAATGCGAATTACCCGTGCACCCACTAGTGGGTGAAGCTGGTGGGTAGACGGGACATGACCCATAATTTAATGCAGTAAGTATGGCAATTTTGTATGAAACAAAAGTTTGAAACAAAGTAAATCAAACGATATTTTGGTCCTGGGGATTCACACAGCCTACGCCTAGTAGATAAGTCGATTCTGTACCTAACTAGTTATCAGCCAAAAGGAAATTGTTTCCATTGTACAAAAGAACAAAAATAAAAAACGACAAATATCACGTTACAAGTAATTTAGTTCAGTAAACAAAAAAGTTAAATATAAAGTTAAATATTAAACTTAAAGTTAAATATCTTTACAAAAAAGTTGATTGGTTCTCGACTCGGGGGATCCCAGAGCTGGGGCATATTTCGCTCAAAAACTAAAGCTTGCAATTAAAATTTCATTATAACCCGCAATAATATTGTACTGAATTTTACAGTTTAATTTAATTAAATTAATAAAAACTGTATATTAAGTTTTAATTAAACTGTTGTATATATTTGGATTAATTTTTACCTTAGCGACCAGTCTTTCCACAACTGGTCTAATGTATAAACAATGTATATATGTAATAGGTTAAGAATAAAAATTAATGTTAAACTTAAAAATTGATCTACTTCTACGAGTATAATAAACTAGCTACCGCGCCCCCCCCCCCCCCCGCGTTTCACCCACGGAGATTACTTCATAAAACATCTTTATTGTCACGCAGAAAGTGTGAAAAGTAGAGTAATCTCCTCAGGGAAAACAGGTGCGCGTAATGAAGGATTCTATGCTCAACTCTCACGCTTCGCTCAGGAGTTAACTCTAAACTCCCTTGCTACGCCCGTGACTTAAGACACTGCTTTATCCCTTAGGTGAATAATCTACTATAATATTTGTAAATGCAGTTACTCTTACGTACTTGCCGTATGTGTGTGCATTTATTTAGTCATTTTAAAGTCTTAAATTTAGACCAACCCATAAGACTCTGTTTTTTTTTTGCAACACAGTCTGTAAAAAATCACGCAAAAGGGAGACCACGCATTTTGTAAGTAATAATTACATTAATTATGTTTCCACCAATCCCCCTCTAAAAATATTATTTTATTCACTGAAAACAGTGAATAAAAAGCACTTTTAATTCTGGTGTTTGAATAGGGTATTTGACTACTTTTGGGAAACTATTGCACATTATTGTCTGATATAAAATAATGTATACTGCATTTATATTTTCTGGATATCAGTCGTATTTGCGATATAAATCGATGTTAAAGTTTGAATAAAAAAATATCGCGCCAAAACGCAGACCTGCGTCATAGCTCCGATCACGTGACTAATTGACGTCACACAAAACAAAACAACTGCAGCCAGGCAGCAAAAGTTTGATGATTAATTAATTTTTAATAGAAGTAATGGTTTATAAATATTGTGTAGTGCCAAAATGTACAAATACTTCCATAAAGACACCGGAAAAAATATTTGTTCCTGTTCCAATGGACCCAAAACTCCCCAAAACTCGAAAAAAGTGGTTGGAACCAATCTAAGGTTGGAACTAAGTAGCTCGTAGAGAACCCAAAAGTATTGGAGCTAATTCAAGTGTTTCTATGTGCGAAGATCATTTTGAGGTACATATTTGAGTCTATATATTTCTATTATAATTTGTGTTTTTATTGCATTACTATTTTATGTACTGTTACTTTCTTTTTAAACATTGTAAAGCTCAACATAACCTAACAAAATAGTTATATCCACTTACTACAACATACTTTTTGTACAACTTGATTGAATGTTTTGCTTGGAGAACAATTAAAAATTAATACTGACATTGTAGTTTTTACGTTTTGAGTTCTGCAGCGTAGAAACAATGACGTGGATTATTATTAAAGAAATATGCAACCATAAAAACATTAATTTTGGGTAAGTTACTGCTGTCTGCTTGCACAAAATGTTTCTCCATTCTTCTCACATTTAACCTCCGGAATGTTTTTGGTGAAAATTTCTGGATAAATCGCTCTCAAAATAGCTTTACAACATTAAATTCGCAAATATCAATACAAAATCTGTTTGTTTAGATTTGTGTGACGTCACTAGGGATGAAGCCAGTTACAGACCGTTTTCGATCACGTGATCAAATGTCGAAAATACAGTTATTTTATTCGCGTTTTTTACAAAAAGTAAGCATATTTTTATCAAAAAATCAATGAAATATGCTTTTTCATTATGTCATGTTTATGGATGGCGTCAATTGGCATAATATTTTTAATACAGTCAAGTACCCTATTTAGTACACACCAATATATTTGACCACCATCTCAATGCTATACAAACTCCTTTAACCTTCCTTATCGAGGGCCATGAATCACTCGCGTCGCTCAGAATTATAACACTTGAATCATCGTTGAGTCGTTAGAATTCTTCACTTAATCTTGATTCATCTATGGCCCTCACTTTAAATCGGTACTTATTTTATTCAATAATTGCATAATATAGGTACTATTTGGTTTATTTCTATGATGAAATTTATCTGATAATTCCAGAGTATCGTATCCTTTTGAATAACGTAACTGTACTGACATTGATACAGGATAACACATTATACCTAGTTTTATATCCAAATAAAATATCTAATGGCTTAGTAAAAAAATAACAGAATTACGTGCGCATTCAACTGAATCAGCTCGACCGGTTGACTAACTGTATAGATAAGTTAATTTTACCCAAATAACTAAACATGAAAACTTTGTTTCTTTTAGCGATTTTGTGCTTGTTTGTTCATGGTAAGTTTTTACGACGCACACCTTTTCCACACTTGCTTTTACCTTATCCGTAAACGTATATACTAAACTAGCTGACCTGACAGACGTTGTCCTGTCTTCGAACTGTCAAATACGCAAAGTTAAATTGTAAATCTTATTTTTTTACACCTTGGGTTACATTATTGGAGTTTTAGTAAGGATCCCTATTTTTTTTTCGTGCAATTAAAATAGCTTATATTAATTAGTGATAATGTAGCATTCAAATGGTGAAAGATTTTTTTTATCAGTCCAGTACTTTTTGAGCCAATTCGTTACAAACATACTTACATACAAATCTTTCCTCTTAGATATTAGTATAGATAATAACTAAGTGCTCTCGACATGACGTTTTAGGTCGTTTAAATTTAGATGTTCGGCCATTTTGCTAGGTTGTTTGCTGATATAGAGCAATTAATTACTTTCCATGTCTTTGCCCATCCGCAACTGCGGGAAAGTGTATCTATTGGCATTTATTAATATGAATTTATAAATAATACTAAGATTTTACCTACCCTAAAAATGCATTAAACATTATCATTCAAGTCACTCATAGCAATATTATTATATCTTAGTAAGTATTAACCTTGCTTTTTATTGTCTCGCAGAAGGTGTAAAAAGTAGAGTATGTAGTCTCCTCGGAGATAAATTTGTATTCGTCTTGGGCGACCTGGAATTCATTGCTCTACTCAAGATTTTAGTCTGCGCCTAGGATATGCGTACGTGACTAAAGAAACCGTTTTATCCCCTTGTTGAATAATCTATTGTTATTTGTCAATCAGCACAAAAGTACAGATTCGACTACGAGTGGCATGATCAGGCGGGCGGCTGGTTGAAGTACCACGCAGTGCCTGCCACCTGGGACGAAGCCAGGCTGCGTTGCTATGCGGAAGGTAAGAACACTGACTGGAGTCGAGGCGGGGTACAAGCGGCCGAGAAAAAAGTACTTCATTTACTAGAATTTCGAATAGCCAACGCAAGGTATAGACGCGATCTAGCGTGGAAGCATGGAAGTAAGCCGGGAAGACTAAACCAGGAGTAACAGGGGAACTATTGTAATCCAACGTGGCCATGCGGCCAGCATTTTGGGAACGGCGCCTGCGGGCAGAGGTAATTAGATTAGTTGTATTTATATATTAATGGTAATTTATAAATAAATAAATAAATATATCGGGACATTTTGCACACACGGTCATCTGACCCCAAACTAAGCAAAGCTTGTGATATGGCTGCCAGAGACTGATATACATACATATATAGTTTTAAATACATACTTAAATAGATATTAACAACCAGATATAGAACAAACACAAATGTTCATCACACAAATGTATGTCCTAGGTTGGAGGAATCGAACCCACGCCCTCAAGCTCAGAAGGCAGGTTTCACTACCAACTGGACCAACGGGCTATCTAATTTGGGTGTAATTGACATTGATTCTAAGTAAATAAGTACTGATTGTGAAAAAAAACCCATTTAGTGTAGCTTTTCGCTTTCAGAACACTTCCCTCAAGGTTTTGGAGAGCATTGAAATCCCAAGAGTAGACATTTCTGCGAATGTACAGTTCCGCGGTCACATTGCGAGTAAGGCCAAGTTTGCCTCTAAGAAACTTGGTGTGCTCAACAAGGCGAAGCGGTACTTCACGTCGAGACAAAGGTTTTGCTTTACAAAGCACAAGTCCGACACTAGTCTCACATAGAGTCCTGCTTCCATCTTTGGAACGGAGCAGCTAAATAAAAATATTACGTTGGGGGTGCCTGAAGCTATGCATTATTTCGATAGCATGTTGATGATGTTTATAGCAATTTTTTTTGCACAGGTGCCGTTTTAGCGTCACCTTTGAGCAGCCAACTAAAGAGGGCAGTTATTTCATTTGTGAAGAATCAGATAAACTCTTCTCCTCGCACCATCTTTACCGGAGTCCATGCAACCTTCTCCAAAGGAGACTATTCCTCTATTGAAGGTAAAAATATTTCTATAAATACCTATCCAATATATAATGTGATATAATTATTATTATTTATAAAGACTTGACCATATACTGCATAGGGGTCAAAACCTGGCCTTTTGAATAATCAAATACAATAATCATATAAAACTCCGATAAAAATATCGTTGACCAACGAAAGCCTTATAGCGGAAAAAAAGTTCTAATGTTTTTGTTTTGTCGGGACTTAGACTCGAGTTCAATTTCTAGTAATAACCGAAGAAAAATTACAAAAAACATGGGTAGATTGGGTCGTGTTGTTTGCAATTAGCTTTGATCTTTTTTGCCAACCTCCTGCTTTTTTCTGTCGTCCGATTAACATGGTGCACGTAACTGCGCCGAAATATCGAGAGCTCTATCCTCAACCTTCTCGGTAAATATCCCGTTAATAATCATATCACTTCACTGTTTAATGTCTATTTAAGGAGTACCATTGTTGCGTTTGGCGATTACCTGGGCGCCGGGCGAGCCTGATAACTACGAGAACTCGGAGAGTTGCCTCACGATGACAATCGATTCCGATGGCCTCATGGCAGACAGGCGCTGCACTGACGTATTACCTTACGTCTGCTACAAAAAAGACACCAATTTGATAATGACTGAATGTGGAACTTCTGACCAAGGTACCTACTATTAGTGGCTTCGATAGATTAAGGGCCTTCTTAGCGATTTAGGCGCGATGAGTCCCAATTGGGGTGCATTGTATATTTTCCCATGCCAGCATAATATGATCATTATATCCTTTAGTCAACCCAGCTTTTTGAAGTATCAAATCAAAGCGTGTTTCTGGTCCGCACAGTCACCCCCATGGAGTAAATGATGATCAGAAAAAGTAATGCTGTTCTTGTAACTCAGATCATTTAAATAAGCTTTTTTATAGATTTTTTGGGTTTAATAGAGCTATAAGAAAGTTTTAAGAAAAAGCATCAGTGGAATAATATAGTGTATTTATAAGTGGTAAATTAGGAAATGAGTCTCGTCTATAGAACATTTCGGGAAGTCGATTGTTATTTTTTTGTAAAAAATTCTTATATATGTTGTAGAATGTTACCTAACTAACTTCCAGGTTATACTCTGGAATCTAGAACAGGTAGCTGTTATAAATTCCACGAGCGAGGTCTGGTTTGGTCGGAGGCCTACATGACTTGTGTGGCCGAGGGAGGATATCTGGCGGTCATCAACAATGTCAAGGAAGCAGAGGTGATCAAAGAAATCTTTAGCAAGCATCCAGAGAAAAACATATTTTCAATTTATAAGGGTTCCTTGTCAGTAGGATTCCACGATTGGGGTCACCGTGGATCCAACTTCATGACAATTCATGGTGAGTTATGTAAGACTTAGCCAGCTTTTTATTCATGGTGAGTTATGTAGGTACTGTGCAACTAATATAATCATTATTAAACGTACAAAGTCCTTAAATATAGTCAGTATAATGCATTATCATCAACGGTAGAACGCTACTTGAAGCAACATCCCTGAAAAAATCGTAGCATTTTGCACCGTTGTCTTCCCTGGGCTCGCTTGAATGATTACTCAGATGCCTAGATCTGATCACCAGCAAATCCGAATATTCCCTTCAATCGGCTTTTACGATAGATAGATACTGAAGCCGTATTTTAAAACATCTTCTTCAGGGTTTTAGGTTCATCTTTTACCATTTTGCCTGGGGTCTTCTTAGTTACTGAAACGGCTTGTCGATCCTATCATTACTAAAAAATTTGTTTGTATAGAGTTGTTTTTTTATAATTAATTAGTTAGTTAATTAGTTAGTTTTTTTATTCGGGACATTTTTGCACACAAGGTCGTCTGTCCCCTAACTAAGCAAAGCTTGTAATATGGCTGCCATTGACTGATATACATCATCATCATCAGCCAGAAGACGTCCACTGCTGAACATAGGCCTCCCCCTTTAACCTCCACACTGAACGACAGCCTGCCTTTTGCATCCACAGAAGGCAGGTTCCCTACCAACTAGACCAACGGGCTATCGTTTTGCTGCTGCCTAGAACTTATCATTATCAGGGCACTATACCTAGTCCATGGATGAATAGAACCCTGTCCCAAGTCACGACATTCAGAACAAACTTCGGGTTTTCACTTCCAACCACTGGCAACTACGTCTATATCGTCACAACATCGAGCGTGGAACTAATCTGAATGTATATTTTCAGGGGAGACTTTAGAAGCCAACTATAATATTTGGGCTGCTGGTGAACCTGACAACGTAACAAGTGTACGTACTGGAGACCAGGGCCAGTACTGCGGAAGTATTTTCAGAACTGGTCAACTCGATGACTATTATTGCAACGTACCAGCTGCCTTTATTTGTGAAAAAAGTCCAAACAGCCTTTTAACGTTTTAGATTCGACTTACTTATTTCCGCTTCAAATATATTTTATTGAAATTAAAATCAGCATTATTATTTTTGTATAACATACAATTTGGGTATTATACATGGCTACACGCAACAAGAGTTCTAATTTGAAAGCAGGTCCTTGCTCATTATAAATAACTTTTACTATGGGATCAATGAGGAACTTCGGTATTTTTTTCTGCTACCAGATGTCGCAGGCGTCGGGTCTGTCAAAATCGTCAAACTGAATTTTATGCCAGTTGTCTTAGTCGTAGAAGCGGCTATGCTGAAGCAGCGCATTGCGGAAAATCACGCGAACGTGAACCTTAACGCGCTAAGATATGGTTTGCGGTTGCGCAACTTTTCGCATTCACCTAACCACAAACGCTTAAATCAAGTAATCGTAAGGCCCAACCTATCACATTGCACGTCAGTAGACCCGGCGTTCTGCTCGACCTATAGGCGATGATAAGTTAGTGGGTAAAAGATTTCTCAGTCTAGAGCACCGCCGTAAACCGCCGTAGCGAGTCTGTAAATTTTTTTACAGGATTCATTTCGACGAATGTGCATCGGAGCCACATGATCTTATCCTGGCATTTCCTTTACTACAGGACAAGTAGGAAAACTGCCCACTACCACCCATACTTTGGTGATTTTCTTTGGATACCAAACGTTTTAATACTACGTTTCTAATCCGTACGGCCAAGGATTGGAACAACCTGCCAGCTTCCTTGAGAGATCATTTATAATCTAGACCTTTTCAAGGCCAGAGTGGATTGGTATCTTCTAAGTCTGCGTGTTTCATCTTCGACCAAATCGTCGCTTACAGCCAGCCATCGCTCTCCTCAACCATATCTTAGGGAAGAGAGCGACCTGACACACGACGCCGCCGCAAGAAGGTGCCGCAAGATGGTGAGCATGAATGCTCGAGGCATACACACAATACTTATTTCTAAACGCTTTCTTTTCACAAAATACTTTTCACTTTCTTTCCTTTTCGCTTTAACTTTTTATACTTTTTTTTTTTGCTTTTTTCTTTCTTTCTTTTTACATTTTTACATCGCCTCTTCCCGGCCCAGGGTCTTCATCACTGCCACGTTTCGATCTCTGATGGCCATCTGCAGGTTGTACGCTTTAATGGTCTTCGGTGACGCAGCTGACGCTCGACGTACGAATCGACTGATGGCATCGTCTTCGATGTCGTCGGTGTAGTAGACAAAGGTCCCAGTGTGCCGTGATACTGCAACGACACGCTCTCATGTAGCTTCATCTTTGACTTGGTCTTTATGGCGATTACCTACTCGTATGTTAGCCCCTGAGCTTCATGGATGGTAAGAGTGCGCGACCCTGTGCCTCCCCCTTAACTCTGGCTGGTGAGGGTCTCCTTTTCTTCCACTAAGACAAGGGTGTTGGTGCTGGGTATTTGCGCCCCATTGTACCGTCATACGCATACGCGACGTCCATTGGGTTCCTGTATATGCAAAGCTAACTCCTGGCTGATATTTGTGACCAGGTTTGGGCCATGGTACCGCATTTCGAAGATATGTTCTCTGTCGATGAAAGGTAGCTGATTGATGTCATATGGAACATATTCTGTACTTTTACTGAACTTTTACTGTAAAAAATAAATTTTCAAAAGTGATGTTTTTAAAATTATTAGATATCAAAATTCAATTTGAATACCTACTTACGCAAACAGCCTCTCAAGCATACACACACCTCTTTCTTTATCACACACACTCACCTTCTCATGCTCTCATGCACGCCATCCACCTCACTCCCTACACACATATACCTCATCATCATCATCAGCCAGAAGACGTCCACTGCTGAGCATATATATATTATTACAGTTTAAAAACACACTTTGTGTAATGTAACTATGTGACTTTTTATAATAAACTAAAGGCGTCACAACTCGAGGGGTTTACTCTCAGATCAGACGAACAAAGATCGGGCAATGTGGCGTGGTTGAGTTTAGTGGTTAGCCGGTAGAGTGAAAAAAATGTATGAAACACAGGTGATTAAACATGGAGACAGTTTAACACCAACGATTATTATACTAAGGCATCCCTTGTCTGTCTCATTGAAAAATTACACTATTCACCTCCTGGCTTCATCGATAGATCAGTTTGCTGGTATCAAATTTGTCATCCGAACTACATTGACTTGCAAAGTTTCAAATCGATACGATAGTTAGAAACGTTCAAATCGACTTCCAAGTTTTTTAGGGTTCCGTACCGAAAGGGTAAAATCGGGACCCTATTACTAAACCTACGATGTCAGTCTGTCTGTATTTTTAATCTATCTAAGCAACGTATTCGGCTTCTAAGACGACCTTGTCATTCGTCTCACCGAATCGCTATGCCACATTACTATTTTTGAAGTCAGTTTTTTTTAACGCGGATATGTCCGCGTTTGACCGCCAACTCGCCTGTTGGTAAGCAACGATGTGGTCGAAGATGAAGCACGCAGACTTGGAAGATACCTATTCAGTCTGGCCTTGAAAAGGCCCAGATTATATCTCTCAGGAAACAAGGAAGCTGGCAGGTTGTTCCAATCCTTGGCCGTACGGATTAGATACCATATTAGATACCATAAGTAGCATCGAAACGTTTGGTACGTATCCAAGGGAAATCCACAATGTATGGGTAGTGGTAGTGGGCCTTTTTTCTACTTGTCCTGAAGTAGAAAAGAGATGGTAGGACATGGTCACGTAGCTCTGATGCACAGTCGGTGTTTATTGTATTTTGTGGTGGTACGGAACCATCAGTGCGCGAGCCCGACTTGCACTTAGCTGGTTTATTTTTACTGGATTAGGAGTGGAGCAGATCGTGGTAAGAGATCACTCTGCACTCGACCTCCCGTCAACCGAGCTCGGTTCTAAAGACCGGACATTTAGAAGGTGTATTCCTCCTAAAGACGTGTAAGCATCCACTTATAAAGGATTCTTAAAACAAACGACTCTCAAGATCTCAAGAGGGCGAATTATATGAAACGAGTGTAGGCAACCTTACGATACTATTACTATTTTATTAATTTATTCTATCTATCTATTTACACTATTCAAATCATTTCTTATATTTTATTTCATATCTAGTTACGTATAGGTATTCTTTAGGAGAGGCCTACGTCCAGCAGTGGACGAACATCAAATAGGCTGATGGTGAAACGCGATTAGTCTGCGATCATTTTCTTTTAATTTCAGATTTTTTAGCACATGACAAAAGTCTCCTTGCCTCTGTGTGTTCCCTAATCCCCAGTAAAGTTCACGGATATGCAGTCCAGTCTTCTGCGTTGAAATTAGCACCACAATTATTACCGCATTTCGCATGGGTTGGGTTGTACTTTTTTACCCCTATCGCTTGACCTATCAGATTTATTCTTTATACACTTTGGCAGCGGTTTCTTTTTGCGTTTTTTTTAACACTCGATTTCGGCAGAAGCATTGGAGTCACTTGTAGATTCATGTATTCATATTTGTTTATGCAATGGAATTACGTTTAAACAGTAAAGTAGTAATTTATGCATTAAATAGACTAATATTTCACTTATATTTATTGTGATGCAACAAAACGCATTGAGAGTTTTTTATCTTAAGCGACATGAACTGGCATTTAAGATAATTTATTTTTTTTTGGAATGTCGGTTAAGATTATAACATTAGGTGTAAATTTACATTGTCGTTAAGAAAAAAAAAAAGTCAAAATCGACTTTTGTTTCGCTTACGATGTTCTTGCTAAAAAGGCTCGATATCTTTGAGGCGAATGAACTTCCGGCGCCCGTACAAGTAACTGTGAAAGCAAAGTGCAAGTGTAAGGTGCAAGGTACTGTGAGTCCCATCACTGTCAGTGTGGTACTGCTGTTGACCAGCTTGGTCACCATGATCTCTCTTGGTCGCGAAGCGCTGGTCGTATTGGCCGACACGCCAGCTTGAACGACATCACACGCAGGGCACTTTCCACCGCCAATATCACAGCTGTGCTGGAACCGTGGTCTTGCGCGTGATGATGGAAGGAGGCCTGACGGTATGACACTTGTGCCCTGGAGGTTGGGGCGGCTCTTTGTATGGGACGCAACTTGTGTCGATACTTTGGCGCCGTCACATTTTCCTGAGACACAAGGTAAGGTTGGTGCGGCTGCCAATTCGGCAGAGCAGCAGAAGCGGCGCAAATATGCTAACCTCGGCAGTGGTGACATATTTGAGGCGTTCGGGGTCGAGCAATTGGGCCCTTGGCGATGGGGAGCCCACCTTATTAAAAAAAAAAACAGAGCGACTGGTTAATGCAATACGTGGCCTTAATTCTGGCGTGTTTCTGGCTAAACGCATAAGCATTGCCATTCAGCGTGGTAATGCCGGCAGCATTCTGGGTACGCTGCCAACTGGTAGTGGGCTTGAACATTTGGATTGTCTTTAGACCTTCAACGATCTATGGGCAGTCTAACTGTATTTTGTAGTGTTAGTATTAGCTTGTATTTTGTTTAGTTAATAAAGGCACTTGCCCAGAAAAACATTTGAGTACTATTTAAAATGTATATGGTATGTAGTTCAGTCTCTGGTAGCCATATCACAAGCTTTGCTTAGTTTGGGGTCAGAAGGCCGTGAGTGTAAAAAAAATTACCCGAATGTTCCGATAGGTACATTAGTTTTATTATCTTTGGCATTTTTGTATGTTGAGTTTCTTACTCTGACCGATAATATGTAACCCATAGATATCGCTTTTGTATAAAAGTAACCTCGTTTGCGTTATTAATTTCATTCAGTCTTGTGACGCGAAACATAATTTCTGGAACTGAAATGGCTTCCCTGGTGAGTTTTTACATACGTTTTGACCAATATTTCAGTAGGTGTGTGTAAGTGATCGGACCAAATGATAGCCATTAGCTCGGGCGTGTGGATGACCAAGCACGGAACGCAGTCTCAGATTTGGCCTCGCTTCATCTTGCTGTTACTTCTTTACTCTGTAAGGTGGTGGGTAAGCACTCAGCTCCTCAAATATCTATAGGAACACCAGATCACCGGTAATCGCCAGTAAGGTATTCGTCATGGCTGATCATCTGGTATACCTCACTCACCGCTGAGTGAGAGTAGATTATAGTATAGAGTAGTAACAAGAGCGTAAAAGAGAGGCACTTGCAGTTAACCTGGACATAGCCAAAGCTTTCGATCGGGTCTGGCACAGGGCACTCTCATCCAAGCCATCATCTTACGGCCTTGCCGAGGGGTTATTCACTTGTCTTGCCAGTTTCCTAACTAATAAATAATTTTTTTGGGACATTTTTGCACACACGGTCATCTGACCCCAAACTAAGCAAAGCTTGTGATATGGCTGCCAGAGACTGATATACATACATATATAGTTTTAAATACATACTTAAATAGATATTAACAACCAGATATAGAACAAACACAAATGTTCATCACACAAATGTTTTTCCTACGTGGGAATCGAACCCACGCCCTCAGGCTCAGAAGGTAGGTTCACTACCAACTGGACCAACGGGCTATCACTGATCTGAACTGATCGGAGTATTAAGGTCGTTGTCGATGTTTCCTGCTCCGGCAGCATGCCTATCAACGCTGGCGTCCCGCAAGGCTCTGTGCTATTGCCAGTGCTCTTCCTTGTCCACATCAATGACATGTTGCTTTCGCGCTATATGCATTGTTATGCGGATGATAGCGATGCACAGTATACCAGTTGTACAAACACCCCTTAAGCCGTAGTTGAAGAAAGTAGGAACAAATTAGTGTCTGAAGTTAAGCCCACTCTTGAGCAGGTCTCGGGGTGAACTAAATCAGATTCAGTTCAATCCAACAAAGACGCAAGTTAGCGCGTTCACTACTAGTAAGTTTGTTTTAGGTCCCCGCTTTCAGAACACCGAAGCGTCAAGGTTTCGGACACAAGACTTTTGCTTTACAAAGCGCAAATCCAACCTCACGCACACTAAGAAAGTTGCAGCGACTATGCATGCCTAATGCATTCGCACCCGTCACGCCACATTGCATCGTTTGTTTGTCTGATCTGAGATTTTAACACACTTCTGATTTGCTTCTCATTGTTGTATTGATTTGGTTTTTAACCGACTTCAAAAAGGAGGAGGTTATCAATACGACTATATGTTTTTTTTTTGTATGTTTGTTACGCGATTATTCCGCAAATTTAGAATTGTTTTTGATGATTATTTTTTTTGGTTGGTAGGTCATATTTGATTATGTACTTGTACATTTTATGATCCGAATTACATAAATATGTATTTATGTAATCCGGATCATAATAAAATAATTTAGTAGGTACCATCGAACTGATCTGATGATGATGATACATGGAAGATGGTGGATAATGGAACTCTTCAATGGCTACTTGTAAATTACTTGAGTTTTGGCTCATTTGGGTTGTTTTCACATGTGAACCCTGTTTTCCTTCCAAGCATTTGCAAATTGAATAACCAGCCATTTAACGAATTGATCTGGCATGCAGCAAAACGAATTACTATCCTTTGATCGAGTTGGGTATTTTACGAATTGGGAACTAATAGTTTTTTAACCCTTGACGCAAACACACAGGTATTTTATGTTTAAAGTGTGTATCTGTGTCAATTTCGCATCAGGGACAACATTTTAACAAAAAACTTCTATTTTGTCAACTCCGGTCATGGTAGGCAGTCCAAATTTAGAAAGTATACTCCAGGGATAAGTACTTTATACATATATGTTACGTAGAGTTGCATCTGTCTACTAAAATCCCTCGAATAACCTGTAGCTACATAAAATGTTTTAAGGTGAAATTTATGTTTCAGATAAAAATATGTCGGATGTTCCTACTTCTGGCATTAATTGGCGGATGTTGTGGTAAGTACCTCATCATCATCATCGTCATTTCAGCCATAGGACGTCCACTGCTGAACATAGGTCTCCCGCATCGATCTCCAAAAGGGCCGGTTGGAAGCGGCCTGCATCCAGCGTTTCCCTGCGTCTCTTTTAGGTCTGTTCATTTTGTGGGTGGACGTCCTACGCTGCGCTTACCGGTAAGTGGTCTCCATTCGAGTACCTTTCAGCCCCATCGGCCATCTGTTCTGCGTAATATATGCCCTGGCCACTGCCACTTCACTTCTCTCCATCTAAGAGAAGACCTGAGTTTCAGCAGTGGGAACATGAAAAGCTGAAATGATGAAAATTATGAATATTGTTTTACTCATAGACCAAAATAAAAAAATAAAAAAATGGACAAGCCAGATTACCTACACCTACCTATACCTATTACAGACTTGGGCATTGAAAATAGCTTTTACACCTGACTTTGGTTTAACACGATGTTTTCATTGACCGACAGCTCGAGCACATTGTTGGGGTTCTGCACCCTGCTGTCTGAAACTCGAACGCGGTAACTGCTGAGCTAACATCACTGCAAAATGATAGCTTGGTGGTTGGCAAAATATGGCAGTTATTTTGTAGGCAGAGGGGGATTCAAGCACCACCATCAGACTCTACATTAATTTGTTTGCCACTTGTTCTTGTTTACAGCAAGGGAGTTTAGATCCGACTACCAGCGCAATGACCGGGCGGGAGGCTGGTTGAAGTACCACGCGGAGCCTGCCACGTGGGACGAAGCCAGGCTGCACTGCCACGCAGAAGGTACGCATTTGTCCGCTCTATCTAACATTCTCAATAGAACATTATTGCATCAACAGGTAACAGAAGCATTTATGGATGTACGTGATAATGTATGCTGAAACAAAGCAGACGACAGCATACAAGAGTCCATAAATGCTCAGTGACAGAGTTTAGAATACTTTGCTTAAATATTACGTGCGTGGATATTCATATGAATATACAGAACTATTTTGGGGTAGCGTTTAATAAACTTGCCCAGAATGTTGCATAACAACCAAAAAATACATTCACAGGTGGCTATACCTCGGTTTGTACTTTGCTGACAAATCGTACTATGTTTTCCATGATTTTCATTTGCAGGTTCTATTCTAGCATCGCCACTCACCGAAAAATTAAAAACAGCGATCGAATCGTTGGTCCAGATGAAGAAGGGTTCTGACAATGAGCTGGGGGTTACTATCTTCATAGGAGTTCACGCAACCTTCTCCAAAGGAGACTACTCATCTATTGAAGGTAACATGATTTGCACTTGTTTAGCATTTTAAAAGTTCTGATTTATGTTGTGTTAAATTAGGAGGGGGTGTAATGTTCACGAGTGTGTTGTTTGCAGGAGTGCCCTTAGAACGTCTAGCAATCACCTGGGCATCAGGAGAACCCGACAACCTTGACAACTCGGAGCGATGCCTCGCGATGACTATAGGTTACTTCGGCACCATGGCTGACACGCGTTGCAGCAGAGTGCTGCCATACGTCTGCTACAAAGAAGACACTGGTAGCCACTTATTTCATTATCAAGTGAGCATCATATTAAAAATACACAAATAAAGAAGGATCGTCGCTCTTGTTGCAGGAAAGAAGTACAGGTACGACTACGAATGGAGTGAGCAAGCGGGAGGCTGGTTGAAGTACCACGTGGTGCCTGCCACTTGGGAAGAGGCCAAACCACGTTGCCAAGCGGAAGGTATTGCAAAAAATTTAAACCTTCTTGAACAGTTCAAATTGTGTTTAGCGGAGAACCTACTTAACTAGATGTTTAAATAAAATTAGACTGAGACGTGATGCAAAAATAAGATTTGTATTTGTATTTATTTATTCAATTAGCACGGTTCAAACACCAATTACACTAATGGCAGACAATAATATTACATAATTATAGAATTTAAATACCTACCAGATTAACTAATTACATGTCCAAGAGTATATTTTTGTCACAATATATAATAACAATAGATACAATTGGTGAATATCATAAAATTACAAAACAAATAAAAGGTTGTTAATGTCGTTATACAATAATTAATTATGAGTCAAAATAAATTATCACTATACAATAAATAATTACCATGCAAAAATGTCAAAATAAATGGTTGTCTATAAAATTATCAATTAAAAATAATATGTCATTTTTTTTTAAATTTTATGTTACAATACAATAAATAGTTACCATGCAAAAAATTTCAAAACATATTAAAACATTTAAAAAATAAAATATTTATATATAACATAGCTGGCCATTAAGAACCGGCGCATCGACTCTTCCTCGAAGGATCTTAGACATTGTTGTAACCTGGTCATAGGATCTCCTGACTTCGAGAGAGTTGTACCCCAGGGAACCGAGCAAAAACTTTGTCGGATACATATATGGGTAGTACCCATACAAACGCTTGTATAAATATCTGAGGAAGGCTTTTTTAACCTTCTCCAACAAAAGGGTATATTTGTCTTCATGCGGATGCCAAATGCAAGCACTGGCCTCAAGCTTGCTCCGAACCAGAGCACTGAAGATGAGCCTTACAACGTCCAAATTGTGGAATTCCCGAGAGTTTCTTAGCACAAAACCCAGCAGTATGACTCCTTAGCAACCGTGACTATATGATCGTGGAATGTGAGCTCTCGGTCGAATGAAACACCCAAAGTCGCATTCGACCGAAAGTCATCTGACAACATTTTAGCAATTAAATTCCATCTTATTTGATGAGAGATTATTTGATGAAGATAGCTGTGACACTGTATTTTTTGTATTACCACAAAGCGCGACACTCCCTTGTTGCTAGTAGTAGGATCGTAAAGCATGAGGCAGAAATCTTCAAAACTGTTTTTAAGAAAGCATGATCTAAATATTTTTATAAGTATAATTTACTTAACATTTAGTTATATTCCATCTGCAGGAGCCGTTCTAGCATCCCCATTAACGGGCCAGCTGGAGGCAGCTATCGTGGCGTTCGTTCAGAGTGAGGAGAGTTTCAATGAGCAGGGGGTTACTATATTTACTGGAGTTCAGAAAACCTCCGATGGGAGCTACTCGTCTGTCGAAGGTACACATGATTACGGACTAGCTTGTTCACTTTGTAGTAGGCGGTGGTGATAGTGTGCAGTTAATGAATGTGTTATTTATGCAGGAGTGTCCGTGCAACTGCAGCTGGCGATGAACCGGGCGGTAGGAGAGCCCGACAACTATATCAACCCTGATAACTGTCTCGCGATGACAATAGGTGTTAATGGCACCATGGCTGACACGAGCTGTGACAGAGTGCTGCCATACGTCTGCTACAAAAAGGACTCCGCGTTGACCATTAATGAATGTGGAACTACTGATCCTGGTAATTATTTCAGTTACTGTGCAAAGTTCTACATTCAAAATTCTAATATGATTGCACCATTAGTGTTTTGTTAAAACCAAAGATAATATCGTCATTGGTTATAACGGTATTACTCACGACTCACGAAGTTATCCGCGATGGTCCAAATAACAAAATTAAGCTATTAATTTAGGGTGGGTTCCACCATCTTACCTTAGCTCAACATAACATCGACATTTCAGTTAAACTATCGCCTAGGCAAAAAAAAAAATGCACCATCTGAAAATTGTTAAATGACGCCATAACTTTAACTGGTTTTTTTAATTAATAATAGGTTTGCTTTTGACCGCCAACAGATGTAAAAGTGTATTTTATCTTTTGTCGGTAATTTTCGTTCGTCTACGGATGTCCTCATTTCTGATTCAATCTCGTAGAGAAACCCCGAGCATAGCCCTCTCCATGGCTCGTGCGACTATGAGCTTGCTTATAAGGTCTATAGTGAGAGACCACATTTCAGTGCCGTACGTCGTCATCGTATGTACGTCTAAAATCCGTCAATTTATTAATTAACCAATTTTAGAATTTTTGGGCTGTTCTTTCGGAAATATATAATGATTTAATACACTTCTGTACAGTCCGATGGATTGATTAATATTTATGATTCTACACTGTAGAGTAACAGAAGCTTCATAGTTATGTTGTGTCTGTCTGTCCGTCCAACCGTCTGCTACTTCTGTTACGTCTACTATAAGTCGCAGGCATCAGCTAGATTTTTTTTGCCTTGCAGAATACAAGTTGGACTCCAGAACTGGTAGCTGCTACAAGTTCCATCAGGCAAGACTACCTTGGTCGGAGGCCTACATGACATGTGTGGCCGAGGGAGGCTACCTGGCTATCATCAACGACGACGAGGAAGCGGAAGTGATTAGAAATAAAATAGACAACAAAGCTCATATCACATTAGTAGGATTCCATGATTGGGGTCATTATGGCTCAAGCTTCATGACTATTCACGGTGAGTCGGTTATTCTTGCAATTTTCTTTACAAAATAATGGTGTTTATATAAATATGGTCATTATAATCATCATCATCACATTTCAGCCATAGGATGTCCACTGCTGGACATAGGTCTCCCCTATCGATCCCCAAAAGGGCTGGTTGGAAGCGACCTGCATCCAGTTTCCCTGGGGTCTCTTTTAGGTCGTTTGTCCATCGTCGTAAATATGGTAGATGAACATCACTTACACGATTGGATATCTACTAAGAAACAGAACTACTATGAATACACCTGATTTCACAACTAACTCCCACGCCCAGAGCAGAAGGAGTACAACGACCGCCCAACGACGTCAACTGGTGCGCTTATTAATACTTGAGTGTATTACTGATACCTTTGGAAAAGTTCCATTGGACACGTCCTTATGATATTTGTCAACAACTTTTACGTTTAGGTCATTCTGCAAAGAAAACAACCCTCAATTTTTTATTAGTAATAGGCTTGTGTTTGACCGGCATCTCACCTGATGTTAAGCGAAGATGCGGTCTACGATGGAGCGTGCTTGCCTAGAAGAAACCGATTCACTCGTGATTTGAAGACACCCAAATTGTAACTATCGGGGAACACCCATCCAGGCAGCGCATTGAACTGACTAGCAGTTCGTACAATAAAAGTGGAATCAAAGAGCTTCGTACGAGTTTTCGGAATATCAACCATAAAGCGGTGTTGATTTTTTGGGGCCTTTCTGGCAGTCCGATAGAAAAATGGGCTGGAGGGAATTATATCATGCAGATCCGATACACACTCTCCGAAATGTATCCGATAAAAACCGATAGACTAGCAACTTTGCGCCGATGCTCAAGACTAATGAACTTAGTGTGAACCAGGGATTCGTTGCTGATGAGCCTCTTGGCACATTTTTCAATAGACTCTAATGCCCCAAGCTGGTACTTAGCTGATCTATCCCAAAGGATAAGGATAATGATAACATCCATTTAAGTTTAGTCGTTTTACGCTTACGGCATTCTTAAAAGAAGTCATTGTACTGTTTAAGCGTTTTGCTTTAAGCTTTAGCTTTAAGTTGCTTCATAGACGATTTGATTTGTTGTCAATGTGATCAAGAAGCCTTAATATCATTTTGTATGTTTCCAGGAGAATCTTTATATGTCAACTACCACCGTTGGTTTGTAGTGGAGCCCAACAACGGCACCTATAGTGGGTCTCCAGGCCGCGGAGAGTACTGCGGATCTATATACGCAGATGTGTCATTAAATGACTGTTTCTGCAGTGCTTCTGTTCCTTTTCTTTGTGAAAAAATGCCAAACAGTCTGCTGTAATTTTGGTTTGTTAATTAACAATTATATAACAATTATTAATGTGATGTTTAAAAAGTTTAACGATTTAATAAAGTAGTTTAATAATAATTTTTTGTAATCTATTATTCAGAATGTTTTATTTTATTTTTTAAATTCATTATTTGTTATAAAGGTGTTTTGTCACGCAGTGACTATGCCACTCCCGCAAGACAAACACAAATATAAACAAATTATTCGCTTAAATTAGACGCTAATACAATTTTAACAGCACTTTGGCTCCCTCAGAAACTGGCGAAGCCAAAATGCCGTTACATAGAACGACATCATACATTTTGTAATATAACAAATCCCGTCTCAGAGCCTCGTTCCGGACACACTCCATCAGCACGTGATGCACATCTTCCACGATCTCGCTACAATAATGTTCCAATATAGGGAAACATTATTATTTTCTTTTGAATAAAAAATCCAGTTTTTGTTGGTCGCAAAGAAGGCATAGGAGATCTGAGACGGTACTGAAGAAATACTTTCAGGCCGGCCTAAGAGTAGAATGAACACAATAATGTGCTTGCGATATTGTTTCTCTCTCGCTCTTTTGTCAATCCCAGAGACAGTAAAAGTGACAAAAATAACTTAGGCGCATGTCCTCGAATAATCCGCAAGTTGAATAAAAGTCGACGATCTATAATATAATATATGTTGAGATTATAATGGGCTAAAGTCTAGTTTGGTGACGCTGGGGAGACTCGAGCACCGCCCATGTCTTGATCGAATGAAAGGCTTTCTCATAGTAAATTAGTTCAAAAATAAATAAGTTATAAGTATTTTAATTTCATGCCAGACAGAAAGCGCACTATACTGAGTTATGACATCACGCCTCAGATGCGTCATACAAATGCTATACTAACACACGCTTTGCTAGAAAGGGGCAGAATATCCCCTCTCTGTTCCCACCTAACTTTAAACGCTTATATCTCAGAGATTTATCAGCCAATTTAATTCTTTTTTTCAGTATTTGTAATGTATTTAGTTATATTCATCCCTCAGTCTGTTATTTGTTATAAATAAAACATTAGGACACTTGATTGATTGATTGATTGATTAACTCTTTATTGTTCATACCATTAAATTTGATACAGAGAACAAAAAACTCTTAAAAACTAGTGTACCAACTGGCGGCCTTATCAGCCTTATCGCTTATCGCTCACTTGCCTATTCATTCGTATAATAGATTATTATATAACCAATCCGATTTATTAATATCTTATTGAAATGTACAGTTTGCATTTCCTAATTAAAATTTTACTTATAACTTAATATTTATTTGCATATTATTATTTCACTTCATTTATTTCATCAAACTTGTTAAGAAGTCAATAATTAAATTTATAAAATTTTGCTGTATACATCCTCTACGATACCTATATTGCGTAATTATTTAACTGGTTATAAAAATTACAGCAAAAAAATTACATAACAAATATTGAAAAAAAAAAAAAATTGGCTGATAAATCTCTGAGATAATTATAAGCGTTTAAATTTTTAGGTGGGAACAGAGAAGAGATACTCATTCCCTTTCTCGCAAAGCGTGTGTTTGTAAAGCATTTGTATGGCGCACCTGAGGCGTGACGTCATAATTCAGTATAGTGCGCTTTCTGTATAGCATATTATAATTAAAATACTCATAAGTTATTTATTTTTGAGTGTTTTTCATTTTGTTTTCTTTTTTCGGCTCTATTTATGATTAGTTATTTTATGAGGTAATAAAAATTGGAATTTTCGTTGTGAGCGTCCCGCTAACGATCTCTCGATCTAGGTATTACCTTTTTGTCAATGGTTGAGTAATAGTGACGTGTAAATCCTGCCGAGGATGATCAACATGAAATTCCCGAGTGAATGGTTAATTGTTTATTGACTATAACGGTTACACAAAACCATATGTTACCTACATTAGCTAATCTAATTATTATACTCGTCATGATTATCATACATATTAATATTATACCTAAATATTCGCCAAGGAAACAGAGTCACCGACATAGCTGTAAAAATTTGCAAGTTGAAGTGGCAGTAGGCAGGCCACATCGCTCGAAGAACCAATAACCGATAGGGAAGAAAGGTTTTTGAGTAGAGACCACGAACCGGAAGACGCAGCGTAGGTAGACCTCCCACTAGATGGACCGACGACATTGTGAGAGTCGCTGGCATCCAGTGGATGCAAAAGGCAGGCTGTTGTTCAGTGTGGAGGTTAAAGGGGGAGGCATATGTTCAGCAGTGGACGTCTTCTGGCTGATGATGTTGAAAGGCAGAACAGGAAATTCTCTTATAGGTGTGTTTTGAAATGACGTCCATAAACTAGTATGCTAACCAACAACAGAAACATTCTTTGACGTATTCGATGACACCGTTTCTAAACAATACACACCTATTTCCCAGTATTTTCGGGTAAACATAGGTATGTTTCATGGGGTAAATCATGCGGTTACTCATAAAGGAGTATTTAAATTATTTAGAGTATAAAACTAATAGTTTTATTTGTGGTTGAACGCATTCATTTTACGTAACGCAAACGAAATTGTCATCTCGTGAGAAGGAAAATGGCATCATTGGTAAGTATCAATAGTTTTTCTACTTATTTCAGCATGTGTTCACGTGAAGAGCTATAGGTCCAAACTAACGTTATCTATAACATACTAGCTGCGCCCCGCAGTTTCACACGCTAGGTAAAGTCATCGTTAAGTTTTCTGAAATTTTAAAAAAATCTGCGCATATTTCCTAATTTTTCTTTCCGTCAGAACCTTTTACAACGTATTAGAAAACTTATCAAAAATAGGATTTGTAGTTAACAATTTATTTATGCTGATAAGTGGTATGGAACCCTCGGT
Source organism: Agriopis aurantiaria (assembly GCA_914767915.1). Taxonomy (NCBI): domain Eukaryota; kingdom Metazoa; phylum Arthropoda; class Insecta; order Lepidoptera; family Geometridae; genus Agriopis; species Agriopis aurantiaria. The sequence continues at coordinate 1,115,521 of OU611994.1, read as the reverse complement.
ACGCGAGCCTGAAACGACTTGGTGGAATTATTTTGCATTCGTTTCTTGTTTTGCCTATTATAATAAATAAGTATTTTGTAAAATTTCTTATAGTTAATATTGTTTTAGGTAAAATGTACGTTGTTTGTTCTGGCACTAGCGGTCGGGTGCTGTGGTTACTACAGTAACTGTGAGTATGAAATATCTGATTGATTGATTGATTAACTCTTTATTGTTCACACCATGCAATTTGATATGGAGGACAAAAAACTCTTAAAAACTAGCTCACTCTACTCTTCTTATCTATACTTTTAATAATGAAGATGCTTAATAGCCAACCAACCTTCATGTAGAAGTATCCGGTATTTAAATGTAAAACCCAACATAAAGTACCGGAGGTAAATTCACAAATAAAATTATTATTCGATGCAAATATTTTTATCACGCGTAACTTTTTACTCATCAATCTAATTTTGATGATATATCTTTTTAAATTAGTTTACGGGGGAAACGGAGGTTTGAAAACTATACATTTACAGCCTTACTTATAAACGTTAAGTTATGCAATGCTTTAAACTGCTCTGCCAACTTCTCGGATGAAACTTGACTCAAGTGAAAACGAGACAGAGTAATTATTACACTTACACATTGCTTTCAACTTTTTCAGTTAGTAAGGTCGTTAGAGTACCAGATTACCATCGAATCTAAATCACCGAAGTTGGCTCAACGTTTTTGTAAAAAAGTTTTATTTTGGTATTGACCAAATTGCTGATTGGTATCTAGCTCAATATGCCAGTATTGCAATCCAACGCGGCAATGCCGCCAGGATTTTGTGTACGATGCTTTCGGGAAGCGGTTTATTAGATTAGTTTAGTTATATTATTGTTTTTTTTTTATATATTATTGATTTTATTAAATTAAAGTAAGTTTGTTATGATTTAATTTAGTTTGTACTGTTAAATGTTTGTCCTTGTTTTTAGCAAAGGATATAAAGAAGTACAGATTTGACTACGAGTGGAGTGAGCAAGCGAGAGGCTGGTTGAAGTACCACGTCGTGCCTACCAGCTGGGACAAAGCCAGGATGCGATGCCACGCGGAGGGTACGTGACACCAATGAATTATATAAATTATTTTTGCGTGGCACAGACGACACCAAAACTACGAGTCGATTACAATAAAACTAACTAAGACTAAGAGCGTCTATTCGCGACTGAATTGTAAAAAAAAAAAAAACCGGACAAGTACGAGTAGGACTCGTGCTCTGAGGGTTCCGTTAGACGGAAACCTCAGAGCGCGAGACCAAAAAAAAACTAACTGAAGATAAAATATTGAAAGACAAACTTAAGTTTGTAGTTTTTTTTTACTGGGCAAGTGCCTTTAATAACTAAACAAAATACAAGCTAAAACTAACACTACAAATACAGTTAGACTGCCCATAGACCGTTGAAGGTCTAAAGACAATCCAAATGCTCAAGCCCACTACCAGTTAGCAGCGTACCCAACATGCTGGCGGCATTACCACGTTGAATGGCAATGCTAATGCGTTGAGCCAGAAACACGCCAGCATTTTGGTCACGCGTCGCATTAACCAGGCGCTCTGAAAGATTTTTGAAAATGAGGTGAGCTCCCGGTCCCCAAGGGCCCAATGTCTCGACCCCAAACGCCTCAAATATGTAACCACTGCCGAGGTTAGCATATTTGCGACGCTTGTGCTGCTCTGCCGAATTGGCAGCCGCACCAGCCCTACCTTGTGTCTCAGGAAGATGTGACGGCGCCAAAGTATCGACACAAGTTGCGTCTCATACAAGAGGCCGCCCCAACCTCCAGGGCACAAGTGTCATACCGTCAGGCCTCTTTCCATCGTCACGCGCAAGCACAGCTGCGACATTGTCGGTGGAAAGTGCCCTGCGTATGATGTCGTTCAGGCTAGCGTGTCGGCCAATACGACCAGCGCTTCTCGAGCAAGAGAGACCATGGTGACCGAGCTGGTCAACAGCAGTACCACACTGACAGCGATGGGCCTCACAGCACCTTGCACCCAAGCGTAAGCTGACAGCTAGACGAAATGCGGTTGGATCTAAAAGGCTACCTGTGTTAAAAGAGGGCATGGCTTGCAACCAAAGTCCCGATTCCCAAACAGAGACAGCAAGAATACGAGCACGATCTGCAATACTAGGACACGTATCTAGTAGCGATTTCCATGCTAGTTCGCAGATCGGCCGATCCCACAGTCTCTGGGAAGACAACTTTGAAGTTTGTAGTTGACAATAAGGTTCTTCCATACATCCCAACTACAAAATGTAAGTTTGTAATAGCAAAATAATTATTTTTAAATACCTTCAAATTTATTACTTTCGGATTTATTCCTATATATGTACTATGAGACCTTGCCTCTTGCCAAATTTCATGATTCTAGGTCAACGGGAAGTACCCTATAGGTTTTGATTCCCCTGTGAAATCGCAAAATATACGACATAAAGGAACCCTAAGAGCGCGAGACCAAAAAAAAAAAAACGAACTGAAGTTAAAATATTGAAAGACAAACTTAAGTATGTAGTTGACAATAAGGTTCTTCCATACATTCCAACTACAAAATGTAAGTTTGCAATAGCAAAATAATCATTTTTAAATGATATACATTCATATTTATAACTTTGGGATTTATTCCTATATATGTGCTATGAGACCTTGCTTTTTGCCAAATTTCATGATTCTAGGTCAACGGGAAGTACCCTATAGGTTTTGGTTCCCCTGTGAAATCGCAAAATATGCGACATAAACGTTCATATCTTTTGATTGCGTTGACTTACAACTTTTATTTTTTTACAGCCGAAAGAAACCGTAAACCCAAGTATTTAGTATAAATTTCAACATGCTACCTTTACGCGTTCTTGAGAAAAAGGGTCTTGACAGACGGACAGACAGACAGACGGACAACGAAGTGATCCTATAAGGGTTCCGTTTTTTCCTTTTGAGGTACGGAACCCTAAAAAACGAACTGAAGTTAAAATATTGAAAGACAAACTTAAGTATGTAGTTGACAATAAGGTTCTTCCATACATTCCAACTACAAAATGTAAGTTTGTAATAGCAAAATAATCATTTTTAAATGATATACATTCATATTTATAACTTTGGGATTTATTCCTATATATGTGCTATGAGACCTTGCTTTTTGCCAAATTTCATGATTCTAGGTCAACGGGAAGTACCCTATAGGTTTTGGTTCCCCTGTGAAATCGCAAAATATGCGACATAAACGTTCATATCTTTTGATTGCGTTGACTTACAACTTTTATTTTTTTACAGCCGAAAGAAACCGTAAACCCAAGTATTTAGTATAAATTTCAACATGCTACCTTTACGCGTTCTTGAGAAAAAGGGTCTTGACAGACGGACAGACAGACAGACGGACAACGAAGTGATCCTATAAGGGTTCCGTTTTTTCCTTTTGAGGTACGGAACCCTAAAAAGATAAATATTAGATAGATAGATAGATAAACTCTTTATTGTTCACACCACAAATTTCATACACACGATAAAACAGCTTAAAAACTAGTGCAACAATCGGCGGCCTTATCGCTAAGAGCGATCTCTTCCAGGCAACCTTAGGATGGAGAGGATTCATACAGGAGGTAGAAGGCGGGGCGAGCAATATTGAATAATGTGATACTTAGTTATAATATAAACCGTACATTCTAATAACAATACATACTAATACATATACTTACTACTTAAAATTACGATACTAATACTATTACGATATTAGTGTTGCGTTTGAACATCATCTCGCCTGATATTAAGCGATGATGCGTTCTACGTTGGAGCAGGCTTGCCTAGAAGAAACAGATTCACTCGTGATTTGAAGACACCCAGATTGTAACCATCGGGGAACACCCATTCAGGCAGCGCATTCCACAGACTAAGAGTTTGCACAATAAATGTGGAATCAAAGCGCTTCATACGGGTTTTAGGAATATCAACCATAAAGCGATGACGATTTTTCGTTTCCGCTCTGGCAGTCCGATAGAAAAATGGGCAGGAGGGAATTAGATCGTACAGATCCGATGCACACTCTCCGAAATGTATCCGATAAAAAACCGATAGACTAGCAACTTTACGTCGATCTTCTTAATACTAACTTACTATACATAACAACATAACTTCGACTAGGCAAGCGGCCTATATCGTAGACCGCATCATTGCCATGAGATGGCGGTCGAACGTAAGCTTCGTTCAATAAAAAAGTATATTTTAGTAATAAGAAAATTATCTGGTACATGCATTATTTCCTATTAATATTTCACTCAAGCATATCGGGTCTTATGCTTCGACCAAATGGACAGGCCATAACCATTAAACTTACTCAGTAAAAACGAGTCAAAACCGTTGGATGTACTTCAACACCTAATTATAACCATGCACAAAAATTGATAGCGGTTTTTTGTTGTGTATTTACACTTCGGGAAAGCACACGAAGGCATAATTTTGTCAGACGTTTCGTTATCATATAACAATAGACTCGTGTCGCACTTCCTATGACTAGAGACCGATTGAAACGAAGTGAGCGCCGGCGCTCATTTTGTAATCTACAAAAATGCGCTTCTTCTGGGTCCGTCCAAGGTCTTAAGTTCAAAAACCTAGCGAAAAAGATCAGAATTCATGGTTTTTATATTTAGCTTTCTACTATGCACTGTTTATTGCACTGGTCAGAGTAAATAAATGTTTTTTTAATGGCGTATAAGTCCGCTTTTGATCACCAACTTGCCTGTTGGTAAGCGACGATGTAGTCGAAGATGAAGCACGCAGACTTAGGAGACCTTTTCAATCTGGCCTTGAAAAAGCCCAGATTATACCAGGAAACAAGGAAGCCGGCAGGTTGTTCCAATCCTTGGCCGACCGAAAAAATGCTTGGAACAATTTTAGCTGGTAACGAGTGGTGTCGCACTGCTATTAGGTACTTCGTTTTAGTCGTTCTTGCTACGTTAATTTTTTGAGAAATAAATAAATAAATATTCGGGACATTTTTTTTCACACACGGTCATCTGACCCCAAACTAAGCAAAGCTTGTGATATGGCTGCTAGAGACTGATATACACACATATATAGTTTTAAATACATACTTAAATAGATATTAACAACCAGATATAGAACAAACACAAATGTTCATCGCACAAATGTTTGTCCTAGATGGGAATCGAACCCACGCCCCTCAAGCTCAGAAGGCAGGTTCACTACCAACTGGACCAACGGGCTATCTGAAAAATCTAGAGCGTTTCCTGAACAACGCTTAGTGATCATAATATTTTTATCTGCAGGAGCCATTCTAGCATCTCCACTGACCAGTCAACTGAAGGCAGCTATCGTGTCATTTGTTCAAAAGCAGAAAGGCTCTAACCATGAGCAAGGGGTTACCATATTTTCTGGAGTTCACTCAATCTTCTCTGAAGGGGACTACTCGTCTATTGAAGGTAAAAAAATGGCCTTTAAGCCCGTTGCAGACGATACGAGTCTTACTCGCGCGAGTACTGTGCATCATCTGCAACGAGCTTCAACATTTTTGCTTAGTGCCAGTGGCAGTGGAAGTTGGTTAGTAGTACTCGCTCTGGTCCTTGCGCAAGTGAAGCTTCATTTTCCTGCGCTACAATATAACGCCTTCCGCTCTACTCGCGCGACGCTCACCGCGCATCGTTCGAACACCAGCACGAGTGGTACTTTCACCAGATTGTTTTTGCGCTGGCGGCACTGAATATATATCTCAAAATGACTAATTAGTGGAACATAGAAATATCATGCATCACAACTTATTTTAGGTAAGTACTTAAAATAAAATTCGTGAAACAAATCGCATGCCACAATCAGGCGCGCGATACGAGTCGTTTGAACTGGTGCAAGTACACAACTCGTACGCGTTTTGCGCTTCGCCACGCGAGTGGATATTTAAGTTTGAATGCTGGCGCTAGTACTCGCGCAAGTACTTTCACGAGCTACTGCGCATCGTCTGTAACGGGCTTTACTTGCATTATTGTGCAGAGGTAATGGTAAAATGGTAAATATACGAGTATACCTAGTAAGTATATAATTTAAATGTGTTGATTGCAGGAGTACCCTTGCTACGGCTAGCAGTCACCTGGGAGGCAGGAGAGCCCGATAACTACGACAACTCGGAGAGGTGCCTCGCGATGATGACAGGTTATAACGGTACCATGGCCGACACGAGCTGCGACAGGGTGTTGCCATACGTCTGCTACAAAAAGGACGCCAAATTGACTATAACCGAATGTGGAACTACTGATCCTGGTACACATTATTCAATTTTATTTTTTCATCATCATCATCAGCCTTTCATGTTCCCATTGCTGAGAGAGAGGATGGGCCCTTATCCACCATGCTGGCCCAGCGCATGTTTGTGAATGTCAAACGTCTTCGAACTTTTGAGGTTCTTAAGACATACCGGTTTCGTCACGATGTTTTTCTTCACAGTTTTTTTGAGCTATGGCTTCGAAACTGCACATAATTTATTCGGGTATATAATAAGTCATTGGTGCAGGGTCGAGGATTGAACCGGGTGCCGTCAGATTGTAAAGCGCACATGGTACCTCTGGTGATGGTGGCATCGCTCCAAAAACTGTATGCGTTATGTTATTGGCTAACATTAAGGATGCAATCCCTAGGGTCCCCCGGACCTGACGAATATATCCAAAAACTGCGACCAGAACCACCGGAGGATAGGCAGCAGCGTCCTATTAGTACACGGTGAACGTACTACGATCCCCAAGCCGCTTGCCAAGCGTATGGATTATGACAACACCCCTCTCTAAGAGGGAGGCTTTTATCCAGCAGTGGAAGCTTAATTAATGGTAGCTAATGTGATGTTAAATTATTTACCTGATGTTTTAATTTTGCAGAATATGTTTTGGAACGCAGCACGGGTAGTTGTTACAAGTTCCACGAGAGAGGTCTACCTTGGTCGGAGGCCTACATGACATGTGTGGCTGAGGGAGGATACCTGGCTATCATCAACAACGAAGTGGAAGCAAACGTGACCAAAGAGATATTTGCCAGACATTTTAAAAGAAACATAGTTGCGATATCCCATAATTCCGTGTTTGTAGGGTTCCATGATTGGGGTCACCATGGTACAAGTTTCAGCACTATTAGCGGTAAGTTATTGCAGATAATTCGGCAAGTTTATTTATTTATTTTTATTTTATTATATACACCACACATATTACAATCTCACAAAACATTATATCTATTATCGGTCCAGATCTGGATTGTAACTTAAAAATTATGTGTAAACATAAAAACAAAATGAGCAGACATGAATGAGGTTAGTGCTATAATAATAAATATATTATTTAAAAAAATCACTGCACATTCCCTTGTGTTACGAATTTTGAAACGAACGCAAGGTGGTGGCAACACTTTATCGAATGAACGTCGAAGCAGCTTAAACAGTGTTTCCAACGTGCTAAGTATTTAGTAGTACATATAAAATTTCTTCTGAAATAATTTTGAGCTCATTAATTGAGAGACTGCAAAATGCACTTAAGACGTTTCATTGACCTCTAATGTGATGATCGCCTGGTAGTTTTCTACCCAATTATTTAATAAAAGTAGGTGCTATTTATGTTACTTTTAACTTCATTCAACCAATTTAGCCCGTTGGTTCAGTTGGTGATAGCCCTTTCAGTTGGTAGTGAACCTGCCTTCTGAGCTTGGGGGCGTGGGTTTGATTCCCATCTAGGATAAACATTTGTGTGATGAACATTTGTGTTTGTTCTATATTTGGTTGTTAATATCTATTTAAGTATGTATTTAAAATCTATATATGTATGTATATCAGTCTCTGGTAGCCATATCACAAGCTTTGCTTAGTTGGGGGTCAGATGACCGTGTGTGAAAAAATGTCCCGAATTTTTATTTTATTTTATTTATTTATTTTATTTTGAGAGTCGCTGGCATCCAGTGGATGTAAAAGGCAGGCTGTCGTGCAGTGTGGAGGTTAAAGGGGGAGGCCTATGTTCAGCAGTGGACGTCTTCTGGCTGATGAGAATGTTGAACCATTTTGGGAACATATCTACGGAACCCCATCCTATCCTATTGACGTACCTGGCCAATCATTTTGTTTTATTTTGTTACCCTAGTATGTAGTTTTATATTAGCAAGTACCTAATTTTTGTTTCAACTGCCATTTTTCTACTCCCATATTGCAAAAAAGACCTTCCCTACTCAGATTGTATTTTTCTGTATTTGCCGGAATATTATGGAGAAATAAAGCTGCCTTCATTTTGGTCCGGCAATCCTGCTGTTCCACCGGTTGGTGGCCGACGGGGCGGCGACCTTTAATGCTCGCAAACCGGTGGCTACATTGCTCTAAGCATTCATCAAATAATTTATCACTGGCAGCGCTCCGCGGATTCACTCGCTATCCCACAGGAACCGTAATTGTTTTCGAGATCAAAAAAGTGACAAATTTTATTTATATGACACGAGAATTACTCACGTATAATTAAGTCGGTTACCCTGACTAGTAGTTTCAACCACATTCGGTGTCTTTTTCAAGGTGAATGCGCGTGCGCGTCTGCGTCTCGCTTTGCACTGATTTTGACTTTGCGGGTGCAGCCGCGCGCACGCATTCAAATCGGAAAGACCGCCGAATGCGTTTGAAACTATAGTCGGACCGGAGTAACTGGTATAATCATACGTGAGTAATTCCTGTGTCATAAAAACTAAATGTGTGTAAACACGTCAGTTTCCACAATAAAAGTAACCTACTTATGTCTTAAACAAGAGTATAAGCTACATCCGTACCAAATTCCAACCAAATCGGCTCAGCCGTTACGTAGATCAGTGCATATAAATATGAAACCGAAGCATTTATAATATCAATACTCAATACTCAATACTCAATACTCAATACTCAATACTCAATATGTTTATTGCGACATATGCAAACCTTAAATAACATGTTTATACATTTTAAAGATTACAGAAACATGATTATAAATTACAAGTAGTACATATGACCCTGTTAGGGTATGACAACAGAAAGAACGGAACGGTCTATTTGTATCAGGTTGATTCACTACTATTATCTATGCCTATTTTACTTGAAATGTCAATTATTCCTTTTCAGGTGAGACCCTAGAAACCAACTACCACACATGGGCAGGCGGCCCTTTTAACTACACAAGGAAGAAATACGGAGCAGACCCGAGGGAGTATTGTGGAAGCGTCACGAAGGCGGTTAAGTTGAACAACAGTTACTGTGATAGTCCACTAGCCTTTTTGTGTGAGATGACGCCGCTCAGTCTTTACTGGCCAGCATAGGGTGACACGGCACCAGGTCGCAGCGCGATCCGGTGCCGTGTCGCTCTTAGCTGGCCAATTTCTATGGTCAAATTTGGTACAAAATAAAACATTTAAATGATGACACCTAGTTTTTTTATTAGATCTGTAATTGGGAATTTCCAGAAGAGATAAATCCATGTTTTGATATCTATCATGATATTACAAAGTTTTTGTTTTGAATTTTCGATTGGCGCTCTCAGTTGGCCAATTTCTGTGGTCAAATTTGGTACAAAATAAAACATTTAAATGATGACACTTAGTTTTTTTATTTAGATCTGTAATTGGGAATTTCCAGAAGAGATAAATCCATGTTTTGATATCTACCATGATATACAAAGTTTTTGTTTTGAATTTTCGATTGACGCTCTCCGTTGGCCAATTTCTGTGGTCAAATTTGGTATAAAATAAAACATTTAAATGATGAGACCTAGTGCTTTTAATTAGGTCTGAAATTGGGAATTTCCAGAAGAGATAAATCCATGTTTTGATATCTATCATGATATTACAAAGTTTTTGTTTTGAATTTTCGATTGGCGCTCTCAGTTGGCCAATTTCTGTGGTCAAATTTGGTACAAAATAAAACATTTAAATGATGACACTTAGTTTTTTTATTTAGATCTGTAATTGGGAATTTCCAGAAGAGATAAATCCATGTTTTGATATCTACCATGATATACAAAGTTTTTGTTTTGAATTTTCGATTGACGCTCTCCGTTGGCCAATTTCTGTGGTCAAATTTGGTATAAAATAAAACATTTAAATGATGAGACCTAGTGCTTTTAATTAGGTCTGAAATTGGGAATTTCCAGAAGAGATAAATCCATGTTTTGATATCTACCATGATATACAAAGTTTTTGTTTTGAATTTTCGATTGACGCTCTCCGTTGGCCAATTTCTGTGGTCAAATTTGGTACAAAATAAAACATTTAAATGATGACACCTAGCTTTTTTATTTAAATATATATTTGGGAATTTTTAAAAGAGATAATACCATGTTTTGCTGTGTACCACGATATCACAAACCAAGTTTTTGTTTTGAATTTTTGATCTATTAATACTTTAGTTTCAGTAGTTAGGAACATCTCTATTTCTTTCAATAAAAAGTTAAGTAATTCTGTCTGGATAAAAAAAATTAAACACCCATTCAATCTTTCATTTTACCTATGTGAAAAAACATGAATAAATGTTGAACTGTAACATGGTTTTTGTCTGCTATTGGTACGGAATATTTAAGCGCTGACCCGAAACAATTTTACAAGTTTTTATATAAAAACTTCATCATCATCATCATCATTTCAGCCATAGGACGTTCACTGCTGGAAATAGGCCTCCCCAATCGATGTCCAAAAGGGCCGGTAAAACCGGATATAAAAACTTGCATTGTTAGTATTTGTTATGCCTCTAATGTTCCAAGTATCTATAGGCGACGGTGACTGCTTACCATCAGTCGGGCCGTCTGCTTGTTTGCCACCTAAGGCATAAAAAAGGGAAAATTGATATTAGGCTAAACGACAGAGCTGCGAATATATTTTTATGTAGACGTTCATGCTGGTTTCATATTACCATATCATTATGCAAACATAATGTCTCTCACTCTTGCTGGCGACGCTCATAATATTTGCTGTGCAATTGAATTGTTTGTGATATAACAAAATATTGTTTTTTTATCAGTTTAAAAATGATTAAGCGTATATTCTTTGTTGGGATGCTATCCATGCTATGTCAAGGTAAGGTTTCAATATTAAGTATAATTTTCTAAACTCACAAATTAGTTATTTTCACTTAGAAAAAAGTTATTTCGTAGGTTATTGAGTTCATAAATCTTTGACGTTTTGATTATTTTTCTTATTGTTTCCAAACTTAAGTATCCAAACATACCCATTTTATTATAATACTAGCAACGCACCCCGGCTTCGCACGGGTGTAAGTCTTATTTTTTTACACCTTGGGTTACATTATTGGAGTTTTAGTAAGGATCCCTATTTTTTTGAAAATATAATATAGCCTATGTCACCCGGGGATAGTGTAGCTTCCCAAAAGTGAAAGAAATTTTCAAATCGGTTCAGTAGTTTCGGTGCCTATTCAATGCAAAAAAACAAACAAAGAAACAATCAAATCTTTCCTCTTTTTATATTAGTATAGATTTAGTGAAACAGCATGTCATTAATTTCTTTTAAACTTAAAAAATGCCTTTATTTATCATATTAAATTTTGAAAAGCATTCAAAAATTTAAATCATCATTCGTTTATTAGTTATCCCTTTTTTTGTTTTCTTTTGTTTTACAATGATAATAAAAAACTTGTTTTTTGTATTGAATGTCGCCTATTTTGAAAAAAGGCAACCTCCTTTTTTTACTAGTAAATAATAATAATTAAGGGATATACAAGCTATCGGCGTATTATCTCTGACTACATTTATATTATTTATTAAGTAGAGTAGCTTGCTATTAACCACAAAATTTTACAGAAGGTCAGCTCCGGCTGACCTTGATTTTAATTACCTACGCGCAACCGTATTGCTAGGGTTGGCAAAGCAGCTATAATGTTCTGTTTATCTGTCGAGACGAGCAACCGGTTTCGAATTCCAGTCGGTTGGTTTTTTGCTAATTGTAAAACCGTTTTCTCATCTACATTAATCTACACTTCTTATTTCTATAAATTACGCTTTGGCAGAAGGCAGGACAGATGTACGGACGGACGAACAGATAGACAGCATATGATTAGTAATAGGGCCCGTTTATACCCATAGGGTACAGAACCCTAAAAACCTTTACACAAAATTATTGGATAATGTTTCACAACTTTTTGAGTATTAATATTATATTATAATATAAGAGAGGATAAACTGTAATAATATTACAGTTAATAGCTATATTCAAGACATTCTAGATCAAAGTTTGACTACTTTGAAATTATTAATTTGTAGTTTAAATCAATTTAAAGTCATTTAATTGTATTACTGTTTGAATTTTATAGCTCGTCATCTTCGACCAAAATAAAATTAATTGTCGAAGCTCGTCACACGCTTTGGCGTCGCTGTTAGTGTGACAAGTATTTGTATAATAATAAAAAAAATAAAAAAATAAAGGCCATTGACCTATTCGTAAAATTATCATAATCAGAATGAAACCAGTCTGAAATTTGGCAAATTCACAGAGCATCGTTCTTTCGAATTTTTTTCATCTTAATTATCACCATCATCATCACCATCATCATCCACTGCCTTACTTATCCCATTGTTGGGTATATGACTCTGTTTCCATCAGCCATCTCGTTTTTTTCCAACTATTTTTTTTTAACTATGAATAAGACCACAATATCTACTATTTTGTGGTTTGACCGCCATCTCGCATGATGCAGTCAACGATGGAGCAAGCATAGGAAAAAAAATACCGATTTACTTACGATTTAAAGACACGCTACTAAAGACACTACTTAGATAGTAACTATCGAGGATAAAGCTGTTGGTTTTCCAATAAATAAATAAATTAATTAAAAAAAAAAAAAAAGTGAGGAAAAAAGGGGACTTTTTTAGATTTATTTTTTTATAAATATTTGGCTTGCGTTTGACCACAACCTCGCCTGATGTTAAGCGATGAAGGGGTCTACTAATCCGTGATTTAAAAAAAAAACGTATTGAATTATTTTGGAACGTGAGATGTCTTCTATTTGCGGTGGGTTTTTTGTTTTTCTTTCAATAATTATACTAAACCTGTTACTAAGGTACCTATATATTTATTTTGTTCTATAACATTTTCCAGCAAAGGTGTTCAGATTCGACTACGAGTTCATTGAACCGGCGGACGGCTGGATGAAGCTTCACATCGTGCCCAGCACCTGGCGGGAGGCCAGGATGAGGTGTCATGCAGAAGGTACGACACGACATACTCAAACTTTTTAGGGTTAAGTACACTAACCCCCTTATTAATAAACGTGGAGTAGTCTTGGAATAGTTACGCAGTGTTTTGTCTTCTTCTCTCTTTCAAAATTTGAACTCGATCGAAAAAGACAAAAGACGGAGTAACTAATCCAAGGCTACTCCAAGTTTATTAATAGAGGGGTAAGAGTGTAAACTGGACCCATTGCTAAGCCTACACTGTTTATCTGGCTCTGTCCTACCATTTAAAGGCTGTAACTACCGAATCGTAATAGATAGCCAGTTGAAATTTTCACAGAATATGTAGATAATGTATGATAATGGGGTGTTGTTATGAGGGATATTTAAAATTACTTATGCTTATATTATGTGAGCTTTGGCTATGCTCGGAATTTCTCTACGAGATCGCATCAGAAATTAGGAGACCCGTAGACGAACGAAAGTTACCGACATAGCCCACCGAATTGGCAAGTTGAGGTGGCAGTGGGCAGGGCACATATCACGCAGAACAGATGGCCGATGGGGCCGAAAGGTTCTGAAATAGAGACCACAGACCGGTAAGCGCAGCGTAGGAAGTCCATCTACAAGATGGACAGACGACCTAAAAGAGACCGCAGGGAAACGCTGGGTGCTGGCCGCTTCCAACTGGCCCTTTTGAAGATCGATGAGGGAAGCCTATGTCCAGCAGTGGACGTCCTACGGCTGAAATGATGATGATGATGCTTATGTAGTAGGTACTTGAATGTGTAATAAATTATTTAATTTAATTGAAAAATGTTACGGTATAGTTAATCACTAAGAATATTATAATAAAGTCAAAAAGTAACAAAAGAGGGGTCCCAAACAAGAAACGTATTTATTAACGTATTTTTGTATTTGTTCTAATACAAAAACGGTTATACATACAAGCCTCAACTTTGGCAAGATATGGATAGTACATACTTTAAAATTTAACAACAAATAAAAGTAATGGCCAAGTGTGAGTCAGTTCACTACCGGTTCTCGTACGATCATCGAAGCGGGCGCGGTCGGTACTTGGATGGGTGACCGCCTGGGCGTTGATGGGATGTTGTCTTTTTGTACTACTTTTTTATACTTTAGTAGCTAACAAATTATGAGGTGGTACGGAACCTTCAGTGCGCAAGCCTGACTCGCACTTGGCCGGTTTATTTACTATTGCTATCTGTATACGTCAAAATTAAGCTGAGTAATAAGTATAACATAATTCATTGCATATTCTAAAGCTATTAATCACAATCATAAGCATGTGATACACAAATTCCAGCATAATTATGCACACTCAAACATTTACGTCGAAACGACGTATGGTTATCTTTCTAGGTTTAAAAGGTAATTGTGTGCTCTCACCTTCACTGTTTAATGTTATCTTACAGGTGCTGTTTTAGCTTCGCCTCTTACGAACCAGCTAAAGAAAGCGCTCATAGGGTTCGTGCTGCTGAAAAAGGGCCCCTCTCTTACCACTATATTCACCGGAGTACACGCAACATTCTCTAAAGGAGACTATACATCTATTGAAGGTAAATAAACGTATTTTGATTAAAAACTGTTTTTCTGATGAATCTCTATTGTAATTATTATGTTTCTACGTCGCTTCAAGTACAATAAGGAATTTGGGATAAATTGTTTTACTCCAAATATCAAAAAAAAAAGTTTTATTTCCAACTAAATTACTTAAAACAATAATTCATGCTGGTTCCGTATACCTGATTACAAGTAGTTAGCAAGACAGTTTTTCAGTTTTTTTTTAACTAAATTATCAAATAGGTATACATATATTATATTATCTAGATATTTTCAATGATACAAATTTTACTAATCATTAACTACGAACTTGAGCTATTTTTAGGGTTCCGTAACCCAAAAAGAAAAAAATTAACCCTTATAGGAGCACTTTGTTGTCCATCTGTCCATTTTCTGTCTATCAAGACCACAGATCTACTACCTATAGATTTTCAATGAGCGTGGCTAGCTCAGTGCCTCTCGCTTCAACAAGGTGTGTTGCCACATTAAAATGATTTGCTATAAGTTAGGGTAATTTACCTACTATGATGGGTGTGAATCTTCAATGAGTACTTTGGAAACAATACTACCTTTTAAATATTTATATTTTATACACTAGCTGCTGCAACCCACGGAGCTACCTGCAATTTTCTGGGAAGAAAAGTACGTTGTCTGTCCTCATGACACACCCTATCGTCCTGACAAAATTTGAATTAGCCCATGATCTAAGAAAACAAGGTCTAGCAATCTGGGAGTGGTCCCGCAATGACGTCACTGTCCAGTTGCCACTTTATTCAATCAGCTGTTACATGGTGTATCGTCATCTCTCTCGAACCTGTTGTAAATTGACATCATGACATCATTGCGGGACGCCTACGTAAACATTTTTTCTCGAATTGCTATACCTGGCGGAGTATATTATTATACCATGACTTAGCCGTTTCCTCGTAAAAAAACAGACAGAAAGTTACAAACTTACTTGCGTTTTTATTATAATTATTTGTTAGGATTAGAATATAGTACTAGAAAAAGGGTTGTAAAGTAACCATAGCACGATTTTTTATGATTAATTAAAAATAATAAAAAAGTCAAAGAGTTAAAACGGAAGGGCAAAGGAAGGGCCCCATGCAACAAACGTTAAACGTATTTTTGGATTTGTTCTAGTGTAAAAACGGTAATCCGTACAAGCGTCAAATTTAGCGGATTTTAGTGAACATAAGTAAAACAACAAATAATAAACACTGGCCAAGTGCGAGTCAGTGACAAATTTCTGTTTACCACTAAGCTAAGCAACGTCGGGCGCGGTCGGTACTTAGATGGGTGACAGCCTGGGCGTGATGTTGTCTTTTTGCACAACTTTTTGTATTTTGTGATTGTAAAGAACTCTCAGCGCGCGAGCCCGACTCGCGCTTGGTCAGTTTAGTTTTTTCATGAATGGAATTATGTATAACATTCCAAATAATTAGATAAATAGACTCTTTAATGTTTACAGTAGAAATTTCACGAACAGCGCGTAGCTTTTTGAATCGGTTCGCCGAAATCGCCTTTTGCTTTTCCAGCTTCATAACTGTGGCCTCATTAATATATATTTAATATTAACATTCACCATATTCATATGGGCATAAAAGGGTCGGTATTTTGCACTTATTGCAATGTGCCAGCTTTTTTCAGCAATGTGACAGGATCAGTTGGAAACCTGCAGAACGAATAATTTATGTTAGTTGCGGTGGGTAATTTCTTTCATAAACTGGCAGCATTCATAATTTATTTTCTAAGTGAATAATTTGATAAAATTCATAGAATTAGACCACAAATCGACCTAAAAACTGACTAATTATGAATAAAATATTTGCGAATTGATATCCTGAATTTATTTAGGTGATCGTTACAAGCTTTATATGTTTACTTACGTGTGAAATGATATTTCATCGTATTTTCGCTCACTGCGCTTCTTGCAGCCCAAAATGCTACAACCAACCATTGTAAAATATCTTTTACAATTATTTCTCAGAGGAAACACGCATTTATCACATTTAATCACCAAAAAAAGGCAATAAATATAATTCAGACCCGTTTTGTTTGTCACTGATTATTACAGATTTTGACACTTGAGGTACCAAAAACAGGTCACGCCGATAAGGACAACAAAATCTATTTATGTCCTTTTCGTACTTGTGCTGAGCCATATCAAGTTGTCTCTTTCACTAAAATATATTGCCGATCTGGTTGTGTATATCTGTGATCAAGACCCTTTTCTCAGAAACGCATAGAGGTATCAAGTACCAAGTTATGTCAAGTTAATATTTATATCAAGCAGTGTCAAGTTATGTCTCCAGCTCAGTTATGTCTCTCTTTCAGCTGTGAAAAAATTGTTGTAAGTCAACGCGATCAAAAGATATGACCGTTTATGTCGCATGTTTTCGCATATTTTGCGATTTCATAAGTGAATCAAAACCACACTTCCCGTTGACCTTGAATCATGAAATTTGGCAAGAGGCAAGATCTCTCAGCACATAATGGGAAAAGTCCGAAAGCTATCTTAAAAAATTGCGATTTAATTTTAAAACAAATCCCTATCAATGGGAAGTTTTTAAAATCTGTACTGTCTCACTGTTGGGAAAATATATTTTCCGCTAACCTTAGATATTCATATTTTAAATTTATTTTGTACCGTCAAGGCGTGCCTCTCACTCAACTTCCAATCACATGGGCGCCGGGAGAGCCCGACAACTTCGGAAACTTAGAGAGCTGCCTTGCGATGAACACTGACAGAAATGGAAGCACGTCTGACGTACGCTGCGATGACGTATTGCCTTACGTCTGCTATAAAAAGTTCACCCAGCTAACCATGACTGAATGTGGAACTACTGACCCAGGTAAGAAATTAAGAGTTACTTTGCAGAATTTCATTTTCAAATAGGATCTTTAGTGTAGGGGTTGTAAGCCAAAGCAGTTTAGTCACGCAGAGTTTTGGACGTTGAAATTGTGCGCAACACTATCATATTTACTTACTTACACTACAGAGAATTGTCCATTCCATGTTTCAATATAGTTAAGTGAAGAAATAGAATAGAGAAATAAGCCAGCCCAATGTGAATCGGGCTCGCGCACTGAGGGGACCGTATCACCACATACATTTTTAACTATTAAAGTGCAATAAGACAAAATCTCGCCCATCCAAGTACAGACTGCACCCAACGTTGTTTATATTGGTGAATAGAAATTTGTCACCAACTCGCACCTGAAAATGAAATAAAAATTAAACCAACTTGCACTTAGCTAGTATTTATTTTTATTGTTTTACTTTAGTTTAGAGTGTGTACTATAATCATGCCAAGTTTGACGCTTTTCTCTACTGCCGTTTTTACACAAGAGCAAATACAAAATACGTTTTAAAAAAATTTGTATGGGGACCCCCGTGGTTATTACTTTTTGACTTTATTATCAAAACTTTTAGTTAATCCGTCGTAACATTACATATTCTGTGAAAATTTCAACTTGCTATCGATTACAGATTCGAAGTTACAGCCGTTAAAATGTAGGACGAACGGACAGACAGACAAAGTAGGCTTAGTAATAGGGTCCCGTTTACACCATTTGGGTAGAGAATCCAAAAAAAATAAGAAGGCCAACAGTTTGCGACGTCCACCCAATAAGTTTTAGTATCACTCAAAAATTTTAACGGTAGAATTCGGCGGCACTGTGAGGCGAATGGTTGGTAGAGACTTGTATAGCCATGTCGATGTCCAGCCGAATTAAAGTCAAAACGTCTACGAATTAAGATCTAAAACTAGCCTGTTTTACTCAAGTTCAGATTAGAACATAAGGCACTTCGAGAGAATGTGCACTGCAATTATTTTCTTTCAAGACAAACAATGTAAAAGAGTAGAGGTGTACACTGTTTCTTTGGGTTTAAATATCTCATTAATTGTTAGCGCGTTCAGTATTCCTATGAGTTAAACCTACCACATTTCAACAGCTTACCAGCTAGAGCCTAGAACTGGCAGCTGCTACAAGTTCCACACGAGAGGCCTGGTGTGGAACCAGGGGTTCATGACCTGCATGGCCGAAGGAGGTTATCTGGCCATTATCAACAGTGACGTGGAGTCCAATGTTGTTAGAGAAATCTTCGAGAAAAACCCTGAAAACACCATCAGGGCGACGGACACTGGCGCGATAGCAGTTGGTTTCCATGATTGGGGTGAACACATGACGTTTATGACCATACATGGTGAGTTTTCTTTGTTTGTGTCGTCTTGACGTCACAAACTGGCGCTAGACCATTCCAATTCTTATTTGAAACGCATTATATTATGGTTCTCTCTCTTTGTTCATGTTTCTTATTATTTATCGATTAGAATTTTTAGATTTGTCTAAAGACAAAAACTAACTAAAAAAACCCATTAAATTTAACTTTTGGACATTTAACAGTTAACAGTGCTAACGTGAAGTTAACATGTCACCTCATTGTATTATTTTCTTAAACTGGTGTTATTTCGAGGAAAATAACAAATTAAAAAACTATAAAGATGGATATTAATAGATTTAATGAAATAAGCTAATAAACAATGACTAAAACAGTAAAATACGTAAGACAAGACAATTTGGTCATAATAGCGTTAGCCTTCCCAATAATGGGTGTTAAAAAATTATAAAAAAATACAACATTGTAAAGTTTCGGAGTTTTGGCGCCAACATGGAAAAAACATGTCACTTCATTGTATTATTTTCTTAAAATGGTGTATTTTTTATTGATTATGAATATTAATAATAGCTTATTTATTAACGTGAATGTGCTCGAGCATGGGAAAATGATAAAATTAATAAAATTAAAAACTGGACCGAGTATTATTACTACTACTTAGTACTTTTTTTTCAGGTCAAACTCTGGACGAGGCTGGTTTCGAAATGTGGGCTAAAGGCCAGCCTGACAACTCCACCAGAGCACGCTCTGGAGACCTCGGGGAGTTCTGCGGAACAACTTTCAGGGATGGTCTTTTGAATGACCTATTTTGCAACATCCCTATACCTTTCCTTTGTGAAAAGAGCCGAGATAGCCTTCTTAGCATGTAAAATTTAACAGCATAATAGTTGTAGTTAGTTCATATTTACGCCTATGATAAATACACATTATATGATCTAAGATTTACGCCACGGAACCAAGTGTATGTTTTTTTTTTCTTTAACTGGCTACTCGCACCAAGCGTTTTGCCTCCTCTTTCAAAACAATGGAACGCCTTGCCCCTGTCTGTGTTTCCGCAGCATTACAATCTTGGAGTGTTTAAGTCTAGGGTTACTAGGTTATTACTGGGCAGACGTGCTCCATCTTCGACCGCCTCATCGCTTTCCATCAGGCGTGATCGTGGTCAAACGTTAGCCTAGTCCGAAGTTAAAAAAAACTTATTATTATAATAAAAATTATAATTTTTAAAGTTATATTATAATTATTTACGGGATATTTACCGTGGTAAGGTTGTGGAATGAGCTCCCGATATATCGGCGCAGTTACATGCACCATGTTCACGGGAAGACTGAAGAATGCGGGTGGTTGGTCGAACAGACTAAGAAAGAGGGTAGATCGTTATGTCTGCACCTACCTTTTTAACTAAGTTAATTGCTAGAATCGCTTCAGTGAGGCTGTATGGTAATATAATATTGAGTACTGGTTTTGCTTGCGTAGTATGTGTACTGTGTAGCCCTAAAATATATTGGCCTAAAACATGCTGGCCTAAATTGTGTTAACCTAAAATATATGACATCCTGGTTACCAACATTTTTAAGTTCTTGTCAGATTCAGATACATCATGTTGTGTTGTGAATATAAATTACATTATTTATTCGAATATAGAACAGTACGTAGTAGGAGAATCGATTCATGCCATTCGAATGTAATAATTTTTGCTCTGCGTTTTCTTGCATGTGAACATTATCATTCTCGTCCTTGGTTGCGACGGACGAAAATTGATGTGTATTAATAGTGCGTTTGCATAACTGTATAGTAAATATTTTATATTACTTTTACAATGATTAAGTGTTTAGTTCTTGTTGGGATTTTATCCATACTATGCCAAGGTAAGGCTCTCATATATAATTATTTTTAGACAAGCTGATCTCGCAACTTTTTTGAATAGTGAGGAATCTTGTTCACAAAGCTTTGACATTAGACATTTTGTTTTAAAGAAAAAAATCACCAATCACTACGTTTGCAATGACGACATCATAATTATAATTTTATTATTATTCAGATATTTATTTTCCTCCTTAAATTTACGTTTTTTTACAATATTTCCTATAAAACAAAATATTATAAAAAAACCTATAATTCGGTATGCTAAAAAAAATTAACCTATGCCAATTCCAAAACCATTTCGAGATTTTATGTTACTAACCCTTATTTTTCTACTCTGACCCTTTAAAACGATAAGATGCCATTTATTTTAACATAAAACTAAGAAATCATTCGACTTTCATTGACCTCTAAATGACGTCACGGTGTAGCATTTTATTTTCTGTGCCTTTTAAGAATAAAAATATTATACATTTGACACACTGTTCGTCACACAGAATAGAATATTTTTTCATTTCTGTGGTTTGACTGTCTGGTTTTTTTCAGGGCTGCCAATATGGGGTGCTTTTTTAGACTTCTCAACGCAACGAAATTTTGTGCTACATGGTGACGTCACATAATTTCAATTTTCAAAAAAATATTGAAAACAAAAATAGAAAACAAAAATATTGAAATTAGTTTCTTAAAATAGCCTTATCTACGAAATAAAAATATAAAAAAAAATACAAAAAAAAAAAACTTTACATACCGAATTATTATAATTCGGATGTTCTAAAGGACGGATGTTAGAAAATGATATAAAAACATATGTCACGTATCTATTTAATTTTAGTCGCTATTGATTATAAAGAAAATACGTATATTTTCTTTACTATACTATACTACTACTATACTCTATACATTGTAATCCATTTCATAACTTAATTTTAAATTTCAAGTCTCTGTAAATTTTTCAATTCAATTTGTACATGGAAATGTCAATTTGTGCCAAACAAACAAACAGATAAGAAAGCGAGTTAAAACAAATAACTCTTCATTGAAAATTAATGTTTTCCAGCAAAGGTGTTCAGATTCGACTACGAGTTCATTGAACCGGCGGACGGCTGGATGAAGTTTCACATCGTGCCCAGCACCTGGAGGGAGGCCAGGATGAGGTGTCATGCAGAAGGTAGGTATATCAGCTAGCGTTGTGTCGCTTCACAAGTGCGACCACCTAAACATATTGTGTTGTTTCATGATCATCATCATGAGCCAGAAGATGTCTACTGCTGAACTTAGGCCTGAGCATAACCTCCACACTTAAAGACAGCCTGCCTTTTGCATCCACTGGATGCCAGCGACTCTCACAATGTCGTCGGTCTATCTAGTGGGAGGCTTACCTACGCTGCGTCTTCTGGTTCGTGATCTCCACTCAAGAACCTTTCTTCTCCATCGGTTATCGGTTCTTCGAGCGATGTGGCCTGCCCATTGCCACTTTATTGTGTTGTTTGCGAATGATCAAACGCTGTGTAGAGAGATCTGCGTAATCTCTAGCTGCCCGATTAGCACAATAATCTTCAAGACCAAGATCCGCTTTGGGATCTTTGTATAAAAAGAGTGGCAAACAGGCATGCGGTCCGCCTGATGGTAAGCAGAAACCACCGCCTCTGCAACACTAGTGGTGTTGGTGGTGCTTTGCCAGCGCGATGAGGTAGTTGTAGACATCCTTTTTTGAAAAGCTTCATGTTGAAGCTCGGTGGAAAGACCTTTGGGAGAAGAACATTCCACACCTTGCAGGTCCATGGAATAAAGGAGTGAAAAAATTTAATGGTGGGGGGTTTCCAGCTTTGGAAGATGTGCTACAAGTGCTTTTGAAATCACTATATTGAAAAATGTTGCTAGAAATTCATCGTCATCAGCATATTTGATGTTAGTCCACTATTGGACGTAGGCCTCTCCTAAAGAACGCCACAAGGCATCCACTTGTCACCAGCTGCCTTTCGCAGGTCGTCACTCCACCTGGCTGCAAGGCGTCCTACTCTACGTTTGCCGATACGCGGTCTCCACTCTAAAACCCGTCTACCCCAGCGGTTGTCAGTTCTTCTACAGATATGGCCAGCCCATTGCCACTTTAGCTTGCTAATTCTTTGAGCTATGTCGGTTACTTTAGTTCTTTGTTGGATAATCTCATATAATCTCATATAGCTAGAAATTATGTTTCCTCAAATTTTGATTGTGTTTTTTCACAGTGCTGATAAAAGTTATTGAGTTTTAAGCTTATAAATTTATTGTGCTCTTAGGTGCTGTTATAGCCTCACCTCTCACGAACCAGCTAAAGAAAGCCATCATAGGGTTCGTGCTGAGGAAGAAAGGAAACATTCCCACCACTTTATTCACCGGAGTACATGCAAGTTTCTCCAAGGGAGATTATACGTCCATTGAAGGTATGAAACATAACGTTTCAGATTTTTTATACTTACTTTATACAAAAAGAATATTTTATGATTGAGTAGGTACTTTCTTTTTCTTTAAGCGTCTTTCAAAATCAAAACTGGGACTCGGTCTTTCTCTGAGAATGGGAGGATGGGTCCTAAATGTCCTAATCCACCATTCTAATCCATAGCGTGTTGCTGAATGTCATTTGTCTTTAAAATGTTAAGATTCTTAGACATGATCATTTCAGCCGTAGGACGTCCACTGCTGGACATAGGCCTCCCCCATCGATCTCCAAAAGGGCCGGTTGGAAGCGGCCTGCATCCAGCGTTTCCCTGCGGTCTCTTTTAGGTCGTCTGTCCATCTTGTGGATGGACGTCCTACGCTGCGCTTACCAGTCCGTGGTCTCCATTCCAGAACCTTTCGGCCATCTTCTGCGTGATATGTGCCCTGCCCACTGCCATTTCTTAGACATACTGATTTCGAATCGATCGAAACTGCACATAATTTATTTAAATTTAGGTACTAAATCAGTCATTGGTGTAGGGCCGAGAATCTAACTGAGTACCGTCAGATTGTAAAGCGCACATGCTACCGCTCGGCCACCATCGCTCATAAATTAATACAGGTATAGTTGCAGTGAAAGTATCGTTCTTTATCGATCGTCAAATTCGATAAAATTCCATAGAATCGACCATGGCGAGCACTGATCAAATTTCACTGCTGATATTTATTTTGTTAGTACTGTAATGTTGATTCTAAATGTTTTCATTTTATTACTTTACTCATACACAGGTGTGCCTCTTACCCGTCTCCCTATCACATGGGCGCCAGGAGAGCCCGACAACTTCGAAAACGCAGAGAGCTGCCTCGCGATGCTCACTGACAGCAACGGGAGCACATCCGATGTACGCTGCGATGACGTCCTGCCCTACGTCTGCTATAAGAAGTTTACACAGCTCACCATGACTGCATGTGGGACTACTGACCCAGGTGAAAAATTAAGAGTTACTTTGCAGAATTTCATTTTCAAATAGTATCTTTAGTGTAGGGGTTGTAAGCCAAAACAGTTTAGTCACGCAGAGTTTTGAACGTTGAAATTGTGCGCGACACTATCATATTTACTTACTTACACTACAGAGAATTGGCAGAAATATCTGACAACCAGTGGTATATTGAGATGAATTCTCGCAAAGGACCGCAGTAGCAGTTTTTTCATTCTAAATTGGTGAGCTTTTGTTTTTGCTCTTCCTATGCTTTAGTGCGGTCTAAATGGAGCCAATTCAATCACCAATTTTAATAAGATTGTTTGTTTGAATAGCTTACCAGTTGGAGCCTAGAACTGGCAGCTGCTACAAGTTCCACAGGAGAGGCCTCGTATGGAATCAGGCGTTCATGACCTGCCAGGCTGAAGGAGCTTATCTGGCGATTGTCAACAGCGATGTAGAGCGGACTGTCATGAATGAAATCTTTGCGAAGAACCCTGATAAAACTATTAGGTCAACGGACAGTGGGTCCATAGGGGTTGGTTTCCATGATTGGGGTGAACACCAGACGTGGATGACCATACATGGTGCGTATTTTTTCCGACTCAAAATGTTTCTCAGTGGAGTGAATTTCACCTTTATCTATTTTTGGTCAGTTGCTTGATGAGCAACACTTACAAGAATGAGACTTTTGGCTCAGTATCACTGATCCATGTAAGCATTATTCTAAAGTTCCCTGAAAGATATTGCTTTTAACAGCTTATTAGTATTATTTGTATCATTAATTATTACATAATTATATATATTTATATTAATTGCATATCTATTAGTATATTTATTTAAATAATTTTAAGTAATAGTGTGTATTACTATCAGAATGTATGTATATGGTATAAGTAAACATTTAATAGTCGATCCTCTATTGCACACCCCGTCTTCTCCGTCTTCTATAAATCCTTTCCATCCTAAGGTTGCCTGGAAGATATCGCTTTTAGCGATAAGGCCGCCAGTTGTTACACTAGTTTTTAAGAGTTGTTTGTCCTCTGTATCAAATTTAATGGTGTGAACAATAAAGAGTTAATCAATCAATCAATAAGACTGCTAGTTGTTACACAGTTGTTGAAGGCATTTTATTATTTGTACATGCAAAATTATAAGGTAAAACTGTTTTACCAGTAAATTTCTAGTATGAAAAAGTACAATAAATTATTAGTTAACTTAGTCAAACATCTATTATGTTATAACATAGGTAATCGTGATAACTATGTTAAGGAGAGAAATGCATTAGTTTTATTCTTGCTTAATCATCATTGTTTTGCAGGTCAAACACTAGATGAGGTTGGTTACCAGGTCTGGTCAGATGGCCAGCCTGATAACTCCACCAGGTCACGTACTGATGACCTTGGCGAGTTCTGCGGAGTGCTGTTCAGAGATGGTCGGATGAACGACCTTTGGTGCAACGTGCCAATACCTTTCCTTTGTGAAAAAAACCGGGATAGTCTTCTTACTATGTAGACAATGTTTTAGTAAAAACTATATATGAAATTGTACAATTATTAACTGTAATATTTACAATGTTTTAGTAAAAACTATAGATGAAATTGTACAATTATTAACTGTAATATTTACAATGTTTTAGTAAAAACTATAGATGAAATTGTACAATTATTAACTGTAATATTTACAATGTTTTAGTAAAAACTATATTTGAAATTGTACAATTATTAACTGTAATATTTACAATGTTTTAGTAAAAACTATAGATGAAATTGTACAATTATTAACTGTTATATTTACAATGTCTTAGTAAAAACTATATATGAAATTGTACAATTATTAACTGTAATATTTACAATGTTTTAGTAAAAACTATATATGAAATTGTACAATTATTAACTGTAATATTTACAATGTTTTAGTAAAAACTATAGATGAAATTGTACAATTATTAACTGTAATATTTACAATGTTTTAGTAAAAACTATATATGAAATTGTACAATTATTAACTGTAATGTTTACAATGTTTCAGTAAAAACTATATATGAAATTGTACAATTATTAACTGTAATGTTCACAATGTTTCAGTAAAAACTATATATGAAATTGTACAATTATTAACTGTAATATTTACAATGTTTTAGTAAAAACTATATATGAAATTGTACAATTATTAACTGTAATGTTTACAATGTTTCAGTAAAAACTATATATGAAATTGTACTATTTTGAGTTAGGAAGTTTACCAGTATTTTCATGTTTTGGCGTCACTCAATTGTTTAGTCATATAAATTTTCTTTTAAGTCTACTGCCTTATTTATTTAGTAATCTACAACTATATTTTTTTAAGAAAAGTAGATAATATACCTAATATTTTTCCTTTTATTAAATTTTCCCTATATCCCCATCTTTATATCTATAAAAAATATTACACAATGGATGAACAATGAAATCTTTTTCCAACCGAGAGGATTTTGGCTTTACACGTCTTGTGCATATTCTGTCAAGTAATTTTTTATTTGCTTGTTTTAGTAAACAAGTATTCACCAGTCATGCAAAATAGGCTGTGGTCAAGTCCAAGTCATGCTTTATTGAAGTGATTGAGCCTATTACTAGAAGAAATGACAATACATATAGAATTTAGGCTAAGAAACTGAAATATTGTACGCCCAAAGAAGGTATTACAGTTCCATACTCAATTATGTTTTTGTAACTCTTCTCTTGATTGTACCTATAATAATTCATATTTTTCTCATCCTCCATAATATTAACTTGCCATAGCCCTGGGCCATGGGCTGGCGACGCTCTTGTATATATATATAAATCTCTATCTCTTCTCTTCTCTACATAGTATAAATTAAAGTCTCTTTGCGCGTCTGTCTATCTGTCTGTCTGTATGGCCGCTAACTCCTCCTAAACCACGCAACGGATTTTGATGCGGTTTTCACTATCTGTTAGATACATCTTCACGGAAGGTTTTTATAATTATATAACTAGCTATCCGCCCCGGCTTCACACGTAAATTACACGCGTGCGAAGCCGGGCAGGCGGGTCGCTAGTATAATATAAGTTTGGAAAAATATTACAATGCTGCGAATTGCCGCGAAAGACTTTTTCATGTTCATTATTTTCCATTTCATGGATCTAAAATTCCTTGGGTGAGGATAAATTGTAGTAATTTTTTATTGAATTAGTGGAAAACGAGCGACAGACCACCAGATGGTAAGTATTCATGCGGATGATAACAATTATTATTATAGTTCTTTTTTGGATCAGACTACCCAGTCTGAATAACCTGGTATAGCAGAGCTTAATAAATAACAACTGGCAAAACTGTGTCGGACACGCATAATAATGGTACGGGGTTGCCGTAGCCAAAGCTATAATAATTATTGTAGTCACATACAAAGTTCAGAAACAGGGTTCGTAACCACGGATTCCGGTATCAGATTGAATTAGCCACGGATCCCGGAGAGTTGTATCCAACAAGAATACCGGGATCCGTTTCCTTGGAAAAAAAATTACATTTTACCTGCTGATCCCGGTATCCGTGGCTATAAGAAATAAAATAAAATAGTTTAGGTGGTTACAGAAAAGTTCGAACGAATGAAGCTCGGCCTAAGCTCGGTAGATTTAGCTAAATTTCAGAGATGTGTCATCCCAACATGACAGATACTTTTTATAGTTAACTAGAATAGAATAGAAAACTAGATTGGAAACATACCTTTTACATCTGTGTTTTACATGGCATATACATGAAAGCATATACTTTAAGGTGCCTTTGAGCTAACAAGTCTTGAAATTATCACAGTTTTATCGATATAACTCAAGAGGTTGTTACCGCAAAATGTTCGAAATATATTTGAATAAAGATTTATTTCCACTTTTGTTGGCCATATTTCGCAAAAAAAAAGAAAAAAGTGATGTATGATATTTTACATTCGTATTAAAATACCTTTTCAACGATGTTCCACAAGGGGTGCAGCGTTAAAACTGTTTTCATTCCTATTTTACATGTACCTACCAGGAGTCAACCCTAAAATGCATTTTTCATGCACTATATTCAAAACTATAGAAGTAAGGTTTTAAATAATTAGGACAGACGGACAGACAAAACGGTTCCTATTTATGAGCTTTTATTCCGAATTAGTCGTGAGGTTTTAGTGGGGAATTTATAGAATCAAGAATTTGAGTTTTTGCTAAGGTTTTCCTTATAGTTGATCAGCCTGCCTCGGCCATACCGGTTCTCAACTTGTTGCCTTAGCTGCCGGCTTCTATTTTTGTAAGCCGTACCCAAGCTTGTTTGTGTGTTTGCTGACTGGCTAAATTTAGTGTCAGAGTTATATTAAGCCGCTCAAAGGGCTATGCCTTGTTTAAAAAAAAACCTATTTATATGCAAAAACTTATACCTAATAGATTTTATAGCGTTATTTTTAAATTATTCCCTAATTATTTCTGACATTTAACACGTTCACTGTGCCATCATTTTCAAAGAACTTTCAGCTGGTGCTTTGGAGACCTGCTTTGGAGACCTAAAAGATCTCGTAACTAACCTACCCTTTGGTGCGTTTGAGACCTAATCGGTCTCCTAAAATACAGTTTTTTTATGTCTTTGAATTTACCTTTAAGTAGGAAGCAAATATGTATATTTGTCTTACTCATACTTAGATAACTTCACACGTTAGAGCCTCCCGCAAGGAGTGAAATAACACGATTATAGTCAACGCACAATACAAAAGTCCTGCAAGAGATCTGATAGATCTCGTAATGCAACGAACGTGTTAAATCGTTTTGCAGTGTCCGTGGTCAATCTTGAGTGATATAGGCTATTTTATAAAGACAAATGTTAGTTTTCTATACTATAAAACATGTTGAAGCAAAATAAGCAGATTGACTCCTTTATCGGCGTACGCTGACCTACCGGTTTGAGACAAGTAAATGCAATGTTCGACAAAAATGTAGATCTTAAGTCATTGTAAAAAAAGAGTTGTCTGTAAAGTCGTTTATGAACGATAATTTTACGTGATAACGTCGATCGTGCTCTCTATCGCTTGTTCCGCGCTCTCGCTTGCACGCGCGGCTCAGGTGGAACGTGACACTTTATTGTGCGTGCAGCCGGCGTTCATCGATTTATAAAACGTAATCACGTCAAAAAAATCCGCATACATCAAACTTTTTTAAGAAAGCCACAATTACGGAACTAACCCGTAATTTTTATTCCAAAAAAAAATATTACTAGATCGTGTTTAGATGCATCTGTTGTGTAATAATCGCGAAAACGATAGAAATAATTAATTTGAATTTATTAAAATAAATAAAAACGGCCAAGTGCGAGTCGGATCGCACACTGAGGGTTCCGTACCACCACATAGCTTGTTAGCTATTAAAGTACAAAAAAAATTGTGCAAAAAGACTAAATCCCATCAACGCCCAGGCGGTCACCCATTCAAGTATCAAGCGCGCCCGACGTTGCTTCACTTCGGTGATCGAACGAGAACCGGTGGTGAACAGAAATTTATCACCAACACTCGCTTTAAAAAATTCTACTGGCTATCTATTACGGTTCGAAAGATAGGTACAGCCGTTAATAAGTAGGACAGACGGACAGACGGACAGACGGACAGACGGACAGACGGACAGACGGACAGACGGACAGACGGACAGACGGACAGACGGACAGACAGACAGACGGACAGACGGACAGACGGACAGACGGACAGACGGACAGACGGACAGACGGACAGACGGACAGACGGACAGACGGACAGACGGACAGACGGACAGACGGACAGACGGACAGACGGACAGACGGACAGACGGACAGACGGACAGACGGACAGACGGACGGACAGACGGACAGACGGACAGACGGACAGACAGACGGACGGACGGACAGACAGACAGACGGAAATCGTTGGCTTAGTAATAAGGTCCCGTTTTTACCCTTTGGGTACGGAACCCTAAAAATCTCCCAAAATCTTCAGCAGAAGCAAAAAATCCGGTCGCAAAGAAAAAACAACAGATTAATATATTAGTATTTTTATCGTCTGTAATTGTATTGTGGTCGTGTCGGGTTTTACCTACTCAAACTAGTTATATTCAGTCTGTGGACGCAAACCGAACAAGTTGTTGTTGGCGAAGTTATCAAACTCCTTATACTTAATGCGACGTTAGAGAGTGCGGGTATCTAGAGATTTAAAAAAATACATTATAGATTTGTTAAAGAAACAGTTTCGGTGAACTTATGTTTTGGCAGTTCTGATTTTATTCATTTATAATTGAGTTGGAGAAAAAATTACGCGCTGTGTATTTAAAATGTTTAAGAATTTGGTTATTTTAGGGATATTAGCCCAAGTACTTTCTCAAGGTAAGTGTTTTTTTTTTCATATATTTTTAGGGTTTCGTACCTCAAAAGGAAAACACGGAACCCATATAGGATCACTTCGTTGTCCGTCTGTCTGTCCGTATGTCTATCCGTCTGTCTGTCCGTCTGTCAAGACCCTTTTTCTCAAGAACGCGTAAAGGTAGCAAGTTGAAATTTATACTAAATACTTGGGTCTACGGTTTCTTTCGACTGTAAAAAAAAAAAAAAATTGTAAGTCAACGCAATCAAAAGATATGAACGTTTATGTCGCATATTTTGCGATTTCACAGGGGAACCAAAACCTATAGGGTACTTCCCGTTGACCTAGAATCATGAAATTTAGCAAGAGGCAAGGTCTCATAGCACATATATAGGAATAAATCCAAAAGTTATAAATTTGCGGGTATATCATTTAAAAATGATTATTTTGCTATTACAAACTTACATTTTGTAGTTGGAATGTATGGAAGAACCTTATTGTCAACTACAAACTTAAGTTTGTCTTTCAATATTTTAACGTCAGTTTTTTTTTTGGTCTCGCGCTCTGAGGTTTCCATCTAACGGAACCCTCAGAGCACGAGTCCTACTCGTACTTGTCCGGTTTTTTCATTTAATGGTGAACATACATAGAGGTTCAAAGTGGTACCAAGTGCAGAGTATTTTCTTGCCCGTGGCTGCATGCTGCAAAACGTGAGAGGGCTCATAAAGAATAATAAACCGGCCAAGTGAGAGTTACGCTAGCGCACTGATGTTTCCGTACCAACACAAAATACAATAATTATCAATTTAAAAAAGCGACTTTAAATATAGTAAAATATGGCATTTAGATTCAGTGAAATATTCGAATGATAAGGTCATCAAAGTATCGAAATTACCAGTTCATCATCATCAGCCAGAAGACGTCCACTGCTGAACATAGGCCTCCCCCTGAACGACACACACACTGAACGACAACCTGCTTTTTGTATCCACTGAATGCCCGCGACTCTTACTATGTCGTCGGTCCATCTAGTGGGAGGCCTACCTACGCTGCGTCTTCTGTTTTGTGGTCTCCAATCAAGAACCTTTCTTCCCCACCGGTTATCGGTGGCCTTATCGGTACCTTCGAGCGATGTGGCCGGTCCATTGCCACTTAAACTTGCAAATTTTTATAGCTATTTCGGTGACTCTGGCTCTTTGGCGAATATTCACGTTCCATTATATATCCATATCCTATCGCGCAAAGAAACTCCGAGCATAGCTCTTTCCATTGCCCGTTGTGTGACTCTGAGTCTTTCCAAAAGGCCAACAGTTAAGGACCACGTCTCAGTACCATAATTATGTCATCACTGGTAACACACACTGGTTGAAGACCCTTGTCTTTAGACACTAGTATTTTGGACGAGAAGATGTCACGCAATTTCCCGAACGCTGCCCATCCGAGTTGGATTCTTCGGGCGACCTCTTTGCCTAAGTTGGACTTACCTAACTGAACAATCTGTCCAAGATAGGTGTAATGGCCAACAACTTCGTGAGAATCGCACTTGGCCATTATTTATTATTAAATGTTATACTTTAGAGTGTGTACCTAATATAATCATGGGAAGTTTGACGCTTGTATACGTATTACTGTTTTTACATTAGAGCTAATACAAAAATACGTAAAAAAATACGTTTGTTGGGGGACCCCCCATTTTTGTTTTTCTTGCAATCTATTATGGTTTTAAAGATACAGCCTTTTAAATGAAGGACTGACAGACAGACAGCGCAGGCTTAGTAATAGGGTCCCGTTTTTACCCTCTAGGTACGGAACCCTAAAATCACTAAGCTGTTATTTAAAAAACAAACAATCGGCAACCGAGTGGATGGCCAATTGTTTAGTTAAGCCATTATCCCACTTTGAGCAATTTTGGTCATACCACGTCATACTAAGTTTTGGTTTATCTACCTACTTCCATGGTTAGCTTAGAATTATAAAAATGGTGACATATCAAAATTTAATATTTTATTTAGGAAATTGTAAATACTGAAACAAGACGAAGGACATTTCGCGCAATAGAAAAAAAAATATATACGTAACACTGATTTGTGCGCTTCTCCCTGTTTTTTTTGGATCCTTTCAAATACCTATTTACTAAATGATGTCTACGATAGATTTTATAATTATGGAAGGAACCGTAAAGGTACATAATACATTACCTACAGCTATACTTTTCGAAAAATATGAGAAAAACCTAAAAAAATTATAAATATGAGAAATAGCAAAACGCACGACTGTGTGTAAACGCCATGGTTTTGCTCCACTAAATGCGACTTTAATACAATATGTTAAGCCTTATCATCATGATGGTCATCTGTAGTAACAACCACTGCTTAAAAGTGGGAGGACTTCGCCTTAATAATATTTTTGACTGTGCAGAAACGATATTCAGATTTGACTACGAATTCAGCAGTCAGGCCAACGGCTGGTTGAAGTTCCACCCGATCCCAGGAACATGGTCTGAGGCCCGCAGAAGATGCAACGCGGAAGGTATGAATGAAACAAAATAATGTCCTCAAACAAGGTTACTCAGAACGAAGTCGAAAGGAGATTATTAAACATAATTATTACATACTAACGGTCCACCCCAGCTTCGCACGGGTATAGATTATAGCCTATATCACCCGGGGATAGTGGGGCCTCCCAACAGTGAAAGAATTTTTCAAATCGGTTCAGTAGTTTCGGAGCCTATTCAACGCAAACAAACAAACAATCAAATCTTTCCTCTTTATAATATTAGTATAGATTAATGATATCACCCGGGGATAGTGGGGCTTCCCAACAGTGAAAGAATTTTTCAAATCGGTTCAGTAGTTTCGGAGCCTATTCAACGCAAACAAACAAACAATCAAATCTTTCCTCTTTATAATATTAGTATAGATTAATGATATCACCCGGGGATAGTGGGGCTTCCCAACAGTGAAAGAATTTTTCAAATCGGTTCAGTAGTTTCGGAGCCTATTCAACGCAAACAAACAAACAATCAAATCTTTCCTCTTTATAATATTAGTATAGATTAATGAACTATTTTTACTATGGGATCAATCCTGTTAAATTCAAATTATTTATTTGTCAGGACATTTTCTTTGCGTGACCAAAATGCTGGCCTGTATTTTGGTCAGAAGGTTAGCCTCGCAATCCGGCAACGCGGCCAGCATTTTGGGCGCTCTGCCTGAAGTTAAAGATCGTTTGTACTAGCTATAGGCCTTCTTTGCTCATAGATAGTGTAAACTTCAATTTGTTAATTCTTTTTTGTATTATTTAGTAGTAGCTCAAACAATAAATATAAGCTTGAAAGGTTAAAATTGCCCTTGCTTGTTACAGCGTACAAATGTTAGTTTTTTTTAATATATATTTTACTTAGAATAACTACTCAGAGAAGGTAGGTTTCCAAACAACGCCTTCTCAAAACGTAAGCTACAAATTCGCTTTGTAGCTTACGTTTCGATTGGTATTTTAAACGATTTAAGCAAGAAAATTAATGGATTACTCGTGGAATGTCACACCATAACTCTTATGCTGCTTTTCTGATTTGTTGTGGTACGATTTCACCTTATATTTTTTGGTGCCATATGACACCATTTGAATGGCTTAAATTTTGCTAATGTACTTGGTTTCTTTGTGTAGTTATTCTAAGATATAAATATTTGTCTAGTTATTATTAATTAAGTTTCTTTATTTCATTGATACAAAAGCCACTAAATTTTATTACAAGTTTTTTTTTTAAGTTTAAAAAATCGAAATAATGTCTACGTTAGGATATTGTTAAAATCGTTTTTTGGTTTAGTTGTATTTTATACCATAATTAATAGAAGACACAATACCACCTTTTAATTACCACCTATATTACTTTTTTTTGTACGTAGTCGCGATCTTTGTCAATTATTTAGTCTACATTACATATCAAAACATTTTTGTCACTACGGAATTCTGACATACGATATTTTGAGCTTGGGACGTATTTATTGCCAATATCAAAATAATATGTTTAAGCATTTAAAGTACAAAATATAGATAGTAGATACCTATTGTTAATGTCTCTAGATTTTCCTCGTTAATAATTATATTGTTGTTATTATTCAGTCCATCCTTTGTATTGTATTTTTGTATTTTTTGTGTATCCTTGTTTTGTTCTGTGGTTTATTCATTATCAATTATTATTATACTTAGTGTTAATAGTAGACATTGTTGTTTTGCAAACTAACTAACCAAAAGATAATGGAGGAAAATGAAATACGCGACTTTACATTTAGGTAGAGAATGAGTCGATATTTAGTACACATTTTTGTTCTAATATATTATGTACTAGCTGCGCCCCGCGGTTTCACCCGCGTAGTGATGAAAAATGGTTATGGTGATGATGATGTTGAAAAGTAGCCTATGTCACTCTCCGACCCTTGAACTATACCCATGCAAAAAATCAGGTCGATCGGTTGGTCTGTTGCTGCGTGAAAGAGGAACAAACAAACCAACAAACAAACACACTTTCGCATTTATAATATTAGTATTAAGTATGATTATAATAACCATCATCATCATTTCAGCCATAGGACGCCCACTGCTGGACATAGGCCTCCCCCATCGATCTCCAAAAGGTTATTTCACTAGTTTGTCGTTCTTTTTATAAAAAAATATAATATATGTATATATATAATACAAACTAGTATGCTGTCCACGCGATGGTAAGCAAAAACCACCGCCTATGGACACCTGGAACTCTAGCGGTGTTGGCGGTGCTTTGCCAGCCCGGAAAGTTAGTTGTAGACGCCCTTTTTGAAACGCTTCATGTTGAAGGTCGGCGGTAAGACCTTTGTAGGAAGGACATTCCATAGTTTGCAGCGTTTGCAGGTCCGCGGAATAAAGGAGCGGAAGAATCGGACTGTGTGAGATTTCCAGCTTTGCAAGATGTGGGGGTGAGCTTTTTGACGGTGTCGGTATGTGCGCTAGTAGAAGTCCGACTAAGATAAAAAAATCACTTTAGAGCATTCCCTGAAAAACAAGTGATAAAGTTGCAGAGGAAGCCAACATCGCTTCGGATGTTGAATGTGATTGAAATTCGAACTTTGATATTCTTGCAGGTGCAGTTTTAGCTTCTCCTCTGACTAAGCAGTTGAAGGCTGCCATCATATCGTTTGTGATGAGGCTCAGGAATTCCGTCCCCACCACCATATTTACTGGAGTCCACGCAAGCTTCTCCAAGGGCGACTACTCCTCTATTGAAGGTACTTACTCGATTATTACAGCCAGGATATGCCCTGACCTGATGTACCTGTGTGACCTGATGGTTAGCGGTAAATAGTGCATATCGGCTGGACATCTGCAACATCAGAGGTAGATGCATTACAAGCCTAGCTATTTATGCCAAAATATTTTGTAGACCTTAAAACGACTGTTCACTGTATTTTCTGCGCACTGTTTGTTTTATTTCCAGG
Source organism: Agriopis aurantiaria (assembly GCA_914767915.1). Taxonomy (NCBI): domain Eukaryota; kingdom Metazoa; phylum Arthropoda; class Insecta; order Lepidoptera; family Geometridae; genus Agriopis; species Agriopis aurantiaria. Next base: position 1,079,507 of record OU611994.1, on the reverse strand, counting down.
AGTGCACTGGTTAAGAATGCCAATAGTCTGGGCTACTGGAGAGCCAGATAACTACGAGAATGCCGAGAGTTGTCTCTCGATGGTGACCGACAACAAAGGCAGCATGAATGACGTGAAGTGTGAAGACGTGCTGCCTTACGTCTGTTATAAGCCACATAAATACTTGACCATGACTGAATGTGGGACCACTGACCTAGGTATATTTATACACCTAAGCATTCATTTTTGATAGCCCGTTTGACGTTGGTCCAGTAGGTAGTGAACCTATCTTCTGAGCTTGGGGAAGTGGGTACGATTCCCACCTAGGACAAATATTTATGTGATGAACATTTGTGTTTGTTCTTGCTCAGCTTTGCTTAGTTTGGGGTCAGATGATCGTGTGTGCAAAAAAAATGTCTATCAGTTAAAATTTATATCGGTAAATTTATATTAGAGGCAAAATACTTATGTTTCGTTTTCGCTTGTGAAATTTCTCGGCACCGAAAAGTTGGAAAACTATAAAAAGTTTGGTTGTTTAAATTAATTTAATAGCTTGAAACTTTTTATCTTTTTTTTTATGCCATAGTGGGTATGCTGACGGGCCGCCTGATGGTAAGCGATCACCGTCGCTTATGGATACCTGCAACACTAGCGGCATCACAGATACGTTGCTGACCCTTAAAGACTCTATTAACTGCCTTTTTGAAGAACCTCTTTGTTGTGAAACTGCATTAACGAAATTAGTGTTAAACATTGTTAACACATTCATCATTTCAGCCGTAGGACGTCCACTGCTGGACATAGGCCTCCCCCATCGATCTCCAAAAGGGCCGGTTGGAAGCGGCCTGCATCCAGCGTTTCCCTGCGGTCTCTTTTAGGTCGTCTGTCCATCTTGTGGGTGGACGTCCTACGCTGCGCTTACCAGTCCGTGGTCTCCATTCCAGAACCTTTCGGCCCCATCGGCCATCTGTTCTGCGTGATATGTGCCCTGCCCACTGCCATTTTAACTTACTAATCCGGTGGGCTATGTCGGTGACTTTCGTTCGTCTACGGATCTCCTCATTTCGGATTCGATCTCGTAGAGAAACCCCGAGCATAGCCCTCTCCATAGCTCGTTGTGCGACTTTGAGCTTGCTTATGAGGCCCATAGTGAGAGACCACGTTTCAGTGCCGTATGTCATCACTGGTAACACACACTGGTCGAAGACTTTCGTCTTAAGGCACTGAGGTATTTTGGACGAGAAGACGTTGCGTAGTTTACCGAACGCTGCCCAGCCGAGTTGGATTCGCCGATTGACCTCTTTCTTGAAGTTGGACCTACCTAGTTCGACGGTTTGTCCTAGGTAGACGTACGCGTCAACAGCTTCAAGAACTGAGTTCCCAACTGATATTGGGGCGGGCACAACATGGATATTTGACATAACCTTTGTCTTGTCCATGTTCATTTTCAGGCCCACCTGTTGGGAGACTCGATTGAGGCCTTCGAGCATCATGCTGAGATCTTCCATCGATTCTGCCATGACCACAATATCGTCGGCAAACCGAAGGTGAGTGATGTACTCGCCGTTGATGTTGATGCCGAGTCCTTGCCATTCCAGGAGCTTGAAAGCATCTTCCATTGTGGCAGTGAACAGTTTCGGAGAGATAACGTCTCCCTGTCTCACGCCTCTTCGCAATGGAATTGCCTTCGAACTCTGCTCCTGTACTCGGACCGACATGGTGGCGTTATTGTACAAACACTTCAACACTTCGACATACCGATAGTCAATACGGCATCGCTGGAGAGACTCTAGCACCGCCCATGTCTCGACCGAATCAAAGGCTTTCTCATAGTCCACAAACGCTAAACATAGTGGCAAGTTATATTCTTCGGTCTTCTGTATAACTTGGCGTAGCGTGTGGATGTGGTCTATGGTACTATAGCTTTTTCGGAAACCGGCTTGTTCGATAGGCTGGAAGTCATCGAACCTGCGATCGAGACGATTCGTGATGACCCTCGAAAACAGCTTATAAACATGGCTCAGAAGCGAGATGGGTCTGTAGTTCTTCAGCAAGGTTTTGTCACCTTTCTTAAAGAACAGCACCACCACGCCTCTGTTCCATGCTTCTGGCGTTATACCTTCGAGTAAGACAGAATTAAAGAGCTTCTGAAGGACTCTGAGTACCGGTGTTCCACCCGCTTTCAGAAGCTCTGATGTGATTCCATCGTCCCCCGGCGCCTTGTTGTTCTTGAGCTGTTTCAGGGCCATCCTAATCTCGTACAGGCTGATGTCCGGGATATCTTCAGTATAGTGTCGGCTCAGCTTGGCTCTTGGGTCTTTGGCCGAGCTGCTCACAGGTTTAGCAACCGAAGTGTATAACTGTCCATAGAACCTTTCGATTTCCCCTAATACCTCGGCTTTGGTCGACGCTACACTACCATCTTCCCTCTTCAGCTTTGTCAGCTGGCTTTGCCCAATAGACATGTCTCTTGCAAACACTTTGGAGCCTTTGTTTTGCTCAATCGTCTCTTTAATACTGTTCGTATTAAAGGTACGTATGTCGTGCCGCAATGACTTCCAAATTTGTCTATTGAGCTGCCTATATGAGTCAGCGTCATCGGAACATTGTAGTTGTAACGAGCGTCGATCAGCCATGAGGTTACGGGTATGGTCGGATAATTTTTGAGGTCTATCTGTGCGCCGGCCAGGTCTAAAAAACTTAGAACCTACCGCATGGACAGTTTCCACTAACCTGTTATTAATCTCATCCACGGAAGCAAAGTTCTCCAGGCAATCAAAGCGATTAGACAGCTCGAGTTGAAAGCTCTCGGGGTTTTGAATATGGGCATGGTTCGGTCGGAGCGTGGACTTCATTAGGCGGGACCTCTCAATTTTAACGTTAATATTCAATGTGCCTCTTACTATTCGGTGATCACTACCGGTTTTCACCCTGTGAATCACAGAGACATCATTGAATATTTGTCTCTTGGTGGTCATAATGAAGTCTATCTCATTTCTCGTAGAACCATCGGGGCTCATCCAGGTCCATTTCCTGTGAGGCGGCTTCTGAAAGAAAGAGTTCATCATAAAAAGTCCCTCTTTCTCCAGAAAGTCGGCCAGCCTCTGTCCCCTAGGGTTCCGTTGCCCATAGCCAAATTTCCCCACTTTCAACTCATCATCACTTCTCTTGCCCAACTTCGCGTTAAAGTCCCCCATAACAACAGTGAAGTGGGTCTCGGACGTATGTATGGCTCTACTAATGTCCTCATACATAACCTCCACTTCATCATCTGGGTGTGACGAGGTCGGTGCGTATACCTGAATGACCTTCAACGAATATCTCTTGGATATTCTGAGTATTAGGTATACAACCCTGCTCGAAACACTGTCGATGGTGATAATGTTGTTAATGAGGGACTTGTGGATGAGAAAGCCGACACCACCTTGGGACTGTTGGTCGCCCTCCCGGTAGTAGAGTAGGTTACCGGATTTCAGGGTTATCGTGTCCTCGCCCTCTCTACGGACTTCGGATAAACCCAAGATATCCCAACATACCCTACTCATTTCTTCTTCCAACTTCTTCTTCTTCTTTGTTAACACATTACAACACAATTATTGGAAAAAAACGAGAGCATTAACCTTATCCATTTAGGTACATGCTCAATGAGTTCCCGACAATAATTACAATTAGCTAATCATCTTACAGAATACAAATTGGAGCCTAAAACCGGCAGTTGTTACAAATTTCACACCAGAGGTCTGGTCTGGAACCATGCATATCTCACTTGCATAGCTGAAGGGGGACACTTAGCTGTCATTAACACTATTGAAGAAATGAACGTAGTTAAAGACATATATGCCAAATACCCCAATGAAGTTATATTTTCTTCAAGTAAACACACGTTGGCCATCGGGTTCCACGATTGGGGAGAGCGTGTATCTTTCTTGACTATTCATGGTAAGAATATTTTGATAAACATAGTGATAATTATAGTACAAAGACGGGTCTATTTTTAAGGTTCCGTACCCAAAGGGTAAAAACGGGACCCTATCACTAAGCCTACGATGTCTGTCTGTCTGACTGTCTATCCGTCCGTCCGTCTGTCTGTCTTACCTTTAAACAACTGTATCTTTCAAACCCTAATAGCTAGTTGAAATTATCACGTAATAATTTTAATGTAACGTTACCAAAAAAAAAAAAATAAGAAAAAAAAAACTGAATAAGGACTGTAATAAAACAAAAGTAAGCGCAGCGTAGGACGTCCACCCACAAGATGAACAGAGGACCTAAAAGAGACCGCAGGGAAACGCTGAATGCAGGCCGCTTCCAACCGGCCCTTTTGGAGATCGATGGGCCTATGTCCAGCAGTGGACGTCCTATGGCTGAAATGATGAAGATGATTAACATTTTATTTTGAAATTTCTAGGGGACCCCGTCGACAACGCGTATCTGAAATGGGCCGGGAACGAGCCCAACAACTTGACGAATGCCCGCACGATGGACACTGGAGAGTTTTGTGGAAGTGTATCCAGAGAAGCTTTGTTGAATGACATCTGGTGCAGTGCGCCTTTGCCTTTCCTCTGTGAGAAGAAACCGAACAGTCTCTTGCCATTCTAACTATTTTATTATCTACTGACCTTTTCAGTTATTTACCAAGCCTGTAATCACGTGAAGTCGTCGTATGTGGCTATTATTAGAACCACCATACACTATGGACTCTTTGACGGTGGATTCTGTCTCTATAAAAAATAAAAAAAGTAGCTGCGCCTAAAAAATAATAAGCTTAGAGAAAAATTAAGGATTAAATGGAATACATAACCTGAAAAAAATATTAGTACTGATAAAGTTCTGATATATTTTAAGCGTTTATTTTTTTTGTCCGATTAGGAAGAGATATTCTATCCATTTCCAGCAAAGAAAGTGTCAGTATAAAATTTATAAGGCGACTAAAAAGTGACGTCATTTGTGAGTATGCGATGAGTGAAATGCGCCCTCTGTCGAGCGAGACATTAAAACGCTTAGGACTTTCTTACTTTTGAACACATTTATATTTGTTTTTGGTGATCGGATCTATTTTGGTAAATAAAATATACTTAAAGATAAATGTTTACCATTTTAATTTCTCTAAGATACATAATTAACTTAATTAATTAATTAAATTAATAGCTGTTAAAATTTGCAAGTTGAAGTGGCAATGGGCAGGCCACATCGCTCGAAGAACCGATAACTGATGGGGAAGAAAGCTTCTGGAGTGGAGACCACGAACCGGAAGACGCAGCGTAGGGAGGCCTCCCACTAGATGGACCGACGACATCCAGTGGATGCAAAAGGCAGGCTGTCGTTCAGTGTGGAGGTTAAAGGGGGAGGCCTATGTTCAACAGTGGACGTCTTCTGGCTGATGATGATGTCGACATAATTAACCCAAAAATGTTTTTTTTTGTGCAACTGTGACGAGAATAGCAAGTTGCTCGTCAAGTGGTAAGCGCTACGCAATGGACTGATGGAAAAACTCAAAATCACACAGCGGGCAATGAAGAAAGCTACGCTCAGAGTTTCTTTGCGCGATAGAATCCGAAACGTGGCAATAAAGAACCAGCATCGACATATAGCTGTTAAAAAGTTGAAGAGGCAATGTGGCCTGCCCCCACATCGCTCGAAGAACCGATAACCAATGGGAAGAAAGGTTCTTGAGTGGAGACCACGAACCGGAAGACGCGCCGTAGGTAGGCCTCCCACTAGATGGACTGACGACATTGTGAAAGTCGCGAGCATTCAGTGGATGCTGATGCCAGGATGTTATTCAGTGTGGATATCAAAGGAGGCTTATGTTCAGCAGTGGCCATCTTCTGGCTGATGGTGATGATGAATAGGACTGATAGACTGCGTTTGACCAGAACTCGAAGGAAGATTGTAAATATGCCTAGCACGCATGGTGCATTGTTACCAGTTATTGAATACACTCCTACTGGTTTTAGTGATGGCACAAACCCTAATCTGATGAACTCACCAATTCAATTTTTAAATCGAATTAAGTAAACCAAAAAACAATGTTTAGTAAGTCATTGCCTGCATAATTAAATCAAGTTTTACAACAGTTGAACTTTTTCATTAGGATTTTCCTTGTTTATTATTCAAGAGGCTCAAACGAGTTGACTGTAAGCGACTCGATTGAAATGATCTTCGAATCGTCAAATCGAAGCACACCTCTAACGACGAAACCGAACAAGTGGGTGGAATTTTAATTAGTTTGCACAGTTCTTGCAAAGAACGGAGTTGTGTTTGGGACAGTGTATTATTAATATATTTACTGAATTTGGTTTAAGTACAAAATGTTGCATAATTTGCTATATTTTGCAATTTTTTTGGGGCTGCTATTATGTCAAGGACATACACAACAAGGTAAGAATACATATATTTGATAATGTGGTTTTCACAGATTTTGTTTTCATTGTTCGGGAAATTACCCACGTACGATTAAGTTCGCTTTTAACAGACTGCGAAAAAGGAGGAAGGTCCTCAATTAAACCCGTTTTTTAGGGTTCCGTCCCTCAAAAGGAAATAACTGAACCGTTATAAGATCACTTTGTTGTCCATCTGTATGTCTGTCTGTTTGTGTGTTTAAATACTTTGACGCTAATATCATAGATGGATAGAAGATTAAAAACAAAATTATTATAGAAGATAAGAAAACCAAATAATATGACAAAAAAAACGTGTCTACCAGAGAATGTCCTGCTTTTTTTCGTCAACAGAAAAGTGAGTAGCAGTCCATGATCGGCAAAAGTAGGGCAGTGACCCTACTTTTGACTCAATGGAAAGACGACAATATGGAAGTCAGTTGACATTGACTGGAAAGATCGGGCTGATAGATGTGCCTTAGAAGAAGCTTATGTCCAGCGGTGGGTTGATGTTATAGAGGCTAATGATGGTATACCTACTTATTATTGCCTTTGTAGCCTTAGGTTAACGTTGGGCAAGTGTTTTTATTAACTAAACAAAATATAAGCTAAAACTAACACTACAAATACAGTTAGACTGCCCATAGACCGTTGAAGGTTTAAAGACAATCCAAATGCTCAAGCCCACTACCAGTTGGCAGCGTACTCAGCATGTTGGCGGCATTACCACGCTGAATGGCAATGGCCAGAAAAAAAACCTATAAATAAAATAGAATAAAATTATTACAATGATAGCTCGTTGGTCCAGTTGGTAGTGAACTTACCTCCTGAGCCTGAGGGCGTGGGTTTGATTCCCACGTAGGACAAAGATGTATGTGATGAACATTTGTGTTTGTTCTATATCTTGGTTGTTAATATCTATTTAAGTATGTATTAAAAAACTACATAATTATGTATGTATATCAGTCTCTGGCAGTAATATCACAAGGTTTGCTTAGTTTGGGTCATATGACCGTGTGTGTTAAAATGTCCCGAATATTTATTCTTTAACGTAATATGGTGCAGGAAAAGAGTACAGATATGACTACGAGTACAGCTCTCAGGCGAACGGCTGGCTCAAGTTCCACCAGGTGCCGGGGACCTGGCGTGAAGCGAGGATGAGGTGCCATGCTGAAGGTAAGCCTCCTGACCATCCATTAATCTTTGATTCTTATCATCTATAAATCGATTTAAAAGACAAAATTCAAGAAGATACAACAGCTACCGATCACAGTGCGCGGTGGGGACAAAGTAAAAATAAAATCAATCAATCTTCAATCTTTCTCTCTGGCTGCGGTTAAAAGATTCCGCCCTGTATAATTAAAATTAATTAAAACAACAACAATTCAACAGACGTTGAAGCCTACATATAAACCAACCACAATACTAACTTAAAAAACTAAACTAAGCAGGTAATTAATAAAGATTGTTTATGCTGTCATGTTTTAGGCAATGAAGGCAAAATATCAGGAATTAAAATTTATTAATATCAGGAAACTTTCCCAAAATGCTGGCGTCATTATCTCGCTGGATAGCGAGGTTAACTTTCTGACCGAATTACAGGCCAGCATTTTAGTCACGTAAATAAAACTATTCATCATCATCATCAGCAGCCAGTCTCACTGACATCCACGAGATGAAGTCACATCGTTCGTGCAAGCGATGGCCGTTTCAGCACCGCACTTATATGAAAAAAGGAATATTGAAAATGTGGACTCCTACTCTTATTTCAGGCGCTGTCCTAGCATCGCCACTGACGAAGCACTTGAAGACTGCTGTCATGTCATTTGTCTCCAAGCACAAGGGTTCCGTACCTACTGTCATATTTACTGGAGTCCATGCAACATTCTCGAAAGGAGATTACGCGTCTATTGAGGGTACTTTTGTTATTTGTTTGTATGCATTTATTTAAAAAAAAACACTCCATAATGGCTATCTATCTATATAATATATAAAAGCGAAATTCACCTATAGGTATACTCACTCACTCACTCATCACGAAATCTCGAGAACTACTTGACCTACGAAGCTGAAATTTGGCAGGTAGATTCCTTGTAGGGTGAAGAGGTCCGCTAAGAAAAGATTTTGCTCCCCACCACCCCCCACAGTTTGGCACGTAGATTTCTTATGGAGTGGATGGGTCCGCTAAGAAACGTTTTTTTAAAGGCCGAATTAAAGAGGTCACGTGGAGGTTGAAATTTATTTGATAATCCTATGTTTTTATGTAAGATAACATTTGGTATTCTGAGTAATTAATAAAAAATAGTACGGGACTTGCCTCCGCATAGATTCCGTCTCCCGTAGTACAGGCTCCCGGAGCGGAGACATATGTAAATAGTACGGGACTTGCCTCCGCATAGATTCCGTCTCCCGTAGTACAGGCTCCCGGAGCGGAGACATACGTAAATAGTACGGGACTTGCCTCCGCATAGATTCCGTCTCCCGTAGTACAGGCTCCCGGAGCGGAGACATACGTAAATACGTATTTTTTTAAACTGAAAGATTATTGACATTATTACTGAATATTTATAATTGTAATTATTGTAATTTTAATTATAATTGAATTATTTTTATCCATTTTATTAACTAATTATTTGACTGTGTAACATATGCATTTTTATATTGAATTTTAATTGAAATCGTTGAATGAGAATTGGTTGTACTTTTTAATTCATTTAATGCAAATCTGACTTGTAACTTTTGGTGTTATCAATAAAATCTGTATTTCTGTATTTCTGTAAGGCGCTAGAACATCGTTTCATAGCGACGTGGATTGTTCCGTACGGGACTTGCCTCCGCGTAGATCCCGTCTCGCGCGGGTCTCCCACACATCTGTGAAACCACGCTAAATGTTTCAGGTGTGCCATTGCCTCGCTTGTCCATTACCTGGGCTCCGGGCGAGCCAGACAACTTCGAGAACGCCGAGAGCTGCCTGTCCATGATGACCGACCAGAAAGGAAGCATGGCCGACGTGAAATGCTCAGAAGTCCTACCTTACGTATGTTACAAGCAGGATGCGCATTTGACCTTCACATCTTGTGGCACTACTGACCCAGGTACTTAGAAACAAAGGATTAGCTTAAACGTTAAGTGGTTAGAGCGTTTAGATGCCATACCGCAGGATTGAAATATTAAAGCAAAGAAATTATGCTTGGGATTTTGGTGAAATGAAACGTCGTGAAGATGTTATTTTTTTATTATCGTTATTTTAGTACTGGCCTGGCTCTGACAACGTAAATCTATCGCCAAGCGTCTAACGATGTGTTTAAGTAGCCTAACTTTCCACGAAGTCAATGTTTATTCCAAAAATAACAATTCTGGGAAGTCGTATTTGCCATCTTTGAATACCATAATTGCTGCAGTAATCACACTAATATTATAAATGCGAAAGTGTGTTTGTTGGTTTGTCTGTTTGTTTCTTTATTACACGCAGCAACAGAGCTACGAATCAACGTGACTTTTTGCTTGGATATAGTTTCAGAAGGCCTATATTTATGAGGGCTCCGGGATCTCCACAAGAACGTACCGGAGCCCTCAGCGCTACACTACGCCTCCTCCCGAGACAAGTCTCGGCCCCTTCACCCGCGACAACGTTGGTCACACAACGTTGTTGTTCTCTCCCGGGGCTCGCTTAAATGGATGGTCAGAGCCCCAATTTTGACCATCACGAGCCCAGAGGTCCCCTTTTAGTGTTTCAAGCAGGCCTAGCACGGACCGTGGACAAATTGTCTTTCCACCGTTTTTGTCCGCGCGTAGACGCGACAAAGATAGAATATGGATACGTTAGTCTCTGTCTCGCGGAATATAAATGAAGGAAAGGAAATTTTTCCGCGACCCGTGCTAAGCCTGCAGGGCCGGAAATTGACGCAGGTCAAACCACAGGGTTCAGCTAGTAAATTAAATTTTCCCCAGAATACACCCTGGATGCGAGAACAGGCAGCTGCTACAAGTTCCACACCCGCGGCCTGCCCTGGTCCCAGGCCTACATGACCTGCATGGCTGAGGGAGGACACCTGGTCATCATCAACAGCGACCTCGAAGCGCAGGTGATGCTTTCATATTGTGTTAAAGTTTTTACCCGATTGCCCGAGATGGATCCTAATATTTTTCCGGCGTATATATTGTATTCTCGTCACTGACTCGTAAAGTTTAAAGACAAAGCTCGGTCCAAGAATTGAATTGAAATGTTATTGCAGTTGTTAGAGCAAATAAATGCTTGGACTGATTTTGGTGCGTTCTACCTGTCATGATTTACGGTGCTGAATCGTGGACACTTATAGTCGGAGCAGTCCACAAGTTCAAGGTAGCTGAGCGGGCTATGGAGAGGGCTATGCTCGGCGTATCTCTGAGGGATCGTATCCGGAACAAAGTTCGCCAGGAACCAAAGTCATCAACATAGAACGCTCTGAGATTCGATGGAGTGACGATTTACGCAAGGCAGCTGAAAGCCGACGATTGAGCTGAGTTGCTTGAGCTGATTTGAGTTGATTGTGCTTTGGGAGAGGCCTAAGTCCAGCAGTGGAATAATATAATATAACTATTAATTAAAATTTTATCTAGGAACAATTTAATAATTTTATAATAATATATTTGCATGATATTTCTGACATAAATTTAATAATTATAATATTTGCATGTTAATTAAGATATTAATTTCATTTGATTTCATTTCACAATTTATAATTCTCAATGTACTTAAAATTATTTGCCATGTAAGGGAAGCCTAACTTCAAGATACGGGTGATCAAACCCAGTTTGATGGTTAGCGCAGTTATTGTTTCTGGAAAGTACTATAATGAAAATAAATTATTTGTATTTGTAATATAAGCTGATTGTGATGATGATGATTTCGGTATCCGGAGCGCCGGTATGATCATTATACTCTGTCATTATAATTCAATCTAAAATAGGTGATTAAAATATCATCAGTGTATATTATTTATTATTTAAGTGATATATTTTTTTTTATTATTGTCTATCCACGTTTAAAAATATGAAATTTAATTTAATTGTAATAAAAGTGAAACACCAATCTCAGAAACTACTTTTGGTTCTTCTTAGCGTGCCCCATGGTACGCCGCGTTATCACATAACAACAGGCGGGGTGGCGGTCAAACGTAAGCCTATTATATATATATATAAATTTGAAATTCGAAAACAAGACAAAAGTTATTATAAAAAAAATTATACAAAAAAAAAACAGCTGTCACTTATGATAATCGACTTTTTTTTACAAAACAATGTGGGTAACTAAACAGGCATATGAATACGCAACGCCCGTCCATCCATTCCTGGAGTCACGAGCAAAATGGCCGAGGTGATCTGTCCGCTCCGCCTGCTGCCACTCCACGCTACCACTCTGAAGTGGCTGCGAGCCTGCGATGTGGATTCAGCTGGCTACGCGTCCTTCTTGGGTTCTTTCTATCCTAAGACTGAATTATTGTCAGAATAAATTTACCAGTTCATAAAACACTTAACTACTAAACTATCACGGTTGTTCACTAAAGATTATTTACGGGATATTTACCGTGGTAAGGTTATTTAACAGATTATGTCGTATACCTAAATAGGCTTGTTGTTGATTGTTGCTTGTGTTTCAGGTAGTGAAGGAGATATATGAGAAGTACCCTGACACTCGAATCAGGTCGACTGACCCTGGCATCATGGCTATTGGGTTCCATGATTGGGGTGAACGCCAGACATGGTTGACCATTCATGGTATGTATTAGCCATTGACGTATAAACAAGGATCGATTCGGTGGGATTTTTTTTATAGTACTGACCCATACAGTAGTGCTCTTAAGCATAAATCGCCTGGAAAAGACAGCGATGAGGCTACCAGTTATTGCACTATAGTTTTAATTGCGGAGGGCATATCTTGGTATCTACATCTATGGTATCAATGTAATAATTTTATAGTTTATTTAATTTTTTACCGACTTTAGGAGGCTCTCAATTCGATCCGTATTTTTACCAATTTTTTTTTTACAACACATTTGCTCAAAAATGCACTTACGAAGCCTGTTTAAATCGTTCGAAAGTTAAACATTACGGATCATACAACGGAGCGTGCGGTAATGAATTTGTCCGCACGCTCAGATGTATAGCACCGTGCGTGTACTTTACGGTATTTTTTTAATTTCCATCATAATTACATAAGAATTCCACAAAAGAGTTTCATATTACGAGAATAAATAAGCTGAATAATCAAACCTCCTTGGAAGCGCTTTTGCTCAATACTTTTGTCTCAGTTTAATACTAAAGAGAAAATGAGACGAAAGATGTAGTTCTAATTTTCACCACGTGATAGTGGCCCTATTTGCATGTTCGCGCCATTTTCTTATTATATTATAGAAACTATTGTTGTGACTGATATTAAGTTATAAACAAAGTAATAAAATTGTTTCATTTGTAGCCTTTTTTTCTCGCAAATGTGTTGTAAAACGTTGTATGGCACACGTGCGGATTGGTTATTACAAACTCGTGACTATGGTAAGCCCTCGACTTCGTCTCGGGCTTACATTCGTCTACTCGTTTGTAATAACCAACTTACCGCACTTGTATCATAAATAACTATTACAATGTAGAGAAAGATCCCATAAAAACATTGTATTTTGTTCAGTCTATTTTCAAACATTGCGAGGAAACTGGTATGTCCAAGGACCTCAAAAGTTCAGAGACATAATGAATGACATTAACCAACATGCACTGGGCCAGCATGGTGGATTAGGGCCCATTCTCTCTCTCTCTCTCTGAGAGAAGACCTGTGTGAGAGAAGAACATAAGAGGCTGAAATGATGAAGTATTAACGGCGAGCTATTTTATTCTTAACCATAATCTTCCTAATCTTCAGGTGAGACGCTCGACGTAGCCGGCTACCAGCGCTGGTCGGATGGCCAGCCCGACAACGCCACCAAGGCTCGCACAGAAGACCTGGGGGAGTACTGCGGCAGCGTGTTCCGTCCGGCAACCCTCAACGATGTCTGGTGCAACGTGCCCGTGCCTTACTTATGCGAAAAGAGTCGTGACAGTCTTTTGAAAGGATAGGATTTAAGATCTGTGACGGTTCTAGTGCTAGTAGAGTAATTTTATATTCAAGGCCTTCAAGGTGGTGCTGGAGAAGAATGTTTCCCTGAATGAAGAATGTAAGGGTATTGTGGACTGAGTTTCTCAGTAACGTCTCGATACGCCAAGAACTTGGCATCAAGCAGCGCTTATTTTCTCGGATACTAACCTTCTTCGGACACGTTTCAAGACGAGATTATCAGTCCATAGAACGCCTCGTTGTTCAGGGAAAGGTGGAAGGCGCTAGACCACGCGGGAGGTCACCCATGCGATGGACCAACCAGATCAAGTCTGCAGTGGGTGGTCCCTTAAACGAGTGCAGCAGGATGGCCTCCAGCAGAGAGAGATGGCGAGACATCGTGAAGCACATCCTATCTGCCCCGTCCAATACTACTACATGACGACCACGACCGCTTTGACTGACCGCCAAGACTGAGAAGAAGGTATTCAAGGCCAATTTATTTTTATTCGATATTCGCTGCAATTAAAAGCTATATTCAATTCAATGAGTTGATAAATTAAGTTGGTACAGGCATGAAACCTTAAAGAAAAATTTGAAGAAATTTGAACCATTTTAATAAAATATAAAAATTTTACTATGACAATTTGCGCGGTGAAATCGTACCACAACAAATCAGAAAAGCAGCATAAGAGTTATGGTGTAACATTCCACAGGTAATCCATTAATTTTCTTGCTTAAATCGTTTAAAATATCAATCGAAACGTAAGCTACAAAGTGAATTTGTAGCTTACGTTTTGAGAAGGCGTTGTTTGGAAACCTACCTTCTCTGAGTAGTTATTCTAAGTTTTTATGTGTTTTTAAAAACAAAATTGTAAAGTCTCTAACTAGAGACAAATAATACTAAGAATATCATATAATTATGTTATTAGATTTTATAGTTTTAGTGTCTAACCACTTTTTTGGCGAATGTTGTATACGCCTATAGAAGGTGTTCATATCAGATCTATGCAGGTATAACATTTTTGTAACGTGAGTAATTCCTGTGTAATATAAATAAAACATTTTTGTATGTTTTAAGAATGTGTAATATGTTCACTGTTGGCGCATCTCTCAATAAATAAATGAATAAATGTCAACGTGGCAATGCTGCCAGCATACTGGTCACTTTTCCTTCCACCAAGGGCTATTAGATTAGTTTTAGGGTATATATATTTGTAATTATAGTATTAGATTTTTCTTTTTCAAACGTGTATTTCTTGTTTAAATAAAAATAAAAATGTCAAATAGATATGCTCAATTAATATAAAAATCGGCCAATTGTGAGTTGGATTCGCATACCGGGAGTTGCATACAACAATTAATTTAAATAAATTTTTAACAAAAAAAGCATTTTATTTCAAACAGTTCAGAATTCATAGCCCATAATCACAGCAATTTTGACGCTTGTATGTAAGCTGTTACAGTTCTTATGACAAGAAAAAAAAACAAAAAAAAGATTCTGATAGGGACTCCTAACATGACAAATAATAAATAGGCCTGTGAAACGCTCTCCTTAAACGATGCCAGGGACTATGGAATGTGACCTCAATTAGATATATGGCTTTGACTACGGAACCCTACCATATGCGTGTCTTGACACTCTCTCGGCCAGTTATATAATATTAGAGTGATTAAATATGAGTAAATCGCCTCGTCTTTTTCAACCAACATTTCTATCTCAGTACCTTTAGTCGTTAGACTCAGTACCTTTTGGAAAAACTCAGAGTCACACAGCGGGCAATGGAGAGAGCTGTGCTCGGAGTTTCTTTGCGTGATAGAATCCGGAACGTAGATATTCGCCAAAGAACCAGAGTCACTGACATAGCTGTTAAAATTTGCAAGTTGAAGTGGCAATGGGCAGGCCACATCGCTCTAAAAACCGATAACCGATGGGGAAGAAAGGTTCTTGAGTGGAGACTACGAACCGGAAGACGCAGCGTTGGTAGACCTCCCACTAGATGGACCGACGACTTTGTGTGAGTCGCGGGCATCCAGTAGATGCAGATGGCAAGCTTTCGTTCAGTGTGGAGGTTAAAGGGGGAGGCCTATGTTCAGCAGTGGACGTCTTCTGGCTGATGATGATGACCTTTAGTCACGTCTATAGCAGTTCTCAATTTCTCGTATTATTCTGGAATGGTGCGTGTGGCATTGCATTGGAATCGCAATTTGCATTTATATCAGGCTTGCATAGCGAGCTGTCGTGAAGAATATTATGCAGGGGTTTGCATTCGAAACGAACAAATAACTGGGTGTAGAAAGCTTACAGTTGTATTTTGGAGTTTTTCCCACTTTGTGAACACAACCTATTGCTGATACATCTGTTAATTACAGATACATAAATAATAATGCTTCATGACATGTATAATTATAGTTTTCCCGTGAACATGGTACATGTAATTGCGCCTTTATTTATTTTCCAAGCAATTTGAAGTGGCAGTGGGCAGGGCACATATCACGCAGAACAGATGGCCGATGGGGCCGAAAGGTTCTCGAATGGAGACCACGGACCGGTAAGCGCAGCGTAGGACGTGCACCCATAAGATGGACAGACGATATAAAAGAGACCGCAGGGAAACGCTGGATGCAGGCCACTTCCAACCGGCCCTTTTGGAGATCAATGGGGGTGGCCTATGTCCAGCAGTGGACGTCCTATGGCTGAAATGATGATGATGACTTATTTTTCTAGGTCCCCTTGGTCGCAATGGGCGTCCACAGTGCCTTTCTATCCCATCCTGTCTGGAGCTTCAATCTTCACTTCGGGCATTGTTTAGCTGTTCCAGGTTTGGTCCCATAATAAAATATTTTGATAAACCCTCTTAGAAGCTTAGTATAACCTGACCGCGAACGCCGTATAAGATATTCCTATTGGTTTAGTTAAGAATGAGTTATGAATTATTAATTTCTCAATCCTTCTTCCGTTTAGCATACTAATTAGGTTTGGTTTAGGTTTCTCTGGGTATGTAGAAATAGGCCGAGAATTTTCAAAGCTCCTAAAGATCTATCGAAGTAAAGAAGAAATCTGACAGGAATCGTGTTTTTGATTTAAACATTAATAAATAGAAAAAAAAACATTTTTATAAAGAAGCTTTTGTACCCACTTAGAATGGGTTATCATAACTGAATGCGTATAAAACATTTCATGTCTGTGGCGCTGAAAATTGAGGAGTTCTCCTTAGTCAGGACCCAACCCTGAGTTCAGCAACCATGTCCAGAAAATCTTAAAACTAGCTGTCATAATAAAATTAGAACACAAAAGTTCGTATCTGTGCTGTTGACCGTTGAAGAGTTCCTTTCATCATCATCATCATTTCAGCTATAGGACGTCCACTGCTGGACATAGGCCTCCCACACTGATCTCCAAAAGGGCCGGTTGAAAGCGGCATGCGTCTAGCGTTTCCCTGCGGTCTCTTTTAGGTCGTCGGTCGATCTAGTGGGTGAGTGGAGAGTTCCTTTATCTAGAGCTAATCCTGGATGTCGATTCAGATCATGCTTACCATTAAATGCATTGTTATCGAAACTGGGCCAACATGTAAAAATTCAACTCCGTAGGATAAGAGGAAGTGGTTCTAATTCAGCTTGCAAGATAATGACCTAAACAAACATACAAACATTGCATGTTAAATAAAAGTGTGTAACAAGTATCAAATGATGGCCACAATATTAAGTATAAGTAAGTCATAAGTAAGTCATAAGTAAATTTATTAATAAAATGGCAATTTACACGTCAATACAGTTTTAACTTAAGAAAGAATATAACAAATAATAAAATAATAATTAATTGATTGAAATACAAACATATTAATTAATTAGATTACAAAAATAAGGAATGAAAAAAAATATAAAAAAATAACAATAATAATACAAATGTCAAACATTCATATCGATTATCTCATACATGGTTCATCATCATCATCACTTCAGCCGTAGGACGTCCACTGCTGGACATGGGCCTCTCCATTGATCTCCAAAAGGACCGGTTGGAAGCGGCCTGCATCCAGCGTTTCCTGCTGTCTCTTTTAGGTCGTCTGTCCATCTTGTGGGTGGACGTCGTACGCTGCGCTTACCGGTCCGTGGTCTCCATTTTAGAAACTTTCAGCCCCAGCGGCCATTTTTCTGCGTGCTATGTGCCCTGTCCACTGCCACTTCAACTTGCTAACCCGGTGGCCTATGACGGTAACTTTCGTTCGTCTACGGATCTCCTCATTTCTGATTCGATCTCGTACAGAAACCCCGAGCATAGCCCTCTCCATAGCATGTCATACAACCTACCTGTGCTAATCATTATGAACGACTTCTATCAGGAGATGAACCCTGAAACCGCGAAAAAACTGTTTCATAGAAGAATGTCACCTATAATTAATATACAGCGAATTTAAGGGACATCCCTTTTGTTTCGCTATTTCAAGGTTGGTCTCGTTGTAAGTTGTTTGTAATAATGAGTACAATGACCTCCTTTCAGTTTAGTACAGGGTTTATGCGTAACCCTGTATATCTGTATAATAATATATTAATTATCTAAATCAGACGTGAGTATTGATTTCAACTGGTTTTCTGGTTCGTGTAGAGAAGTTAAGTATCGATGCAAATATACAAGTTTTTCGATATTTATTACCCGATATAATGTACCTATATTAATATACAAACATGTACTACCTACTACAAAACAAAAACGCCGTCGAGATCACCACCGTGCGGCAGGGTTCCCAGAACACTGGCAGAGTTGCCCCGCTGTATAGCAATACTTAGCTTTTGTATATTTACAGAGTTTTTGGCGCCACCATTGAAAAAACATGTCGGCTCGTTGGATTATTTTCCCAAACTTGTGTATTTTCGAGTGTTAATGTGTACTAAATGGTGAATTATTATTCATTGAGTGCTCGTAAACGTGCTCGAGTGTGGGCAAGTGATATAACGAGGTGAAACGTGTCTTTTCGTGTTGTTTCCAAAACTCCATAGGAGCCTCTTGTAAAGTCTCCACCACTTTACAGGGGCATGAGTTCGACTTGACCGTGACTTACTTAGCTTGACTCTGACTGTGACTATGACTTGTTTGAAGCTAATAAGACAAAATGAACTGTATAATATTACGAGTAAAGGACGTTGAATCCACGCTCATGAAGATTTTAACAAAAAAAAAAAAAAAAGTATATTTACGCGTTTGTATATTTTATACAATCATATTTTAGTTTAATTGTACCTTTTATTTAGTTGTTTTAAGTTTTAGTTTTTAGTTTATATTTTAAGTTTTCATCAATTTGTTTTTAAAATAGCAAAATAATTATTGTTAAATGATATACTTAGATTATAATAATAGATTTACTCTTATGACAATAAAGAATACCTATATTAATGTAGGTATAAATATTAAGGAGATAAATAAATTAAAAGAAAAAACCATCTCGTCGGATTCATCTCGCTTTACTTTAATCCCCAAGCTCTGTGGTTGTCTTGAAATTTTCCACTTCATAGAGTTCTGAATACGCCAAGTCTACTGGAAAGTTTGGTGTGTTCCGGTTCATTGGGATATGCGTTTTATGACTTCTTCGGGTTTATTGTAGTTTAACTCTTCAACGTGCTCTGATTCATTATTATCGTAGTATTTTGTGAATGACTTGGCGTCAACAAGTCTTGGCGTGAATTAGGTATTGATAGGATCATGTTATGGGTGCATCTGCATTGACTCTGCCCATTATTTTTAACGTTTATCCATCAAATCTCTTTTTATTCACAGCTTAAGTTTCAGCTAAGTTTTAAAATAAAATTGAAATTAAACTAAATTTGCTCGCGCCCTTAGAGTAATGTGCCACCACAAAGCTTGTTACTTTTGTTAGCTACTAAAGTACAAAAAAATAGTGCAAAAAGACAACGTCCCATCAACGCCCAGGCGGTCAACCCATCCAAGTACCGACCGCGCCCGGGATGGACGGACGGACGGATGGACAGACGGGCAGGCAGACATAGACAACGTAGGCTTAATAATAGGGTCCCGTTTACACTCTTGGGTACGAAACTCAAAAAAAAACGTGCATCAGCGACTTTTTATTGCCAGTAAAGCATTACAAAGAGTTTTGGTTGTAAGTACATGTCATAGGACATAGATTTACATTGTGGATTTTCCTTGGATACGTACCAAACGTTTCGATACTAACATTTCTAATCCGTACGGCTAAGGATTGGAACAACCTGCCCGCTTCCTTGTTTCCTGAGAGATATAATCTGGGCCTTTTCAAGGTCAGAGTATGTAGAGAGAGGGAATAGGTATCTTCTAAGTCGTGCTTCATCTTCGACCACATCGTCGCTTACCAAAGGCGAGTTGGTGGTCAAACGGGGACTAATCAGTGTAAAAAAAAAAAAGAATTTCATTTCTTCAAGGAAGGCTTACTATCACTTTTATCTACTGCTTTTATCATTTTAAGACGGAAAAGAACACAATAAATAAATAAATAAATATTCGGGACATTTTTGCACACACAGTCATCTGACCCCAAACTAAGCAAAGCTTGTGATATGGCTGCCAGAGACTGATATACAATGGTTGTTTCCTGTGTTCCACCGAGTGACAAATAAATAAGGCTGGCGAATCGCCGGCAATTCATGGAGTGGTCGTCGTTAGACGTCACTACCGGATGGGCTAGCGAGGACTTCCCCTTATCTTACTTCACGCCTTACTTGTTCATTGTTGTTTGAACAAGAGAAAAACTTAATTTCCGGGAAATTGGCTAAACTTATTTCATAGTTAGTTCCAAAGATTATTGTTAAATTTTGTTGATATAAAACATCTATTTTATCATAATCATCATCAGCCACTTCTCTCCTAATGCATGCCACTGAGCTCGGTCGGCAGTTTTTTGCATCCAGTTTTTACCCACCGTTCATCTATTTTATAATAACACATTTTATATAAAATTGTTATATTTTTTAGCAACTGTTAGCCAAAACTCTGTTAAAAATAAATCGTATTTAATCGCTAATTAGCTGCTAAACCATAACGAGCAGACACAAAACCTATAAACCCTCTAAAACATGCGTAGGTGCTTAATATAACCTTTGTTCCGCTAACGTACGGGAGCCCCCATTAATTCGGGATAATCCTACATTTCCGTATAATTCAACAGCCCGAAAAACCCGAAAAACCTCAATAAAATAAATGGACATTTGTCCCGACGATTAATTTTATCGAAAGGGCCTAATCTGTATTTAACGGGGCCTCTAAATCATGATGTGAGATCTGCGGTCCAAAATACGGGACAGAGATGCGAGCGACAGCTCTGAAGTAGCCTGACGTCACAGCCTGACGTACTTAAATGAATACAGTAGAGTCTACTTATCCGACACTGTTAAATACTAGGAGGATATTTAATTATGTAAGAGGCTGGATTATTGGAATATTCTGATTACTAAATTATACAGGCCAATTAAAGTTAAGCAAGCATTGCATAATAGGCATGTGACCTAATATTAGTTATTACAAAAACTGGCTTAATGTAGAATATAATTATTTAAATATTAAATATTACACATAGGTACTGAAAAAATAATTTCAATTGGCTAACAAATCTCTGAGATATAAGCTTTAAAGTTTCTGGTGGGGATTGAGAACGAATACTCAGTCCTTTTTTCGCAAGGCAAGGCAATTTATAGCATTTGTAAAGCGCGCTCACGGCTTGACGTCATCACGTGCTATAGTGCGCTCTCTGTCTAGCATGAAATTAAATGCTGAAAGTACCCTATAGGTTTTGGTTTTCTTGTGAAATCGCAAAATATGTGAAAATATGCGACAAAATCAGTCATATCTTTTGATCGCGTTTACTTACAAGTTTGATATTTTCACAGGTAAAAGAAACCGTTGACATAAGTATTTGGTATAACTTTCAATTGGAGTGGAGTGGAGACCACGAACCGGAAGACGCAGCGTGGGTAGGCCTCCCACTAGATGGACCGACGATATTGTGAGAGTCGCGGGCATCCAGTGGATGCAAAAGGCAGGCTGTCGTTAGTGTGGAGGTTAAAGGGGGAGGCCTATGTTCAGCAGTGGACGTCTTCTGGCTGATGATGATGATGATAAATTTCAATTTGATACCTTAACGCGTTTTTGGGAAAAAAGGTCTTGACAGACGGACAGACGGACAGACGGACAACAAAATGATCCTATAAGGGTTCCGTTTTTTCCCTTTGAGGTACGGAACCCTAAAAAGAACTCACCCAAGTCCGACTAAAGGCATCATGTCTGATTTAGGCAAGATGCGTTCGCACTTCGCAACCGTCACGCCACCTTTCCATATCCTCCTTGTTTCTCTGATCTGAGGTTGTATTCATAGGTATTTTGTTGGACAGGCTGTATACAATGCAAGTTTTACTGGCGGACGCCACGACAATCCGCTTTTAGCGCTGGCTTACGCCAGAATCCGGTTTCGGAAAGTTACACAAAAGCTTTGTGAAAATCGGAGTTGAAGTTTTAAAAAGTTAATTTTACTTCGGATGCTGGTAAGTCCTGGCAAAAATCTGTGAACAAAACTTGCCATCTGAATAAACTCAGTGCAAGTTTTTTTTTTCTTTTATGCCAGAGGTGTTTCCGAGAAGCTACAACATGGGGTTCTTCAAAACGCGATTTAATAGAGTCCTTAAGGGTCAGCGTCGTATTTGTGATGCCTCTGATGTTACAAGTATCCATAGGACGGTGACTGCTTACCATCAGGCAGCCCGTCTGCTTGTTTGCCAGAAAAGGTGGCAAATCAAGCAGATGGCTATATTTGCTCCGACAGCTGCAACAACATTTCAAAATGCTAAGAAAACTAAGAACTCTGATCATTTTCGCTAGGTTTTTGAACGTAGCACTACATTATGTTCCAAAACTTCAGCTGGCCTAGCACTGGCCTAGGACAAAATTGTCTTTTCACCGTTTTTATCCGCGCGTAGACGCGACAAAGCTTGAATATGGATATATTTCGTATTTTTCTCGCCAAATAAAAGAAGACAATTAGTGGTGGTAGAAAGATTATTAGTAAATAATAATATATACGTGTTTATAAGTCCACGGCCCTTGCTAAGTTTCCAGTAAAATGTTAAAGAAAATGTTTTATATTCAGCTTTTTCGCAATGCTTCTGCAACTGTTATACACGCGTACTTGCTTAGAGTAGCCACATCAAGATACAATACACATAGAGTCACAATCGTGGTGTTGACTTGTTGGTTAGTTACAAGGTGACCGCGATCCGACTACAACGCTGCGCGATGCCAGACCTACGATGATTAGCGGACAACTAATGTTGAACACTATGCAAGCGACATAACGTCTAAATTGGAGTAAATGTGGCATTGTGAAGTATATAATTGACTAGCTGCGTCCCCCGTACCCGCGTAGTGATGAAAAATGGCGATGATGATGATGAAAAGTAGCTTATGTCACTTTTCGGGCCTTGAACTATACCCATGCAAAAAATCAGGTCGATCCTTTGCTCTGTTGCTGCGTGAAAGAGGAACAAACAAACCAACAATCTATTCGCATTTATAATATTAGTATGATACAATGTAAGTGCAATGAAGCTCGGACGTTTTTTGACTGTGTTCACTGAGAGATTATGACTCTATAGGAATTGTATCTCGATGAGTAGCCAGCATAAAGTAAACTCAAAGTCTGAGTGCGTTTTTCTTCAATGCATTTTAATAAGCCACCTGTGGTTCGCTTAGGAGACAAATTGCTTACTAAACTTTACGAGCTTAATGGCAGGATCAGGTGACCTTGAATAATTACCTACAGCTGGAAAATATTGGATTTTTATCTACTAAAAAGAATGCATTTATTTTCCATATCTTTCCCAACGTCTGTAACGCACTTATCTTTACAAAAAGAAAAAAACTCATACCCTAAATGATATCCAGTTTCAATTATTTTTTCATAATAACATCATAGATGAAGGAAGCTCAACTGTTGTAACTATCTATACTAATATTATAAAGAGGAAAGATTTGATTGTTTGTTTGTTTGTTTGCATTGAATAGGCTCCGAAACTACTGAACCGATTTGAAAAATTATTTCACTGTTGGGAAGCTACACTATCCCCGGGTGACATAGGATATATATCTATACCCGTGCAAAGCTGGGGCGGACCGCTAGTTATGAAAAAAATTCGTTCCATCACAGAAACAAAGACCTTTTGTGGCTACAATTAATCTACAAGCGTTAATACATCTATCCAAACAATATAGTATTATTTTTCGGGACGTTTTTATCCGCACACGGTCATCTGACCCCAAACTAAGCAAAGCTTGTGATATGGCTGCCAGAGACTGATATACATACATATATAGTTTTAAATACATACTTAAATAGATATTAACAACCAGATATAGAACAAACACAAATGTTCATCACATAAATGTTTGTCCTAGGTAGGAATCGAACCCACGCCCTCAAGTTCAGAAGGCAGGTTCACTACCAACTGGACCAACGGGCTATCCTGTTCAACAATGGACATACGTTTAGGAAATCAGTGTGTGGGGGGGGGGGGGGGGGGGGTGAAGAGGTGAATGACACATACAAGCATTAGTGTGGCATCGCCAATAACAGTAATTTCAAATACCTACGCGTTGCTAGATTTCCTTTTAACTTCTCTCGACTTTGTTTACCACTGAACTGCAATCAAAGCCTCTTCAAGACAGAAAATATTTAAACTAAATCGCCATGCTCCATCCTTGGCTACATCGTCGCTTACCATCAAAAATGTTGGTGTCAAAACTATATATTTAAAACAATACAAAAAAAAAACAGCCAAATCCTTGAAGAGTTGTTAACACTTGAAATCTTGAAATCTAATCGATAGAATAAGCCGTGAGAATGTTGCAGGTGGCGCCATCCATAGACAAATATATGAAATTCTGTAGTCAGGTAGATGATGTCTCGTATCATTACTAGTCATAAAATCTATCATGTAGCTTAATGACAAGCTAAGTGATGTTGAATGCCGTTTGCCTAATGGTAAGCATTACCTTTGCCTACAGTGATTGGTTAAAAAAAATTTACCACAAAAGTAGGTACCTATATTATGCAATTAGTGAATAAAGAACGAATTTAAAGCGAAGGCCATAGATGAATCACGAGCAAGTGAAGGTTTCTAACGACTGGAGAATCATTCGCTACGCTCGAAATTCAAGTGTTATAATCCTGAGCGACGCGAGTGATTCATGACCCTCGATATAAATCCGTTTTATTCAAGAGTTGCATACAATACTTTATACCATGACTCCGAGAAAAAGTTAGGTGAAATAGACATTTAATGAAGAAAATAGGAAGGTTAAATTAATTAAAATGCACATTAAAATTGGAACAATTACTAAAATTAAGTAATTTTCTAATTTCTATATTTTTTTTATGTCAATGCCTTGTTATACCACCGCCACCGAATATAAGAACATAGAATACATACTCCTCAATGTAGATGACTTCTTTTTCTTTGACAGCCCATTAAAATAAATTAGGAAAACAGACTGAAAATGTGCCAGAAGCTTGATTTTCAATTTTCTATTTGCAAAACCTATCGTAGGCTTTGATGTAAGCCAGCCGTGGTTTTTTGCGTAGCAAGTTTTCTACTATATCGGCCGCCCTCTCTTTCATAAACTCAGGTACATCTTCTTCACCACTTGAATGCATTTTCAATATTTATTATAAAGTAACACTAAATTTCGTGTTCATACAACTTACAGTAATCAAAATAGCGCCAATTTACTAATGAAACCAAAGTACACAAAACAATTTTTATTGTAATGTTAAACTACTTGTCGAAAATGTCGACCAAACAAATCTCGAGGAGTTATTTGCACAAGGAGTTTCATCATCATCATCATCATCAGCCAGAAGACGTCCACTGCTGAACATAGGCCTCCCCCTTTAACCTCCACACTGAACGACAGCCTGCCTTTTGCATCCACTGGATGCCAGCGACTCTTACTATGTCGTCGGTCCATCTAGTGGGAGGCCTACCTACGCTACGTCTTCCGGTTCGTGGTCTCCATTCAAGAACCTTTCTTTCCCATCGGTTATCGGTTCTCCGAGCGATGTGGCCTTCCCATTGCCACTTCAACTTGCAAATTTTAACAGCTTGGTCGGTGACTTTGGTTCTTTGGCGAATATCCACGTTTCGGATTCTATCGCGCAAAGAAACTCCGAGCATAGCTCTCTCCATTGCCCGCTGTGTGACCACAGAGTACTTTTTATACTTTGTGTGTGACTCTGAGTTTATCCAAAAGGCCAACAGTTAAGGACCACGTCTCAGTACCATATGTCATCACTGGCAACACTGGTCAAAGACCCTTGTCTTTAGGCACTGTGGTATTTTCAAGGAGTTTGCATGTCGAATATTCTTTGCAGTATGTTTTGCGCAAGGAGGCATTGAGATGGAGGTCGAATAGGTACGAGTATATTGGTGTGTTGTAAATTCAAAATCGCTAATAAAAGGGCTTTTTATAATATTATTATTTTTTGTTATATTAAATAAGCTTTTAAGAGGGCTTTAATTTTTAATGGCAAGCCTGCTTTAGTAATATATTTTATCACCAAATCAGAGTAAATCTTTCTTGTTGGTTGGATTGTTTTTTTTTTAGTTTGGGCAACTTTAGGCATACTTTATTTTATATCGTCGTAACTATAACATCCACTATCTACATGATCATAGAGAAAACAATTTAGAAAGCGTAGGATTAAGGATTAGGTTATTTCAGTTTTCTATAGAATCTGCTCTCCATTTTGGAGGCGGTTTAAAAACGTTTTTCAAGATTAGATCGAATTTTCTTGAAATAGAAGACTAAAAGGTTTTATGTTTTTTGTACTTTAGTAAAGACTTTGTTTGTGATAATTCTTTGACAGATTTAAGACTAAGATTTAAAGAGATTTAAAGTTCCTCCTTAGAATAACTACTCAGAGAAGGTAGGTTTCCAAACAACGCCTTCTCAAAACGTAAGCTACAAATTCGCGTTGTGTAGCTTACGTTTCGATTGGTATTTTAAACGATTTAAGCAAGAAAATTAATGGATTACCTGTGGAATGTCACACCATAACTCTTATGCTGCTTTTCTGATTTGTTGTGGTACGATTTCACCGCGCAAATTGTCATAGTAAAATTTTTATATATTTTTGGAGCCATATATGACACCATTTGAATGGCTTAAATTTTGGTTTCTTTGTGTAGTTATTCTAAGAGTTCCTCACAAAATTTATTTAGTTAATAAAGGCACTGCCCTATTTAAAAAATAGGTCGGTACATAAATCTACGGTCATAACTCCACAGAGGTAAAACCATCGAGATTATAAAATTAAATAAATGGTTTCAGTCTAGGATTTTGCATCAAGATGCCATCACGTGTCTATGTCTTTTCAAGGTCTGAGTGAATATGTATCTTCTAAATCTTCGTGCTCCATCTTCGACTACGTCCTTGCTCACATAAATAACCTATATTAAAATATGTATTAATATTATGTATATAGAAGATAGATAGGATTAAAAAGCTTTCTTGAAAAACATATTGTTTTTTTATAAAGTAATCTTATCGAAGGCTATTAGGATGTTTCTCGCACAGAAAAGCCAGTGGTATGTCGGTAAATACATCGTCCAGAAGACCATTCCTGAAGATGTTTCCTCCGTAATGACGCTGGTCTTCTAACCCCTTAGGGCCCGTCCTCCAGGCGCTGCTGGGCTGACCTGGCGACCACTTGTTGTAAACCGTCTCTAGAGATTCTCCTGGAAATTACAGTTTAAAAAGGCACATATTTCTCTATACTGAAATCTATCAAGGCGAGGTTCCACTTGATTTATGTGAAGCTTAGCTCCACACAGCTTCAGTGGATAATCTTCTTAACAGTGTTTCGGGTAAAAAGCAAAAGAAAAGAAAAACACTTTACGGGCCATGTTTTAGAGAAACTACAAAGACTGGCGAGAATTCTGGAGCACATGTACTAGATTCTGCAGAATTTTAACATATAATTTATTTTAGGGTGAGACCCAACTATCTTCAAGACCACAATTTGATGGCTTTCGATTTAAACAGGGAGTGGAAAGGGGCGACTGTACCAGCAAGGATGACGAGAGCTGAAACGGTTTCATTTGCGTTGAAGACCCTGCTATCACATCGTTGAGAACGATTTTATAATTAAAAAAAACTATTAAATCACCGCGATTTTCAGATCCAGCTGCTACAGTCACCTTGGATGTCAAAAAACTTGGTCTAACAAAAGCAAGGCAGTTCTGGACATAATATAAATTTATCAGTGCAAATGCAAAAGCTATGGGGTCTTTTCGTTATTAACGACTAAACACGTCTTGCACATTTGATCACATCAGCAGCCATAAAACGTCCACTGCTGGACAACGGCCTTGCCATATGCAACGATGTTGCCATAATCCCCACGCTCAGCAGGCGGCTTGGGGATCGCAGTACGTTCACCGTGTACTAATAAGACGCTGCTGCCCATCCTCCGGTGGTTCTGTTCGCAGTTTTAAGCCATACCCGGGTCCGGGCACATTTGATCGCATTATTATAATTATTGAAAAAAAAAAAAACAGTAAGCACATACCGTGAATAGTCAAGAAGCTTCTACCAAGATTACCCCAGTCATGGAATCCTATCATGAAAGAACCCTTGAAATTGGAGAAAATTGAATTTTCCGAATGTTTTGCGAATATTTCCTTTACTGCTGCAGCTTCTATGTCATTGTTTATGATGGCCAAGTACCCTCCTTCGGCCGTGCAGGTCATGTATGCCTGAGGCCAGATAAGACCGCTGGTATGTAGTTTGTAACAGCTACCAGTTCTATGCTCCAAGACATATCCTGCAATATACAGTATGAAGTGTTGAAAATAATTAACACATATTTATATTAAAAAATACAAATTTACGGGAAGCTCAAGAAACGGGATTCACCCCCTATTTTGCTACCCTTAATGGTGTGATATTTCTTTTTAATTAAAACGGGATCTTAATTAAGATTACAATAATAAATATTATTATTAACTTATCTATTCAGTGCCTAACCTAGGGCCAATTTTACGGTATGCGACCATGCGTTACTTTGTCACCGTTTTGATGAACTACTATAGTAAAATAATTCTATGATAGCCCGTTGGTCCAGTTGGTAGTGAACCTGCCTTCTGAGCTCAGGGGCGTGGATTCGATTCCCATCTAGGACAAACATTTGTGTGATGAACATTTGTGTTTGTTCTATATCTGGTTGTTAATATCTATTTAAGTATGTATGTAAAACTATATATGTAATATATCAGTCTCTGGCAAATATAACACATGTGTATGTATATCAGTCTCTGGCAGCCATATCACAAGCTTTGCTTAGTTTGGGGTCAGATACCCGTGTGTGCAAAAATGTCCCGAATACTAGGTTCACTACCAACTGGACCAACGGGCTATCAATAAAAATAACAATAAAAAAGATTCGACGAATTGAGAACCGGTTTAACCGGAACTGTTTAACGGTCGTGAAGTCGGTTAAAAACGGAATTTTAGTAGCAACAATGTCAATGTTAAATGGAGACCACGGACTGGTAAGCGCAGCGTAGGACGTCCACCCACAAGATGGACAGACGACCTAAAAGAGACCGCAGGGAAACGCTGGATGCAGGCCGCTTCCAACCGGCCCTTTTGGAGATCGATGGGGGAGGCCTATGTCCAGCAGTGGACGTCCTACGGCTGAAATGATGATGATGATGATGATGAATGTTAAAGCATTCAGTACCAAAGTCAGTAGTTCCACATTCAGTCATAACCAAGTTAGTGCCCTTTTTGTACCAGACGTATGGCAGCACTCTGTCACAGCGCGTGTCAGCCATGGTGCCATTGTCTCCTACAACCATAGCGAGACAACTCTCCGAGTTGTCATAGTTGTCGGGCTCTCCTGGCGCCCAGGTGATAGCCAGTCGTAGCAAGGGCACACCTGAACAAATATAAATGCTAAATTTTTATAAGCCCCCGATAAAAGAGCTGATAATCTACAAACGCTGCACAGATTTTCTTAAATAATAGCAAGAACATTCCTGAGTCACAAGGTAGGGCTGGTGCGGCTGCCAATTCGGCAGAGCAGCAGAAGCGACGCAAATATGCTGACCTCGGCAGTGGTTACATATTTGAGGCGTTTGGGGTCAAGACATTGGGTCCTTGGGGACTGGGAGCTCACCTCATTTTCAAAAATCTTTCAGAGCGCCTGGTTAATGCGACGTGTGACCAAAATGGTGGCGTGTTTCTGGCTCAACGCATAAGCATTGCCATTCAACGTTGTAATGCCGCCAGCATGCTGGGTACGCTGCCAACTGGTAGTGGGCTTGAGCATTTGGATTGTGTTTAGACCTTCAACGGTCTATGGGCAGTCTAACTGTATTTGTAGTGTTAGTTTTAGCTTGTATTTTGTTTAGTTAATAAAGGCACTTGCCCAGTAAAAAAAAGAACACTCTCAAGAAAGTTACCTTTCAAACAAAAGACAAAAAAACGATTCAGTCGTTTGGCAGCATAAAAATCATGGTATAAAGTATAAACTACTTCCATACCAAATTTCTTTCAAATTCGTTCAGCTGTTACGAAACAGTGACAAACATAAACACTTGGATACAAACCATCGCTTTTACAATATTAGTGTGATTAAATAAAACATTTCCCATACGGAAACGAGCTTATTAAACCGTCGCACAAGTGTTGATCAAATATAGCTAAGAAACACCGCATTAAAACTTGCTTTCCTAATATAATAAAAATATTCATCATCATCATATTTTAAGCCATAGGTCGTCCACTGCTGGACATAGGCCTCCCCCATTGATCTCCAAAGGGGCCGGTCGGAAGCGGCCTGCTTCCAGCGTTTCCCTGCGGTATATTTTAGGTCGTCTGTTCATCTTGTGGGTGGACATCCTACGCTGCGCTTACCAGTCCGTGGTCTCCATTCCAGAACCTTTCGGACCCATGGGCCATCTGTTCTGCGTGATATGTGCCCTACCCACTGCCAATTTAAGTTGCTAATCCGGTGAGCTAGCTCGGTAGCTTTCGTTCGTCTACGGATCTCTTCATTTCCGATTAGATCTCGTAGAGAAACCCCGAGCATAGCCCTCTCCATAGCTCGCTGTGCGACTTTGAGCTTAATAAAATATTAATAATATTACTATCAAGCTTTTTAGAGTGACCTTTTTTATTTTTTGTGTTCATGGCTGCATCCCCGCGTTGAATAGTCAAATAATTTATTATAAATTATTAACGCGAGGAATGAGCCAGCTCTCTTATTTATTTTCTTTCTTTTCTTTCTTTCTTTCTTTCTTATCACTAGTGGCGTCGACTAATTATGGCAATATTTGTTTCACCTTCAATAGACGAGTAGTCTCCTTTAGAGAAGGTAGCATGTACTCCTGTGAAGATAATATTAGTAGCTTCTTCTTGGAGCCGTATAGATTTATTCACCAACGACATAACGGCAGTCTTCAGCTGGCTGCTCAGAGGTGAGGCAAGAACTGCTCCTGTGTGAAATTGAAAGTGTCGTGTCAGTCAAGGGTTTTTCGAACAACAAAGTTTGACAAGGGTCATTTTTGGATGCCTGAAATTAACAACGTTATATAACTATGTTGCAGTCAAAACTCTTATCTAGTTCAAAGTACTTTGTACTAGCAAAATCAGTCCAAAGTAATTTTGACCGTACGCTTTCGACAATTGTACTTTTAGAGGGTCTGGGACGACGGATGCTTGTGCATCCGTTTCCCCCTTCACCTAGCGAGACAAGTCCTCCAGAGAGGACGACGCGCCGTAAGTTCCGGCGCGTCGTCCGAGCCATATGGAGGGACGGACGGAGATCTTATTCTCCCTCCCAAGGCGGGTCCACCCTGGCAGAAACGTCCTTGGGTGGACGTCATCGTGACTGGGCTGCGGAGAATGCGTAAGCGGTCCCGTGGCCTTGTCTGGAATCCAATGCCGACGGAACATTAAGTTCAACATAACCCACTCGTTCCCCCTGGCTTGGGTGGGTATATGAATATTGCGTAAGAGGATTCCCCCACGTAAAACAAATTAGGTTAAGTTAGCTACTTTTATTTACATTATAACCAAATAAAAGTGATTTGAACTGGTGTTCTAGCAGTTAAAAGTAGTATTGACTAAGAGTGTCAGTTAAAACAACTTTAAACTGGAAATGTGTAGTCAAAACCATTGATTTTCAAACAAAACTACTTTTGAAGAACCAGTTCAGTCAAAATTACTTCTGCCTGTTTTTTGAGTTACAAGTACTTTTGAGTTTTGATGGCAACATAATAGGCATGTATCCTTATGTTTAATTTATTACAAATAACCGGCTTAGCGAGGAATATAACTAAATACATTACACATACTGAAAAAATAATTTAAATTGGCTGATAAATCTCTGAGATATGAGCATTGAAAGTTTTAGGTGGGGATAGGGAGGGGATGCTCTATCCCTTTCTCATAAAGCGTGTGTTAGTATAGCATTTGTATGGCGTTCCTGAGCCGTGACGTCACGGCTCAGTATAGTGTGCTCTCTGTCTAGCATGAAATTTAAATGCTTATATCTGCTTATATCTTATTTATTTTTGAACTAATTTTAATTTTATTTTCGTTGATGGGCTCTATTTATAATCAGCTTTTTTATGAGGTAATAAAAAAAATATAGTCATCGTGCCTATTATATACACAAAAATACCTTCCGCGTGGCAGCGCATCCTGGCATCATCCCAAGTGGCAGGCACCACGTGGTACTTCAGCCAGCCTCCAGCCTGCTCACTCCACTCGTAGTCGAATCTGTACTCTTTTGCTACAAGAACGGGAAAAGTATTTAACGAAATAACCATTAAAAGCTTTACGGGATTAGTTGAAATACATTTTACCTTTTGTTTAGTCTAATGTATCGTAAAGCTGTAAGATATGGGCACTTAAAATAATTCCCGCACAATGAATGAGATTGGTAGTGGAAGAAAACATTACATATTTTGTTACAAGTTTTTTTGTATTGAAAACAACGGTAAACAAGCTGGCGGTCCGTTTGATGGTAAGCAGAAACCGCCGTCTATGGACATCTGCAACACTAGCGGTGTTGGCGGTGCTTTGCCAGCCCGGATAGGTAGTTGTAGACTCCCTTTTTGAATCGCTTCATGTTGAAGCTCGACGGAAAGACCTTTGGGGGAAGGACATTCCATAGTTTGCAGCGTTTGCAGGTCCGCGGAATAAAGGAGCGGAAGAATCGGACGTTGTGAGATTTTCAGCTTTGCAAGATGTGGGGTTGAGCTTTTTGACGGTGTCGGGATGTGCGGTAGTGGAAATCCAAAGACTCGCTTTCTTGTCTGTCTGTTTGTCTGTCCGGTAAGAATTTTAAAATGGATTGTAATCTAACTTCCTAATGAGATAGATACTCGAAACCATAAACATAAATTAAACTTCATCATAATCAGCCAGAAGACGTCCACTGCTGAACATAGGCCCCCCCCCTTTAACCTCCACACTGAACGACGCCTGAAAGCCTGCCTTTTGCATCCACTGGATGCCAGCGACTCTTACTATGTCATCGGTCCATCTAGTGGGAGGCCTACCTACGCTGCGTCTTCCGGTGGTCTCCACTCAAGAACCTTTCTTCCCCATCGGTTATCGGTTCTCCGAGCAATGTGGCCTGCCCATTGCCACTTCAACTTGCAAATTTTAACAGTTACGTCGGCGACTTTGGTTCTTTGGCGAATACGTTTCGGATTCTATCGCGCAAAGAAACTCCGAGCATAGCTCTCTCCATTGCCCGCTGTGTGACTTTGAGTTTTTCAGCGGGGCAACTACCGGAGATTTTTCGCACCCCCTGCTCCACCGCTACCTTGGTCAGGGATAGAGGAGCTGCCGGGGACTGGGGGCCGTGATATTGTTTTGTAATTGTGTATTGGGGGGGGGGGGGGGTGCTATAATCTCCACGCTTGGCAGGCGGCTTGGAAATCACCATTAAAGTAGGAGGATGCTGCTGCCCATCCTCTGGTGGTTCTGGTTTTAGGACGTACCCGTACCCCGTACCCGTATAAATTAAACTTACCAACATCTTAATTAGCAATGCATAGCTCTCCGGCCCAAATCCAATGGCCATCAAAATATATCATAAACTACAGATAACGGATATAGAAAATAAAAATATACAAATCTCTAAAAAACATATTGCTAGTAAATATTAGTATTTAGAAGACAAAACAATTATGGAATAAATCGATCCGCTCCGCACTATATTGCCATACCCAATCAGGGTTATTATGTGTTAGCTAATATAAACATGCTACCTAATAATAACATCTGTATGTGAAATTCATATTTATGCAATAAATTATTGGGTATTGAAACTTTAAATAGAACATTGTCAGGATTGGATGAACATTCAACATTATTGCTTATACAAATTAAAACCGAACGATATTAAACAAGTAGAAAGAAAATATTTAAAACCCTCGATAAAAAAGCTGGTATTCTTCAAACGCTAAGGTAAGCTAAACATATTTTCTTGAATCACAGCAACATTATCGATTAAGTCACCTTTCAAACAGTAAAAAAAAAAACTCAATCTAAATCGGTTTAGGTGTTTGAGAGCTACGATGCCACAGACAGACAAACAGATACACGCGTTGAACTTCTTAAATTGAAATCCCACTCTTTGCGTCGGGGATTACTCAAATTATATGTTTTTTCACAATATTAGTCTTACCACTGTTTCCAAGGGATATAATCTCTAAAGTCAGCAGTATTCTTAACATCTCCATTGTAATACTTTTTGTGTTCATAATTCTTATTCTACAAACCACTGTTCTGTTAAGCGATACCTTAACAACTATTTGCAAATCATATTTTTGCAATTAAAAACCTTGTTTTTTTTGGTTTGCCGTTGTAATTTATCAGACAATAATGATATTGAGAGCGCACGTGTTGCGTGTCTGTTTAATTTTAATTGACCACGTGTTAACACGTAATTAACTCAATGTTATGTGTATTTTGTGAGAAATGTGTACGAACATAATTTGTTCTCGCATGACCCGCATATTTTATTAACTCTTTTGTTGTTATGTAAAATAAAGTTAATTCTGTAATTAACTCTACACCTGTAAAAATAGGATTCCATAATTTATTTAACTTTGATTTAATGAACCTACGTAAATGATTTTATGTACCTTTGGCAAAAGTTTAAGTACACGTCAGATCGTTAAACCTGCAGGTTTAGAATTCGTCTTAGCCTTTCGTCGTGTTTTTGTTTGTCGTTTGTTTATGAAAGAGGGTAGATCATTTTGTCTTCACCTAACTTTGAACTGTTTGACCAACCACCCGCATTCCGTCTTCCCATGAACATGGTGTATGTAACTGCACCGAAATATCGGGAGCTCCTTCCACAAACTTACCCTTGAGCTTGGTTTATTTTAACGACTCACAAAGTGTTTTTAGTTTTTTTAACCAAGTACATATACCCATAATAATAATAATGAGACCCCGATCCCTGGCTTGCCTTAACTGGCAGTCTAGGAGTGGAAACCACAAGAGCTAAGAACCTAAGCTTTGGGTGGAAGTGTCAAATTGCATAACGCTGTGAGTAGCTCTTAGTGAAAGTGCAGAATACCTCTCGACACCCTAAGCCACCCACGCTAATGTTGCCCCTCTGTTGTCTCTGTAATGTTGTCTCTACAAGTTGTTAACCTCAATAACCCAGTTTTTTTTATCCTGTACTGTACAATAGTTTATATTCCATTTTATAAACACTCCATTATTGTATTTTGTACTCAACACGAGGCCTCACTGCTGGTGTTGGTTTCAGCTCCACCAATGCCTTATACATGCTCGGAGTTTCTTTGCACGGTATAATCCGGAACGTGGATATTCGCCAAAGAACCAGAGTCACCAACATAGCTGTTAAAATTTGCAAGTTGAAGTGGCAATGGGCAGGCCACATTGCTTGAAAAATCGATAACCGATGGGGAAGAAAGGTTCTTGAGTGGAGACCACGAACTAGAAGACGCAGCGTAGGTAGGCCTCCCACTACTGACGACATTGTGAGAGTTGCTGGCGTCCAGTGGATGC
Organism: Agriopis aurantiaria; assembly: GCA_914767915.1. Taxonomy (NCBI): domain Eukaryota; kingdom Metazoa; phylum Arthropoda; class Insecta; order Lepidoptera; family Geometridae; genus Agriopis; species Agriopis aurantiaria. The sequence continues at coordinate 1,043,980 of OU611994.1, read as the reverse complement.
ACAATGCAGGCTATCGTTCAGTGTGGAGGTTAAAGGGGGAAAGGCCTATTCAGCAGTGGAATGTCTTCTGGCTGATGATGATGACGAATGCCTTACAAAAATGACCAGGCTAGACCAGATAATTTTACGAAATATAGTGTTTTAATAATAATATATGAAACTTTGGATTTGTATGACACTACAATAGTACTACTATTAATACCTCAGTGCCTTAAGACGAAAGTCTTCGACCAGTGTGTGTTACCAGTGATGACATACGGCACTGAAACGTGGTCTCTCACTATGGGCCTCATAAGCAAGCTCAAAGTCGCACAACGAGCTATGGAGAGGGCTATGCTCGGGGTTTCTCTACGAGATCGAATCAGAAATGAGGAGATCCGTAGACGAACGAAAGTCACCGACATAGCCCACTGGATTAGCAAGTTGAAATGGCAGTGGGCAGGGCATGAACAGATGGCCGATGGGGCCGAAAGGTTCTGGAATGGAGACGATGGACCGGTAAGCGCAGCGTAGGACAAGATGGACAGACGACCTAAAAGAGACCGCAAGGAAACGCTGGATGCAGGCCGCTTCCAACCGGCCCTTTTGTCCTACGGCTGAAATGATGATGATGACAATAGAAATTGGTAGGTATAAAGCTTCTACCACTAAGCTATCCATCTCTCCGTATATACAGCCTGTGTAGTCTGTATCTAATTTCGTCTTTACTCAGGTAAAAGTCGTAAAAAGCGTCAATTTTACGACCGACGCGACAGAAATCAATGTCAACTATCTACATATTTACTACTTTGTCCTCGCTCTATGTTTTATAGCCGGCGGGACAGGTCAATCAGTGAAACGAGTGATGGAAAACGTGCTTTGAATTCTTGTTAACTGTAGCCTAGAATAAAGCAAAATATGGTTTCTTTCTGAATTACCTATGAAGCGATATATGAGAATAAACGGTGGAATATCATAAAGTCATAATGTAAAATGTACGCCTCTATAGCAAAGTGACTAAATAATTAAATCACTAAATATATAAAAAACAGGACAAGTATGAGTAGGACTCGTGTTCTGAGGGTTCCGTTGGACGGTAACTCAAGTTGAAATATTGAAAGACAAACTTAACTTTGTAGTTGACTATAAGGTTCTTCTATACATTCCAACTACAAACTGTAAGTTTGTAATAGCAAAATAATTATTTTTAATTAATATAACATCAAATTTGTAAATTTTAAGGGTAGGTCTCATAGCACATATATATGTGCTATGAGACCCTGCCTCTTGCCAAATTTCATGATTCTAGGTCAACGTGAAGTACCCTATAGGTTTTGATTCCCCTGTGAAATCGCAAAATATGCGACATAAACGTTCATATCTTTTGATTGCGTTGACTTACAACTTTTATTTTTTTACAGCCGAAAGAAACCGTAGACTCAAGTATTTAGTATAAATTTCAACTTGATACCTTTACGCGTTCTTGAAAAAAAGGGCCTTGACAGACGGACAGACAGACGGACAACGAAGTTATCCTATAAAAGGGTTCCGTTTTTTCCTTTTGAGGTACGGAACCCTAAAAACGCTTAATCCTACTAATATTATAAACGCGAAAGTTTGTATGTATGTATGTATGGATGTTTGTTCCTCTTTCACGCAAAAACGACCGAATGGATTTTAATGAAAGTTTACAATAATATAGCTTATACATTTGAATAACACATAGACTATAACGGGTTGTAGTAGTGAGGCCGAAGGGCGAGCTTTACGCGTACGAAGTAGCGGGTTTCAGCTAGTGGTTGATATTCCGAAAACCTGTACGAAGCGCTTTTATTATGCGTTGCTAGTCTGTGGAATGCGTTGCCTGAATGAGTGTTCCCCAATAGTTACAATCTGGGTTTCATCAAATCACGAGTGAATCGGTTTCTTCTAGGCAAGCGTGCTCCACCGTAGATCGCATCATCGCTTAACATCAGGCGAGTTAGCGGCCAAAAACAAGCCTACTATATTTAAAAAAAAAACATAATTTAAACTTTTTTTTGTGACACGGGAATCACTCGCGAATGAATACGCCGGTTACTCCGACTACCCGCAACCGCAACCGCAACCGCATTCGGCAGTCATTTCAAAATGAGTACGCGCGCGTGACTGCGTCTCGTTTAGCACTGAAAAAATGTAACTGTTATTTTATAATACTAATTTAACCTAACCTGAAACAAAAAGTTTGTTATACCTGAAACTAACTTATAAGATTTTTTTATCGCGCTAGTGCCTTTATTTACTAAACAAAATTCAAACTAATACTAACACTACAAAATGTTAGCGCATGTAGATGGAACTGCTAATTTTCATATTACAATCGTATAAGTAAACACCACAGTTAAAACTTGCAATAAGCCCTCTGAATCTTAACTTGGTTTTACATTTCACTCTCAAAAGTAAGCAAACTTGAGTTTCATTATCAAAACCGTGAAATGCTAATTACCTACCTTGATGCCACAAAACCAAAACATGCCAAAACAAATTACCTCCCCGACTACTTACCAGGGATGTTACGGAGCTTCGACTCCGGTTCCGTTAAGTCGGAACTTCCGATTATTATTACACCTTCGGTTCCGACTTCGGCACCGACACTTTTAAATCGAAGGTTTTAATCGGAGGTCGAAGAATAAAGTAGCGGCGGCGGCCTGTGTCGACTGTTATGAACAGGTTCATACATGTCGCGCGGGGAATCCCCCCGACTCCCACTACGTGCACTCTACCGTCAATTATTTTTTCACTTGTTAATTTGTTACGCATACAAAACGTTCATATATATTTTAATTTCTTGTTTATTTGTTAATATGCCATTTTTTTTTCATTTTTTGTGTCTTATTTTATAATTAATTGAAAATTGAAATGAAAAATATTTGACTAAATAATGTTTTATTTGTCCTTAAATAAAAATTCTCTCATGCCACCACTTCTGATCCTGCCTCCGACTCCAATTCCGACTCCGATAAAGCAAATTTAAAAACTTGACTCCGCCTTCGGTTCCGATAAAACTACCTCCGTTACATCCCTGCCACATACCATTTGAAGACTTAAAGACGCTGAAAGGTATCAGATGGCGCGATCTCAAACAATTTAGGAACGTAATTATTGCTATCTTGTACCGCTTCTTTATAATTACTGTGCTCGAGGAATTACGCGGTTTGAACTTTGAATCATACTATTAATAGGTCTAGGTAGAGATATTCCTCTTTTGTATTCCAGCCACTGAGACAATGTGTCTGACAGCTGCAATAACATTGTTAAATATTTGTTGTGCGAACTGCTAGTCTGTGGAATGCGCTACCTGAATGGGTGTTCCGCGATAGTTACAATCTGGGTCTCTTCAAATAACGAGTGAATCGGTTTCTTCTAGGTAAGCGTGGTCCAACGTAGACCGCATCATCGCTTAACATCAGGCGTGATGGTGGTCAAACGCAAGCCAATTAATTATAAAAAAAAAAAGTATATATATTTGTATTGCCACTGTTTTGCCCTAGTAGGTAGGCGATGTCCTGTCACAGACCTCGATTTTTTTTCTGAATTTTGACAGCCCAACTTGCCAGTTCCCACAACAACTTCAACTTTCGAGAAATCGGGCCCTTGGGGACCGGGAGCTCACCTCATTTAAAATAATCTTTCAGAGCATGTGGTTAATATGACGCGTGACCACAATGCTGGCGTGTTTCTGGCTCCACGCATAAGCGTTGCCATTCAGCGTGGTAATGCCACCAGCCTGCTGGGTATGCTGACAACTGGTAGTGGGCTTGAGCTAACTGTATTTGTAGTGTTAGTATTAGCTTGTATTTTGTTTAGTTAATAAAGGCACTTGACCATATAAAAAAAAGAGAAAAAACTCCGTCTTGAGCTTTTTGATGCATTACAGCGAAGAGCTGTAAGAATTGTCGACGATCCCAAGCTCACCGAATACCGGTCTCTCTGTATCTTACCTAAATCGCATTTATAACGGGGAGTGTTCTGAAGAACTATTTGATCTGATGCCGGCGTCACGGTTTTATCATCGCAATAGCCGCCATCGCCTGAAAGCTCATCCACATATCATAGATCGGTGGAAATCGCACACTGTGCGATTCACGCGATCTTTCTTGCCTCACACCTGCAAAATGTGGAATGTGTTACCCTCCGCGGTTTTTCCGAGAAGCTACAAAATGTGGTTCTTCAAAAGCGAGTTAATAGATTCTTAAAGGGTCGGTAACGTAGTTGTGATGGCTTTGTTGTTACATGTACCCATAGGCGACGGTAACTGCTTACCACCAGCCCATCTGCTTGTTTGCCACCCATGGCACCCATGGCAAAATTAACAGATATGTGGATGAGCTTTCTGGTGGTGGTGGCTAGTGATGTGGCAGCTAGTGTGATGGGTGGTAAAACTGCGACGCCGGCAATCAGATCAAACAGTTCTTCAAAACACTGCCCGTTGAAAATGCGATAAAAGATACATGGAGACATTGGAGACCCAACATTTGTTTTTGTTCAAAACTAAACTCTTTATAAATGTATATCCCCTTGCTTATAAAATGGAACCCCGTTCACCAGTTGGCTGCTAATTAATTTTGCTCAATTAATTATCGCCTTCGCGAAAAAGGTTGATTTATGAGTTGCTGAGAATAATTAGCATTTTGTGACTTCACTTGTACTGGGCATGATTTAAGGTGAAATGGTGGCTGTTGATAAATTAATCTTTTAAGCGAATGCTCGTTTGATTATCTTGCAGGCTGACTGGCTAGCTGCCCTAGTGTCAACATTTTCGAAGAAACGATGCTATCTAATAAACCCCTAAATCACTGCACACCTCGTGAGTGCTTGAGCTACAACACTTAATCCCTCCTTTCCCCTTAGACAACAAGACAGGTCAGATAATACATAAATACCATCCCTACATAGTCGACATGCCAACATGGTAATGGTCAGAAACTTGTCACCGACTCGCAGTGGGCCATTATTTATTAAAAAAATGAAGAAAAAAAATCGGGAAATTTTTGCACACACGGTCATCTGACCCCAAACTAAGCAAAGCTTGTGTATGGCTACCAGTGACTGATATACATACATATATAGATTTAGTTATTATTTGTTGTTATAGTGTGTAGTTGTGTACTATAATCATGCCAAGTTTAACGCTTTTACGTATTATCGTATAATGAGCGCCCGAAACTGCACCTAACTTTTTAACTGTTCTCCAACCACCCGCATTCTTCAGTCTTCCCGTGAACATGGTGCATGTAACTGCGCCGATATATCGGAAGCTCATTCCACAACCTTACACGGTAAATATTACGTAAATAATCATATAACTTTAGTAAATAGCCGTGATAGTTTAAAACAGTGTATTACATAATATTCTGTGAAAATTTCAACAGGCTATCTATTACGGTTCGAAAGATACAGCCATTTAGGAAGGACGGACACACAGACAATGTAAGCTTAGTAATAGGATCCTGTTTTTACCGCTTGGTTTCGGAACCCTAAAAAGGAGAACACTGTTTTAGACTATCACGGTTGTTCACTAAAGTTATATGATTATTTACGGGATATTTACCGTGGTAAGGTTGTGGAATGAGCTCCCGATATTTAGGCGCAGTTACATGCACCATGTTCACGGGAAGACTGAAGAATGCGGGTGGTTGGTCGAACAGTTAAAAAAGTTAGGTGCAGACATAACGATCTACCTTCTTTCTTAGCCTAAAAAGGAGATCAGATGGTGATTGGAGACTAAGAACGGCCAAATAAGTTAGAAATGAAATAAATATTCGGTACATTTTTGCACACACGGTCATCTGACCCCAAACTAAGCAAAGCTTGTGATATGGCTGCCAGAGACAGATATACATACATATATAGTTTTAAATACATACTTAAATAGATATTAACAACCAGATATAGAACAAACACAAATGTTCATCACACAAATGTTTGTCCTACGTGGGAATCAAACCCACGCCCTCAAGCTCAGAAGGTAGGTTCACTACCAATTGGACCAACGGTTGCCTGGATGAAATTGATACTTTAGATGGTACACTCGTGGTGTATTTTCCTTGTTCCTAAGAACAAAGTTCATGCTGCAATTCTTCTAAACAAAAACCTTTCATACATCAAGAGGGTAAGTTTAACAAATTCGATCGACAGATTGTTGAACAAGTTCTGGAAGGCCGCTCACGTAGCCATCCCACTATCCCACGCAATAACAGGGAATTTCAAGTAAACTGCGGCGAAACAAGCCGAATCGATAACTAGGTTTCGGCCTTGTCAGGACGAAATTTGGAAAGTTTCTGTCGAGAATTAGTCACGCGTGTGTCCGCGGTAAAGATAATGTTTACAATATACCGGCCAAGTGCGAGTCGGGCTCGCGCACTGAGGGTTCCGTACCACCACAAAATTCAATAACTAAATTACCAGTTATAACTTGGTAATGAACAGAAACTTGTCACCGACTCGCACTTGGTTTTTTTTTTTGTTATACTTTAGAGTGTGTACTATAAGCATGTTAAGTTTGACGCTTGTAAGTATTACCGTTTCTACATTAGAGCTAATACAAAATACGTTAAAAAATACGTTTGTTGTATGGGGACCTCCCTTTCGTTTTTACTTTTTAAACTTTTTTATTATTTGTTAGTCAATCCACTGTAACATTACATACTCTGTGAAAATTTCAATTCTGGCTATATATTACGGTTCGAAAAATACAGCCGTTATTAGGTAGGACAGACAGACGGACGCACAGACAGACAGACAGACATCGTAGGCTGAGTAATACCCTTTTTACCCTTTTGGGTAACCTAAAAATTAAACAAATGTAAAACCACCATATTAAACCACAGTACAATGGTTGTATTGACTTTTTTTAATTAATGATAGGCTTTCATTTGACCGCCAACTCGCCTGATGTTAAGCGATGACGCGGTCTACGATGGAGCACGCTTGCCTAGAAGAGACCGATTCAGTCGTGATTTGAAGACACCCAGATTGTAACTATCGGGGAAGTAAGTGTGAGCTGTTTGTTTGTCATAAAATAATAGAGCGACTCCGAAGCTAAGTTTCGATACAAACGTCCTAGCTTTTCGATATTTATCAAACAAACTATTATATAATATATTATATTTATGATGCTATGCTATTAACAACTAAAACTTAATATTACTGTATTATTGGTAGGTAGTACCTACGTTATGATTCACGATTGTGTTGAAAGTGATCAATTAGACTAATTCATGAAATGTGGTGGAGCGCCAATGCACGTAGTTGCATTTTCATAATTTGCCGCGCTTTTTCTGAGGTGTCGATAGGTCGCACAGACCTGTCTGCTTGTCAATGATTGGCGGACAGACCAACCCACGCTCACTTTGGTCTCGGAAGAATAACATGGTGGATACTCGTATTTTACGTGTAAACCTTTTTCATCGCTCTCGCTAAAATTATTAATAGAAAACCATATTCTGCTACCTATATAGGACTATAAAACTCTTGAGTGGACTGTGAAGTGGTGTGTCGTGATATATCGCATGTACTTGCGCTAAATAAACTTCTACATGAGAAGGTGCCGGCCGGCTAACCTGGTGTATGTCTTTTTACACAAAATAAAAGAAGGAACCTGCAGAGGAGACTTGCCAGCCCCCTCACCGGACGATTGGGATGAAAGCGGGTCATTTACAGGTCAGTGCAGGTTTTTTAGTGCTTCCATATCGACTCTCAGAAATTCTAGTTCCTAGGTGCTACGCCCCTATTTCTTTTCATAAAAAACCGTGAGCAATCACATTCAGGAAGGGCTATTTACACGCCCCTCCATAGTTTGGTCCTTTTCGAGTCACGGATTGTCCAGTGAACTGCAGATTCACGTAATTTTGGTGAATTCTCACAACATAATTCATACCTATATATTCACGTAATTTTGGTGAATATCTTACGCAACGCCCCTTATTAAATTCAGATTTATGTAATTTTGGTAAATTCTGATAACTTACGCCCTATTTTACGTAACTTATTGGTAAAATCTCTAATATTTAACGCTCAAAGTTAACCTACGTAATTATTTGGTAGGCTAACTTACGCCCAGTTATACTAGGTTCAATTGATTTAATTGTTGGAATTCTACGTATTAATTGGTAGAATTAATCTACGATTTAATTTCATTCTATCTAGTACCTACTTACATTCCGCTTCATCTAAACTATAAAAACATTTCGCCGCTTCGCCATTGGAGTTTCGCCATAACTCCGCTCCGCCATTTTGAGTCGTTTCCAAATCGTTTGAATTTAACTTAGTGTGTTTGAATTTGTTTCAATACTACCTACTTACCGCTGACGATTTGTTTTTTCGTGTTATTGTCGATTTATATCTGTGAACATGACGGAAAAGCAAACCGATCAGGAAGTAATGTTAGTTTTAGTGAATCAAAAGAAAGAATTATTGTTTCAACGTATGAATCGATTGTATAATTTGTCAAAAAGTGTTATTTCTTTTGATTCATCTTCGCGATCGAATGAAAGCTTCCTGGCTGAGTCAGAAACTATTGATGTTTTACGTGATAAATTCGAGTCTTTGGTAGACGAATACAATAAAATAAAAATACAATTAAAATCAGACACAGTTCCTGATTACGCGTGTCTCGAGTCATTTGAAGATTTGTACATACGAGTGAAACGCGTTCGTAACAAACTCAGCGCCAGCGCTGCCGTAGCCGGGAATTCTAGGGTGTGTTCACATGGGGCGAGTAACTCGACTATGCCTGTATTGAAATTGCAACCTTTAGTGATTCCTAGTTTTGACGGACGCCCTGAAAACTGGAACCTGTTTTACGAGTCGTTTAAAGCAAATATTCACTTAAACGAACAATTGTCTGACGCGCAGCGAGTGCAGTACCTAATATCAAAGCTTACGCATGAGGCGCTTAAATTCACCGCGGGTATTGTTCCGTCTGGTGAAACTTATAGCATACTATGGGAAAGTTTAGTTAAAAAATTCCAAGACAAACGTGCATTAGGAAGTTTTTACCTGAATAATATTCTTGACTTGAAAGCAAGCTCGCACAATGCAAACACCCTCGAGGCACTGATAGGTAAGTTCTCGGCGTCGATTGCAGCGCTCAAGCAGTTACAAATCGAAGATTTGACTGATTTTATTTTTGTCCAATGCGCGCTTAGGAAGTTGGACACGCAGACCATCCAGTCTTTTGAACTGACTGTTAGGGACACTGAAATACCTACTACCAAACAGCTGATAAGCTTTGTACAGGATCAAGCGAAGATATTGGAACGTTCGCGACCTAACACTTTTAATAAACCGCCCGCCAATACATCGACTCGTGATTCACGTAGTCAAAATACCTACAAGTCTTTCGTCGCGACGGAACAAAGCGCTCAATCACCTGTTGGTGCACCGCCCGCTGCAGCGCCCTCTATGCAACGCAGCGGATGCGCATTCTGTGGTAGTAGTGATCACGTGCAACTTTATAATTGTCTACAATTTAAAAAAGGTGATCCACATAGTAGGTATCAATTCATTAAATCGAAGCATGGTTGTGTAAACTGTCTTAGTACAGTACATAACCTTCCGAAGTGCAATTCTACTTCCGTCTGCGAACGCTGCCGAAAGCGCCACCATAGTTTACTTTGTTTCAGTAAAAATAATGGTGAAAATAATAATAGTTATTCGCATACCGCTATGACACATAGTGACGTACATATTATGTCACCGTCTTTCACGCCCGCGCCTTGCGTGGATGCAGAAGTGAACTCGCCGCCGCCGTGCATTCCGACAGCTTCGCTTGTTCTGGAAGCCGCTACGCAATTGCAACCTTACGCGCCCAGTCATAAGGGCCATGTTAGCATGCCAGTAGCATCAGATGCTGATAATAACGCTTTACCGTTTTCGCTGTCGCCACCATCATCTCATAATACCGCAGTGCTACTCTCAGCTGGATCGAAACTGAAGTCGACGGTTCTGTTGTCTACGGCGCAAGTATATGCACGCCCTAAAGGTTGTACGACGTCATCAGTAGTGAGGTGCTTGATTGATAACGGGTCTCAAAATAATTTGATCACGACTGATTGTTGCCGGAAATTGAATTTAGCAATAACGCCACTGCATAACTCCTTTGTAAAAGGTGTTGGTGCAGCTTCACGTCCGATTATTGGTTATGTTTACTTCGACATCCAATCGCGCGTTTACCCAGAGCAGCAGTATACAATTTACGCGCTTGCAGTTGAATGTATCGCGGAGCAGTTACCGACTCATTTTCTTGAGTGCGACAGTGGCATTTTTGCAGAACTTCCGCTCGCTGATTTGAGTTGGAATATACCGGGTGATATTGATGTCATACTGGGAGCTCAACTCTTCCCATACATCTATTTGGGTAATAGGGTTGAGTGTGACTCGCATGCCCCACCCGCCTTATCGACGACATTTGGCTGGATTTTGATGGGTGACTACCCTCGTACGGATATTAAAACCGCCTCTTCCTTCTCCGCGTTGGCATTGAACGATTTAGTCCAGAAATTTTGGGAACTTGAAGAAGTGCCAACGAAGAAATTTCTTTCACCGGAGGAGACAGAATGCGAGAATATTTTTACCTCCAGCGTGAGTCGTGATGATGTGGGTCGCTACACAGTATCTTTGCCATTTTGTAGAGATCCTTCAGAGTTGGGTAACTCGCATGCTGCCGCTTACCGCCGCTTTCTGACGCTTGAACGAAAATTCCGCCTATCACCAATATTGCGCGAAAACTACAATAAGGTGATTCAAGATTATCTTGATAACGGGTACCTCAGTCCTGTTGAAGGTTCTGAGCTAACTCCCGATGGTTATTATATACCACATCACGCCGTGGTTCGGCCCGACAAACCGATGCCGCGAATCGTGCTAGACGCAAGTGCGAAAACGCACACTGGTCTTTCGCTCAACGATGTATTACACATTGGCCCAAATCTGCAAGCTGATTTGTTTCTTCTACTTCTAGATTTCAGATTATTTCCCATCGCTATGAACGCTGATATAAAACAACATTATTTACGTATTGGTGTACCGGTTGACCAGCGTAAATACCTTCGTATTTTATTTCGGTTCAATGAATCCGAAGAAGTTCGCACTTTTGCCTTCAATAGGCAACCGTTCGGTCTCAAGTCAAGCCCGTACATAGCTATGCGCACTGTGCGACAGCTGGCTTTAGACATGAGTCCAAATTATCCTGACGCCGCTAAAGTGGCTGAAAGCAGCCTATACATGGATGACCTAGTTCATTCAGTCCAAAATGAAGAAACTGCGATGCAGCTAGCTAAAGACTTAATTAAACTTTTCAAAGCAGGTGACTTCGACTTGGTCAAGTGGTCGAGTAACTCTCCAGCTCTCTTGGATAGTCTTCCCGACTCACATCGCAAGTCACTCGAGTTTGATGTTGGTAATGACGCTTCAAAGGTTTTAGGACTTTCATGGGAACCATGTGAAGACAATTTCTTCTTCACATCCGCCGCGATAACAGAAAAGTGCACGAAGAGAAATATACTCTCGGTAGTTGCACGGTTGTTCGATGTGCTCGGATTGGTTGCGCCAGTGATTCTCTACGCAAAACTGCTTATCAAAGAATTGTGGTTGGGCAGTTTTGAATGGGACGCTCTAGCACCAGAACATATTCGCACCCGGTTTGCCGCATTAACGCAAGAATTTCCTCTGCTAGACACGTTACGGATCCCACGACATATAGGTGTCGAAATAGATTGTGAACTACGCCTTGTGGCGTTCTGTGATGCTAGCATGAACGGTTTGGGTTGTGTCGTATACGCTCATTGCACTTACCCATCTGGCATTCAAACTCGCCTTCTCTGCGCCAAGTCAAAGGTTTCGCCAACAAAAATAACTACTCTTGCTCGCCTTGAGTTATGCGCTGCTTTGCTCATGTCAAAGCTAGTAAAAACTGTGCGAGATACTTACGCACCATGCATTCCTATTACTGGAATGTATGCGTTCTCTGATTCTACGATAGCTCTATCGTGGATTCATTCCTCTCCACACCGCTGGTCGATTTTCGTGAGCAACCGCGTCGCACAATGTCAGGAAAATTTGGCAGCAAAACATTTCTACCACGTAGCTGGTGCCATAAATCCTAGCGACTGCCTTTCACGAGGTATGCTCCCATCGCAACTTTTATCACACGATCTGTGGTGGAATGGTCCCCCGTGGATTCGCTGCGCTCTTGAGGAATGGCCGATCAAGCCATTCTCTCCCGCTGACTGTAATGAACTACCTGAGCACAAAGCAACTGCGATGGCTGTTACTACGCATACAGAGCCACCGTTGCTATATGCCCTAGCCCAACGGATTTCCTCGTGGGAAAAATTGCTCCGTATCATTGCATATGTGTTAAAATTCGCTCGACCTAAATCAATGGTTGACCCCCGGTCTGTATTGGGATTGGCAGCAGCAGAGAAGACTTTACTGCGTGCTGTTCAAGCTGTATACTTTGCTGAGGACATCAAACTGATAAAGACAGGGAAGTTACTTCCGAAGAAACTACAAAGCCTTGCAGTCTTCTTAGACGAAGAAGGAATTTTGCGAATTGGAGGAAGACTTTCAAAGGCAGACCTTCCTTTTGAAGTCAAACATCCAGTCCTCCCAAAACGCGACCATATCGTCGATTTATTGATACAACATCAACATGTTATGAATTGTCATACTGGACCTGGACTTCTTATGTCCATAATACGACAACGCTACTGGATATTAGATGCCAGAACGGTCATTAGATCGAAATTGCGGAAATGCAACACTTGTTTCAAGGTTAATCCAACGCACTCAACGCCAATGATGGCAGACCTTCCCGCGTATCGTGTCTCTGAAACTTCAGCATTTGCCCATACGGGCGTTGATTATGCAGGACCGATTCGCATAACGCTTTCACGACGCAGAGGCCAGCATGCACAGAAAGCCTGGGTGGCTTTATTTGTCTGTATGCAGACACGTGCTTTGCATACCGAGCTTGTATCGGATCTGACCTCTCAAACCTTTCTGGCAGCGTTCAAACGCTTTATCGCCCGTCGTGGTCCAGTCTTATGTCTTTATTCAGACAACGCTACAACATACGTTGGTGCGAAAGCCCAATTAGATGAGCTCTATAGCTTTTTACAGAGCTCTACCTTCAAATCTTCGCTCTCTAATGAATTGTTATCCCGACGCATTGAGTGGAAAATGATCCCACCACGGGCCCCGACTTTCGGAGGTTTATGGGAAGGGAACATAAAAAGCATGAAGACACACTTATATAGAGTGATTAGAAGTCAACTTCTCACTTATGAAGAACTTCAAACCGTTCTGACGCAAATAGAGTGCATTTTAAACTCTCGCCCTTTGTGCGTGCTGTCCTCAGATCCGCACCCAGAGGTATTAACTCCGGCGCATTTTTTGATGTCTACGCCATTGCAATACTTACCCGCAGCCGATATGTCCGATCAACGTGTGAACTTGCTAGAGCGAAAACAGTTGCTAGACAGTATGGTTCAGTCCTTTTGGAAGAAATGGCATCTAGAGTATTTGCATACGTTGCAAGTTAGACAAAAATGGGCTACTCCAGACAAACCGGTAGAACTAGGAACTGTAGTTCTCGTAGAGCAAGAGAATACCGCTCCATTGAACTGGCCATTAGGAATTATTACTGAAGTTTTCAAGGGTTCGAATGACACAATCCGTGTCGCAATTGTCAAAACCAAATTTGGTATTTACAAACGCGCTGTCACGAAGTTATATCCTATTCCCACGCAATAATAGCCAAGCTTAAACATAATAATTATCAGTAGTTAAGTATAATTCATAATTTTAACTGTTTAATTTTTTATTTCGCTATGTATTCTGACCAGTCATGAAGTTAGTTCGTTTTGAAAGATCTGACGACCTTCCAAGGCGGGGTGCATGGTGGAGCGCCAATGCACGTAGTTGCATTTTCATAATTTGCCGCGCTTTTTCTGAGGTGTCGATAGGTCGCACAGACCTGTCTGCTTGTCAATGATTGGCGGACAGACCAACCCACGCTCACTTTGGTCTCGGAAGAATAACATGGTGGATACTCGTATTTTACGTGTAAACCTTTTTCATCGCTCTCGCTAAAATTATTAATAGAAAACCATATTCTGCTACCTATATAGGACTATAAAACTCTTGAGTGGACTGTGAAGTGGTGTGTCGTGATATATCGCATGTACTTGCGCTAAATAAACTTCTACATGAGAAGGTGCCGGCCGGCTAACCTGGTGTATGTCTTTTTACACAAAATAAAAGAAGGAACCTGCAGAGGAGACTTGCCAGCCCCCTCACCGGACGATTGGGATGAAAGCGGGTCATTTACAGGTCAGTGCAGGTTTTTTAGTGCTTCCATATCGACTCTCAGAAATTCTAGTTCCTAGGTGCTACGCCCCTATTTCTTTTCATAAAAAACCGTGAGCAATCACATTCAGGAAGGGCTATTTACACGCCCCTCCAAAATGTTTTATTTATAATTAAAAATTAAAATAAAAATGTACTTGGAAGTCGTAGCTAAGGATATAGGCAACACAATATTAAACTTGAAAAATAAATTAAAAAAAAGAAGATAAACAAACACGAATAAAAAAAAAGAAGGATTCGTATACTTTCGGATTGGTCGCATAGACATTTTATTAAAATGGGTTTGTTTGGTTAACTTCTTCTTCTTCAAGTGCCTCTCCACTACTGGAGGTTGGCCGTCAGCTTAGAGAACTTCTCTCTATCTTATGCCAAGCGGAATAGTTGTTCGACGCTGGCTATGCTGGTCCACTCCCGGAAGTTGCGTAACCACGACTTTTTCCTTCTTCCAGCGAGTCGCCAACAAAATAACTGGAAAAAATAAATCATCCAAGTAAACGAAATTGCGTATTGAATTTAGAATAATTTTGGAGTTGGTTTTTAAAATTGATAATTACTATCCGTCATGCCTGATTGACTGGCCTCGTTCAGATACAAATCAGAATTTTTGATCTGTAAATTTGTAGTCACCAGATTCAACAGTTGGTAAGAGTATTTGTACAGAAACCTCTTCAAACCTCAAAGGACAAATTAATTTGAGATTGTAAAGTTACATTCTAAATCGAAGTTCCGCGAGCGAGATGTTGGGGCCGATTATACTCAGTGTTTGAGTTAAGATCTGTTTCAAGTTAGGTTTGAGTTTTGAATGGCTTTGGATCTCTTATCTAGACGGTGGCAGCAACTTACGACCCCATTCTAGTAGAGATAATGGTACAATGTAGAGGTCTTGATTCCTCGTGGCTTATTTAAGAGTACTCTCATCTTAGAATAACTACACAAAGAAACCAAAATTCAATAAATACATTCGCAAAATTTAAGCCATTCAAATGGTGTCATATATGACACCAAAAATATACAAAAAAATTACTATGACAATTTGCGCGGTGAAATCGTACCACAACAAATCAGAAAAGCAGCATAAGAGTTATGGTGTGGCATTCCACAGGTAATCCATTAATTTTCTTGCTTAAATCGTTTAAAATACCAATCGAAACGTAAGCTACAGAGCGAATTTGTAGCTTACGTTTTGAGAAGGCGTTGTTTGAAAACTTACCTTCTCTGAGTAGTTATTCTAAGACTCTCATATTTTTTGACAAATAAAGCAATGTCATCTGGTTTTTTGGCGTACTTATTCTATGAAATGGAAAAATCTATGGAAAATGATATTTCTGTAATAAACACAACTGTTTTTGTTTTAAATATTTTTTTTAACATTTCTTTTTTTTTTTTTTTTAATTGAAAATACCGGTAACAAATTTTTGAAAAACTCATCATTTTAACTTGTTACTTCCAATTTACAAACGTAGTTTTTCGTAAAACTGTGTAGGAGGGAAAGGTTTGAGAGTGGATTTCATTACTGACATAAAATAAACAATTTTAATGTTATGGTTTTCTTGTTTGATGTTTGTATTGGAAATTACGGCGTTTTTTTTTGTTTTATGCCCGAAAATCCATCTAATAATATTTACTTACAATTTATTTGACTATTTCGTTATTACTATTGCCATAATTAAGCTCAGGTTGGTGATGCATTTAACGATTTCAGCCAAAATAAGTAGAATACACACATATATCGTAACTGTACGTAAAATTCGAAGTAAGTAAAAACAAACGTCAAGCAATGCAAAAAAAAGCTAGTCACATCTTTAACAATGTGGAGATAGCCAGGCTGCTAAAATTTTAAACCGGGCGACACGGAGCACACGTGCGAGAGCGGGATGTCCGTATACTTATATGCGTGTGCAAGACGCATAAATCTGGGAGAAAATACGGTTTCTATAGGACAGCGGATAAAACCAACAGAGCGCTATTCCACAAATATATGCCTTATCCGCGCCATAAACATTTTGAAATATTGGGGATTCTTTTTTTTTTGAAGTCGTGTGAAATACACCCCCACAAGTCGATTTATAGACTCAAAAGCCCCTACTTACAAAAAATTACGCATTCTACCCTCAATGATTGACCATCAACTCGATATTCCGGAATCGTAGTGGATGTTTCCACGAACCAGTTTACTCTGGTTCAAATTCAAATTCAAATTCAAATTATTTATTTGTCAGAACATGGTAGGTACACATACATATAAAGTAGCATACATGGTCGTAAGAATGGAGACGTATCTCATGTCCTTGCCTGTTACAGCGTACAAATGTTAGTTTTTTATTAATATTTTTATTAGTTTTTGTTAAAGTTAAAAAGGAAAAAAATAAACAAAATGATGTCTATGTTAGAATATTGTTAGAATCATATTTTGGTTTAGTTGTATTTTATACCTTAATTAGATGTTTATTACTACCTATCTAAGCTATTATTATTATTATTATTTTATTTGTTTATGTCTACATTACATATCAAAACATTTTTATCATTAAGGAATTCTGAAATTTCATAGTAGCTTTTTTGTGCTAATAAAGTTTTTAGTTTATTTTTAAACATTCCAACATTTAATTCTCTGATGATTTTAGGAATTTTAGTATATATTAAAGGAGCCATACAGAATACACTTTTTTGCATGAGTGCAGTTTTGGCCGTACGTGGGCACAGCTTCATCTCGGCCTGTGTGCGAGTTCGAATACCAGCATCAGTCCAACTACCAAAGAGATGTGGATTTAATTTTACAAAAGTAGCTATTTCTAATATGTATAGAGATGGTAATGTCAGAATATTGTGTTTTAAAAAGAACGGTTTACAGCTATCAGTCTTATGAAGATGAAACATTGCCCTGACGCACCTCTTTTGGGCTTTGAAAGCAATCCTTTTGTCAGTAGAGTTCCCCCAGAAAATAATCCCGTATCGTAGAATAGATACTGCCATGCCATAATATGCAGTAATTAGAGCTTCTTGATTAATAACTAATGACAATTTAAATAGTGCGTATGCCGTCGAGCCCATTCTTTTCGTTAATGTATCTATGTGTGCTTTCCAATTAAGTTTACTATCGATGGTCAATCCAAGAAATTTAGTTGAGTCCACTTCCTGTATGACTCTACCATTATATTGCAAAACTATTTTATCACGTACTGTACGCTGCCGAAAGTGGATGATATTCGTTTTGTCTAAATTTATTTTTAAGTTATTGTCATCTAGCCATTGAATAATTGATTTTAAACTATTATTTATTTCCGATTCGTAAGTGATTTTATTTTTACAATTAATAGTAACTGTGCTGTCGTCTGCGAAGAGAGTCGTAGGATGGTCTAGTGCTTTAGGCAAGTCATTGATATATCCTATAAATAGAAGAGGGCCCACTACACTGCCTTGCGGGACTCCGAAGTTAGGAGTACGTGCTTTAGACCGATGAATTATTTCTTGTTTTTTATGATGGTTTATTTCTGTAATCTCAGTATAATGTTTTCTATTACTTAAGTATGATTTTATAAGGTCTAGAGTATTTCCTCTAATGCCATATGTTTCTAGTTTTTGTAAAAGTATATCGTGGTGAACATAATCAAAAGCTTGGGTCATATCGCAAAATATTGCGCAAACTGGAATAGTTGCATCTATGTTGGTCATAACATTATCTAAAAAATCATATATTGCCATATTTATTGTTTTATTTTCCCTAAATCCTTTTTGTTCGTTACAAAGTATACTTTTCTTTTCCATGTAATTGTAGAGCTGCGTGTAAATGTATTTTTCAAGAATCTTTGAAAATATAGGGATAAGTGAGATTGGTCTATAGTTATCTATGCATTCCCTATTTTTCTTTTTGAATATAGGTTTAATAATGGAGACCTTAAGTGCGTCAGGATATGTACCTGCACTAATACATAGATTCATAATGTAGCTTAAGTGTCCACATATGTATACAGCAACTTGTTTAATAATATTTGTAGAGATTCCATCGTACCCTACACTATTTGTATTTTTTAACGCAATGATTATCTTAAATATGTCTAATGCAGTGCTCGGAAGAAAAAACATTGAATTGGACCTACTTGTAATTAATGAGTTTGTTTTCTGACTATTATTTTTAATGGGTTCAATTTTATCAATGAAATGGTTGTTGAATGCATTGCAGATTTTATTTGGGTCAGTGATTATATTGTTATTAACTTTTATTCGCAATATAGACTCATTTTGTATCTTTTGTTTTGAACTATTTATTATATTCCACGTGCATTTAGACTTATTCGTTGCCATTTTTATAGCGTAGTCGTTTTGAGCTCTTTGGGTGAGCTTAGTGATTTTTTTAAACAGCTTTGAATAATTTACTAGTTTATTCTTATTGCTACAATTTCGGTGTCGTCTATATTGCCATAAGAGTTTTCGTTTATTTTTACTACATAGTTTGATGCCACGTGATATCCATTTTGGCTTTTTAACTGATTTAACAATTTTTTGTGTGAAAGGAAAACACAAATCATAAAATAATTTAAACGTGTCAATAAAGTAATTATACGCATCATTAGGGTCGTCAATACTATATAGGTCTGAGAAGGAGAGATTTTTAATGTGCGATATAAACTTCGATATATTTTCTTGACTATAGTCACGCCGTTTTATGTACCAGCTATCAATGATGCATTTTTTGTCTACAGGACACATCAGTAGTTGAGCTGTGTGGTCGGATAGCGCGAATTCAACCACGTCAGCCTTGCAATTATTTTTAAAATCATGAGCGATATTGTCTATGCATGTTTGACTACTTAATCGGGTTGGTTGTTTAAATGTTAATTTGAGATTAAAACTTGCTAGCAGTTGCTCTAACTTTCGGGAATTTATATCTGGTTTTAAAATATTAATGTTATAATCGCCAGCAACAACCATATGTTTGTATTGCTTTTTATACAGGATCTGAAGAAGATTATCTAGCTCTGTAAAGAATACTTTTAAATGCTTTGATTTTTGTTTAGGTACTCGATAGATACATACAACCAAAATCTTATAGGGAATTAATTCTACGGCACAGCACTCAAACACTCCCGAAATTGATAGAGCCTTAATTTCCGGAAGCTCCCTATACTGAAATCCACTTCTAATTAAGATACAAGCTCCGCCTCTTGAAATATCTGATCTACAAAAACTGGACGCTAGTTGGTAGTTAGCTAACACTAGATTGCTTTCAGAGCCCAACCTAATGTTGTGCTCCGTCACACAAATAACATCAACGTTAAAATTGTTTTCAGAGCGCAGTTCATCTAAGCAAATAGTTAGCTCATCAGCTTTTCGTAATAAACCTGCGATGTTCTGATGCATTATACATATATATTTATTTACGAAAAAACTCTACATTTGGTTGCTTGTTATTTTTACCGTTTTCTGAGTCATAGCTTGGATTTATATTGTTATAATTAGTTTCCCTGATTGCATATGCGACATTGTTTAATATGGTACGCAGACCATAATTTTTTAACATACCCGAACGAAGATGGAATATATTATTGTCGTATGATAGACATGAATTAGAGTCAAAAACATATGCATACTTATGTGTCAGATTATCTAAATATAGTGATTTATTAAAAATATCAATTCTAAAGTTATATGAGCTCAGATAATTCATTACTTTAGAATCCGGGGAATATTTATAGGTAGGTAGACATATAATAAAGTTTGTATGTTTTATATAACACAGAGCCTCTCTAGTGAGATGGATAAGTTTGATGTAGTCACAGTCACTAGTCTCTTTAAAGTCCTCCTCTCCAATGAGCACCACGCAGTAGTCGTTCATAGTCAAGTCCGCAACTTTTGTTTCTATTCCTCGTAAAATTTCTTGAATGCCTCCGTTAGGTGTGAGGTAGTGTCGTAGTAGAGTACCTCCACTTGATGAATTTAGTGTGCTTTCAGCTACGTGCAGTACTCTATTTTGTTTATTTGAGCTAATTAAAATAATATTGCTTAGTTGCTGTGAAGACTCTGTTCTCTGTGTTATGTGTGTTGGAATCTTATTTAGGTAGTTTTCGGGTTCAGCAAAAATTTCTTTATTCTGTGTTTTGGATTTAGTTTTAGGTTCATTGATCTTCTTTTTGCAGAAGTTTTGTGATTGGTCTTCTTTCTCTATATTATGTTCTGTTTGTACTTCCTTATCATAAAATGTTTTTTCATTTAAAATTAGCGCTGTTTGTTTATATGTTCTTTTTGGTGTGCTTATCTTTTTGGGTGTACTATTTAGCTTTGCTGGGCTTTGTGTAATCTTTTTGTATAGCTCATTTTTCTTACATATATCTTACTGGTTTATCAGAGCAAATACAAAATAGACTTTAGGCAGCCAGAAGATTCACTCTTTCGGGACTTACGCAGAACTGAAAGAAAGCAAGAAAGAAAGAAAATACATTTTATTCGACACCTTTACAAAAACTTATATCTAAAGGATACAATCAGCGTCGAATGGGTCCGTTTCGGCATAACTCGTTTTTTAGCCCGATTTTGTTGGCTTCACTTGTACATTTTGGAGATCTAATTCTATACTGCATTTTAGAAGAAATTCAAGAATTATTAAAAGTCGAAGCATCCCTTAACCAAAACGCTTGTCAATATCTTGCGCAACGCATGTGTATTGTATTGCAATCCAACGCGGCAATGTGGCCAGTGTTTTAGGTACGATGCCTGCTGGCAGCGGTCTATTAGTTTCACAATAATAATATTTATATTTAATAATAATAATATATTTAATAAAAGTCAAATTTATTTAAAGATAAGATATCGAAAAAGAAGTAACTTTGATGAATAACTTAAAAGGTATTTTAGAATCCAAATGTTATTACAACTTAGAAGAATTTTTCAATAACAATTTTGACAAAATGTACATAGATCGTTCCGTTCCGTTTGATTAAACCAAACCAAACAAACAGATAAGATAGGTGAACAACTTCGAGAGTATCGTTCCCAATGACTACCGGCACGGGTTCAACATGGACATTGGACATGATTTTTGTCTTGTCCATATTCATTTTAAGACCCACCTGTTGGGAAAGGCTACTGAGGTCGCTGAGCATCGTATTGAGATCTATCCATCTATCCATATATATATCCATCTATACTGCTTAGAAAATGTAAGGTGAGGTCTAATTTTTTTTTTAAATACAATCGTCCGTGCATTTGTACACTTCAGCGGGCATCCATCAAGCACCTCCGAAATGAATATTTCATCCCTTGCCTACAGATAAAGTAGCTCGAGTCTATCCCAAAACATACGACCGCTCTGATAGGCGCATGATGACTCGCGGCGTCACTAAGTGAAGTTTTTTTTTTTTTTCCTTGAGAGGATTTTGGTGTCACGCGTCTTGTGAATTTTCCATTGTCAAAATATTGAGATTTTTTTCAAGTTTTGTTAAGTTAGTACCGTCAAACAAGTCACAGGTGGTCAAGTGCAAGTCACGCCCTAGTAAAGCGGCGGAGACTTTACTAGAAGAGTAGTTTTATATCAATTTGAATTTACGGCCATTACAATTTTTCTCTTCCATTTTCATGATTCTATTTAAACAAAAAACGGTGCTAGCTATTGATGGTTTTATGTTTATGGTTCAAGATCAGATAGGTAAAAAATTACAGTCTTAGTGAATAATACGATAAAATATAACACGTAGTATACGTATCACATTTTATAGAAATTATTTAAATCTGCAAATAAAGTTCTTAAATTTTTCCCTAAATATTATTATCAGTATGGAATTAATATGGTGTACTTTGTCTAGCAAGACAATGTATATTATCTTTGTTGATTTTGAACACATTTTAGTTTTGTTCGGTGATTGCCTTCATTAAGGTCACGTGTTAAAACAATAAATAAATAAAACATCCGGTAGTTTATTGCACGCTCAGGAGTCGAATCCTTGTTATTGTTGTTATTATAAGATTTATTTACCTACTATCTTAGAATAACTATATACAGAAACCAAGTACATTCGTAAAATTTAAGCAGTTCAAATGGAGCCATATATTACACCAAACGACGCTCGCGCGGTCAGTGCCCGCTGTAATAGTGTTCCGTGGTCAGTGCTCTTAGTCAGGTGATAGTGTTAAGAGCTCCCAAAAAAAATACTTAATTATTGCCGCATAATTTTTGCGTCTGTGTGCGTGACGAGGCAAGTAAACACAGCACACGTAGCGAATTTGTAGCTTACGTTTTGAGAAGGCGTTATTTGGAAACTTACCATCTCTGTGTAGTTAATCTAAGCCTACTATTTTTTAATTGACGTTTTCTATACTAATATTATAAAGAGGAAAGATTTGATTGTTTGTTTGTTTGCATTGAACAGGCTCCGAAACTACTGAACCGATTTGAAAAATTCTTTCACTGTTGGGAATCTACACTATCCCCTTTTGACATAGGCTATAACCTATACCCGTGCGAAGCTGGGGCGGACCGCTAGTATTTTATAGCTGACTGTACGAATAAATGAGTAGGTATGAGTATGAAGATTTTTCATAATATCACAGTTAAGAGCGACCATAAAGCTTGGCTCTAACTTCTAAGATACGCCGCAGATATAATAAAGGTTATCCAAGTTTCTCGATGAATCTGATCGCTATTCTGGTCGCACCTTTTCGCAAATCCGCCTGTCCGCTCTTTTTAGGGTTGCCAAGTTGTAAAGCTACTAGAGAGCCACTTCGAATCCAGGTAGTGCTTGCTTTCTTTGACCATAATAGATCCGCCACTGGTTGATTCCCAGAAAAACGATAATTTTTCTATATGAATTTATATTTCGATAACTTTAGCATTTTTTTTAAATATATTTGATGGGGGACTTAATAACATCAATTTTAAGGTACATAAACTAGTGGGTCGTGAGGAAACCGGTATGTCCAAGAACGTCAAAAGTTCGAATACATATAATGACGTTTTACCAACATGCACTGGGCCAGCATGGTGGATTAGGGCCCATCCTCTCTCTCTGAGAGAAGGCCTGTGTCCCAGCAGTAGGAACATGATAGGCTGACATGATGATGATGATAACTAGTAGGTAATTAACTTTCCTCACCCATTAGTGTATTAGATAGCGTGTGTTTTTGGGTGTCTGTGTGTGGGTGTGTTTTTTTTAATTTTTTATCCATAATATTTACTACCATATTATTATTTTACCATTTATTATAATAATAATTCTTTTGAATTCACGTGTAAATTTATATTTATGACTTTAGCACACCTGACTTTGAGTAACACTACAGAACCCGACCAATTGCGTGAAGACACGTTTCGTCAGTTTTTATTAGGGTTCCGTACCCAAAGAGTTTGAAAGGGACCCTATTACTAAACCTACGCTGTCTGTCCGTCCGTCCTACCTTATAACGGCTGTATCTTTCGAACCGTAATAGATAGTGAGTTGAAGTTTTTACAGAATATGTAATGCTTAGATCAGGTAAATGTAATGTTACGGCAGATTAACTAAAAAATTATAATAAAGCATTAATAGATTAGTAAAGTCTAAAAGTAATAACTAAAGAGTGGTCCTTACACAACAAATGTATTTTTTTTTTGTATTTAATCTAATGTCAAAACGGTAATACTTACAAGCGTCAAACTTGGCATGATTATAGTACACACTCTAAAGTAAAACAACAAAATATAATAAATAACAAGTACGACTCGGTGACAAATTTCTGTTCACCATCCGGTTCTCGTACGATCACCCAAGTTAAGCAACGTCGGGTGCGGTCGGTACTTGGATGGGTGTCCCCCTGGGCATGATGTCTTTTTGCACTACTCTTTTGTACTTTAGTTAGTTGGTAATATATGTGGTAGTACGGAACAATCAGTGCGCGAGACTGACTCGCATTTGGCCGGTTTATTATTCATTGTCACGTGTAAAACCAACAAAGCATTGGCGTAATATTCGAATGGCTCGGCCGTCGTAAAGTTTAGTGTACGGGTATGTTTTGACAGCCACCGAGGGACGCGGTAGTTCGCTTTATAGCTGAGGTTGAATCTGTAATCTCTCTCTCATCATGTCGGATAGCTAGTTGTATTGCCTGAGTTTTAGGCCTCCGGTATGGTCGAATTACCTACTGTTGTTCTAGATATAATCTAGGACAAATGGGCACAAAATACATATTCGTACATACAAGGTATTGGTCAAAAATGCTAACATACATATATCCATATACATAATCAATAGTACCTATTCCTATAATATTAATAGAGATATATTAATAAAAATATATTATTACATATTATGTGAATGACCTACAATATCATACCTATCTAGAGGTGTAAATCTAAGAAAAACTGGATCAGATTTCCGCGATACAGGCCTAGCCTAGTGCGGGAATCGCAGTTTTCTTCTATACTTCTATACTTACCCAATTCACACATAAGCATAAGCCTTACCATGTTTCTTGCTACAATTCGTTTGATGTACATAGGTAAATATATTTTAATTTTTTTCATTTTCAAATCTTGTTACTGAATTTTTAAAGCTAAACAGTTATCCTCATCCAATTGAGCTAAAACTTTGCATACGTTTAGTTTGGATGACCATGCATAGTTAGCTATTCGAAATCCAATATGGCGGATTTTTATGCACCCCCATAATGTGGATATCAAATGATGGTCGCTAATAAGAATACGGAAAATAAAATTATGATGGACGCAACAAGATGGCGGACAATTTTTTTTTAAACCGTAATATAACTTCTACAGCTCTCTCCATTGCCCGCTGTGTGAAGAGTCACACAGCGGTTAGCGGTTAGCGGTTAGCGGTTTATTGTCACGGCTGGTCTTTTGGAAACACTCAGAGGAGTGTTTCCAAAAGACCAGCCGTGACAGTGACGTCATAGTAGGTTTAAAAATGCGACACACTGGGTTTTCATACTACACGCGGGGTCTATCTTGTTAAAGGCCTATAAAGATTACAGATTTAAAGATTTTTTATTTCTTAAAACAGTAACACCTTAAAAATAATAATTTACTGTTGGCAGTACTATGGCAGTTAACATCATTTCTCCTTTAATTTTTCTTCTCTGCCAACCCTGATTTCGACCACCTCAATACGTCTCAAGACCAACTGAATTCTGATTAATGAATTTCTCTGGAGATTAATAATATAATTATAATAATTTGAGGGGCAAATATAACCACCGATATTATTTATTCCCTCGAGGGGATTAGCGGCTTGAAAACGGTTGGCGATTATTTGAAAATTAATTGAAATTTCTGATTTATTACTGAGAAAAATTAAATTAAAATAAACAGCTGGGTACTTGCGCAATGTTTTTAGACCCTGGAAGGGTATAATTATAAGCAAGTATTCTTGTTTTTCTTTAGAACAACACCGGCAAAGTGCAAGTCAGGCTCGCGCACTGAGGGTTCCGTACCACCACATAACTTGTTAGCTAATAAAGTAGTGCAAAAAGACAACATTCCATCAATGCCCAGGCCATCCAAGATACCCATCCAAGTACCGACCGCGCCCGACGTTGCTTAACTTCGGTGACGAACAGAAACTTGACACCGACATGCACGTGGCCAAAATTGACGCTTGCACGTATTACCGTTTTTACATTAGAGCAAATACAAAAATACGTTAATAAATATGTTTGTTGTATGGATACCCCATTCGTTTTTCCACTTTATTATTATTTCTTAGTTAATCCACCATAAACTTAAAAATTTTGTGAAAATTTCAACTGGCTGTCTATTACGGTTCGAAAGAACAGCCGTTAAAAGGTAGGATAGAGGGAAGGACAGACAGACATACAGACGGACGAACAGACAGCGTAGGCTTAGTCTATTACTAAGCCTACGCTGTCTGTTCGTCCCCGTCCGTCGTGTTAACGGGACCCTATTGGTCCCGTTAATACCTTTTTGGTACGGAACCCTATAAACAAACGGACGATCTTTTACCATTTCAGATTGCGATCACAACACAGATAATATTGACACAATCCATCAAATTTTCAGCACAATCGCTTCACAAAGCAACCAGATAAGCCCTTCAAGTGAACATCGCTAAATCTCTTGCGAAAAAAATGTGCTTATTTACAAACTACAAAAACATCTCGACTACAATGCGTGCCATGAAGGAGGCATGACGCGAGACAGTATAATGACGATATTTATGGCACGTGTCGAACGTTACCTCGTGTCTTATCTCGGACAAAATGGCGGAACGTCGAAAACGGCGAACATAAATGGAGGGAATAACTGAAGCTCGGAGAATGGCTCAAACCGTCTTTAGGGTTATCGGTTTTATCTGAAGCTTTATAATAATAATCATCATCATCATTTCACCTATAGGACGTCCACTGCTGGACAAAGGCCTCCCCCATCGATTTCCAAAAAGGGCGGTTGGAAACGGCCTGCATCCAGCCTCGCGGTCTCTTTTACGCCGTCTGTCTATCTTATGCGGAAAACCTACGCTGCGCTTATCAGTATGTGGTCTACATTCAAGAACCTTTCAGCCCCGTCGGCCATCTGTTCTGTGTGATACGAGTATGTCCCTGCCCGCTGCCACTTCAACTTGCTAAGCCGGTGGGCTATGTCGGTAACTTTTGTTCGTCTAGGGATGTCCTCATTTCTGAATCGATCTTGTAGAGAAACCCTGAGCATAGCCCTCTCCATAGCTCGTTGTGCGACTTTGAGCTTAATAATAGGATGATATTGTAGTGTATTCTTCATCGACATTTCTCATTCAACCTTATTATAATTATAATTTTACCTTCTTCTTTACAAGAGCCACGTTTCTATAATGTTTATAATTTTTGAAACTAGAAGGCGTCATAACAAATTATCTACTGATGATGAGTCAGTCAATGAGAGGCTCTAGAACGGAGAAGTGAGTGAGTTCTGCTTTCTAAAACTGCATTTAATGTGTTAATTCAAGATGTACAGCAACCTCTGATTGTAACAGCTGTACGGCTTCGTTCTGGGTACGTCCCATTAAACATGTTTGCGTTATGGGAAAAGTAGAGTCACCTTCTTGTGATCGATGCGGCACAACCGAAGATGTTTACCACGTTTTAATGGAGTGTGTTTGGAGCGAAGGACTGCGTTGTCAACTGTTTGACTGTGATCATGTCCTCTGGCAAGCGGGAGGCTGCAACAGTGTATTATCCGAGCCCCAATCACAGGATGCCAGAGGGCTGTATGATGTATACCGTGCAGCTCCCAAGGAGAGAACCCAATTGTTGTAAATACCTAATGCTCACCTACCATCTTTTTCTGAGCAAAGGGGTATGCCGAAAACCAGCCGTACAGCGCTGAGCGTACCCCTATTGCCAAACATTGTATCTCCTTATGTTTGTTATAGTATACTTATGTCCATTGTTTTTGTTTTTCGACAATAAATATATCTTATCTTATCTTAAATCATCATCATCATCATCATCATCGGCCTGTAAACGTCCACTGCTGAACAAAGGCCTCCCTCGTAGAGAGGGGTGTTGCCATAATCCCCACGCTTGGCAGGCGGCTTGGGGATCGCAGTACGTTCACCGTGTACTAATAGGACGCTGCTGCCCATCTGCTTAACTTAAATACTACCTAGAAAAATAACCAGTTAGAATCTATGGTAAAATACTTTATAAATAAACTAGCGACCCGCCCGCACGGCTTCGCACGGGTCTAATTTACGTGCGAAGCCGGAGTGGGTCGCTAGTTACATATATAAACCTTCCGTGAAAAGTTATCTAACTGATGGTGAAAACCGCATCAAAATCCGTTGCGTGATTTAGGAGGAGTTAGCGACCATACATACACACAAACAGACAGACAGACAGACGCGGAAAGCTTCTTTAATTTATACTATGTAGAGATAAACATTTAATTCTTTGTCAATTTCTCTAAAATACCCATCCTTTGTCCGTCAGTTCACTACACAAAGAAACCAAGTACATTTAAGGCATTCAAATGGTGTCATATATGACACCAAAAAATATAAAAAAAATTTACTATGACAATTTGCGCGGTGAAATCGTACCACAACAAACCAGAAAAGCAGCATAAGAGTTATGGTGTGACATTCCACAGGTAATCCATTAATTTTCTTGCTTAAATCGTTTAAACTACCAATCGAAACGAAAGCTACAAAGCGAATTTGTAGCTTACGTTTTGAGAAGGCGTTGTTTGGAAACTTACCTTCTCTGAGTAGTTATTCTAAGCTTGGCACCTTTTAAAGCCTGTACCTGCCCCTTGAAGATAAGACCAGACAAATGATAGCCTCGAGCCTCCGAAAAAGCCTTCATAAAGCTCATTCCGTTAATTAAAACTAGCCGGTGGTTATGACAATGCCTTTAACTGGCAGATTTGTGAGACGGCTTGAAATACTGGAGTGTCTGGTTCAGAAGATATATTTTAAGGATTCCGTTGAGAAACAACTACGTTACTCATCTCTCGCAGTTTCTATTACATCTTAAACATGAAAGTTGTGTAAAAATGAAATCTTAACCTCCGGTGCAAACAGAGAGGTGTTATAAGTTTAACGTGTGTATCTGTGTATCCATCTGTTACAGAGTCTGTGGCACCGTAGCTCCCAAAAGGCTGAGCCAATTTTGATTAAGGTTTTTTTTTAATGTGTCTTGATTGAGTGTCCTTAGCAATGATTCAATTCAATAATAAAAATTATTCAGACTTGAATATTATCAGTTCACAGCGCAGCACAGCGCAGCACAGCACAGCATAGCACAGCACAGCACAGCACAGCATAGCACAGCACAGGACAGCACAGTAAACCACAGAACAATACAACACAATATAACTTTATAATACACCGAAAAAATACAAAGTAACTTAATATTAATACAAAACCCGGAAGTATAATAGTGGCTCTTAAAAAATGTACTATTCTTGTTTTTTCCAATTTTCAATTTAATTTCTAACAAAAACAATTTCAATAGTAAAAAAGATGGTATTGGTTTGTTTATATTTGATTTAAAGTTGCTGGTTATTAAAAGCTGTATGATGTTATTTTGGTAAACATGAGAAATTGGAACGTACAATTTTTTTGTGAACAGTGTTATTGGTTTCCCAATAACTTCGTTCCACTTTAATGTATTAAAAACTATGCGAAAAAGAAACATGATTGTGACGAGTTACTAAAAATTCGTGGCGGCAAACGTTTTCATCAAAACGCATGTGAATAAACCGGATTAAGCCATAACAGTAATCTCCTCAAGTCGGGGTAAAAATACTTCTGTTAATGAAATCCCGACTATTGCGGGAACGTAATACGGTTTTGTGGAAGGTTATACAGTAAAATGGTGGCAGTACTCCAATTTTCTCCTTACTTACGTAAATTAACCTTTTTCGATGTTCATTTGAGTGAAACCAAAATTATCTTATAAAAAACCTCTAGAAATATTTGTCGTAGACATTGTTACAGGTAAACATACCAAGCTACGGTGTATCTTTTGATACAGGTACTGTTGTCAAAAGCTCCGTGTAATAGACTTAAATCACAGATACTTTTAATAAGCAATTTAGACTTAGCTCACAGATACTTATAACAAGATCTACGCATCGTAGACATAGCTCAGATATACTTATAACAAGATCTACGCATCGTAGACATAGCTCAGATATACTTTTAACAAGATCTACGCATCGTAGACATAGCTCAGATATACTTTTAACAAGATCTACGCATCGTAGACTTAGCTCAGATATACTTTTAACAAGATCTACGCATCGTAGACATAGCTCAGATATACTTTTAACAAGATCTACGCATCGTAGACATAGCTCAGATATACTTTTAAGAAGAGCTACCCATTACAACTTAGCTCAGAGATACTTTTAACAAGATCTACGCATCGTAGACATAGCTCAGATATACTTTTAACAAGATCTATGCATCGTAGACTTTGCTACAGGAAAGTATATTAGGTTCTACGCATCATAGACTTAACTATACGAACACTTACGTCAAGCGCTACGCGTCAAAGACTTGGCTACATTTATAGTTTTGCTATTGACCCACGCGTGATAGATTAATTATTGTAGCACAGATTGTAGAAGGAGCTACGCGTCACATTTATCCCTACTGGTACTTGTATCAGGTACTATGGCAGTAGTCACACTTGCAGACTCACAGAATTATCTTGTACCATGAGGCCTGTTATTGATTAATATGATATAATAATAATAATTCTTTATTTCAGATAACATTGGTCCATATTAGGTGGGTACAAATGAAGTCGAGTTCCTTACATTATTGACAATTAACTTGCTTTAGAACAACATACATTTTTACAAAAGAAATTATTAAAATATTAAAAATACTACATATATATGAAAATACAACATTAATATAAAACTAAACGTAACTAACGAGACCTATAATAAGATTATTCCAGTATCTATTCCTATAATAAGATTATTCCAGTATCTATTCCTATACTAAGATTATTCCAGTGTCTATTCCTATAATAAGATTATTCCAGTATCTATTCCTATAATAAGATTATTCCAGTATCTATTCCTATAGTAAGATTATTCCAGTATCTATTCCTATAGTAAGATTATTCCAGTATCTATGGATCTTGCGACACTTATCGTTAGTGAAAAGTTGACACAGCAGTATAGCATAGATTTGTGTATCGAACTTGCATGAATAAGGTGAATGATCTGTAGTTATTTTTGCTCTGTGGTCTGACGTTTAAAGTAATCACACAGAAACATGATACATGAATGTAATACAGTGCAAATTGAGATCATATATGTTGTGGAGAAAGTAACATCGTACATGTGAATCAACCCGACTGTCCAAGAAAGAAATGTTTTTTTTTAACGTGGATTAGGTCCACGTTTAACCACCAACTCGCCTGTTGGTAAGCGAAGATGTGGTCGAAGATGAAGCACGCAGAGGTAGAAGATACTTATTCACAGGAAACAAGGAAGCGGGCAGGTTGTTCCAATCTTTGGCCGTACGGATTAGAAACGTAGAATCGAAACGTTTGGTACATATCCAAGGAAAATCCACAATGAATGGTAGTGGGCCGTTTTCCTACTTGTCCTGTAGTAGAAAGGGGATGGCAGGATAAGGTCATGTAGCTCTGATGCACATTCTCCGAAATGAACAATAATGTTCTTCGGATGTATACAAGTACGTTTATATAGTATGTATGTATGTATGTATGTTTCTTTGTCTGTCTATAATATTACCTCTTATAATCTGAGCGGGTCGACAATTTATGAAGTCTGCAGAGTCATTAAAATCGTCTATAAATTGTCATACAGGTTGTGATTTGCAGTCTGGTGTTAATTTTAACGTGTTCATCTGTCTCTTTCTCTCTCTGTCTCTCTTTCTCTCTCTCTCTCTCTCTCTCTCTCTGAGAGAAGTCCTATGTCCCAGCAGTTGGGACATGGTAGCATAATTGCGCTATTAGAATGAACTTAGCGGAGAGCGGTTGCCAGTGACACCTAACATAATCTTTCTACATATAGGTAATCTAAATAATTGGTTTAACCGGTTTGTGGACGAAAACTATTTGTAATGTGTGTATTTTTAGATAGCCCGTTTTGTTGAGATAGCTCGTTGGTCCAGTTGGTAGTGAACCTTCTGAGCTTGGGGGCGTCGGTTCGATTACCTAGGACAAACATTTATGTGATTAACATTTGTGTTTGTTCTATATCTGGTTGTTAATATCAATTTAAGTATGTATTTAAAACCATATATGTATGTATATCAGTCTCTGGCAGCCATATCACAAGCTTTGCTTAGTTTGGGGTCAGATGACCGTGTGTGCAAAAAATGACCCAAAATATTAATTATTTATTATTTTTATTAATTCTCTAAATATGTCTTTTCCATAAATAAAAACTGTCTATTGTCTATTGTCATCGTCTAAAATTTTATGTTTTTCTTGCATTAAGGTGGTACGTTTCGCGTATGGCGGAAAATTCGAATTTCAAACAGTCTTTTGTCTTTGTAGCTAGGCTGGGTAATTCTTTTAAAATAACACAGTGTTTGCGCAAATCGTTGGTTTTTATTTACATTATCATGTACAGCTATTTAACAGTAACGAACCATATTAATTACATTTGTCAATAAACCGTTAGAAACAGCAAAAATTTGTTAATTGACAAATGTAACTTATAATGTGCATTAGAGATAAATTTCTATTACATGATTTTGAAAAGAATAACAATCAATTCGCGCAAACATCATGATCGCTTACATTATTTACCCGGCCTAGCTACAAAGGCAAGAACCGTTTGAAATTTGAATTTCCCGCCATAGGTGAAACGTACCACCTTAAGTAAGATAAATTTAAAGAAACAATTTAACATTTTTTTTAAACGAAATTCAAAATAAGTGCATAATATGAGGAAAAGCATTTTATGAAATTCAGAAACTTTTATAATTGGTAAATCCAGAATATGGAGTGAAACGCTGATATCATTTGGGCAAGCAAGTATCAGTAAATGAATCACTAAGTAGTTTTACATTAACGACCAAATAAATCAGCGCCAGTGATATATGGTGCAGTGAAACATAAACAGATGACCGTAGCGAATCACTGTTAATTGGATTTACGGGACAGATTGTGAATAATCAGCGATTTCATGCATTACACTGACTAATAGTCAGTCTAAAATTTGTCAAACCATTTATTTGCCAAACTTTGGTTTGGCGTGACTTATTATAGTTGTCCAAAAAGTCTGCAAACAGTGACCAATCATTGTAGCAACTGGTGGAAATTGCTGCAGTTAAGTATTTTTACTTCAATTGCAGGTCACCAACTATCGAAGAACGGGTGTTCATAAAGTTTATTAGTAAGATTAGATTTCTTGTACAAGTCTGCCTGCAAACTGCTATGCAGTTTGGCAGAGTTGTGTAACAATAATATGTATGTTATTCAATAAGACAAATAATAAATAAAACACCGGTTACACCTAGGTTATAATAATTTATAATGAATCCTCGAATCAACGCGAGTTTTGATGAAAATCATAATATAATTTATACGTTTCCAGAATGCAGAATAAGGTTTGTGCGGCGGCTGAATCCGCAAAAAGATACGAAAGGCGCAAATATGTACCTGAACCCTCCCTCACTATGGGTCTCATAAGCAAGCTCAAAGTCACACGAGTTATGGAGAGGGCTATGCTCGGGGTTTCTCTACGAGATAGAATCAGAAATGAGGAGATCCGTAGACGAACGAAAGTTACCGACATAGCCCACTGGATTAGCAAGTTGAAGTGGCAGTGGGCAGGGCACATATCACGCAGAACAGATGGCCGATGGGGCCGAAAGGTTCTGGAATGGAGATCGTGGACCGGTAAGCGCAGTTTAGGACTTCCACCTATAAGATGGACAGACGACCTAAAAGAGACCGCAGAGAAATGCAGGCCGCTTCCAACCGGCCCTTTTGGAAATCGATGGGGGAGGCCTATGTCCAGCAGTGGACGTCCTATGGCTGAAACGATGATGATGATGATGTCCCTGAACAGCGGGTAGATTTTTGATCTTATTTAAGCTTATTCGTGTCAATTTTGAAGATGTACAGACACGGTGCGATTTTTTTTTAAAGATTTGTCATCACGTCTTGTTTTTGCAACTCGTGACTAAAATGTTGGCATCTGCTAATAGTACGGTTCACCTTAGAATAAAAATGAAATTTTCCAATTGCACTTCCGGGATATACCTACGACTGGTATCGTTGGATTCCTTATGGTGTCAGGAACACGAAACTGTCAGTCATAAAGTGCCGTAGTGGTGGAGGGGGGAGCTACCCCCCAACAAAGATGGCGCCTGGGCAGTTTAGTTTTTACACTATAACTCGATAAATACTGCACCGATTTCAAATGCGTAAACTATTTTTGTAAGCTAATAAAATGTGTTATGTTTCTTTCATACACATTGCATATGTATATGTTATAGTTAATGAGTTATCTTGTGAAATATATGTTTTCTAGCTAATACTCAAACACGTTTCGATGGATTGTTCAGTATCCAGCCCTTTTTCGAATATTTATGTGTGAACATAATTTATAGAATAGACATTAAGCTATTCAAAAAAGTAAGCTTTATTACGCTAAGTCTTCAAATCATTGAGATATGGCTATCCGCGTAAAACGGGTGGCGCAAGAGTGCTCTGGCGCACTCGCTGTGGACGCTGCTGTAACTGCACTCTCTGCATATTTTTTTGTTTTAAAATGTTCCATGGTACTACAAGGAATAGTTATAAGTTCATTCTGTCCATTTGTCGGTCCAAATTCTTTCATCATCATCATCATAATTAGCCTACACTAGTCCACTACTAGACATAGGCCTCTCCCAAGGCACGCCACTCAGCCCGATCTTCTGTTTTTCTCTTCCAGCCACTGCCAGCCGTCTTAGGTAGGTATATCGTCACTCCAACGAGACTCAGGGCGTCCTACGCTACGTTTGCCGATTCGTGGCCTCCATTCTAGAACACGTCTACCCCAACGGTTAACGGTTCTGCGACAGATATGATTGGCTCACTGCCATTTCAGCTTGCTAATACACTAAGCTATGTCGGTGACTTTGGTTCTATGGTGAATAACTTCACTCGGATACGATCCCTCAGAGAAACGCCGAGCATAGCACTCTCCATAGCCCGCTGACCGACCTTTAACTTGAGGACCGCTCCAACTGTAATTGTCCACGCTTCAGCACCGCAAGTCATGACAGGTAGAACGAACTGGTTAGACCTTCGTCTTAAGACTTTGCGGAATAGGTAACGAGAAAACTCGACGTAATTTTCCGAACGCTCACACATATATATTCGAAAAAGGGCTGGATACTGAACAATCCATCGAAACGTGTTTGAGTATTAGCTAGAAAACATATATTTCACAAGATAACTCATTAACTATAACATATACATATGTAATATGTATAAAAGAAACATAACACATTTTATTAGCTTTCAAAAATAGTTTACGCATTTGAAATCGGTGCAGTATTTACCTAGTTATGGCGTAAAAACAAACTGCCCGGGCGCCATCTTTGATGGGGGGTAGCTCCCCCCTCCACCACTTTGGCACTCTACGACTGACAGTTTCGTATTCCTGACACCACAAGGAATCCAACGATACCAGTCGCAGATATATCCCAGAAGTGCAAATGAAAATCGATTTCTAGAGCACTTTTGCTCAAATGTGAACTGTACTATAAAGCTTATTAGAGCTTTTTACAATGCTATTGCCAGCTGTCAGAGCAAATAAATGCTTAGACAGAGTTTAGTGTTGCAAGTGTCCATAGGTGGCAGTTACAGCTTACCATCAGGTGGACCGCATGCTTAGTTACTGCTCGTTGTATAAAAAAACACGTTACAGCTCTCTATTTAATTATTCAATTTACACTGGATTTCAACAAACACGGATTGTAACATAAAAAAATAAAATTGAAAACCTACTCGCGTTTATCCTATTTTGCTTTTCCAATATTGGCAGCCTTGGGGGATTATTGGGGATTTCGTTCCGCACATAGATGCGAAATTTACACTGTCGCACCCACTTTGGGGCTAGGTAATGTATCGTACAAGGAGAAATGTGACAGTATTTGTAATCATGAGGTATCAATGGTGGAAAATGTATTTGCACAATAGTCAAAAATTTGCGTGTATGTATGTTATGCTATTATTATTTTTCAGACTGATCTATCCCACTGCTGCGATAAGGCCTCCCTTCTTTCCTTCCTTCCAGTCTACTCACCTTTCTGGCTTTTGTGGTCCAGTGGTTGTCGTCCAAGTTCAACTCGTCATGCTACTTTAGTCTGTGTTCGTCACGTGAATGTCTCTAAGTTACTTTCCACCGATCTACCCTGAATGACGCAGTCAGAGAAAAAGAAGATTTTCTATTGGACCATTTTAACCGACTTTGAAAAAGGAGGAAGGTTCTCAGGTCTGCCCGTATGGTTTTTTTTTGTCTACCGTGACTTACATAAGGAAATAAGTAGAATGTCCACAAACCTATAACGGTATATGGAGAGTCTCACTGTTTTTGTAGTGTTACATAGCTTAGCTTACATTTCATCATCATCATCAGCCGGAAGACGTCCACTGCTGAACATAGGCCTCCCCCTTTAATCTCCACGCTGAACGACAGCCCACCTTTTGCATCCACTGGATACCCGCGACTCTCACAATGTCGTCGGTCCATCTAGTGGAAGGCTTCCTTACGCTGCGTCTTCCGGTTAGTAAAAAAATTGTTAAACAGTCAAATAGTAATTTAGTTAATAAAAAAATAAATTAAAAAAACACCCAGTTTTTAAGTATCGGGGAACTATTCAGGCAGCGCATTCCACAGACTAGCTAAGTACATATATATAGGTCTTTGTATCTAAGTTTATTCTCGAAAGAATTCTAATGTAAGAACTGTAGTGAAATTATATTTTTCATCGAAAGTAAAAAAATCATATTCTAAAATACTAACGGTGAACTGTTCCGAAATTCCCCAGACTCAAATATTATAGTTTCGCATATAAACAAACACAGTCAACCTCATTTATACTTTTAACTAGTTTCATGTATGATTTTCTGGGTTGAGGACTATAAACTATATAAACTAGTAGCATGAACTGTCTGGCAAATGTTGTAAAACTACATTTTACATTTTGTACGTACTTGTAATCAGATCTTTTGTTTTGTGCGTTGGCGCGGTCAAATTATACGCCAGTCGTGGGTTCAATATGAGTTTAAACTACTAAGATATTAAATATCGTCATCATCATCAGCCAGAAGACGTCCACTGCTGAACGACAGCCTGCCTTTTGCATCCACTGGATGCCCGCGACTCTCACAATGTCGTCGGTCCATCTAGTGGGAGGCCTACCTACACTGCGTCTTCCGGTTCGTGGTCTCCACTCCAGAAACTTTCTTCCCCATCGGTTATCGGTATTAAATATAAACTTATCTTATTAATAAAATAATAATAAAATATATCAAATTGACAATTTCTATGTTTGTAATGTTACGATAGACACCAACACATGATTTTTTATACTTTTTGGAAATTCACACTCATTGATTTTATATATTCAATAATGTGAAAATGTGCGAGCGAGAAAGCTGCAGACGGAAACAGTCCCCTTAAACCAGCTAAACCTTGAGCACACACAGCGCTGCACCCATATTTACATACGAGTGTATCACGTCACGTCCTAACGGTTCCCTCTGTCTGAAGTATGGAATATAAATGGTATAACTTCAAAGACATTTTCATGTTAAAACTGTTTAACTTTTGATATAGTGCTCGTTTAGTTCAACGCGTTTCTGTTTTTACCCGTCGATGCAAATCCTACATCTATTGTAGATTTGCACGATTATTGACAAAAATAAAAATTTATGACCCCCACCTACAACTTAAGCGCTTTAACCGATTTTGGTAAATGAGATGTCAATACGACTGAACAAACACGTAGATACGTGTTTGTTCAGGGGCAGGGGTTACCGGTGCCTTATTCTATTGTCCCGGCGCCAGGGCTAAGGAAGCATTATACCTACAGTTTCCCTTTTAGCACTTACTCCCCCCTCTCCCCCCTTTTTGGTCGTCCATTCGATTAGGTACATTTTGAACATCTCGTTTGCAGTTGTGTGCCGCTCAATATTGAAGTGTGCGTTTTAAGAACTAGTAAATCTTAGAATAACTACACAAAGAAACCAAGTACATTCGCAAAATTTAAGCCATTCAAATGGTGTCATATATGACACTAAAAAAAATATTAAATTTTACTATGACAATTTGCGCGGTGAAATCGTACCACAACAAATCAGAAAAGCAGCATAAGAGTTATGGTGTGACATTCCACAGGTAATCCATTAATTTTCTTGCTTAAATCGTTTAAAATACCAATCGAAACGTAAGCTACAAAGCGAATTTGTAGCTTACGTTTTGAGAAGGCGTTGTTTGGAAACCTACCTTCTCTGAGTAGTTATTCTAAGTAGTAAGTATATGTCAGCGTTTGAGAAATATGATCTGCCTAAAATATGTTTTTTTTTTTTTACAAAAACAGTTTTTATTTATCTTATATAGTTGCTGTATTTCTTGTACATAGATACACGGTATTTTGAATAATATTTTGCAAACAGTGCACCTGGCTAAAAATGAAGTATCAAACCTCACTATTATTCTAAAAGATCTATACTATGACTCCCCACATGAAGGGGCGCATGGGCGCAGTTATTTTTTTAAATCCCAATTTAATGTAAATAGTTTTATATAAATAGTCGCCATCTTGTTTTTATGATAACGTCAATTCCTTGACTAAAAGAATCGATCGATGCCTTATTCAGCAAAATCAGTAGAAACTTCAGATCAGACAGTAACTCTCCTTTTTGCTTAGCCATCGTTGAGTAACCCATAACTGACTTGCGTTTTGTAAAAAAGGGACCTCTGTTTTTGTCACTTTATCACTTTTGAGAATATTGCCTGAAAAACTAAAGCAGAACTTGCAGACTAACTATAGTTCCTGAAAAGCTGCTCAGGTACGTGTTCTGAAAGGAAGATATCGTTTGGTTCTAGAAGTTTTCACTTCTACCTCCAACCTGCATCTCAATTGAATCTTGCAACAGACTTGAATTAAGAGCTAGCGGTGACAACAGACCAGCGACGTATTTTTGTGAAAATAGGACACAAATCTCTATGATCTAATCTAAATCATAGAAGATATAGAATATAGAATACTTATAATATTGAGTAACGCATATGTATACAAAAAAACAGTTGGACTGCCCATAGTCCCTAGAAGGTCTAAAGACAATCCAAATACTTAAGCCCTCTACCAGTTGGCAGCGTACCCAGCATGCTGGCGGCATTACCACGCTGTGGCATACAGTGGCTAAAGTTCAGTAACAATGCAATGTTGTGGTACCATCGAGCTAGTCTGATGATGGAGACAGAAGATAGCCTTAGGGACTCTTAAACGAAACGTCGTAACCGGGGTTATCGAGTGTGGGTTCGTTGGATTTGTCTTCTCAAACACTTTGGTTCTAGATAATGACAAGGGTCTTGATAGCCCGTTGGTTCTGTTGGTAGTGAACCTGCCTTCTGAGCTTGGGGGCGTGGGTTCGATTCCCATCTAGGACAAACATTTGTGTGATGAACATATCGAACATTTGTGTTTGTTCTATATCTGGTTGTTCATATCTATTTAAGTATGTATTTAAAAACTATATATGTATGTATATCAGTCTCTGGCAGCCATATCACAAGCTTTGCTTAGTTTGGGGTCAGATGACCGTGTGTGAAAAAATGTCCCGAATATTTATTTATTATTTATTAATTTATTTATGATGATGGTGCTTGAGGGTGGCTATATCTACCTTCTTGATATGGGTATCAAATGAAAGGGTTTAGTGATAAAAAAGAAAAGCTTGTTTAAAAAAAACTTGTTTAGTTTATTTTTTATCTATAATATTCTACTCTTCGGCAAAGGCTATATTGCTATTGTTTTATTTTGGCTATTTCTTTGTAGACTGTGCGATTATCCGCCAGATACGACCAGTCCAGCTGGATGAAAGTATGTGAAAAATCTACCACAGTTAGCCCCGACGGACCTCGCAAAAAAGCCACAGCAGTTCGCCCAATAACAAAAATAACAAAAGTGGCGAAATGTAAAAAAGCTAGCAACGAACTGCTCCGGCGGGCGTACAATTTAACGTACAGCGTTTTTGGCAAAAAGTCTGCACATTTTTGTAGACCTTTTTGATGCCACGAACTTATCTTTAGTCCGCGCAGACTTTAACAACTGTAGTTAGTACAGCTGTAGTGTTGCGATAGCTTGGCAGAATGCCAGGAGCATTCGAATTCCAAGACCTCGTTCGATTACGATTTGGCAAGACTTTGTTGTTTTTACGTGCTTTTTAGTCAATTAAGTGAATTTCGTATACGTATCTTGGGAAGATTTTGGCGCCAATATGTGTAAAGAAAGATTGAACGAAAGGTTGACATTGATTGCATATATGATAACACCCACGCAGAACAGATGGCCGATGGGGCCGAATGGTT
The DNA here is from genome assembly GCA_914767915.1 of Agriopis aurantiaria. Lineage (NCBI taxonomy): Eukaryota > Metazoa > Arthropoda > Insecta > Lepidoptera > Geometridae > Agriopis > Agriopis aurantiaria. The sequence goes on along the minus strand of OU611994.1, from coordinate 1,003,575 downwards.
CTGGAATGGAGACCACGGACCGGTAAGCGCAGCGTAGGATGTCCACCCACAAGATGGACAGACGACCTAAAAAGGACCGCAGGGAAACGCTGCATGCAGGCTGCTTCCAACCGGGCCTTTTGGAGATCGATGGGGGAGGCCTATGTCCAGCAGTGGACGTCCTATGGCTGAAATGATGATCATGATGATGATGATAACACTTCGATTCGTTGATGTGTTGATGTGTGCGAAAGGGAACAAACAAACACACTTTACAATCTACTATTAGTATGAACTAGTATGATTGGTAGTATGATTTGTCAAGAACGCTACAAAGTAGTGAAAATGCAAAACTAAAGAACTGTTTGATCTGATGCCAGCGTTACGGTTTTATCATCGCACTAGCCGCCACCACCTGAAAGTTCATCCCCATAATTATCATAGATCAGTGTAAATTGCATACTGTGCGATTCATGCGATCTTTCTTGCCTCATACCTGCAAAATGTGGTTTTCGTGGTGTGTCCGAGAAGCTACAACATGGGGTTCTTCGAAAGGCGAGTTAATAGAGTCTCAAAGGGTCGTCAACGTATTTGTAATGCCTCTGGTGTTACAAGTATTCATAGATAACGGTGACTGCTTACCATCAGGCAGCCCGTCTGCTTGTTTGCCACCAATGGCATAAAAAAAAACTACAACCAAAACCACTGGTTGCAGCTAGTATTATGCGCAATATTTGTTAAAAACGTGGTCCCACTTTGTAGCCGCAAATCATCAACGATATTATAAATATAAAAGGAGGTATCATTGGCGTAAATACACAAAAGGTTTTAAGTAGCCTGAAGCATTCGTATAAATAAAATAAAGTGACATAAAGTGACGTTTACAATAGCAAAGAGTTGCCGCAACTTATTGCACGTGGTTAGCAACTAGTGCCAACAAAACTTTCGTGTACAGTTTGGTGGAAAAGTATAAAAACAGAACAAATATTGTGTTTCAATAGTAAAATTATCTTCGTCTAGCAAATTATTTCCGAGATAAGCTCAAAAATATTTGTAGCAAGCTGGCTCGAAAGGCAATGTCCAGACAAAATTTCAATAAATTTGTTTGAGTTATGGTCTTCCGTTCCTATAAAATTCCATGGAAAAAAACACGTTTTTTTCAAATTTTCCAATTTCTGAGTAACTTTTATATTTTTCCGGTCGCTAAAAACTTAATTTATTACAAACAGTTTAAAATAGTTATTTATGATACAAGTGCGGTAAGTTGGTTATTACAAACGAGTAGACTAATGTAAGCCCGAGACAAAGTCGAGGGCTTACCATAGTCACGAGTTTGTAGAAACCAATCGGCACGTGTGCCATACAACGTTTTACAACACATTAGCGAGAAAAAAAACAAAAAATGGAAATTATAAAAATACCGTAAAGTACACGCACGGTGCTATACAACGGAGCGTGCGGTAAAATTCATTACCGCACGCTCCGTTGTATGATGCGTAATGTTTAACTTTCGAACGATGTATACAGGCTTCGTAAGTGCACTTTTTCAGCAAATGTGTTGTAAAAACTTATTCAAATAAGTCCAGTCGTTCTCAAGTGATGCGTTTACCAACCAACTACATAACTTTTTTTTTTTTATGTGTTGAGTTTTTTTTTCGCCTGTAGAGTGGCAATTATACGCGAGAGCTATGGCAATTATATGCAACAGCTAGCGTCTCCGGAGTTTTGGCGCCAACGCGGAAAAAACATGTCGGCTCGTTGGATTATTTTCCTAAACTTGTGTATTTTCGGGTGTTAATGTGTACTAAATGGTGAAATATTATTCATTAAGTGCTCGTAAACGTGCTCGAGTGTGGACAAGTGATATAACGAGGCGAAACGTGTCTTTTCGTGTTGTTTCCAAAACTCCATAGGAGCCTCTTGTCTATAGGAGTCTCCACCACTTTACAGGGGCATGAGTTCGACTTGACCGTGACTTACTTAGCTTGACTCTGACTGTGACTATGACTTGTTTGACGCTATTAAGACAAAGTAAACTGTTTAATATTACGAGTAAAGGACATTGAATCCACGGTCATGAAGATTTCAACGAAAAAAAAAAGCTAGCGTCTCCTATTATATTATTATCTACTTACATTGTTTACACGGTAGAAGTTGCTTGCAGAAATTCCCACTACTGAAAGTTTTCTTGAAAGTGTAATATTTGCTTAAAATATGATTTCCTGTCACTGAAGTAATCCTCAATTCTCTTTGTCATGAATATCTTTGATCATGCTGAAAGGTACTTAGCATTTCTTTGCAAGAAATAGAAAAACAACACTCCAAAAAACAAGGAAAAATAAAGGGTAGGTGATTTTATTAGATTAAATTTATTCAAAAGAAAACATTCTTGGATTTTTATTTGTTTTTGGTTTGTGTAAGGGCTTATTTATTTTGATCTTCAGAAGCTTCGAAGGGACTTCTTTTCTTTGTCTGGCCAAAACCCCTTGGCCAGGCAAAGAGAGCCACCCGACTTATAATTTAAATTGAGTTGTATTTTTTCAATTTGCACATAAAGTCCTTTTCATGAAATAAGTCCCACGGCAAACAGCGGCACTAAATTTCCATGTTGTAGTTGTCAGGTGTTGTTACTGTGTTTGGACGCTAGTGAGATTTTTATTAATTTTCCATCGTTAAAGAGTCGTGCACGATGCCAAAAGTTGTTAAAGTTCTACTCGAGAAATGATACTGATAGTGATTGATACGCGATGACAGCGCCGCGTCTGCGGGACTTCAAACATGAAAAGCACTCTACGATGTATTTTGTATCTAGCTTGTCAGCAATTTTTATAAGTATAGATTCAACGCCACTGCAACGCGCCAAAATGTCAACAAAATGCAGTGCTTACTCTATGTACGTACAACAATGTATGTAGGCGGTAACAATGGCGCTTCTAAGAATTGAGTTTTAACGGTTTGTGCGTGTTTATTTGAAAATTGGTCTAGTATTTTAGTACAGACTTATTGGTATAATGAGGTAAATTCAGGGTACTTTTTTCGTGAATATATTTATGGTGGTATCCTTATGCGACGGTGACATCTTTTTATCGGGAATTCCGTCTGCTTGTTTCCCACGTATGATATAAAAATTGTACTTAGCCAAACATCCACACTTTTGTAAATCAATGGTAAGCGACGAAGGTGTGATCGAAAATAGTTGTTTATCTAGAAGAAATATTTTAAATATATCCTTTATACTCAGAGCAAATAAAAATACAGAGTCCCTACGGCGCACTGCCAAAGTGACGCCAAAATCGCTTCCAAAACTACGTGAATTTTTTGTCAGAACGTCGTACCGAAAAAATTCGTTTTAAAAAGAAACAATGACTTCTTGCAGTATTAAGAACTGTAAAAACAACACAAAAGTAAATAAGAAGAAGGATGGAATATTTCCACACTTAAGTATTTATATTATCACTTATTTTGATGAATTACACGACATGAACTTCGACTACGCACACATGTTTCAAAAAGTGGCTTCACTTTTCGTGTTCGCGGTAGTCACTTTGTATTTTTATTTGCTCTGAGCCTTGATATGCTTGAATTGTATTTCTCGGACAAGGTACAATGTATATTTATTCACGTATCAAGTTTAGGGTTAACAAAAAGTTTTAGGGTTGATTACTGGGCAAGAAAACTCCATAGGGTAGGGTTCCGTAGCCAAATCCATTATCTTTGTGGTCCTGTTTATAGTTCAGAAATTGCAAAGCTTTATGTACTTATCTTAATTAATAACTATAAAAGTTAAAATGTTTTAAGAATTAAGACGGACGGACAGACAAATGGAACGAACTTATAAAGGTTCTTTGTAGTACCTACGAAATCCCAAAAATGGACGTCGAATTAACATTCGAAATTCGTTCGTGTTCGTTTCGTTTCCTGGTCCGGTACCCAGGCGTATATTTCACAAAGGCTTTGATATTGCTCTGATTGTCAATTGAAATCTACAAGCATACAGAGTGCATACTTTGATTTTACATCTACTTCTGTAGAGCTGATATTGAATGCAGTCTGGATGTATCCAATTACTGTTTGATAGAGACGGGCTCTATAAATCCGTGCTAAACTTCGTGATCGCCCAGAAATGTTGTATTTAAAACCTATCGCCTTACCTTATTTCGAATGTAGGTACCTGTGTCTATAATTTTGATGTGAAACATCTTGACAGTAAAACTGACTCGTATGCCGTGACGGCAAACGATATTATGTGAACGTATGCCATCATGCTATATCCTATATACTATAACAATACTGTTTCTCTGTGTGAGTTTGAGGTTTCACATCTGCCGGGCGTTCCGTGACGGCCAACTTTTTTTGCTGACCTGGCCATGGTCATTTAGAACATCAGACAAAATCGCGTCACAATGATTAGCACCAAGCGATCATCTACATCGAAATGCAGAGAGCATCCATAAAGTGTAGACTATGTTCATAATGATTATCAGCCTTTAAAGTTTCCACTGCTGAGACACAAGCCTTCTCTCAAAGAGAGAGAGAGGATGGATGACTAATTCACCATGCTAGCCCAGTGCATGTTGGTGACTGTCGTATGACTTCGAATTTTTGAGGTTTTTAGGATATACCTGGGCTACCGGTTTCCTCACGATGTTTTCAGTCACAATTTTTGAGCAATGTCATTGAAATTGCGCGTAATTTATTTAGGTACTAAATAAGTAACTTAATTTAAAGAATAGTGTTTTTTTTTTCATAAATTACCTATGCTAAGAAATTCCCGCAATATTTGACAAAATGAGACAAATTTTTTTTTTTTTTTTTGCTTCTGTAGCCTTGATTTCATGTAAATTATTTTTACTGCAATAATTATAATATACCAACACAATACCTGCTTTCCCGTTAAACTTTGTTCATTACTGCAGAGCCCTTTGCAACAGAAGCATTTAACGACGTGAAAGTTTAGGTCAAGGCGTAGCCGAGGCCTGCATACGTGAGTACATAAATTCTCAGTTAAAACAAATGCTTGAATCAAAGAAAATATTACAAAAAAACATAGTACTATAAAGCATTCATGTTCACGCAAAATATATGCATAATTTTTTGAGGTAACTTTCTTAAAAGTTTGCCTACAACGTACTTAAAAAAAACAGATTATGACTTGTATTTTAAGCCAGTCACACGTCACCTGGAAATGTTAATTAGTTTTTGTAGGTTAATTCTAAAGTAACCTCTGTGCATTCGCCTCGTTTCAGTGGAAAAATAAACCTCTATGCACATTGAAATATTTAGTTAAGTTAATCAGAGGAGAATCAAAAGTAGATATCATCATCAACAGCCAGACGTCCCCTGCTGAACATAGGCCTCCCCCTTTAACCTCCACATTGAACGACAGCCTGCCTTTTGCATCCACTGGATGCCAGCGACTCTTACTATGTCGTCGGTCCATCTAGTGGGAGGCCTACCTACGCTGCGTCTTCCGGTTCGTGGTCTCCACTCAAGAACCTTTCTTCCCCATCGGTTATCGGTTCTCCGAGCGATGTGGCTTGCCCATTGCCACTTCAACTTGAAAATTTTAACAGCTATATCGGTGACTTTGGTTCTTTGGCGAATATCCACGTTCCGGATTCTATTGCGCAAAGAAACTCCGAGCATAGCTCTCTCCATTGCCCGCTGTGTGACTCTGAGTTTTTCCAAAAGGCCGACAGTTAAGTACCACGTCTCAGTACCATATGTCATCACTGGCAACACACACTGGTCAAAGACCCTTGTCTTTAGGCACTGTGGTAACTTAACATATAAAAAAATAACATAAATGTTACAGAAAAATTTCATCCTCTATTTTAGACCTTTTGTATTGACAGCCAGTCAATTCCTGACTCGCAAACGCGAGGGTCCTCATAACCTCTTACAAACCCTCAGGGATGCCACAGAGCTATTTAACAAAGCACATCACAACCCTAGCGGCAACCCTGATCAATTACAAGGGACAGCCCTAATTGGTTTGTGGGAGACACAGATTTGGGATGAGTTTGTGTGGACTAGTTTAGGAAATGTTGAGAGCTCGTTATCAGTAGATGCTATCTGCACCCTGTTAACAGTTGTTCTATAGAAAGCGTATTTTTATGATAAAACATCTGTTTTTCTGACGAATCTCTAATGTAATTCCGCTTCTACGTCGCTTAAGGCGAGGTTTTCCTAAGCAACGCTTATTACTACAAATGACCACAAGGCTTAATATATTGTATTAAAGTCGCATTTACTGGAGCAAAACCATAGCGCTTACACACAGTCGTGCATTTCACTAAGTCTGTTTTAAAGGTTTTATAATGTTTACATTTTGGCGGAAGATATAAAACAAAAACATATTTTTCACCATTTTATCAATCTTTGATTTTATCATTACAAAAATTGCTTTTTACCATTTGCAATATTATTCATAAGATAATTCCTAATCGTATCCTTTTTTAAATTTTACTTGGTATAATATCGCGAAAGTTTAAGTTACTTATTTGCCTAACATTGCTATTATTGTTATTAAATTAAGGAGCGTCTGTAACGAACGCAACTTATGGAGAAAAAAAGTGATAATTTATATTTAAAAAAATTTAATGTACGAAAAACAGGACTACGCGAAAAGTGTGTACTAAGCCAAAAGGGGTCAAATCGGGTCCATAGTACCACTTTTATTATGGAATCAACTAAGAACACGCGAAAAATTATCAGCTGTTCCATATATTTTGTCGAGTGTGCATGACCGTTTTCTATGGAACAATTGATATTGTTTTCGTGATTTGAGAATAGCTTTCATAGTAAAAGTTGTGCGTAATATCGGGGACTATGGACCCCTTTCGGCTTAGTACACCCTTTCCGCATAATCCAGTAGATACTTAGATCGAGCGGACAGGGTGACAGATCTCCAATTTTTGCGACCTAAGAGACACCGCAGGGAAACGCTGGATGCCGGCCGCATCCAACCTGCCCTATTGGAGATCGATGGGGGAGGCCTATGTCCATGAGTGGACGTCCAAATAATGATGAAATATGGATGAAATAATGATGATGATGATGAACTATGTGTCAGAACAGATGTAATATATTATATATGCCACAATCGCTACAAAAACACAATATATAATACGCAAATATATACTGTGGGTTTATAAATACAGGAGTCTCCCACTCATACCGGACGTGGATTCACCTATCAATCAACAATGAATTGTTTATGCCATCAAGGCTTGCCCACGTCACCTTTCTAGGTAATTATAATGCTATAATCATTAAGAATTTCAACAATGACAATGAAAATTGGCGGCCTTAGCTACGCTGGTGTAAATCATACTTATATTATAAATGCGATAGTGTGTTTGTTTGTTCCTCTTTCACGCAGCAACAGAGCAACGGATCCACCTGATTTTCATCATCATCATAATCATCACCACCACTTTTCATCACTGCGCGGGTGAAGCCGCGGGGCGCAGCCAGTGAAATATAAATAACGTAGCATGACTTCTTTTAAAAAATTGTTTCGTTTTAACGAAGTTGGTTAATAACATTTAGTTAATATAGGTACTTCATCATCATCATCATTTCAGCCGTAGGACGTCCACTGCTGGACATAGGCCTCCCCCATCGATCTCCAAAAGGGCCGGTTGGAAGCGGCCTGCATCCAGCGTTTCCCTGCGGTCTCTTTTAGGTCGTCTGTCCATCTTGTGGGTGGACGTCCTACGCTGCGCTTGCCAGTCCGTGGTCTCCATTCCAGAACCTTTCGGCCCCATCGGCCATCTGTTCTGCGTGATATGTGCCCTGCCCACTGCCATTTCAACTTACTAATCCGGTGGGCTATGTCGGTGACTTTCGTTCGTCTACGGATCTCCTCATTTCGGATTCGATCTCGTAGAGAAACCCCGAGCATAGCCCTCTCCATAGCTCGTTGTGCGACTTTGAGCTTGCTTATGAGGCCCATAGTGAGAGACCACTAATATAGGTACATATAGCTACTATAAAACTATCTAAAGAAATCAACAAAAAGTCTGTCTGTCGGTCTGCAGTAGATAGGTAAACAATATAAAAATATTCAAGGTTAAAATTCTTTCTACATGATTGATCTATAAACAAGTTCAAGTAATTTCTAGATTTCGCCCTTTTCTCAGAAACATTTCTACCTAGAAATTTAAATTTTCGTGTACATTTTCACACCATTTTCGTAACTTCTATAACCTGATTTAACAGTTCCCGGAATTTCCCTGGACGATCTAAGATAATGTTATAAAGTCCGTCAAGGGTGTCCGACAAGTAAACCTTGTTAACTATATTCGGGTATGACAGGATATAATGCGCAAAAATTCGAGTTTTGTTGACTTGACGTTATTAAATGCCAAATTATATTTTCTGTAAGCATTCAGATTACAAGAAGGACAGACGACCTAAAAGAGACCGCGGGCATCGAGATACAATACCTACAGAGTCACAATCCCTAAGAAAAACCGTCAAAAAACGTCCGAGTGTCATAAGTACGTCCTAGACATCAATTATATAGTTCACAATGCCAATTTAGACGTTAGTGTTTAACGTCGCTTGTCCGCTACAGCATCGTAGCACCACAGTAGCACTGGCATCGCACGGCGTTGTAGTCGGATCACGGTTGCCTTACAACTAACCAAAAAATCTGCGCAATGCTTATCGTGCGCCGAGTTTTGGTTCGGACATTTTTAGCACGTTTGTGACGCTATAGGTATGGTATCTCGATGCCGCAGAGAAACGCTGAATGCAGGCCGCTTCCAACCGGCCCTTTTGGAGATCGATGGGGGAAGCCTATGTCCAGCAGTGGACGTCCTATGGCTGAAATGATGATAGTGCACGACTGGCTTTGCCCCGCGGTTTTACCTAAGAGGATATTCCCTCACATTTTACCGGGATAGAATCCTATGTCGCTCCGACAACTACAACATGGAAATTTAGTTCCGCTGTTTACCGTGGGACTTCTTTCATGAAAAGGACTTTACTTATAATGCCTGGCGACAGATTGTCCTTCTCATTTCCGTTCTATTTACTTCTCTTTTCTGTGGTTGCACCCATATAAACGAAACGTCAGTCATTCGAAATCAGTTAGCAACTGTGATGCGGAGTTCGACGCGTTGATCTAAATAAGAATGTTCAATCAAGGCTCACTCAATGCTTGGTAACAGATTTTCCTTCTCATTTCCGTTCTATTTACTTCCTTTTCTGTGCCCTGAGGTAATCTGATTAGGCATGATGACAAATACTTTTTTATTACCTCATAAAAAAGCTGATCATAAATAGAGCACATCAACGAAAACAAAATTAAAATTAGTCAAAAAATAAATAAGTAATAAGCATTTTAATTTCATGCTAGACAAAGAGCGCACTATACTGAGCCGTGACGTCACGCCTCAGGATATATAAATGCTCTACACGCTTTGCTAGAAAGGGATAGAGCATCCCCTCTCTATCCCCACCTAAAACTTTAAACACTCATATCTCAGAGATTTATCAGCCAATTTAAATATTTTCAGTATTTGTAATGTATATAGTTATATTCCTCGCTAAGCCGGTTATTTGTAATAAATTAAACATTAGGACACATGCCTATTACAAAGTAGAAGCGGTCATGTGCGTGCGCCGTCATTTCATCTTGGAGAGGAGCCATACTATGCAAGCGCAGTGCCAATCATTCAGGACCCTGATTAATATACGCTAATAATACGATTGTGACTAGTTTTAAAGAATTTGTAGAAGATACTTGTACCTAAGTACTCTAATATTAATAATGATAATAGTAATTATAGTGCATTACGACGAATAATGTATATTATTATTTGATTATTGTAATACCCGCCGTCGCCTAATACCTACAATTATTTTTTCTGAGCAAAAGGGTATGCCAAAAACCAGCCCTGCGTGACCCTTCGAGACCTTGCAGTACACCGCTGAGCGTACCCCTATTGCCAAATATTGTTTCTCCTTATGTTTCGTTATGTCCATTGTTTTTGTTTTTTTTTTTGTGCACCTCGCGTTTTCACTCGCTTTCTTACAGGACATAGGTTTGAAGCCTCTGTGTTAATCCAGGGTAAGACCATCTTCGTACCAAATTACCTTGAATTCGGTTTTTCGTTTAGCTCTTACGGAGTTAAATGCCGAAAAACATACACACAAAATGCTATTTCCAAAAATTAAAAAGTTCCCATAGAAGTGCGGTGTTGCTAGTGTATTTACCCAAAATAAACCAGTCAAGTGCGAGTCGGGCTCACGCACTGACGGTTCCGTACCACCACAACACACAAAAGTTTGTGCAAAATCGCAACATTAAACCCAGACGGTCACCCATCCAAGTACAGACTGCGCCCGACGTTGCTTAACACGGTGGTCACCGACTCACACGTGGCCATTATTTATTACTTGTTGTGTTACTTTAGAGTGTGTAATACAATCATGCCAAGTTTGATGCTTCTAAGTATAAGTACGTTTTAACATTAGAGCAAATACAAAAATACGTTTAAAAAAGTTCGTTGTATGGCCCCCTTTAATTTTTACTTTTTTTTATTTATTAGTTAATCCGCCGTAACATTACATATATTCTGTGAAAATTTTAACTGGTTTTCTTTTACGGTTCGAAAGATACAGCCGTTAAAAGCCGTTATATATTTTTTTTTTTCTTCAGTTTAACAATTTTCTATTTATTATATAATTATTATCTACTCTAAATAAATAAAATACTACTAACGAAGCATCACAGAAATTAATAATATAGCATATTTTGTCTTTTGTTGGATTTTTCATTATAATTATTGTAAATTACTTTGTTTTGAATGTGATTGAGGTATGTACCTATTTGTACGCGCACCTGTGCGGTGCGTGATGTCACCTGCCGGCCTCATTGGAAGACCAGCGTCGTCTGACAACAAACGGCATTATGCTGAGTTGGGGCCGGTTTGTGGCAAAAGTCCAACTTTTTTACTTTTAAATTTGTGTGTAGCTCTAAGTGTGTATGGATTTTTGTTACAAATAAAATATTGTCTATTGTCTATAAAAGGCAGGACAGACAGACAGACAGACAGACAGCGTAGGCTTAGTAATATTCGGCTGTTTACACCCTTACCCTAAAAATATGGTTTCCTTTATTAACTTCGGGATCAGCAGAGCAGCTTAATTCAACTCACACACTTTAAGGAACCCTAAAAAGGACACAGATGCTACACAATGTGATAAAAATATGTTTAGAAAGGAGCCCGCAGAAAATATTAGTCGATAACATGTCGTATTTCATCTTATTTCACGCTCAGGGAAGCTCGTAAACAACATAAATCTAATAAGGGCGTTCGAGACATCCACCGCTGTGACAAGTGGGGCTTTCACTAGCGGTTTTCTAGTATTTTCCGGGATGAAGAGATAAAAAATTGTGAATTATTTTTAGAAATAGGGAAGGTTATACCATCTGCCTTCGACCAATATAAAATGAATGGACGGGCCCATAAGAAGCGCATTTTTTAAGATTACAAAATGAGCGCAGGCGGTCCCTTCGTTTCAGTCGGTCTCTAGCCGTAGGAAGTGCAACACGAGTCTATTGTTACATGATAACAAAACATCTGACAAAATTATACCTTCGTGTGCTTTCCCGAAGTGTAAATACACAACAAAAAACTGCTATCTATTTTTTTTAACAAGTCTACTGTAGGTACATGGTTATGAAGTATATGTCTGACGGTTTTGACTCGTTTTTACTGAGCAAGTTCATTGGTTATGGCCCGTCTATTCATTTTATTTTGGTCGAACCCTCCTGCTCTTTTTTCTATCTGACTGCCAAAGTGGGAACGAAAAATCGATACTGCTTTATGGTTGACGTTCCGAATACTCGTACAAAGCGACGTTCCACAATCTTACCACGGTAAATATCCCGTAAATAATCATATAACTTTAGTTCGTTATTGTATGCTAATCACTGGAACTCCGCAGCTGCCTAATGCTACCATCTGGTCCTAGAAAGGCTCACGGTGCTGGCCGCTGGAGGCTGCTGACGTCATTATCTTTCAGAATATCAAACTTTATCTGGATTATGTACTCGTGATAATTATTTTTGTAAAGATTAATAAAACGATTAAAAATAATTCATCTAGCAAGTTTATAATTGTTGTTTTAATTTTCTCATAGAAGTTATAAAATTATATGCTACGGCTGACTTTTTTGTAGAACTTTGAACCTTTTTGGTCAGACAGGCATTTACCGTTTAAGAAGCCAATCAGCTTTTTTTTCTTCTACTGATTTCTAAAAATTAACAACTTTCATCTAAATAAAAATTAAAAAATACTGCAAAAAAAAATTGACTAAGAGGAAAGACAATAGCGGAACATTAGAGCGTAGCTCGGAAATTTGCCTAAAAAATATAAACTTAGATGGCGCCGTAATTTGAGCGTGATATAGATTGTCTCGAACTTCCGTAAGCGCTGCAGTCAGATAACGTACGAAAGGGTTCTACAAATTACCGTAGCGCTAGTATCGCAGTCATGTTTTGCAGCATTTCTAGAGAACAAGGAAAGCGCCATCTACTGGTATGGGTTGCGCTTTCCGAGCTACGCTCTAATGTTCCGCTATTGTCTTTCCTCTTAGTCTATCTTCCTTGCTCCAAACTATATATCGTTCTTTTTTTCTTTTCTTTCAAACCCCTCTAGCTGTCAACTGACTGGCAATAAAAAAATCTCAATCGCGTTTGCCTATTTTATTTATCAAGTCACGGGTCCCAACAAGAGAAGAGAGCGGCGATATGTTGCCCAATCACTGCCCAATGGAGCACGAAATTGACGTCTCCTTCATGTCATGTCAGTTGTGTGCAATTCTATCGTTCAATAACTTGCTATTTCACTTCTATTGAGTTTGAATCCTTAGGGATTTGTCTAAAGATAATATATAGGTATGGTTAAGTTTAGAAGGTAGCATCCTAGGTTTAGTTTATTTACATTTCATTTCATAATTACCTAACCTATCGCATTAACTTTTTTTGTAAAACAACTTCATCCTAAGTTAAGTTTCAATCGTAGATAATTAGATATAATCACAGAATGAAAAAAAAAGTTTTTACAACGGCTGTCAAGGCATTTTCAATCAAGGTTCACTCATAATGCCTGGTAACAGATTTTCCTTCTCATTTCCGTTTTATTTACTTCTCTTTTCTGTGGATATAATAGACTTAATTATAAATCTATCTATAAGATTTTAGTATATTTTGTCTGTGGTCTGGTTTGTGACCAGCCACAACATAAACCATTGCTGCACCCTATTATGCAGGGTTTATTACACAATCTACTCTAAAATTAGTTTTTAGAAGAGGAAAGTGGGCATATTTGCAAAAAAGAACAAATATTATGGTTATAATAATTATTTGAACGCAGCCTTTGGATGTTAGATTTAGTAAGGTTTTAACGTAAAATTTTTTTGGGATTTTCTTTGCACTAATGACTTCCATCACTTTGATGTGTGTCAATAGTCGGTCCAGGGGCCTTACGACTAACTCTTTAATGTGGGCTCGAAACAGCACTGAAAGAGCGCAGTGCGGAAAATCACGCGAACGTGAACCTTAACGCGCCGAGATACGGTTTGCGGTCACACAACTTTTCGCAATACCTAAACAGAATTCACACGGCCATCTGACCCCAAACTAAGTAAAGCTTGTGATATGGCTGCCAGAGACTGATATACATACATATATAGTTTTAAATATATACTTAAATAGATATTAACAACCAGATATAGAACAAACACAAATGTTCATCACACAAATGTTTGTCCTACATGGGAATCGAACCCACGCCCTCACGGCTCAGAAGGTAGGTTCACTACGAACTGGACCAACGGGCTATAGTTCGGGTCAATAGTTCGCCCTGGGGGGACAGAAAACAGTAGATAGTACCTTCGACGAGGGCTGCTGTCTAAATGTGGACTGTGGAATGAACAATCTAAATAGATATCCCCCAGTAATTACGATCTGGGTGTATTCAAGTCATGATTGAATCAGTTACTTCTAGGCAAGCGTGCTCCATCGTAGACCGCATCATCATCAGGCGAGGTCACAGAAAAGAGAAGTAAATAGAACGGAAATGACAAGGAAAATCTGTTACCAGGCATATGAGTGAACTTTGATTGAACATTCTTATTTACTTAGATCAACGCGTCGAACTCCGCATCACAGTTACTAACTGATTTCGAATGACTGACGTTTAGTTTATATGGGTGCAAACTTCGACTAAAATAAAATGAATGGACGGCCTAACCATTGAAAATGCTCAGTAAAAACGAGTCAAAACCGCCGGACATATACTTTAACATCTAATTATAAAAATTTACAGTATATTTGTTACAAAAATAGATCCCGGCTTAAAAGCATATGAATGCATAACTTTGTCAGATGTTTCGTTATCGCGTAACAATATATACGTGTTGCACTTCCTACGGCTGGAGACCGACTGAAACGATATGAGAGCCGGCGCTCATTTTTTTATCTAAAAAAATGCGCTTCTACTGGGCCTGTCCATTAATTTTATTTGGTCGAAGGGTGCAAATAGCTACAAAACTTTCTTACAAAAATGCTTTGACAGTCGTTCTAATTGAAACATTTTTTTTTCTTATCGTTGGGTGAGGTAGCTGTCAAGCGCAAGTCTAACAACAAAAACGAATTAGAGTGATTTTCATGAAAGAAGTCCCCCAGACGCGGCGCTGTCATCGCGTATCAATCACTATCAGTATCATTTCTCGAGTAGAACTTTAACAACTTTTGGCATCGTACACGACTCTTTAACGATGGAAAATTAATAAAAATCTCACTAGCGTCCAAACACAGTAACAACACCTGACAACTACAACATGGTAATTTAGTTCCGCTGTTTGCCGTGGGACTTCTTTCATGAAAAGGACTCTACTGTAACTTTATCCGGTACGTCCCGTACCCCAGGAATCGTTAGGCACTTATAAGAATATCTGCCAATATTATTTAATTAGTTACAAGTATTGGCTCCGAGTCTATAATTACATAGACAAACTGGAAGCTCAGCGAGGAAGGAAGGAAGTATTCGTATCTTCAAACTTCCGACTTGCAAAGTAGAGTCAGAACAAACACGAAATAACTATTGAGAATCAGGTTAAATTTACTGCTCAAGAAGGGTTTAGGTTACTAGTAGAACTTATGGCATCAAAGGACCTTTAGATTAGTATTTTAGGTGTTTTTTAATTGTTATTATTTAATAACTAGCGGTCCACCCCGGCTTCGCACGGGTATTATTGAAGTTTTAGTAAGGATCCTAGGAGTGTACCTACCATGTTCTGACAAATAAATAATTTGAATTTGAATTTGGATCCTTAATTTAAAAAATAAATATATAATATAGCCTATGTCACCCGGGGATAGTGTAGATTCCCAACAGTGGAAGAATTTTTCAAATCGATTCAGTAGTTTCGGAGCCTATTCAAAGCAAAGCAAACAAACACACAATCAAATCTTGCCTCTTTATAATATTAGCATAGAAGTATAGATAACTAAGGTTACCTAGGAGATATTGCTTATAGCGATAAGGCCGCCAATCGTTTCACTGATTTTTAAGTTTGTTTCTGTCTTAAGTATGTCTTTTCTAGTGTAAACAGTAAAAAGTTACTATCTAATAGGCTTGCGTATGACCACCAATTCGCCTGATGTTAATCAGACGAATGACGAGAGATGAGATGACGCGTCTACTATGGAGCACATTTGCCTAGAAGAAACCGATTCACTCGTGATTTGAAGACACCCAGATTTTAATTAACTGGTAACACCCATTCAGGCAGCCCATTCCAAGACTAGCAGTTCGCACAATAAAAGTGGAATCAAAGCACTTTGTACGGGTTTTCGGAATATCAACCATAAAGTGGTGTCGATTTTTTGTGCCCACTCTGGCAGTCCGGAAAAATTGGCAGAGCCGATGCACACTCTCCGTAATGTATCCGATAATTAATGCGTGCCCACCGTAGACCGCATCATCGTTTTACATCAGGCGAGTTGGCGGTCAAACGCAAGTCAATTATTAAACAAAAATAAATAAAAAATAATACTGATAGACTAATAAAACACAGGGAACTCCTGTTACTTCTTGCCTTTTCTTTACATCACAGCTTGTAAAAAGTTTAATTAATATTTTTATTTTTAGAAATATAGTAATTTTTAAACTTTCGCGATTTGAACACATATTTTAAATGTTAATCGGGACTTATCACGTAATCTTTAATTTAGGTAAAAAATACGTGATAAGTCCCGATTAACATTTAAAATATAGAAATATAATGTATCTTGCGAACCGTACCGGTTCGAACTTTATTGAGTTGGTTATTGACACGATGTTGGCGAGAGTTTGAGATATTTCTAATTACTCGTTTTCATTTAGCTTCTGAGTAATGGTTTCATGAATATTTCGGGACTTTTCTTTGTTATTCCAGAGATCAGTCTGTAGAGTCTTTTCTTCGGTTCGGGCACAATAAAAAGAATACCAATAAAGGACATATTTATCACAAACAAATATACAGTCCAGGGATTTCTTGTTTTACAAATGAAAGATACATACGTAGATATAAACTATTGGGTACACCAGATCGCAGACAAAAACAAACACATATCAAAACCGCTTTATGGTTGATATTCTGAGAACCCGTATGAAGCGCTTTGATTCCACATTTATTGTGAGAACTTCTAGTCTGTGAAATTCGCTGCCTGAGTGGGTGTTCCCCGATGGTTACAATCTGGGTGTCTTCAAGTCGAGAGTGAATAGGTTTCTTCTAGGCAAGCGTGCTCCATCGTAGGCCGCATCATCGCTTAACATCAGGCGAGTTGACGGCCAAGCGCAAGCCTATTTATATTATTAAAAAATAATATAAAAGGCGATTTGTGTGCAACCTGATGCTTGATTTCTTTATCGTTCGTATGATTTCATATCATATCATATCATAACGCCATTAATGCCATAATGCAACAAGTGGTTTGAAACATTCGAATTTACTTTCTGTCAATAGAAAATATTTCATATTATAACGCCATAATGCAACAAGTGGTTTGAAACATTCGAAATTCCTTTCTGTCAATAGAAAATCTTTCATAATATCATAATGCCATAATGCAACGAGTGGTTTGAAACGTTCGAATTTGCTTTCTTGCAATAGAAAATCTTTCATATCATAACGCCATAAATGCCATAATGCAACAAGTGGTTTGAAACATTCGAATTTGCTTTCTTGCAATAGAAAATCTTTCATATCATAACGCCATAAATGCCATAATGCAACGAGTGGTTTGAAACATTCGAATTTGCTTTCTTGCAATAGAAAATCTTTCCTATCATAACGCCATAAATGCCATAATGCAACAAGTGGTTTGAAACATTCGAATTTGCTTTCTTGCAATAGAAAATCTTTCATATCATAACGCCATAAATGCCATAATGCAACGAGTGGTTTGAAACATTCGAATTTGCTTTCTTGCAATAGAAAATCTTTCATATCATAACGCCATAAATGCCATAATGCAACGAGTGGTTTGAAACATTCGAATTTGCTTTCTGTCAATAGAAAATCTTTCATTTCGTATGATTTTTTCGTGCGAAATCATACGAGCGATTTAAAATCGAGTCCCTGGACCATTTGCTATTATTAACCCCTGAAAAAACAGATAGGGGTGTAACATCGAGATACAATTCTCAACCTCTCAGTGAAAACAGTCAAAAAACGTCCGAGCGCCATCAATTATAAAGTTAACTACGCCCCATTTACTTCAATTTAGACGTTATGTCGCTTGCATAGTGTTCAACGTTAGTTGTCCGCTATGTCATCGTAGCTCTGGCATCGCGCGGCGTTGTAGTCGGATCGCGGTTACCACTAACCAAAACGTCTGCGCAATTCGTAGCGTGTGCCGAGTTTTGGTTCGGATATTTTTATGGTACGACTCGTGACTCTATATGTATTGTATCTCAATGGGTTGTAATAAGTTTAACGTGTGTATTATGTCTGTTTGTGGCGTTGTAGCAACCTGTCAAATCACATGTCACATTGTTTTAATGGACATCGGACCTTACCTTGCCTCAACCACTATAATAATCACAACTACGTAACGAACGACAATTTTATTATAGAGGTGTGATTTATATTCTAAGCATTTGAGAATCATCCATTTCCGCGACCAACTGTTTAGCAAAGTGCCATTCTTCAGTGACATGGACATAAAGTAGACATTAGTAGATGGCATACCTTGACCGCGGAATGAATAATGGTCATCTTGTCACACTTGCTGGGTCAGTATGATAGAAGCCGTAGAATGCGGTACAGTTTGTGATGAATCTGGATAAAGGCCTGTTCAGACCTAAGCGAAATTCGCTACCGCTGTAGGTAGCGAAAAATGCCACACGCTATTCCGCCGGGTATTTGTATGAACTGCCAGCGGAATACCTCGAAATTCGTTATCGTTGTAGGTAGCAAAAAATTCCTCGTGTTTTTTTTATTATTAAATAAAAATAAAACAGATAGACTAATAAAACACAGGGAACTCCTGTTACCTCGTGCCTTTGATTTACATCCCAGCTTGTAAAAAGTTTAATTAATATTATTATTAATAGAAATATAATCTATGTTAAATAATTTTTAAGACAAACATCGTAGGATTAGTAATAGGGTCCTATTTTTACCCTTTGGGTACGGAACCCTAAGAGCGGTTTCACACTACGTCCGATCCGAATCCGATCCGAATCCGTGAAAATACGTTCCGAAGTTGTCGTACAACTATTTTTATGGTAGTTTACGCACTAGATCCGATTTCCGTCATCCGAATTCTCTCCTTCATCCGTAAATTTCCATTTCGGAATAGATTCGGATTCTTTACTTCTTCTGCGTCTTCGTACGTACAATAGTATTGGCAGAAGTTGACGTCGATTGAAAGGACTCATGATCAACGACGTGAACACTCTGCTGTGGCTACGCCTAAAATTATTGCTTGGATTTGTATCAGAGATCGGACTAGTGCGTACGCAATATCCGAATTCGGTCCGAGTTTTCTAGATCCATATTTTCACGGATTCGGATCGGATTTGGATCGGACGTAGTGCGAAACCGCTCTAAAAATGGGACGGCCGGCTTCGCAACGTTTTTATGTGTGTCCGCCTTTATACAGTGCGGTGTCCTTGGTGTTGAGAGGGTACAATGAGCGACGATCACTGGCTTGTACATTTCACGCCGAGTTCAACTAGGCAGAGCCGCGTGTCGTTGGCACTCACGCTGTTTCACAACCGCCCTCATTATCAGGTTCAATGATATATTTAGCAACAGTAATTATAGTTAGTCATTGTATAAAAACAATTGTTTAGTCGTAGCTAAATAATTGAAAACATCTATTTGTGTAAAGAGAGTTGTGTTCATTTGTCTGCTTTTGAAAGGTCTTGAAAATTTCTTCATTGTTTTCGTTAATCAGAAAATTGTTATTGAAAAGGTATTTCTAATTTCAGACTAAGTAGGTGCCCTTTGTGTGTTGGAAATTAACTCACAAAAGATGGTGCTATTATTTGTTTGTTTTTGCGGTCAAAATTTTCAGTTTGCATCTTTTTAATGTTGGGAGTAATGTTTTATTTTATCCAACTGTCTTCTAGTTTTCGTGGAGTTGAGAGTATATCGTCATTTATAACCTATAATCAGTTTTTATGATGATGATGATGATTATGACGACATGGAAAGATTCAATAATAATTATTAAATGAAATATAATTAAAGGTAAAAGGAAAGTTTTTGCTACATGGTTTGCCTGAACTTAGTTTTTTTTTTATCAAGCACAATGACATAGTTTCTAAACAGGATTTTTTCGGTAATCGTACTGCAAGTAGTAGAACGGACAATTAAATAAATCATGTGTTCCCGTTACCGGATTTAATATCAAAATCAGGGGAATGGTTACAGAGAAGAAAATAGTACCAACAACTTTAGATGATCCTGTTCATGTCCTCAGAAAAAAGGTCGTATTGGAAACATTGGGGAACTCTTGTTTTAGACTTCATGTTCGCATACAAAAGAGGTAGTAACCTTAAGTAGACTAAACTATACCAAAGTGCAAGGTTAGCTTCTTATTCTTGAGCATCAGTGCAAAGTTGCTAGTCTATCTGTTTTTTTCGTATAGATACATTACAGAGAGTGAGCGTCGGGCTCTGAAATCGCGAAAAAAATATCAGCTGTTCCTACGGTCATTGGCACTCGACACTCCACAAAATAGGGACAGCTGATTTTATTCACGATTTCAGGGTTGGCCCCTAGGTAAAAGTTGTTTATAATGGTGAATATAACGGACCCCTTTTGGCTTAGTACACCCTTTCCACGTAACCCTGCATAATACTATATGTCTACTTCAAGCTGACGACAAGTGTCATGAGATTTGCGGATTACTCATTGTCATCAATATAAGTCCACGTGTCCCTCGTGTTGACACTCGACGCAAAATTTGCCTACGAAGAAATGCAACCAATATGTTACTCACGATTTATAAATAATTTGGGTGTTACAGGTGTCTGTATCAATAAGCATTTTAAAATATTGACAACACGAGCAAAAGTGAAATTACTGGGCATAAAGAGATTCTTCGACCAATGTGTGTTGCCAGTGATGACATACGGCATTGAAACGTGGTTTCTCACTATAGGCCTCACTATTGTCATACAACGACCCATGGTGAGGGCTATGCTCGGGGTTTCTCTATACGAGATCGAATCAGAAATGAGGAGATCCGTAGACGAAAGAATGTTGCCGACATAGCCCACCGGATTAGCAAGTTGAAGTGGGCAGGGCACATAACATGCAGAACAGATAGTCGATGGGGCCGAAAGGTTCTCGAATGGAGACCACGGACTGGTAAGCGCAGCGTAGGACGTCCACCCACAAGATGGACAGACGACCTAAAAGAGACCGCAGGGAAACGCTGGATGCAGGCCGCTTCCAACCGGCCCTTTTGGAGATCGATGGGGGAGGCCTTTGTTCAGCAGTGGACGTTTACTGACTGATGATGTGCTGTGAGACTGCCATCTGATGCTGACTAAGATGGAGCTCGCTTGTATAGAAGAAACCGATTCAGTAGGGACGTTGAGACACCCAGATTGTAACTATCGGGGAACAGTATTCAAGCAGCGGATTCCCAATAAAAGTGGAATTAAAACGAAACGTTCGGCTTAAAAAAAACTCCTAAAACTAGTGTAATAATTAGCGGCCAATATAATATAGTCTTGTGGGTTTGGGAATATCAACCATAAAACAGTGTCACACTTTTGTGCCCGCCCTGGCCGTCCAATAGAAAAATAGGCCGGAGGGATTGAGGTCTATTTGGAGTTTTTTTTGTATCTTTATTCAAATATAACTTACTATCTTGCATGACAATCATTAATCCAATCTTTGTAAAATTTTGCATGTGGTTTGTTTTTGTTTTGGTTTCTAGTTCAAGGGAATGTTATAGTAAAATTTTTGGTCGGTCAGTTCAGGGCGAACTATTATAACTATGATTCTGAGCCTGAGGGCGTGGGTTCGATTCCCACGTAGGACAAACATTTGTGTGATGAACATTTGTGTTTATATATATCTGGTTATTAATATCTATTTAAGTATGTATTTAAAAACTATATATGTATGTATATCAGTCTCTGGCAGCCATATCACAAGCTTTGCTTAGTTTGGGGTCAGATGACCGTGTGTGCAAAAATGTCCCGAATATTTATTTATTTATTTTATGCTTGTCCCAAGTTTTATTAGTTTTTAAAGCTGTAGTACATTATAAGTAAACAGCTTATTGAAAATAGTGTGATCACTTTAGCTAAGTTTTTTATGAATAAGAAAGAAGCTGGCAAACTATATTACACATCTGTATAAATAAATACGCGTAGACTATAGACAGTAGGTATATACCTTCCTTATACCTACTTCCTCCTTTTTTTCGATGCTTTAAAATAAACTGTTTTAATTCAGTTTTTTTCAATATTATTGCGGCTGTCAGACCTCAAAAAATACTGTGCCTTAGGATCACAGAAAAGAGAAGTAAATTGAACGGAAATGAGAAGGAAAATCTGTTACCAGGCATTATAAGTGTACCTTGATTAAACATTTTTATTTAGATCAACGCCTCGCAGTTGCTAACTGATTTCGAATGACTGACGTTTCGTTTATATGGGTGCAACTGGCTACGAACTTTGAGACCTTACCTAAAAAGGTAAGATCCAAGTTCTTTGGATGCGGAGTTCGACGCGTTGACATAAATAAGAATGTTCAATCAAGGTTCACTCATAATGCCTGGCGACAGATTTTCCTTCTCATTTCCGTTCTATTTACTTCTCTTATCTGTGCTACAAACAATCCCAAGTATGAAAATAATAACTTCCTGCGTACAATTATGAAACAATTAACAGCCAATTATAGCCCCTATTTCTATCAGGTAAGGTGTAGTTTTTTGTACATGTTTACTTGGCGTTTGTAAAGGAATGATGTCTTTGAGCAGTGATTACATGTATTTGACAGTTTCATTCATGTTGACGAGGGTCCGCTGCATCCGAGTTTGTTTACTGAAAGGAAGTTAATTAAACGTCACAATTATGGCGGTGACAGTTAACAATTATTATAGTTTAATAAAATAACTCATCATCATCATCAGCCAGAAGACGTCCACTGCTGAACATAGACTTCCCCCTTTAACCTCCACACTGAACGAAAGCCTGCCATCTGCATCCATTCGCCCGCGATCACAATGTCGTCGGTCCATCTAGTGGGAGGCCTACCTAACCGTCTTCCGGTTCATGGTCTCCACTCTAGAACCTTTCTTCCCCATCGATTATTGGTTCTTTGAGCGATGTGGCCTGCCCATTGCCACTTCAGCTTGTATAAACTACATACTGTATCTAAATAGTGTAAGGAGGGAAGGAAGGCCTTTGCCCTGCAGTGGGACGATGCAGGCTAATATAATAATAAAAAATATAAAATAAACTTTATAACACCTTGCCGGGGCACGTCCGAGCCTCGTCCGGGACGCGGGCGATACACGGTGTAGCATGAACTGCAACACATCAAATGTTCCTGAAGTATTAAATCCCTGCCTCGTACATGTCTCATACCGGTCACGGCTCACGCCCGCCACGGTCTAGCATAAATAAATCATCCTTAACACAGGTGACAGGTTCCACTTATACAAATTAGTCGCCATCACACACATGCCCACAACTACGTAATTTACCTAAACGTGCAATCTCCTCGAATGACATACACAGCTCCATCTTGATTAACGCGTCACTAAATCGTCGATTACCTGAGTGTAACCGGCCCCAATCAATCAGACAGCGGCCAAGTCCCGCCTACGTCTTCTCAATCGATGATATTAATTAGTCAATCAGTCAGTACCGTGTATCGAGTTAGCTACCACTAGTGTGGAGACATTGCCATTGATTTTAGATAACAAGGAAAAATACAAGGTTAGTGGCAAAACAAGTAATTATTTAACATAACTTTACCAATTAAAAATACGTTTAAAAGCACAAATCATCATAAATATCTTTAAATAATGTAAATTGTATAGCAAGTGTCACTGGCTAAATGAACTGTCCGTGTGGAGTCAATATAATTATAAAAACTTTGTGATGGACATCGATAAATAATTTATCAAAGGTGATAAAACTCCCAATGAGTAGTGTGACATTGTAGGAAAAATTAAATCACCTACATCTACATTATAAGATATATAATATTACGATTACATACCTAAGTTAAGGAGTGTTATTTATATGAAAAATTATGTAAACACATACAAAAGTGCAGTTAAAATCATGATAAATAATGATTTTTTAAATTTAGTTATCAGACTATATATTATATTATAACATGCGTAATACCTATAGGTACTAGACTACTATTTATACAGATAAGTAAAACCACTAACCCTAAACCATTATGCTGGCCCAGTTATGTATTAAAATCACCCGCTACTTAGAAAGTCTTACGCAAAATTATGACAAGGAGGCCATAACATAGATAATAAAAGGTTTTGGCGCCAACGTGGAAAAAAAGATGTCAGCTCGTTGGATTATTTTCCTAAACTTGTGTATTTTCAAGTGTTAATGTATACTAAATGGTGAATTTATTTAAGTGCTCGTAAACGTGCTCGAGTGTAGGCATGTGATATAACGAGATGAAACCTGTTTTTTCGTGTTGTTTCCAAAACTACATAGAAGCCTCTTTGTAAAATCTCTTTTTTTTTAACGCTGATGAGTCCGCGTTTGACCACCAACTCGCCTGTTGGTAAGCGACGATGTGGTCGAAGATGAAACACGCAGACTTAGAAGATACCTATTCACTCTAGCCTTGAAAAGGCCCAGGTTATATCTCTCAGGAAACACGGAAGCTGGCAGGTTGTTCCAAACTTTGTCTCTACCACTTTACTGGGGCATGAGTTTGACTTGACCGTGACTTACTTTGTTTGAATGTGACTATGACTTATTTAACGCTATTAATACTATGTTAACTTGTTTAATATTACGACTAAAGGACTTTGTATCCACGGTCATGAAAAATTTAACAAAGAAAAGAAGAAAAAAACTAATAAAAAGCAATATATCTAAGTAAAAAGCGTTGGTTAGCTATAACATAATATTTTGGATTCTGGAATTTAACTATCTGATTTAAATTTTAGTAAATTGTATGACTCAGTGTATTAATATACTATTTGCTTATGTTTATGTTAATTAATTAAATAAAAAATAACGCTACCCACTAATAACTCCACGGTAGGATTAGCTGTGTCGGGATGGCAGTTCCCAACAGTTGCAAAGTTTTGAGTAGGTAGGTACTAGGTACCCATACGTGATTATTGTACTGAAATTGTTAACAATTATTATTGCGTTCTCCCTATAATTTTGAAACAGGTTCACAAGGAAACTTGTTAATGGCGCTCTCCATGAAAATTACTTAGAATTTCAAACATGTGTTCGAAACTTTCCGAGTTATGAACTTTAATGTGCAAAATGGAAATGTTATGAAACTTTTAACAACAGTTTAGGTGTACATGTGTGATATAAATTTAATAGAGTCCTCATATTCATTTATAATCTCGTAAGACATTATTTTCGAATAAAAATAACTATCGGTTTTAGCCCGACAATTAATCCCAGAAAAAAAATACTGTTTCCGTTGATTTGTTGTTTGTTTAAAAAAAAAGTCAAACCAACAAATGAATTTCATATTTTATAGCCTATTTACTTAGATCAGGTAATTATATTTGTCAAAGCCTATTTATTGAGATGGAAAAAAACGGTGGAGTTTGGACAATCGTGTAGGGTTTTTTTTTCTTCTTTTAAAAATTAACTATATTAAAATCGTATGAAGCGAAGTTTGTACTAGCAGACGGGTACGATGCTGAAGTGTTATTAATTTCTCTGACAACTAGCTAGCTATATAAGATAATACTGACAACATTGGTGGATCATTATATCTGTCGATAGCTCATAAAGCTTTGTTCTCATCGCGCCAATTCTAGTGATTGATTTGTCGTGACCACTGAAATAGATTGTCACTTCCAGGTTTAAAGACCGTGACATAAGTACTATGAATAGAATTATTTATTTATCTTTAATTGTGATATATTACATCATCATCATCATTATTTCAGCCATAGGACGTCCACTGCTGCTGCCTTATTATGGATGATTCGGATCGTGATCGCGATCGCGTGCCATCTCACTTACGCACGTGGTGCGAGTAAATAGATACGAACGGGACGGCATGCAATCTCGATCCCGATCAAAGAATCATAATAAGGCCCCTGGACATTGGCCTCCATCGATCTCCAAAAAGGTCGATTGGAAGCGGCCTGCATCCAGCGATTCCAGTAGTATGTCCATCTTGACGTCCTACGCTGCACTTACCGGTCAGTTGTCTCCATTCGGGAACCTTTCGGCCCCATCGGCCACTTCAACTTGCTAATCCGGTAGGCTATGCCGGTTACTTTCGTTCGTCTACGGATCTCTTCATTTCTGATTCAATCTCGTAGAGAAACCCCGAGCGTAGCCCTCTCCATAGCGCGTTGTGCGACTTTTTGTGACTTTTGATATTAAATACCTAATTATAATGCATTATTCATAAAACGCGATAAAATAACAATGGTGATTTTCAGAACCCATAATTAAAAATAAATAAATAAATATTCGGGACATTTTTGCACACACGGTCATCTGACCCCAAACTAAGCAAAGCTTGTGATATGGCTGCCAGAGACTGATATACATACATATATAGTTTTAAATACATACTTAAATAGATATTAACAACCAGATATAGAGCAAACCCAAATGTTCATCACACAAATGTTTGTCCTAGGTGGGAATCGAACCTACGCCCCCAAGCTCAGAAGGCAGGATCGCTATCAACTGGACCAACGGGCTATCCTCCATATATATTTATAGTTATATATTCAGAATCAGAGTCAGAAATCATTTATTGTCAAACTGTGTATATGCAATATATTGTATATGCAAGTTCTTAAATAGGTTCAGGTATTATTATTTTTACCTTATATGTGATATGCCTCCATATCAGCTGCAGCTGAGTTATTAAGATTGCACGCGTTCAAACCCTCTCACTGGCTTACTTTTATTTTATATTTAAGCTAATTTAGTTGTGACTGGTCCCGACTGGTAATGGAGCGTCAGAAATTATAGGAAATGGAAGCAATTTTTGCTTAAAGTTATATGATTATTTACGGGGTATTTACCGTGGTAAGGTTGTGGAATGAGCTCCCGATATTTCGGCGCAGTTACCACCCGCATTCTTGTCTTCCCGTGAACATGGTGCATGTAACTGCGTGATAGTTTAAAACAGAATTTTTGCTTAGCAGTAGGATCGAATAGGATAATAAAAATTAAAACAAAAACAGTCGTCAATAAATGCACAGTTAATATCTAGTGCTTCTCCGAACTCGTATATAGATACTTAATACTCCACGCGTTCGTTGATTTTTGCGCTCAACGGCTTCTCTAGAACCTTTTATACCTAGATTGTACCGAAATGCTTGTAATACGGTCGCTTGAATGGTATAAGGCCTGGTCAAATCAGCGCGTTTACAGGCAATCAGGTAACGTACCTGCAAACACCGTCAATTGGGTAATGTAGTGAAGTTTTGAGTGCCCGTTGATTGCCACCGCTTGATCCGTTGCTCTTCTATTCTAGTTAGTGTTTTCTTATATAATCCGCCGTAACATTACATATTCTGTGAAAGTTTTAACTGTCTACCTATTACGGTTTGAAAGATACAGTTGTTAAAAGGTAGGACGTACAGACAGACAGACAGCATAGTTTAAATAGGGTCCCGTTTATACACTTTGGGTACGGAAACCGATAAACATACCAACAAACAAATATATACTTTCAGTAAAAAAATGATTCACACATATAGCACACTTTGCCATATATTTGGCTCCACGTTTCCGCAATTTTTATCGCGCTGGTTTGACCAGGGCTTTATTTACGGAAAATAATTCCGTAAAGCGGCTAGAGTAAATGAAAAGCTCCCAGTACTGATGAAATGGGTACAAATAATGCGCTGTTGACCTCAAAAGAGTTTTTGTGACGAGAAATAAAATACAAATCTACAAAAGGTCGCCGAATAACCGTCTACATTGTGGATTTGAATGTTCATCTGGGCTTGATTTGAGTTGATGGGCTTTTGCAACATTTGTTTTATCATTGATTCACATCAGCAAAGGAGTTTGGTAAAGTAAGCCACGGCTGAAATTTAAAATAAATACCTCGACTCAGTCCAATATTTGTTATCTCTGACAGCTGCAATAATATTGTAAAAAAGGCTGATGAAAAACATTTTCTTTTAATATTCCGCAAAAAAACAACTGTTCCATAGAAAACGGTCATTGAGACTACGTAGTAGCTTTACCTAGTCTGTGTTGAGAGTCGACAAAATGTATGGACAAGCAGATATTATTAAGCGATTTGATGGTAGGTCCCATAGTAAAAGTTGCTCATAATGACGAAAACAACGACCTCCTTTCGCTTAGTACAGTCTATATGCGTAACCCTGTCTAAAGAACTTTGTCATCCAACATTATTGGGATAAACATCTGAATTTCTTAATTCCGAACAATGTGCATGCGCTCAAATCTCTCAAGACGAAGTCTGAACTAAATAAAGATGCAAATGTTGAGGCAAATATATTGAACAAGTCAGCTGAACAAGCCCATTGAAAAGAATAAATGAACAACACGTCCATTGATGAACTTCGTTCCCATCTGTCGAAGCCCGCTGTTTCGGAGAAATTCTCGTTGCAAATCCAATTATTGATACACAAAGTGAAAATGTGGACGAAATTACAACACTTGTTGGTAAATTTATCAGTTCTTTTTGGGATTTGGAAGGCAATATTTAAAGCATTCTCTAGGGTATAGGAAATGTTAAAATGTGGAGTAACAAAGCTAGGTAAATAAGAAGTCTAATTGAGTTTTGTCTATCTGTTCCCACAAGCTTTAGGTTTCGGTAGGTTCATGGCCCCGATTCTACTAAAGAAATTGTTTTTAAATTGTAATTGTTGCGATTTTAATTGTTAAATAACTGCCTCAAAATTGACAGTTTAGACACACAAATTTAAATTACACAAAAAAAAATCTCATTTATAATATTAGTGTAAATAGTAATCCAACCCAACCTAACGCAGGAAGGTTCTCCTATATCATACCCAGCAAAACGTCGTAGGTGGTTTCAGCAAGTTTTCCACGCGTATTTATATGTGTTCTCGTAGGTAGCTCATGTTTCCGCAGCTGCCCACTCGGAGATCAAACAAGTTGTAGGGAAAACTCGCCCCCCGGGCTGTCGAGAACTATGCGGGCTACAAAACACGATATTTTGACCGCTCACTCATCATAATCTTCGTCATCAGTTCAACCATAGGATAGGACGTTTACTGCTGGACATAATTATGCATTGATCTCCAAAAGGGCCGGTTGGAAGCGGCTTGCATCCAGCGGTTCACCGCGGCCTCCCTCAGATCGTCCGTCCATCTTTTGGGTGGACGTGCTTCGCTGCGCTTACCGGTCTATGGTCTCCATTCCAAAACCTTTCGGCCGTCTGTTCCTGCCTACCTACTACCACTTCAATTTCAACCGCTTAGTAGATTTCACAGAATTGTATGTAATGAGCATCAAAGCAAACGCTATTTCTATAGTTTTGCACACCAGAAAAAGTGACGGTCTTAAAAAGCAATCTCTTCCAGCAGTCATAGTAACTGAACAAATAAGAGTAAGCTGTGTAAGTTGACAAAGGGCATGGAACTCAGAGTCCGTGAAGACTAACATTATGTAAAGTGCAAAGTTCAATTAATACAATAATTGTACATTATGAACTTTTTGCTTTACAGAGGCCACAAGATTTCATTATCATCAACAATTTTTCACTCATTGATTGACCTATACCTACCAATAAATAAATCTCCACTTCATCGTGCCATCTTTTTCAATCCTGTGCCAGTCTAGTCCACAGCTTTCCTGCCACCTTAATGATGTCATCCGATGCATCCGAACGCACTGGTGCTCTTACCGGTCATGCCGGTGGTTGCTTTCTTATTTGCGCCACCACTCACACATTGGCCTACCGTTCGTCTTCCAAATAAAACGTCTTTTCCAAGTCTCTTTGGTTAGTTTCATAATTTTATTTTTCTTAGTTTGAGTCAATTAATTAAACATTCCCAAATAGGCTACCACGGCCTCACCGGCCTTGAAAGTGCGAGGTCGCGGGCTCAAACCCTGGGCCCGTACCAATGACCTCTTTGGAGTTTATGTACTAATTTTCACACCACTGGCTTTTCGGTGAAGGAAAAAATTGGGAGGAAACCTGCATACGTACGGAGAAGAAATTCAATGGCGTATGTGAATCCACCAACCCGCAACTGGACAAGCGTGGTGGATATGGCCCAATCACCCTTTGGAAGGTAGGCTAAAAGTCCAGCAGTGCACTGTTAAAAGGCTGATTATGATGATGATGACTTAAACATTGTATAATGAATGGCTTTAAGCCGATTCACTTTACAAAACGCTAATTTCCTAGCCGACTTATCATCTTTTACAAAACAAACTAACTTCTCCACATTACGTGGGTGAGTTTCAGTTATAAGTACTTTTACTTGCTGATCTTTGTCACCATACTTTAATTACCTATAATATTATCATGGCGTCTGTGAATCAGTTTGTTCTTAGGAAGCGTGATCAAGAACCTCCTATCCTTCTATGTATCTAAGAACTTCAAAAGTTAAAAGACATGATATTCAATAACAAGCACTGGGCCAGCATGGTGGATAATGGCTCTTTGAGAGAAAGCCTGTGTTCCAGCAGTGAGAACTTGAAAAGCTGAAAATGATTAGGTTGATGACACGAAGAAAAAAATATTTTAAGTAAAATGTTTACAAAAAATATTCCCCACATAAAACTAAACCATATTCTATTCATGTTCTCAAAGTCAGAACACCAATTATAAGTCCCATCAAAACTTTTGGCTTAATTAGCATCGCTTCCTTATCCTACAGGATATTTGTGAGGCAGAGGGTGAAACTTGTGATCCTTTATGACGTGATATACCAAAGCATGTAAGCTCTGTATCCGCCCTTTTAGGAAAATGGTCGTTATCGTCATGTTAAAGATCTCAATTTTGTAGGATGTGGGGTGTTTTCACATTAGAAGTCGTTTGATTGAATCGCTTTACGAAAATCCAGTGCGACTGAAACAAATTTATAAACGGCGCGGAATGCACTGTTATAGTTCGATTCTCCGATAATAATATAAAAACTGTTACCCAAGACCTCGTGCGTGTAGATTTTAATATAAACTTTACCCGCACTTATTCTGTGTATGTATATTTGTCTTTATTTGTGCCACAAATATATAATTGGCCTTTTTGCAAAATCGTTTCGTTGCGGACCTTTACATCCCAGGAATCTACCTGCATAGTAACAATTTCATAGATCAAGTAGTTGTTAAATTACTGTTTCTAACAGTCTATATATATATCTATACTATATCTATACTATATCTATACTATATCTATACTATATCTATACTATATCTATACTATATCTATACTATATCTATACTATATCTATACTATATCTATACTATATCTATACTATATCTATACTATATCTATACTATATCTATACTATATCTATACTATATCTATATTATATCTATACTATATCTATACTATATCTATACTAATATTATAAAGAGGAAAGATTTGATTGTTTGTTTGTTTGTTTGCATTGAATAGGCTCCGAAACTACTGAACCGATTTGAAAAATTCTTTCACTTTTGGGAAGCTACACTATCCCCGGGTAACATAGGCTAGATTATATTTTCAAAAAAATAGGGATCCTTACTAGAACTCCAATAATATAACCCTAGGTGTAAAAAATAAGATTTACAATTTTGACTTTGCGTGTTTGACAGTTCTAAGACAGGACAACGTCTGTCAGGTCAGCTAGTAATATTACAAAGAGGAAAGATTTGTTTGTTTGTTTGCATTGAATAGGCTACGAAGCGACTGAACCGATTTGAAAAATTCTTTCAGTGTTGGGAAGCTACACTATCCCCGGGTGACATAGGTTATATATCTATACCCGTGCGAAGCCGGGGCGGGCCGCTAGTTGGCTAATAAAATGAGAAGAAGTATGCTAAGCTCTCACCGAAGGCTCCTCGTAGCTTTATGCTTTTAATATAATTATTATGTTCATTGTGATTATTTTTGGCTTTTCTTCTCCTACTTATTCGTATATAAAGCTCATGTGCATTACAAGTTCCATTGGATTTTCCCTTTCATAATTTGTGAATAAGTACTTAACGCTAAATACGATGTGAAAATATGTAATTTCTCCGCTGTCGATAACATAAAAAACCTACATCATATGCCCGTCAATTTAGCTGAATTAATAACCTCTTATATACAGGTTTTATACACATTTATCATTTAATTTCGGGCACTGACGGCGACTGATTGGAAGGGTGGCTTTGAAAGGTTAAGATTAATTTGTTTTCCAGGCCATTGAAGAACATGAAGATTAAATTAAATACCAATTTTTTTTCAATACCTTCTGGAAATAGTGGCATTGTTTCTCAACTACTTTGTACCATAAAACGGACAAAACTATTATTTTGTATCACTGCAAAAGTACATTACCGACCATGGTACTGAGACGAACGTGGTCCCAAACTGTTGGTCTTTTGGAAAAACTCAAAGTCACATAGCGGGCTATGGAGAGAGCTATGCTCGGACTTTCTTTGCGTTACAGAATTCGGAACGTGGATATTCCATTCATGGATTATTTTGGTACGTGGAGCGTACCATTGAGGTCATCGATGTATCTATTAAAATTTCAAGTTGAAGTGACATTGGGCAAGCTTCAACGCTCGAATAACCAATAATCGTTAGAGAAAAAAGTATTTAAGCCCCCAAGTCAAAGTTTTGTCGCCAAGTTGGTACCGCCTTGTCAGCATGTTTCGACTTTATCAGTTAAGAGCTAGTTTCTATTACTGGCTGTTTATTTTTCTGTCGTGTTAGCTTCCTTAATTCCTGAGAGATAAAATCGAGGAGTGACGTGGCCTGCCCATTGCCACTTCAACTTTAACTGCTATGTCGGTTACTCTGGTTCTTTGGCGAATATCAACGTTTCGGATTCTATCCCGACCGATGAGGAAGAAAGGTTTTTGAGTGGAAACCACAAACTGGAAGACGCAGCGTGGGTAGGCCTTCCACTAGATGGACCGACGACATTCTAAGAGTCGCTGGCATCCAGTGGATGCAAAAGGCAGGCTGTCGTTCAGTGTGGAGGTTGAAAGGGGAGCCTATGTTCAGCATTGGACATCTTCTGGCTGATGATGATGATAATCTAGGACCTATGACCTAGATTCTAGGTCTTTCAAGGTCAGATTTAGTAGGTATCTTTTAAGTCTGCATGTTTCACGTACGATCACATCGTTGCTTACGAGGACTTATAAGAGATAAAATAGCTATCTTTGATCATACTGTTACTATTTAAAAAACTGGTGCTTATTCTTTGAATTATAAATATATACACTCTCTAACATGTTTCTTATCTTCTCAGGATGGAGCCCCCTCACCCAGCAGCTATCGACATGCGGCACACCAAGCTCAAGGCATCAGAAGCTGCCCTGCTCGCCGGTGAGCTAGTGAAACCGATCTGGGCATCCAGGAATGAAGGCATCCACGAGCGGGTCAGCTTTGAAGATACGCTGTGGGGCTTCGAGATGGCTGGTGGAGCATTTTATAAGACTCCTTTGAGGGTTGTTTATGTGAGTAAAAAAGTCTAGCTAAGCTCTGTTTTAAACTATCACGGTTGTTCACTAAAGTTATATGATTATTTACAACACATTTGCTCAAAAAGTGCACTTACGTAGCCTGAATACATCTTTCGAAAGTTAAACATTACGGATCATACAACGGAGCGTGCTGTAATGAAACGCATCATACGACGGAGCGTGCTGTAATGAATTTGTCCGCACGCTCCGTTGTATAGCACCGTGCGTGTACTTTACGGTATTTTTTTAATTTCCATTTTTTGTTTTTTTCTCGCAAATGTGTTGTAAAACGTTGTATGGCACACGTGCGGATTGGTTATTACAAACTCGTGACTATGGTAAGCCCTCGACTTCGTCTCGGGCTTACATTCGTCTACTCGTTTGTAATAACCAACTTTCCGCACTTGTATCATAAATAACTATTACGGGATATTTACCGTGGTAAGGTTGTGGAATGAGCTCCCGATATTTCGGCACAGTTACATGCACCATGTTCACGGGAAGACTGAAGAATCCGGGTGGTTGGAGAACAGTTAAAAAGTTAGGTGCAGACATAACGATCTACCCTCTTTCTTAGTCTTTTGCTACGGTTATCACTGGAACTCGAACTCGAACCTAAGTCCCGACAAAACACACTCACTGTATCACTGCGTATAGTATTTTGAACACATTTTGAACGCGAATTTTTATTTTTATTTTTGAGGCAACCTAATACTGGGTTCCACGCACTGGCGAGTTGAAAACCATCACCTCGATTGAAATTCTGACATATCGAGATCTCAATAGTTTCCTTTACTAGTCTTGGTATGTAATGGCGTTCGGTGAACAGGATTTCAGGGTTGTGAAATTCGATCCAGTGGCTATCCCGTAAATATATATATATATATAATCATATAATCGTATAATCATATAACTCTAGCTAAGCTCTTTTTTACCCGCTGACGCAAAGTAAAAAGGAAGGTATTATGTTCGGTTCCTTCTAGGCAAGCGTGCTCCAACGTAGACCACATCATCGCTTAACATCAGGCGTGATGGTGGTCAAACGCAAGCTTATTATTTATAAAAAAAAAAAAACTTGTATTTTTACGTCTCAGATTTTTGTATTCTGAGGTTTACATCAACAGTCTAAACGCTTTTATGACGTGTCGATAGATTTCTCTAAGTTCAGTGATGACAGTTGATGACATTATCTTAGATTCAAGATACCAACATTTGAAGTAAAGATGAACATTTTACTTGACTGCACCATCTCATGTGATGTATCACTGAATATGTTTTTTTTTAAACCTGCAAGTGCCTTTATTAACTAAACAAAAAACAAGCTAAAACTAACACTACAAATACAGATAGACTGCCCATAGACCGTTGAAGGTCTAAAGACAATCTATATGCTCAAAGTAGAGGGCTACCAGTTGGCAGCGTACCCAGCATGCTGGCGGCATTACCACGTTGAATGGCAATGCTTATGCGTTGAGCCAGAAACACGCCAGCATTCTGGTCACGCGTCGCTTTATTTTTAAATGCTACTTCCCTTTTCGGGACCTTCCCGTATCATAAACCATTTATTATACCTTAAAAAAAGTTGTGTTTCATAAACTTTTTTTTATATCATACATTCATCAAGTCTTAATAAACATTTAAATAAATGTATGGTATCTTGTAATATTAATTTCATGCTCTGTTCTCGTGACTTCTTATATTGTACTTGGTCATCAGGTAAGGCCTGGTAGCCGGGCGGAGCACGCGTGCATCAGGATGGGAGACACTGTGCTCCGGATCAACGGTAAGGAGACCGGCGACATGACTCTTCAGGAGGCTCACCAGATGGTATTGGAAGCCGGGATCAACCTGAAGATCGCTGTTACTGCGTGAGTACATAAAATATGAGATCATTGTATAATGATATCAGAAACTAATCTGTTTAATTTTAGAACTAAAATCACTGTAACAGAGGTAGAAATAAATTTAAATAACACAAAAGAGCCAATTATGAATTTCCATGAATAGATAAAGTAGTATTTGATAATATGATTAGACACAACATTTAAAACAAAATAATAATATAAAAAGATAAAATATGCTATGACTAGAATAAGCTTTCTGTCTGATTGGAAGGCGTCACGAATGTCGTGAAGGTCGTGAATCAGACTTGACGACAACGTGATAAAGTCACGTTGCGGCATTGTATTATTTCAAAATTAGATTTTCGAGTTAGTGTATGTATGTATAGTGTTAATGTAATAGGTAAATGTAATAGGTAAGCGCAGTGTAGGACGTCCACCCACTAGATTGGCAGACGACCTAAAAGTTACCGCAGGGAAACGCTGGATGCAGGCCACTTCAAACTAGCCCTTTTAAAGATCGATGGGGGAGGCCTATGTCCAGCAGTGGACGTTCTATGACTGAATTGATGATGATGTAATAACTGAATTATTATTATTGGCATCAGTTCTGTTGTACCACACACTAAACTAAACCAATTTAAAAGGCCCAAAATTATCTTCGTTTCTTTTCATTTCATTATGTGAAAAAATAAACCTCCGTCTTGCGCAGTCGGGTAAAAAGGGATAGCAACAAATTTAAAGCAATGAAATCTAGTTTAGTTTAAACAATTATAAGTTTAGTGACAAAGTTTACTCCACAGAAAAGGAAACAAAAATATTCCTTCTCTTTTCTGTGGTTTACTTTTTGGGCGTTACCAGTTTTGTTTATTTCAATATTCGATATACTCTTCCAAAATTTTGTAAATAGCGTTATCAAACTCATTGGATATGTTTTTTTAATTGTTTTTTTTTGATTCTCCACGGACTCCTGGTCCGTGCCCTTTGTCAACTTTTACAATAAATTTTTAAACTATATCTGATATAACGTAAAACGAATGAGAAGCATTGATATTATATACAACTTATCTTTAAAACTATTACTAACTAGCTGAGCCCCGCGGTTTCACCCGCATTGTGATGAAAAATGGTGATGATGATGACGAAAATGTTGAAATGATGATGATGTTTTTCGGAATAAAAAGTAGCCTATGTGTTAATCCAGGGTATAAGGTAACTCCATACCAAATTTCATCTAAATCGGTTGAGTAGTTTCGGCGTTGAGTCCAGCCAAACATACACACTTCCGCATTTATAATATTAGTATGATTAACTAAAACGAATGACTATACAACAGGAATATACAAAACACTGTTTTAAACTATCACGGTTGTTCACTAAAGTTATATGATTATTTACGGGATATTTACCGTGGTAAGGTTGTGGAATGAGCTCCCGATATTTCGGCGCAGTTACATGCACCATGTTCACGGGAATACTGAAGAGTGCGGGTCAACAGTTAGTAAGTTAGGTGAGGGTAGATCGTTATGTCTGCACCTAACTTTTTATAACTGTTCGACCAACCCTGCATTCTTCAGTCTTCCCGTGAACATGGTGCATGTAACTGCGCCGAAATATCGGGAGCTCATTCCACAAACTTACCACGGTAAATATCCCGTAAATAATCATATAACTTTGGGAATATACTAATGATAAAATCTTTTTATATTATATTGCGTGTATACACCGAGCAGTCCAATGAATGAAATAAGTTTCGGAGCTTCTTCTTTCCGGGTTTCGAAAGCTCGGTATTTTGATAAACTCTGCAGAAAATTAGCAATGGTAGCCAAAGTGTTTGCTATTGATATAGGTATATGATGGCCCGTTGGTCCAGTTGGTAGTGACCTACCATCTGAGCCTGAAGGCGTGGGTTCGATTCCCACGTAGGACAAACATTTTGTGTGATGAACATTTGTGTTTTTTCTATATCTGGTTGTTAATATCTATTTAAGTATGTATTTAAAACTATATATGTATGTATATCAGTCTCTGGTATCCATATCACAAGCTTTGCTTAGTTTGGGGTCAGATGACCGTGTGTGCAAAAATGTCCCAAAATAAAATAAAATAATATAACTCTTGCTTTCGTCTTTCAAATTAACTTGGTCCAAGTATGTTTTTGCTGTGACAGTTGCAATAACATTGTAAAAACCTGAATTAAAAAAAATATATATATATTTCACTGAAGTATATCGGATAGACAGTAATACGTTCAAACCCCTAGGGAAAGTGATCAGAATTCATAGTTTTCATTCAGAATTTTACAATTTTATTGCAGCTGTCAGAGCAAATAAGTACTTGGTTCAAGTTTAATCTAAATTAAATCTGTGTATGTTTGTGCGCATCAATGTGAATGTGCCAATGACAATAATTATAACCACTTGACTGCTCATCCTTTACTCCGCATAAGGCAAAGGTTCTAACATGTCAACCTAAACTATTTCGAGCGGGGCCAATACTAGGCGCGAATCGAATGAATGACTTTTGATTCTCCAATCACAAGCGTCGAGTCTCCAATCACAAGCTGCCCGCGACCGACGTGGTATCATTTTACAAAAGGGAATTTTGTCTACATGCGCGATCAAGTGGTTATATTATCTTTGGAATGTGCCTTAAGCTTATATAGTTTGCATGGACCGCTAGCCAAGCTTTGTTTTACATTTCAGGCCTGAAGACATAGTGAACGCCCATTATGACTACGAGGATCCCATGGTAAGTTAACTTTGTTTTTCAACAGTTTATTTTTAGGATTCCATACCCAAAGGGTGTAAACGGGACCCTATATCTCAATTGAATCAAAGGCTTTCTCATAGTCCACAAACGCCTGCATAATGGCCGATTATACTCCTCAGTCTTCTGTATAATCTGGCGGAGGGTGTGTATGTGGTCTATGATGGTGGTTACGTATGTGACAGGGTGTAATTTCAAGCTGGACGTCTATATTAGTCTGTCAACGCCAAAATCCTCTCAAGAGAAAAGAAGAGGGGAAAAAAACCAGGTAATATGCTATTCATTTAGATGTAGTAAAATAAATATTTCTCTGTAATCCGATAATTCTGCCGAAACATAAAGTTACAGCGATTATTCTGTAAACAGAGACTGAGGAAATCTTAATTACAAACCGACTGTTTAACTTGCTCGTTTTATGGGTTATTTGCAGATTAATAACATTAAAACGTCTTATTTTGCAATTATAATTACGAGTTGTAAAACGGAAAACTGTTTAATAACAGTTATAACATTTATACACTTGATTTGAACTTATCTTCCTGTTATTTGGATTAGTTAAAATACCTATTTACTAAATGATGCCTACGATGTCTTAATCTATACTAATATTATAAAGAGGAAAGATTTGATTGTTTGTTTGTTTGTTTGTTTGTTTGCATTGAATAGGCTCCGAAACTACTGAACTGATTTGAAAAATTCTTTCACTGTTGGGAAGCTACACTATCCCCGGGTAACATAGGCTATATTATATTTAAAAAAAATAGGGATCCTTACTAAAACTCCAATAATGTAACCCAAGGTAAAAAAAAAAGATTTTCAATTTGGACTTTGCGTGTTTGACATTTCTAAGACAGGACAACGTCTGTCAGGTCAGCTAGTAATAAATATTTTTGTATTATGGCTTATACATTACAGCAACACTTTTCGAAAAATATGACAAGTGCCTTCGTTTGAAAAACCTCAAATATTAAGTAGCATAACGCACGACTGTGTGTAGGCGCCATGGATTTGCTTTACTCAATGCGACTATAATACGATATGTTAAGCCACCTGTAGTGACAAGCTTACTAAAAAGTGGGAAAACCTCACCTTAAATTAAAGAAAACGTTTCACTTCTAAAAATATTATCTATACTATATTATTATAAAGAGGAAAGATTTGATTGTTTGTTTTGTTTGCATTGAATAGCCTCCGAAACTACTGAACCGATTTGAAAAATTCTTTCACTGTTGGGAAGCTACACTATCCCCAGGTAACATAGGCTATATTATATTTTCAAAAAAAATAGGGATCATTACTAAAACTCTAATAATGACACCCAAGGTGTAAAAAAATAAGATTTGCAATTTTAACTTTGCGTGTTTGACAGTTCTAAGACAGGACAACGTCTGTCAGGTCAGATACCCTTTTAGAACACTCCATGTTGAAGTTCAGCGGGAATACCTTCGGGGTCATTCCCCACTTTGCAGGTCCGCGTGGAAAATCAAAATTTGCAAGTTGAAGTGGCAATAGGCTGGCCACATCGCTCAAGAAACCGATGACCGATGGGGAAGAAAGCTTCTTGAGTGGATACCACGAACCGGAAGACGCAGCTTGGGTAGGCCTCACACCAGATGGACCGACGACAATTTGAGAGTCGCTGGCATCCAGTGGATGCAAAAGGCAGCCTGTCGTTCAAAGGGGGAGGCCTATGTTCAGCAGTGGACGTCTTCTGGCTGATGATGATGGAAAATCGGTAGATGAATCCCGTTTATTAACCTTCCCCTGAAGTCAGTTATACATCTTTGTAAAAATGTATTAATTTTGTTTATTCCAGATGCAGTCGGCACAGTTGACAGCTGAACAGCTGAAGCAGATGGAGTTGGAGAGAGTGCGGAAAGCTCTCGAGAGGGCCGTAAGTATATACCTTTCAAGAACACTGGTTATCTCGAATATTTCTCAAATAAAATCATTTATTTGTCAGAACATGGTAGGCTATTTTAGATGTGAACATAATTTAATTTCTCACATAAGTAACTTAAACAAAATGCCATCTTTAACTTCGTTACATAAAAATTGAAATTAAAAACAACAACTTAAAACTTAACTATTATTCTATTAAAACATTACCAGTGGGAATAGTTCCCAAAATGCTGGCCCCATTACCACGTTGTATGGCGATTCTCACACTTTGAGCAAAGTAGAGGCATAAATAGTAGGTGCACATACATACAAAGTAGCGGAGGTACAAAGTAGAGGTACAAATAGTTTTTTATCGGATACATTTCGGAGAGTGTGCATCGAAAACGCACGACTTCAAATTCAAATTCAAAATATTTATTTATCATGGTCTCATGATCTCATTCCCTCCAGCCCATTTTTCTATCGGACTGCCAGCGAGGGCACGAAAAATTGTCACCGCTTTATGGTTGATATTCCGAAAACCCGTACAAAGCGCTTTGATTCCTCATTTATTGTGCGAACTGCTAGTCTGTGGAATGCGCTGCCTGAATGGGTGTTCTGCGATGGTTACAATCTGCATGGGTGTTTTCAAATCACGAGTGAATCGGTTTCTTCTAGGTAAGCGTACTCTAACGTAGACCGCATCATTGCTTAACATCAGGGGAGATGGTGGTCAAACGCGAACCAATTATTTATAAAAAATAAATAAAAAATAGAAACTTATTTCATTTTATTTATATTACACGGGAATTACTCACGTTAGATTAAGCCGGTCACTCCGACTATAGTTTCAACCGCATTAGGCGGTCTTTTTCAAGGTGAATGCACGTCGGAGTGACCGGCTTAATCTTACGTGAGTAATTCCCGTGTAATATAAATAAAATGTGTGAAAACCACGTCAGTTTCCATAATAAAACTCATTTCATGTCACATTTCATTTTAAAATTATCTGCCTCTCTTTTCATTTTAATATGTGAGAGAAGGATGGCAACAATGTTAGAGCTGTCAAATTTAGTTTAGGGTACATCAAAATCGATGCCAATATTTGCCTCGCTAAGGTGAGATGAAATGTTGTTTGTTTCGATCGGCAGCAAAGTTATTCTGCGTTTCGTACCTTTGAATCCCTCGGTACGCTCAGGATTCAATGCAAGTACTCGCGCCATAAAACAACTTTGCAGCCTTACATGACAAATAACTAATTGTTAACTTGATATATCTAAATAAGACTTATCTAAATCGTAGATATAAACATACATACAAATAAATGAGCGATTAGATATTACAAGATATACAACAACAAACAATTCAACACAGTAAAGAAAACAATTTGAGCTCGAATTTAAACCTGTATTTTTGTAGTTTACACAAACACGGCTAATAGGGATCTTGAATAAAATAACAGGTATTATTAAGACAACATTTTCTTCTGATTGCGATAAATTACTTGTTTGTAACAAGTAATTTATTTATGTTAGAAAAATACTGGGCGCACTCAAAATAATACCAATAAAGCCATCCTACGCATCTATGGACAAAATGTCTGAGTAGATTTCTGAAGAACATTTCGTATTATTTTATTAGATAATAGGCATGTGTCCTAATGTTTAATTTACTACAAATAACCGTCTTAGCGATGAATATAACTAAATAAATTACACATACTGAAAAAATTAATTAAATTGGCTAATAAATCTCTGAGGTATGAGCGTTTAAAGTTTTAGGTGGGGATAGGGAAAGGATGCTCCATCCCTTTCTCGCAAAGCGTGTGTAAGTATAGCATTTGTATGGCGCGCCTGAGGCGTGACGTCACGGCTCAGTATAGTGCGCTTTCTGTCTAGCATGAAATTAAAATGCTTATATCTTATTTATTTTTAACCTAATTTTAATTTTGTTTGCGTTGATGTGCTCTTTTTATGATCAGCTTTTTTATGAGGTAATAAAAAATAGTAGTCATCATGCCTAGTGCTCAGTGACCGTTTGGATTTGCTTGTTATATTTTAACGGCTGGTTGAACTCGTGGTTTCACTGTCATGGACATCCTATCATTTATGAGATAAAAAGAATCAAACGTTACTCCAATTATGCCAAATCTCAAAGCTCACGTGAATCCGTAGCACTGTTGCTTCGTGAAAGAGGAACAAACAAACAAACACACACACTTGTATTTCATATTTGTAATATTACTATAAAGTTTTTAGGCTTACGTTTGACCGCCAACTCACGTGATGTTAAGCGATGATGCAGTGTACGATAGAGCTTGGTTGTTGGTTGGTTGAAGAATCCGACTCTTACGAATATTTTGATATGCACAAAAAAACAAAAACTAACGAATAC
Organism: Agriopis aurantiaria; assembly: GCA_914767915.1. Taxonomy (NCBI): domain Eukaryota; kingdom Metazoa; phylum Arthropoda; class Insecta; order Lepidoptera; family Geometridae; genus Agriopis; species Agriopis aurantiaria. Next base: position 961,340 of record OU611994.1, on the reverse strand, counting down.
TTAAATATTAACAAAAACTTAAAATAAAAGACCACAGACTGGGTAAAGCTAATACGTAGTCTTAGGAAAGCTGACGGCATTGCCATGGTGAATGGCAATGCTTAATTTCTGTGCGAAATAAAAGCCAGCAAGTTTTTCAACGGCAAAGTTAAGTTATTCCCTCAATGTAGTTATCTTTTCGAGCACTTTTCAGTGCTTTCATAGTTTATGAACTTCAGTGATGAATTTACATACCTACAAGTTTGTACGGGACCCTCGGTATGCAAGTCCGACTCACCAAGTCAGATGTTTTCCGTTTTTTCAGGGTTGATCCCAAAGTAAAAGTCGTTTATAATGATGATAAAATGATTTAAGATTCTTAAAAGTGATATAAAAAAAAATGTAAATATAAATATGTTACCAAAAAACATGACCATAAAATGTTTTCTCAGTACAGAACTTAATTTAATTAACTGTCAATCATATCAAGATATGACAATGTTATTAAACTTAGGCATATAGATATTGTTATCGAGGCTAATCTGACAGAAAAGCAAAGGCTACCGCCGTTGGCAAAAACATACACATCAAAAAAAGTTATGTGATTATTTACGGGATATTTACCGTGGTAAGGTTGTGGAATGAATGAAACCTTACCACGGTAAATATCCCGTAAATAATCATATAACCTTAGTGAACAACCGTGATAGTTTAAAACAGTGTTTTAACATACACATCATCTTTTAGTTATTAAATAATGAAAACTGGAAACAATGCATTTGTTTTCCCTGATCAATTGGTCTACAATATGTTAGTCACATAATATTTTAATACATCAATACTATTACCGAATACGTCCGTTGTCTAGAGATACTCCCGGTAAGAAATACAGATTTTGGATACAGCAGGAAATTATTCCACCCAACACTCAACAACCTGCTATCAACTAGCTCTATGTTTAAAATAAGATGCATCATGTTTAGATCTAATTTTTTCAAATCGTTTAGTAATTACTGGAGTAGTGTACAAAATCTACCAAGCTCGGAGCTATTTGTCATCTTAAAATAATGGTTTATTTAATTTTTATTGAACAAGACGATGATATACAATACTATCTAATAATAACTATTATGTTTTCAATCATTATACTCCTCGAAAGTATTATCTCTAATATCAGAAATGTACTGTTATCGTTCCTTTTTTCCTTTATCTTTAGATGTGGGTTTTTTAATTCCATCCTGAACGTTTGGACCGATTTCTAAAATAAATATTAAATAAATAAATATAAATCGATATCTTTAAAATCTTTTGTATTATGATCAATGTCAAATGTTACTCCGATTTAAGAAATTTCACAGTGCTACTATGAGCCTTAAATTAAATTAGACTCGAATAGTAATTTTTAAACTTTCGCGATTAGAACACACACGTGATAAGTCCCGATAAACATTTAAAACATAGACTCGAATATATCCAAAATTCTTGCCTGATTTATTATCTTCGTATAAAACTTGTTTTACTTGATCGTTGCTTGATATTGTAATTGTATTATTGAGTTTAATTATTATTTGAGCATTCGTATTTTAATTTATATAATTATTCGTTTTAATTACGGTATCATTTATTTAAAAAAAAAATGGTTTCAATCAATGATTTGAGCATTAATATTGATTTGAAATTGTCGTAAGAAATATTGTAGAGGTTACTCTTACTATTGAATTCCCTTTTTCCATTCTGTTTTTCAGAATAGGTTAAAACTTTGGCACAGTTTATATTGTTTCAAAATTCTCTTTCAAATCCGTTTACACCTTTTTATCCGTAAAGTCCGAGCTTGTGTTTTGTTAACAATTATTACTTTAATTAATTTCAGAGTCGCTGTCGAGAATTGACCTGGCCCTGGGTCAAAAGGAACTGGGTCATTTACAGAGAATCAAACTGCTTCATGGTGCCTAGTAAATACGAGAATAAGCATAAGTAAGTCAACTTTAACAAAATCATAACTATTCAACGGTGAAGTTATAACACTTCAAATTAATAAAAAACTAAAACGATAAATATTTATGTGGTCATAGAACTATATTATCACACAGACTAATTTTGTGTGTCTGTGTGGTCACATACCAATACAATAACAGACCATTTCTGTGGTTCGTTTCTTGAGCAATAAAATACAGTACAACATTAAAATCTCGAGCTATTTTAAGCGATTCTGTTTAGGTGATGAAAAAAGTAGCGCTACCCCAAACCGTATCTTGACGTGTTAAGATTCACGTTCGCGTGATTTTGCGAACTGTGCTATTTCAGCGCTAATTCGAGCCCACGTTAAGAGTAAGCCGTAAGGCCCTTGTTTTAGTTCCCGTCACTCAAATGTACATCAGAGTGTTAGGTCATCATCATCATCATCATCATTTCAGCCGTAGGACGTCCACTGCTGGACATAGGCCTCCCCCATCGATCTCCAAAAGGGCCGGAGACCACGGACTGGTAAGCGCAGCGTAGGACGTCCACCCACAAGATGGACAGACGACCTAAAAGAGACCGCAGGGAAACGCTGGATGCAGGCCGCTTCCAACCGGCCCTTTTGGAGTGTTAGGTAACTGTAAAGAAATAAAAAAGGTATAAATAATACATAAATAAATTCAATTTCAATTCAATTAGCCTAGAGTTCTCGTCCAGTTATTGTGGGGATAAAGATAAACCTATAATTATAATGGAATATAAAATATGTATATTCCAGTAACATTTAAATAGCTAAATGAAAATTTTACCAAACTAGTATTTTAACAGACATGTTAGTTAAACTTTACATATTACTTATATGATACGGGAATTACTTATTAATTAAACTATACATTTGTTTTAGAGACAAATTTTCTGGATTGCCCGTCCAAAAACCGGACTCATTTTTTCCGGCTGAGAAAACCAATCAAGTCGAAAACAAGAATATTAAGGATAATTCAAAAACTTTGCATGAAAACAAAGTTGATGAACCTTTGGCAGTTAATGAAGAGTATGAAAATGTAGAAGAAAAAATTGAAGAAGAAAAGGTTGAAGAAGGAAATATTGAAACCAACGATGAAATATCTAAGCAAGAGGGTAGTGAAAGATTAGAAGTCGAAGAAGAAAAGGTTGAAGAAGAAAACATTGAAACCAACGATGAAATATCTAAGCAAGAGGGTAGTGAAAGATTAGAAGATGATAAAGAAAGTGTTGAAGAAGGAAACATTGAAACCAACGATGAAATATCTAAGCAAGAGGGTAATAAAAGATTAGAAGTCGAAGAAGAAAATGTTGAAGAAGGAAACATTGAAATTAACGACGAAATATCTAATCAAGAGGGTAGTGAAAGATTAGAAGAAACAACCAATGAGAACCAAGATAATAGTTCAGAGAAAAATGGCTCAAATTCAAATCCAGAAGAAATCAGCCCTAATAGCTTAGAAGCGGAAGTAGATAATTTAGACACAAACATTAATGAAGATTTGCAACGAAAAGATTCTAATCAATCAGCTTCGAGTTACGAGTTAGACAATAATAACAATCATGTAGCCAAACACAAAAACGAAAAAAGCGACGAGGAAAGTCAAGAGAATGATCACTCTGATGATACAATTATAGATGAAATTGTTGAAAACTCTAATGGATTACTAGATGAAAACCTAACAAAAAGTGATACCGATATTATAGATAGTGTTTTAAATGATAACATAGATTCAGACTTGCAAAACGAAAGGTAGAGTAAATTCACATTCATTCTGTAGCTGCATAAATGGCAAGGATATATTTTAATAAATGAAAAGGCAGTATTTTACAAGTATTTTTCTACGCAGAACATTAATTTTGTTTTCTAATAAAAGATGCTGATATTTAAGTTTTTTATTGTACTACTATCATTTTATGAGGCCTTCCGGTAAATTATTATTCGATGAAAAAATTAGTTTAATTTGGAGTTTTTGTTTTATTTTTCCACGACTACTGTGGCTTTATCAACAATATTTGACAGCTTTGGAATAAAAAAGCGGTTATAATTGGTCAAAAAACATTTTTACAAAAAATCCGAATGGAAGGAATGAAAGGACTTCTAGGACGATTATGTAAAGATAATTAAAGAAAATTTTTATTACACAGATAAATAACAGTATACAATAACAATTATATTATAATTATAGTCGGTCGGTAATGATATCAAAGAAATAAGAAAGAGTTTTTAATGTTTCACTTGATGAATCCAAAGGAATAAGTATACCTATGTTATTCATAGGCAAACTTTCTATTCTGTAGCCTTTCCACTGTTTTACTTCTTGCTACACCGAGAAAGCAAAACTTTCGGAAATAAGGTCTGAAATCAGCTTTCAAACTTTAAATTACCTTGTTATTTAATGACCAACACTGACACCGACGTTGTGGTTTAATATAATAAACATAAACAAACTATATTTTATGTAAATGATTAGGGATGGAACAGAATAATTAGCCGGAAACATAAAACAATACTATATTCTGAAAAAATAAAATACTAAAAGTAATAAACCTAGCAAATGAACTCAATTACGTACAAAAAAATCTGTATGAAACATAATATTATTATTTTTTTCGAACTGTCGGATACCAACGCGGGCACGATGATCGTCTTTTATAACAAAAAAATGGTGGTTATGATTATAATATAACATTATAGAATAATATTGTATGTTCGCGATGGACAAAACAGTTGAAACTAGTACTTACTTTACCATCCATGTACACAGTTAATACAATAAATATTTTCTGATTCTGGTTCTGAACATTTTATAAATATTATACTTCGTATTAATTCTGGTGAAGTCAGTTTACGTCTAGAAAATGTAGGCTTATCCCTAGTTTTTAATACTTGAAAGGTGGCATTTGAGACTGAAACTAAGTTTGAAGTTGATTAATATTCAAATAGACGCAAAGCTGTGAATTGAGGCATTGCTGTTTGCGGTCTACTTTATGTCTGCGGTGGCCACATTATGCCAGAACAGAACCGCGCTGCGGTGCTCTCAAGTTTTAAATTGTGAGCACCGATATTTAGTTTTTTGGACAAACTTTGTTTTTTGCGGACATTTTTAGACTTCCGTACCATAAGGGTAAAAAAGATACTCTATTACTGAGCCTACTTTATCTGTCTGTCCGGCTGTCTTTCTATCTGTCTGTCGTCTGTCTATCTGTCTGTCTGTCTGTTTGTATGTCTGTCCATCCTACCTTTAAACGGCCGTAATTATCTTTCGGACCGTAATAGATAGCCAGTTGAAATTTTCACAGAATATGTAACTTAACAGCGAATTAACTAACAAATAATATAAAAGACAAAAAGTATAAGTAAGAATTAAAGGGTCCCCATACAACAAACGTATTTTTTAAACGTATTTTTGTATTACACACTCTAAGGTATAACAACAAGTAATAAATAATGGCTAAGTGCGAGTCGGTGACAAAATGTACAGAACATTACCAAGTTTACGCAACGTCGGGCGCGGTCGGTACTAAACTTAGATGGGTGACGTGTGATGGGTGGGTTGAAGTGATGTTATCTTTTCAAAACTAATTGTTATAGAGGGCAAAAGACCGAGAAGAAGGAGCCCAATGCGTTGGACAGATCAAATCCGACCACCAATCACCCTCAACATCAACGTTGCCGAAGCGATTCACGCTGCTGAAAGCCGGAACAGATGGCGGAACATTATAAGGGAGAAGTTGATGCCGTGATGGGTCACGACCCCCAGCATTGGGGAATCGACGAAAGGAAGAGGAGGGCATGGTATAATAATATACTCCGCCAGGTCTAGCGCTCCGAGAAAAAAATGTCACGTGGACGTCCCGCAATGATGTCGTCAATATCATGGATAAGCAAGAGCAGAATAAGTAATTTACAACGAGAAAGATGACGATACACGAAACAATGGCGGACTCTATGATTTTCTGTGTTAACAGTAGCGTGAAATTATAACTCCCCAATATTCGTATATTACCTGTGGGAATCCAATAAATCAATGTGGTTTTGATAAAATTAATTGTGTTTAATATATTCAATTCGTGCTTAACTTGCTTGAGCGGATATACCAAATGACAATTGAAATGCTTTTTGTATTTTATTTAATAGATTATTTAAAAAAAAAAAACGCAGTATCTGTGTTTGTTACAATAAAGTGGCAATTGAACAGTGACGTCATTGCGGTACATCTCCCAGAGCGTTAGACCTTGTTTTCTTGGATCATGGAAGAGGGTATATCCCCTCAAAGTATGTCCATCGTCGAATTCTAGCACAGAATATATGATAGTACAAACCCTAGTCAAACCTCACTATCCGCACATATATTACCATAGCAACGATGGATTCCAATATAGTTTCCAACACTGCGTGTGTAGGAACCATCGACCAAGAACACCCTGGACCGACATCATTTTGGAATAAGTATGAAAAATAATAAATATATAAATTTAATTGATTAGCTCTGATAAATTTTAGTTGAAAGGTGACGATCGAAATAGTTTTTAAATATGATTCAAGAAACACTGTTCAGCCGTTTGAAGATTATCGTTTCTTTTAAAATAAAGTTTAAAAAAAATACAATTTTAACTACTTATGTATGAAATAGTCATCTATTCAGCTGTCCAAACTACTTTTTTGTCCGTGGTAGGGACATGATTACCTCTGACGTCACAGTGCGTGTTGCCTCAACAAATATTGGAGCACACGTCTGGGTCAATCGGGGCTGATTGGACTCTCTATTTACCGCGGGGCCATTTGGGACCGGTTAAGGGTGAAACGGGAAACACTTTGTTATTTTACCTAAAGGTACCTACCAAGTATATCTAAAGGTAGAAGTGTGAATAAAGGCACATGGAATTAGACAAAATTGAATTAAAAAACAAGGGATGAAAAATTTATCCTCTTATTGTTTAAGTACATAAACATTTATTTTCGATTTTCGATGAAACATATAGTTTCAATGCCGACATTTTTGGAGACCGATGGGGGAGAAAAAAAGATCTCCCCCATCGATCTCCAAAAGGGCCGGTTGGAAGCGGCCTGCATCCAGCGTTTCCCTGCGGCTTCTTTTAGGTCGTCTGTCCATCTCGTGGGTGGACGTCCTACGCTGCGCTTACCGGTCCGTGGTCTCCATTCGAGAACCTTTCGGCCCCATCGGTTATGTGTTCTGCGTAATATGTGCCTTGCCCACTGCCACTTCAACTTACTAATCCTGTGGGCTATGTCGGTAACTTTCGTTCGTCTACGGATTCCTCATTTCTGATTCGATCTCGTAGAGAAACCCTGAGCATAGCCCTCTCCATAGCTCGTTGTGTGACTTTGAGCTTGCTTTAATAAACGGTGTAAAATTTCACTAATAATCTTGTATTAGAACATTTAAAAAATACAAACATAATTGAGTTTTTTATAAGTTGTTTAAAAAATGCTCCGATCGCACTGAGCCAAAACTTCAATGAAAAAGTACTTTTATTACATTGTTCGAGGACCGTAAGTCCCAGAGAATGCAATTATACAAAAATATTTAGTACCGGCCTGTGTAATTAATATAAATGGTGAAATATGTGAATAAAAACTCAAAACTGAAGTTATAACTTTGAGATGGCAAAATAGGTACCAACATTGAAACTCAAATCGCCACTACAGTGATAGAGTATTCGAGCGTAGTTCAACGACAGACCGGAAATAAGGGTCCAGGGTGGCACTTCCGGCCATGTCTCGCGATTGGGTGGATTGTTGGACGGGCGGGAATTTGAATAGGTTACGTTTGGCTAACCTCAGTTTGCTCTGCTGTTTCGTCATAATGTTCTATAAGTTTCTCTAGCTGCTTACTCAATAGAATAATTTTATAAGATGACATAACATTTCATCTGGAAACCGGATCCGGTTTCCGGTTATCAGTTTGTTATAAGACATTTGTAACAAAGCGAAGTCGTACTTTGAAGCAAAAAAAAAAAACTTGGACATCATACCCCAATCATATTAATTCTTCATTTTGCACGATTTCAGCCCTACACCTACGAGATGTCTGATGACTATGATGGCGGCCGATGAGCAGTCCCTCTGACATATAAATAGCTGTTTCAACTCCGAAAATTATGTGTAACAAATAACAGAGGAGACCGGGAGCTCACCTCATTTTCAAAAATCTTTCAGAGCGCTTGGTTAATGCAACGCGTGACCAAAATGCTGGCATGTTTCTGGCTCAACGCATTAGCATTGCCATTCAACGTGGTAATGCCGCCAGAATGCTAGCTGCCACTGGTAGTGAGCTTGAGACCTTCAACGGTCTATGGGCAGTCTAACTGTATTTGTAGTAAAGTTATATGATTATTTACGGGATATTTACCGTGGTGAGGTTGTGGAATGAGCTCCCGATATTTCGGCGTAGTTACATGCACCGTGTTCACGGGAAGCCTTACCGAAATATCCCGTAAATAATCATATAAATTAAGTGAGCAACCGTGATAGTTTAAAACAGTGTGTATTTGTAGTGTTAGTATTAGCTCGTATTTTGTTTAGTTAATAAAGGCACTTGCCCATTAAAAAAACAAATAACACCGATCCGTAACATTGGTCCTTTTGGCCGTGAATTAGGGACAAACAAACTCACTTTTGCACTTACAAGTTACAAAGTTATTAATCTGCGGGGTAAATGAGGGTTACAGAGATTTCTGTTTGTTGATGGGTTAAAACTATGTGTTTTAAATGTTTATTAGGACTTATTTTATTCAGTTAAATATAGGTAGATAAGTTACATTGAAAATTACGTGTAAAACGCATCGAGATACAATACACATAGTCACAATCGTGCCAAAGAAATGTCCGATCCAAAACTCGGCGCACGCTACGAATTGCGCAGTCTTTTTGGTTAGTTACCAGGTAACCGCGATCCGAGTACAACGCCGCGCGATGCCAGAGCTACGATGATATAACGGACAACTAACGTTGAACACTATGCAAGCGATATAACGTCTAAATTGGAGTAAATGTCGCATTGTGAACTATATAATTGATACAATGTATGTACAATGACGTTCGGATGTTTTTTAACTGTTTTCACTGATATATTGTGACTCTATAGGAATTGTATCTCGATGGTAAAATGGTAGATGTTTTGCAAACAAGATGATGATGTGTTTGATCGGGCAAACAAAGGAGATATGCCTTAGTACAATTATTGTTAGTGTTCAAATGTTTTCGTGTATCTCTCACTTTTTAGGGTTCCGTACCCAAAGGGTAAGAACGGGACCCTATCACTGACTACGATGTCTGTCTCTCTGTCCTAAGTACCTATTAACGGCTTTATTTTTTTAACCGTAAAAGATAGCCTATTGAAATTTTCACAGAATATGAGAAATAATAAAAAAGTAAAACTTAAAACGAAAGGGCCACCCATACAAAAAACGGCTCTAATGTAAAAACAGTACTACGTACGTACAAGTGTCAAACTTAAAATAATACTACATAACAAATAAAACATAATGGCCAAGTGGGAGTCAGTAATAAGTTTCTGTTCATTACCAATAGTAATAATAGTCAACAAACAAGCACCTGATGGTAAGTGGTCACCGTCGCCTATAGACACCTACAATACCCGGGGCATTGGCGGTGCGTTGTCTACCTTTGAGGACTCTATTCACTCTTCGCTTGAAGCAATAGATGGCATAGGTCCAAATCAATGACCATTTATAATTATTATCTTTGATACAAATTAACGTTAACGCTATTGGAACGCACTAGGCAATCAGGTCCTTACGAAGTAAAACATAAGTCTATGCTCTGAAAACTATTTTGGTCGTCCAGCCAGTTAACAGCTCCCACCCAAATGTCACTCCACTTTGCCGACTAAATCTGCTACTCATTGAAGCGAAATTGGCATCTGAACCATGACTTCAATCAACACAACCAAAATTAATTCTAACTTAATTAAATAACTTTTGAAAACAGTGTTTTCTGACTACCCGCATGTTCCCTAGCTGTAAACAAGTGGACTGTATCACACGGTTGGCCTGCTCTAACGGTCCGTTTACTTTATTTGTACAAAAAGTTACTAACGCGATAGTAATGATTAGTAAATGACAGAGAGATAAAAACTGATATGATTCAAAAAGCGCTGTTCTTACTTATCAAACTAGCTAACCAGTTATGCGGCAGCGCAAGAAAAAACTACTAGCTAACTAGCTAGCTAGCAATACAGACAAACAACTTTGACTATACAATCGATATCAATTGTTAACTTTTGGTCTGGTTTGGAGTAGCCTTGGAATAGTTATTCCGTGTTTTATCTTTTTGCTTTGATCTAAAAATACAAAACACGGAATAAGTATTTTTTGGACTCCTCATCACTCCAAGAGCGTTGAGCTGCTTTTTCACCAGATATCAGCTATAAAAATATTCGGGACATTTTTGCGCACACGGTCAACTGACCCCAAACTAAGCAAAGCTTGTGATATGGCTGCCAGAGACTGATATACATACATAATTATATAGTTTTTAAATACACACTTAAATAGATATTAACAACCAGATATAGAACAAACACAAATGTTCATCACACAAATGTTTGTCCTACGTGGGAATCGAACCCACGCCCTTAGGCTCAGAAGGTAGGTTCACTACCAACTGGACCAACGGGCTATCAAATATGCAGTAAATAGCTATGCAGCTAGCTATATTATATAATAATAAATAGCTATGCAGCTAAGTTAAAAACGAGGTAAAGCTAAGCTACGAAACTATGTCACCCTTTCCATTAATGCTAAGAGGTATAGTGGACCGGATGAGATGTTCTATGAAGATGCGTGAGTTAGCTGTGCTATGAAGATGCGCTAATTACTTATTACGTTGTATTATACTGTGCTCTTTATATAGCTACACCACTCGCGCATCCTTAGCTCGCATCCGTAGCTTCCATCCGTAGCTCGCATCCGCAGCTTCCATCCGTAGCTCGCATCTGCAGCTTCCATCCGTAACACGCATACAAATTTTCCAACCGTAGCTCGCAACTGTAGCTTCTATCCGTAGTTCGAATCCGCAGCTTCCATCCCTAGCTCACATACGCAGCTTCCATCCGTAGCTCGCATCCGCAGCTTCCATCTGTAACTCGCATCCGCATTTTCCATCCGTAACTCGCAACTGTAGCTTCTATCCATGCTTCGTTGAACCTGTTTCCGACAGTGATAAGCTAAGCTATAACAATAAAGGTTCCTTATAGCCACCTATCTAACACATCCTACACAGCGTAGCACATCTCTGGTGAAAAAGCAGCCTTAGCACGAATGCCTCCAAACAGGGTTACGCATAATATAGTCTGTACTAAGCCGATAGGAGGTCATTGTACTCATCATTATGATTGAGGCTTATTAAAGTCTATATGCGTAACCCTGTTTAAAAAACAAAAAAATGAAATTGCGTTGCGTTGGTTCATTACTACATAATCTTACCTTCATTTGCGCTGTTAGCGTGAAATGGAACGCACATTTCGTATACACGGTTATCCCGTATATCTTTAGAAAATTATCCCTCTGTTCTTCAATATTTTTACCATTCAAGGTATGTTTACCCATGGGAAGGGTTTGCGGTTAATGGAAAACATTATCGATGCTCTGACTTCTTGTGATATAGAAACTCTTTTAAATATTTACGTCGAGTTATTAGGTACTTACATAATAACAAGTAATTTAGTGGGTAAGTTTTTAAAGTAACTTTTACTAAAACTAGCTTGATAAAGGATAGGATCTCCAATAAACAAACAAAAAATCATTAAAAACTGACCTAAATATCTGTAACCATTAATATTAAAATCAATTAAACTTTCCACCGCCAATGTCGCAGCTATATAATAATAAATAATAATAAATTCATTTATTTCAGGTACTTACCCATACACAGCAAAACAGTAGACAATTTATAAGATTCAGGTCACATTTCACACACAATTAAATCACAAATAAAAATTAATACATCAAAATAAATAGTTATGTCATCAGAAATAAAATGTCATTAAAATATAAAAATCTAGTAATTTAAATAGTTAATTTAATATTCTAGTCTAGTCAGTTTAGTAGAAATGTAATTGGTCATGTCCAGGAAAGCTACTGGACCTAGTACCCTCTCTTCGGCATTGGTACTGCGACATGCCTGTTGCAGCAATGCCGAATGGAAGCACAATCCAGTCTAGTAGCAATCATCGCCAGGACGGCGTTGGAGCTGGCCCGCACTCTGCGCACCAAGGACGCGCCTCGCTTGCGCTTGCAATGTCGCAGCTATGCTCGAACCTGAGGCCGGACGGTATGACAGTTGTGCCCTGGAGGTTGGGGCGGCCCCTTGTATGGGACGCAACTTGTGTCGATACTTTGGCGCCGTCACATCTTCCTGAGACACGAGGTAGGAATGGCACGGCTGCCAATTCGGCAGAGCAGCACAAGCGACGCAAATATGCTAACCTCGGCAGTGGTTACATATTTGAGGCGTTTGGGGTCGACATTGGGCCCTTGGGGACCGGGAGCTCACCTCATTTTCAAAAATCTTTCAGAGCGCCTGATTAATGCGACTTGTGACCAAAATGCTGGCGTGTTTCTGGCTCAACGCATTAGCATTGCCATTCAACGTGGTAATGCCGCCAGCATGCAGGGTACGCTGCCAACTGATAGTAGGCTTGAGCATTTGGATTGTTTTTAGACCTTCAACGGTCTATGGGCAGTCTAACTGTATTTGTAGTGTTAGTTTTAGCTTGTATTTTGTTTAGTTAATAAAGGCACTCGCCCAGTAAATCAATCAATATTAAATTGACCTGGATAATTTTTAACAAGCAAGAGAACAGTGTGGAATTCTAATACTTATGTTCAGCAGTGGACGTTTTCTGGCTGACGATGATGACAAGAAATAACAAATAAAATGTGTCGAATTGAAAACTTTCCTCCTTTTTAAAAGTCAGTTAAAAAAACATCAATTAAATAGGCATGTATCCTAATGTTTAATTTATTACAAATAACCAGCTTAGCGATGAATATAACTAAATACATAACATATACTGAAAAAAATATTTAAATTGGCTGATAAATCTCTGAGATATGAGTGTTTAAAGTTTTAGGTGGGGATAGAGAGAGGATGCTCTATCCTTTTCTCGCAAAGCGTGTGTGTGTGTTGTAATAGCATTTGTATGGCGCACCTGAGGCGTGACGTCACGTTAAAATGCTTATATCTTATTTATTTTTGAACTAATTTTAATTTAGTTTTCATTGATGGGCTCTATTTATGATCAGCTTTTTTATGAGGTAATAAAAAAAATTGTCATCATGCCTATTGTGTGCATGCAAGTATGTATATGTAACAAGCTATGGAGAGTTCTCTACGAGATTGAATCAGGAATGAGGAGATCCGTAGACGAACGAAAGTCACCGACTTAGCCCACCGGATTAGCAAGTTGAAGTGGCAGTGGGCAGGGCACATATCACGCAGAACAGATGGCTGTTTGGGCCGAAAGGTTCTGGAATGAAGACCACGTAACGGCAAGTGCAGCGTAGGACGTCAACCCACAAGATGAACAGACGACCTAAAAGAGACCGCAGGGAAACACTGGATGCAGGACGCTTCCAACTGGCCCTTTTGGAGATCAATGGGGGAGGCCTATGTCCAGCAGTGGACTTCCTGTGGCTGAAATGATGATGATGATGATGATATGTATGTTTCGATGCCATCGCTGAACGACGGTGAAAAAAAACACCACGAAGAAATCGGTATCTCCATGAATCTCAAAAGTTCAAAGATATTCAGCAACATGCACTGGGCCAGCATGGTGGATTCGGGCCTATCCTCTCTCTCTCTGAGAGAAGGCCTGTGTTCCAGCAGTGGGATAGGCTGATAATGTTGATGAAGATGAAATACAACCGGCCAAGGGCGAGTCGCGCTCGCGCACTGAGGGTTCCGTACTACCACAAATTACAATAATGAACAATTAAAAAAACCGACTTCAAAATTAGTAAAATATGGCTTTTCCATTCGGTGAAATGATAAGGAGGTCATCCAGGTAAGGAATTACCAGTTATAACATAGTAATAAACAAAAATTTGTCACCGACTCGCACTTGGCCATTAATCAGTATTTGTTGTTGTACTTTAGAGTGTGTACTATAATCATGCCAAGTTTGACGCTTGTACGTATTATCGTTTTTACATTAGAGCTTATACAAAAATACGTACACGTACACGTATACGTACACGTTGGTTGTATGGGGTGGGGACCCCTTTCGTTTGACTTTTTGACTTTATATTATTTGTTAGTTAATCTGTTGTAACATTACATATTCTGTAAAAATTTCGACTGGCTATCTATTACGGTTCGAAAGATATAGCCGTTTAAAGGTAGGACGGACAGACAGACATACAGACAGAAGAATAGACAGACAATGTGGCTTAGTAATAGGGTTCCGTGTTCACCCTTTGGGTACGCAACCCTAAAAAGCAACCGTATCAAGTTTTAGCGGGTCCAAGTTGCGTGAAAATATGTCGCTCAGATAAGCCCTCAAACTGATTCTGGCAAGTACTCAGTATATTAAATAATCCTCAACCATCATACATTTTAATTAAGGTAAAGTAAACTAGATGTCTATGAAGGTCACATTAACATGGTGCGGCGACCGCCAATATCTGCTTAGGCATGCTTACACACACACCCTTGCGGATTTGACGCAATTCAGCAAAACAAACGTTGGTCGGTAACCATTGCATATTTTGGCTCAATAGGACTGATATATTTTTTCGCCTTAAGGCCCTCTTTTTCCCACTTTTTGATCATTATAAATTAGTTTGTCTACTTTTTTATTGAATAATAGTTTTGCGTTTGGCCGCCAACTCGCCTGATGCAAAACAATGATGCGGTCCACGGTGGAGCACGCCTGCCCAGAAGAAGCCGATTCACTCGTTATTTGAAAACACTCAGATTGTAACTATCGGCGAACACCCATTCAGGCAGCGCATTCGACAAACCAGCAGTTCGCACAATAAAAATGGAATCAAAGCGCTTCGTACGGGTTTTCGGAATATCAACCATAAAGCGGTGTAGATTTTTTGTGCCCGCTCTGGCATACACTTCCATGGTCAGCTTAAAATTAAATTGTAAAAATGATTTAATACCAAAATTTAATGTTTTATCTAGGAAACCGTAAAGACCGAAACAAGATTCGACACTTCACTCGATAAAAAAAAATGAAGTAACACTGATTTGAGGTTTTTTCTCCGCCTTTTGGGTTTCTTCAAATACCTATTTACTAAATGATGTATACGATATCTCAATATACAGATTTCATAATTATGGAGAGAACCGTAAAGATACATTTTACATTACAGCTACACTTTTCAAAAAATATGAGAAAAACCTCGAAACCAGAAGTAGCGAAACGCACGACTGTGTGTAAGCGCCATACTAAATGTGACTTTAAAACCATATGAAATGAGACTGGGCCACCAAGATACAGGCTTTGCCTAGTTTGGGGCCCATTGGTACAGCATAGTTTTTTTTTTAAATGTATTTTATTAACCTTTTTAATTTATCTTTTTAATACTGTGTAACTTTCTACTTCTGTTTGTATTCTGTGTTAATGTTCATGTAATTTATGCTTAGACAATAAACATTATCATTATCATTATCATATATTAAGCCTTAAATAATTATGGTCATCTATAGTAACAAATGTTGCTTAAAAGTGGGAAAACCTCGCCTTAAAAAGCTGACTACAAGTTAGTAAAGTTGATCACAGAAAATAGAATTGAAATGTGTTCAAAGACAGTGAAGAATTAGCATTTTAATGTAAATCTGCATCGCGAACCCTCAGTGCGCGAGTCCAACTCGCACTTGCCAAGTTTATTTTTAACAAAGTTAGGTATATAAAAAGTGATTAATTTTAAAATGTATATGTATAATACGCAGATTTGTGATGGATTAAAAGCGAGTAAGTATTTAATTATAATGTGTTCCAGGGTTAGTTTAGGATTTTATGCTTAGCTAATGAACCATAAAAGGGTTTCCAAATCCTAAACTGAGTCTAGGTCTAAATAAATCTTTAAGTAGGTACTTTAAGTCTAGTTTAAATATTATTGAAACATCGTTATTCATATGAATACAATTTAGAATGTCGAGGGTATTGTTTTGTTCAAACGGGTTAGGTAAAATCGCACCATCCATGGAAGACTGGCGTAAAAACATTTGCGTCAAATATTTTTTATGTAACCATTGGATAGAGGAAAATCCAATACACGTACTCAAAATTCCTCAAATTATTATTCCAATAAATGACGGATATAATTTGATTTAAAAAATCAGTACAAAAATATTTTTATCATAAATTCCCTGGTAAACATATGTAAGTTTTGTTACGCTGATTATTTTTGTAGAGTTGCTTTTTAATATTTTGCTTAAACAAAGTTACGCAATTATTGTACGTCTTTCTAAAAAAAAATTATTCACATAAATGACCTCACATACTTTATCCACGTGATAAAATACAGAAATATACGCGTATATACAAGTTACTATAAATTTTCTCATTATTTTTCCGTGGAAGAATAGAGTATAATTTTTACGTACAAAAGTCATATGAAAGTGGGCTGGTATAAAGACTTAACTCGAAATACAACCACGTAGTTCGTCTAATTTCCGTAGCAACAAAGCGTTAACTTTAGATGTTTCTAAATTTCATATTGTTATTCCGGGGATTAATGGAGTAACCACCTAATTTCAGGTTTCCGCAAATTTTTCCTAAAAATTAAGTAGGTAAGGTAAGGTAAGGTAAGGTAAGGTAGGTAGGTAGGTATCTGTAAGGTTATTTTTGCCAGCATGTTGCTAAAGGAACTAATTGTCTAGGTCTTCTAATTTCTCCGCAAATCAGTTTTTTGACGCTCCTGAAAAGTTGGTGTTTTCAACTTACGCCAGTCTTCCATGGGTAGTGCGAAATTTTCAACGAAGTACGTAAGCCAAAGTACGTAAAAGCATAATGAGATATTTTCCCTACTCAACGACCAGAGCAGTTTTGCATAATTTGAACATCTTAGAATATTAAAAACCCGGGAAAATGTCATTTCGACATGTCCGGTTCCTTAGGAAATGTCCTTAGGAAAAAAGGTTTAATCTTACTAAGGCAAGTGCCTTTGTTAACTAAACAAAATACAATCTAACCTAACAATGACACTACAAAAACAGTTGACTGCCCATAGACCGTTGAAGGTCTAAAGACAATCAGCTCACTATCAGTTGGCAGCGTACCCGTCATGCTGGCGGCATTACCACGCTAAATGGCAATATGCGCTGACCCAGAAACAGGTCAGTATTTTGGTCAAACGTCGCATTAACCAGGCGCTCTGAAATATTTTTGAAAATAAGGTTAGCTCCCGGTCCAAGGGCCCAATGTCTCCGCAGTGATTTATGTTGTTAACATTTCCTGACTCACTCATATTTCCGGCGGATATTAGGCGTGATAGCTTATCGTTCGTGATTCGCGTTTCCTTGACCTCAGTGTCACGAGCAACGAATCGCGGCAGCGCTTATCTTGCGTGCGTACACGCAGGTTTGGTCATCACGTTCACAAGCGGATTCGTTCAATGGATCCATCTAAAAAAAAATACAAATCATTAATCTAACAGAGAATGTGACTCACTAAAACACAGCCATAGAATATTGAAAACGGTAATTGAATATTAATAAATAAATAAAAATTTGAGACATTTAAAAAAGGTGCATTAAAAAAAACCTCACGTATAAGAGTGCGTTTGACCAACCAACTCGCCTATTGTTATGATAATAAATAAATAACGGATATCTAATGATGGCATCTTAAATAAATGGCCAAAAGCGTGTCGAGATACGCATATTTATGGTAGGGTTCCGTAACCAAAGCCATTTATATAATTGTAGTCATATCTATAATCAGTTCAGAAATTGGTTGTTATTGAAAAAATTTAACGACGTTAGCGTTGTTAACTAAGCCAATTTTTTTTAAATATCTCATCACGCGAAATTACATACCTATATTATACATTTTCCTTGTTTAATCGATTAGAAAACCTTTAAAGAACAGAGAGATGCTAGAGAAACATTAATTGCAAAGATTATTTTACGAACAGGTCAATCACCTTTGAGCTAGAACGTCTTGAATTTTTAACGAAAAGTCATTGTCAAATAACGTTCGAAATAATTTTGAAGGTTTTAAGTACGACCTATCAGTATTATAAGTTACAAGTTTCTATGTCTGATAGTTTAGAAATGCAGGGGTGGGACCTACTTTTTGCTTCTTTAACGGGCCATATTTCGCAAAGGACACAATTGTAGGACTACGGAACTCTAAAAGGCTTCTCAGTCTTGGGTTTGGCCCCATTGATGTCGTATAAAGGTCCGGGCTTGCCCCATGAATCGAAAGATAAAAACTCATTGAAAAGTAAGTTTTTCAAGACCTAACTTACTTGTTGCAATCCAAAGTAAGCAAGCGAATGCAACCAGACTGTCGGCCGCTATTTGGTGACTTTTATTTATTTATTTTTTATGCCATATGTGTTAAACAAGCAGACGAGCTGCCTGATGGTAAGCAGTCACCGTCGCCTATGGATACTTGTAGCACCAGAAGCATTACAACTACGTTACTCTATTAACTCGCCTTTTGAAGAACCCCATGTTGTAGCTTCTCGGAAACACCACTTGGAGTGAATATCGTTCTGGGGGACTCAGAAACCTATACTTTCTAAACAAAATGTTTGTATTTAATCTACCTCTAAAATTATTAAGCACTGCAAAAATGCTTTTTTTTTTCAAATTCCTTATTTATTTTGGGGACTTTTGCCAGCAATGGCACGTCAGTCCCATCATACCTTAAACTAAATTTACAATCAACAAAAAAAAAATACAACTACATTTTTTAATGTCCCTGTCTATAACATTTTGCTACCCACTCAACCCAATTTGGAGATCTGTATCGTCCAAGGAGTAAACTTGGTTGCGAACTATTTACTAATAGGGCAATTATACAGTTCATTAGCTTGTCAAAGTGCGTACAACTTCTGCCAATTATTTAAACATGGAATCAGTGATCAAAGAACGTAGAATTGTTGGACTAGGAGGTAAGAGAACAGAGAATAACAATGTCTCATAACTTTAAACATCGAAATTTTTATCTTTTTGCTGTTTCAAAAAAATATATTTAAATGTCTGACATAGTTTTTAGGGTTCCGTACCCAAAGGGTAAAAACGAGACCCTATTACTAAACCTACGATGTCTGTCCGTCCGTCTGTCTGTCTTAACGTGTCTGTGTTAACGGCTGTATCTTTCGAACCGTAATAGATAGCCAATAGAAATTTTCAGCGAATATGTAAAGTTACGGCGGAATAAAAAAGTCTAAAAGTAAAAACAAAAGGGGTGTCCCCATACAACAAACGTCTGTATTTTTGTATTGCTCTTACGGAAAAACGGTAATACATACAAGCGTCAAACATGACATGATTATAGTACACATTCTAAAGTATAACAACAAATAATAAATAATGGCTAAGTGCGAGCCGGTGACAAGTTTCTGCTCAATACCAAGTTATAACTGGTAATTTTGTTATTGAATTTTGTGGTGGGACGGAACCCTCAGTGCACCAGCCGACTCGCACTTGGCTGTTTTATTGAAGTATAGCATAAGTATTGTGTATAAGTTGTAAGTCATCATTAAATTATTTCACTGGAACAAATAAAATATTTCCACTTGTATGAAAATAGACAGGTAAGTAAGGAGTGCCTGCTGGTTCAATGAGCCATTCCTAAGGCCATTTTAGGCCATTGCGCTCGAATTAACTTTAGGTTCGTGCTATTCTGGATAACCAGTTATTCTTATCAAATAGGGGCTTGTTTTAGAAATCCAAAAGTTATCTTTATAAATAAGGGTATGTCGACACGAGCTTATATAT
Source organism: Agriopis aurantiaria (assembly GCA_914767915.1). Taxonomy (NCBI): domain Eukaryota; kingdom Metazoa; phylum Arthropoda; class Insecta; order Lepidoptera; family Geometridae; genus Agriopis; species Agriopis aurantiaria. Next base: position 941,419 of record OU611994.1, on the reverse strand, counting down.
GTATTTAAACCATCGATCTATATGTACTTGGTATAAACGTCTTTAGTCCTAAGTCACTAACAGCCGCACTCAGAGACGTTACTCAAGCTAAGGAATACTTAAAATTGAAAACTTAGGGTCGAGTTCGAGTTCCAGTGATAACCGTAGCAAAAGACTAAGAAAGAGGGTAGATCGTTATGTCTGCACCTAACTTTTTAACTGTTCTCCAACCACCCGCATTCTTCAGTCTTCCCGTGAACATGGTGCATGTAACTGCGCCGAAATATCGGGAGCTCATTCCACAACCTTACCACGGTAAATATCCCGTAAATAATCATATAACTTTACTTAAAATTGCTCTGTCAACTTCTCGTTGACGGAAATTGTCACACATGAAAACGAGACAGAGCAATTTTATGTATTCCTTAGCTTAAGTAACGTCTCCGAGTGCGGCTGTGCCGTTTTTAATGGCTAAGTGAGTAATGGCTAACTAAAGTTAAACCATCTGGTTGCTTACCATGGGATCTACTAAGGATCTGTTCGAGGATACACGTAATGTTGGCCGAAATGATGATGAAATGATAGGCATCTTCAAGGCTAGAGTGGACAGATTTCTTCTAGATCAACGTGTTTTATCCTTGGCCACACCGTCGCTTACCATCAGGCGAGTTGGTGGCCAAACGTAGATCTATGCAATATAAAAAATGAATGTTCTAAGGGCTATGTCATTGAGGGCATGAAGTCGCGGAAACCTACCCATGCAGCGACGACAACTCAGCGCGTGGTAACCACCAGCCTCCACCATGGAACCGCAGGTGCATCTATCAGCAAAGCATAATTATTACTCGGTCAAGGAGTATGTGAATGACAAATTATAATTATATATTTTAGTACCTAGATGTACCTAACAACTTATTGACTTAATTAAATTTTTTTCCTTGGCATTCAGTGGATGCAGATGGCAGGCTGTTGTTCAGTGTGGAGGTTAAAGGGGAGGCCTATGTTCAGCAGTGGACGTCTTCGGGCTGATGTTGTTGATGTGTATCTGTGGTTCATACACCTTGCAGCCCAAACGTGAGGTGAGGTGAGGCCAAGAAAGCGCGTGTAACCATGCCCCAGATTCATCACTACTACATTCTGTCACTGCAGTGATAAGTTAGGATGAATAAAGAACAGAAATAATCAAGATGAGACGTCATTATGATGGGCGCGGAACCACATCTGCAAATTTTTGCCGTGGGATTAGTGAAGAATATATTTCGGTTGAATTAAGACCAACAATCGAAAAAGAAAACAAATGAGTTAATAATATAAGTTAGGATGACTAAAGAACATTATACCAATAGGATGAGACATCGTAGGATGACTATGGAACAACCCATTTTATTTGTATTGTTTTTCTTCTGCAGTATATAGTTCTATCAGTATTCTACGTGTTTCTTTCAACACTATATTCACGTTAACGACGGACGTCTGAGACCCAAACGGCGGCAGATGGTCAGTATAAATAATACTCCAGACCAAACCCTAGCAGCGTATTTAAATTCTAAGCAGTTTCACGTGGAAGGGACTTATTGAACGAATCTTCTACAAAGGAAATTATAGTCTTCCGGTTTGGATGCACAGTGAATTATTTATTTATTGTCTCACTTGTTACGCCCCGCGGTTTTATCCGCTAGAACAATTCTATAGGACCTCTCGTAGATCCTGAGGTCTACCTGTGACCATGGAAACTGCAGTATTCTAAACACCAGTAATTAATATTGTGTAAAATACACGCGATGAAATCCGTTAAAAGCACAGAACCACCAGTTGACCAATAAAAGTTTGACCAGAGCATCTGTTACAGAGAGTCCAAAATGCATGCGCTAGGTTCTGTTTTTCTATACCACCGAGAACTCATGTCACTCCGTTCCTGAACAATAAATTCATGCTGAAAATGAAATCTCGTCGTAAGCTCCATCTTGCGTGCTTGCTTTTCAGCACTATCAAATATAAAGGTCCTGCTTATATGTACGACAAGTTGGACTGGGGCGCTGACAGCAGGCGAAATTATAAAAGGCAATGTTCCCAGCAGTTGTTCACGCAGCGGCACCGCACTGTTAATTTCACTGGCAGTTTCTGTTACGCAGCGACCAAATGCTGGAATAACATACCTCCACCCATCAAACACTTGAAATCGCTGACTACTTTTCGGTTATTGAACAACAGCGTCAGCATGGTGTAGTAGATGCTGATTTGTCTTACATTTAGAAGTAATACCTACTGGTGTTGTTGGTGATGTGGGAAGGTAGGTGTATGTCAAAAAATAAAATATATATATTTTTTTCTTTTCTGTGGTGATGCTGTTTAGTTTTATGTATATATTTATTTCCATCTGGTACATTCTTATTTCGATACTTTTTACGTTCCTGCTGTCATTATTATTATTGTTATTAAATACTCCGTCTTGTTATGTATTCATTCCTGTTCCTTTTCTATGTTTTAGTACTGTAAATTTAGTTTATATATTTTGTGTCCTACTTTATTCTATTTGCTTAAATTGCATATAGATACTTAAAAAAATATGTAAATTTGTGTTAAGTGTTAAACTCAAGGGTTCGTCTGAAAACCGGCGCTGATAGTCCTTGACTTTCAGCATTAATGCCGAGACGGAACAATTCGACACTGATTGTATCCTTTAGATATAAGTTTTTGTAAAGGTGTCGAATAAAATTTATTTTCTTTCTTTTCTTTCTTTCTTTCTTTCAGTGTTTGTTGCTAGTGATGACATATGGTACTGAGACGTGGTCCTTAACTGTTGGCGTTTTGGAAAAACTCAGAGTCACACAGCGAGCAATGGAGAGTATGCTCAAAGTTTCTTTGCGCAATAGAATCCGGAACGTGGATATTCGCCAAAGAACCAAAGTCACCGATATAGCTGTTAAAATTTGCAAGTTGAAGTGGCAATGGGCAGGCCACATTGCTCGAATAACCGATAACCGATGGGGAAGAAAGACCATGAACCTGAAGACGCAGCGTAGGTAGGCCTCCCACTAGATGGACCGACGACATCGTGAGAGTCGCGGGTATCCAGTGGGTGGAGATGGCAGGCTGTCGTTCAGTGTAGAGGTCAAAGGGGAGGCCTATGTTCAGCAGTGGACGTCATCGGGCTGATTATGATAATGATGATGATGATGAATATTTACTTTGACTTATGGTGCTAGATACAAAATAAGGAAAACGTATGTCGGGGTTGGAAACTCCACGGTTAAAATACTACACTGATAAAACTTAAAATAGCATTAAACAATTAAATACACATGCGCATACTTATCACCATTGGGTTTTACACCAAGTGTTTTAAATAAGTAAAGAGGTCAAAGATAAAAGACCTCAGCGTTTAAAATACCTACTTCAATCGCAGTATTAAGTTAGTTAGTATTAAGAATATTAAGATATTGTCATGTATTTTTGTTTTACTCAGGAACTTTTTTTTTTAAATTGTAGATAGGCTTGCTCTTGGCCGCCATCTTGCCTGATGTTAAGCGACGATGCGGTCTACGATGGAGCACGCTTGCTAGAAGAAACCGATTCACTCTCGACTTGAAGACAACCAGATTGTAACTGACGGGGAAAAGCCATTCCGGCAGCGAATTCCACAGACTAGCAGTTCGCACAATAAATGTGGAATCCAAGCGCTTCGTACGGGTTCTCGGAATATAAGCGCTTCGTACGGGTTCTTGGAATATCAATCATAAAACGATGTCGATTTTTGTGCCCGAACTAGCTGCAACCCGCGGTTTCACTCGCGTAGTGATGAAAAATTGTGATGATGATGATGATGTTAAAAAGTATCCTATGTCACTCTCGTCACGTCGAAATTACTTTTTCGTAAAATTATCCATACAAAGAATGTTTACTAAGTAGTTTTCTTTAAATCTAAATCATGAAAAATAGATGTCAAGGTAATAATATCTGAACTTTGGCTAAGTCCACAGTGATTAGTTTGTTCGAATTTTTCTATAACAAATTCTTTTAGATCTATAAAATTTGAACACAATAATATAGGTTTGGATACGGAACCCTACCATATGCGTGTCTTGACACGCTTTTAGCAGCTATTATCTATATTTATTTAAAAGCTAAATTCACTCACTCATCACGAAATCTAGAAAACTACTTGACCTATGAAGCTGAAATTTGGCACGTAGATTCTGGGGTGTAGAGGTCCGCTAAGAAGATTTTGCGAAAGGGCAGAATTAAGGGGGGCAAATGGGGACTGAAAGTTTATATAAAAGTCAAAAGGCAACAGCTTGTTTGAAATAATGTTTTATTGTTAAATAGGAATCTAAAAATATTATGTTCTCAATACGAATTTTATTGTTTGTAATAAGTTATCTGTTTTCCTTAACCTTAATAACCCTGCGTTAAAAGCATGTTTTTATATATATAGCAGGCGAGCCGGCGCATCTTATTTTATGTAACCGATTAATACGGACAAGACGTATATTAACGTGCAAATGGATTCACTGGTGAGATACTATAAATTTTTATGTTTTATTTTTTTTGGCTGTTATATAGTTTTTTTTAAATTAGTAATTGGCTTCAGTTAGTAAAGGATGATTTACACAGAAAACAGCGCATCGAAACACGTTGGAACGTGTTATAAATTTTAAGTGTGTGCTGTGTATGTGTGTGACATCGTTTTGATTTTGTTTTGATTGTTTAAACAATCAAAACAAAGGAAAATCACGCGACCGCAAACCGTATCTGGGCGCGATAAGGTTCACGTTCGCGTGATTTTCCAACTGAGCGGATTAGGTGCCGCAATTAGCTGTTGTCCGTAAGGCCCCAGGACTAAATTAAAAATTAAAATTGATTACCCAGTGTAAAATTTTGGTTCAATGACAATTTTATCTGTTAACAATAATTTGTTTGTAATAGAAATTAATATTTTGATAATGTTGGTTTGCTGTGCGCGTTGGCTTCGCTGCTTACAGCGAAAAACGTTACAGCGCTTACAGCGTTTAGTTTAGATGCTTGCTGTGCTTACACTACACAGCAAGCATTTAAACTTAAATAAAATAAAATAAAAAGGTGACTTGGACGAGCGTGTTCTTAGCTATGATTTAAAAAAAAACTTTTCAGCTGGTATTTTTTTTAATAATAGGCTTGCGTTTGGCCGCCAACTCACCTGATGTTAAGCAATGATGCAGTCTAACGGTCTGATCTGTATGCAGTCTGATTTAAAAATTATCAGTTCTTTTATAGGAAGTTAAAAAAATAACGGAAGTACAAAAAAACATGTGTGTCGCGGGCATCCAGTGGACGCAGATGGCAGGCTGTCGTTCAGTGTGGAGGTTAATGGGGGAGGCCTATGTGCAGCAGTGAACGTCTTCTGGCTGATGATGGAGAAAAAAACAACTTATACTTTTTTATATGAATAAAGGTGTTTGAAGTGTTTGTCAACCAAAAAAATTGGTTCTCACTTTGAGTATACATTAATTAATACTCCATGGGCTCTTCTTCGTTTCTTATCATTTCGTTTGTTTATTGTGTGTAAATTAAGCGATATCGGCGCCGATTTCTGACCAATATTTTTATTAAGTGCTTTTTGTGTACTGTGAAAAATCAGGAAATGATTCAGTTTTTTTAACTTGTTCTTAAAACTTTAACCCTGAGTTGAGTTTATATTTTTTTGGTAATAATTTAACACGTGAAGTAATCAAAGTTTTATTCAGTAGTTAAAGTTCTAAACTTGACGGTATGCGCGTGGATGACCGGCTTCCGCAGAGTTTTACTCGCCCGAGCTCTAAGATGTACGTTGGAACTCTCTATCTTACTACTTTACCCTACTTTAATGTGTATAAAAATGTATATAAGCCGTTTATTTTTTGTATTAAATAATTGGTTTGTTTTTGACCTGTTTTTAGGTAAGCGTGCTCCATTGTTGACCGCATCATCGCTTAACATCAAGCGGAATGGTGGTCAAACGCAAACCTATTTATTTAATACCTTGTCGGGCATTTTTTTTATAAATAATAGGCTTGATTTTGGCCACCATCTCGCCTGGTGTTAAGCGATGATGCGGTCTACGTAGAGCACGCTTGTCTAGAAGAAACCGATTCGTGATTTGAAGACACCCAGATTGTAACTGGTAGTTACACCAATTCAGGCAGCGCATTCCACAGACTAGCAGTGCTCTGGAATTGGGTGTTCGTTATTCGTGTCTACTATATGTTCCACAGCATCCCCGACACAGAGAACCTTAGTTCCTAGCTACGAGTAAACATTTAACTGTGTTTTAAACTATGATTTGCGTTTCAGGTAAAATGTTGGGTTTTACTTCTCCTAGCATTGGCAGGCGGATGCTTTGGTAAGTGCCGTAGCTTCTGTAACTTAAGTAGAAGGTAATTTTAACCCCCGACGTAAAAAGAGGGGTGTTATAAGTTCAACGTGTGTATCTGTGTGTCTGTCTCATCATTATCATCATCTTTTTGGCCATAGGACGTCCACTGCTGGATTTACGTCTCCCGCATCGATCTCCAAAAGGGCCGGTTGGAAGCGGCCTGCATCCAGCGTTTCCCTGTGGTCTCTTTTAGGTCGTCTGTCCATCTTGTGGGTGGACGTCCTACGTTGCGCTTACCGTTCCGTGGTCTCCATTCTAGAACCTTTCGGCCCCATCGGTCATCTCTTCTGCGTGCTATGTGCCCTGTCCACTGCCACTTCAACTTGGTAATCCGGTGGGCTATGTCGGTGTCTTTCGTACGTCTACGGATCTCTTCATTTCTGATTCGATCCCGTAGAGAATCCCTTATCAATTTAATTATGTGCTTGTGCAGTTACGCTGCCGTCGCTCAACCATGTTGAAGGAAAACATCGTGAGGAAACGGTATGTCCAAGAACCTCGTAAAAGTTCAAAGAGGTGACATTCACCAACTTGCACTGGGCTGGTATGTTGTACCCATCCTCTTTCTCTAAGAGAAGGCCTGTGTACCAGTAGAGGAAACATGATACGCTGATGATGATGATGATGATGATTTTATAACTTAACCTTTTTTAAATATCCCGTAAATAATCATATAACTTTAGTGAACAACCGTTATAGTTTAAAACAGTGTTTTAACCTTTTGTTGAATTCTTTTAAACCCATTTAAACCTATTAATACAGATAAAAAAACAAGTTTGTTCATGTTTATAGCAAAGAGGTTCAGATCCGATTACGATTGGAATGATGAAGCTGGAGGCTGGTTGAAATACCATGCGGAGCCAGCTACATGGGACGACGCCAGGCAGAACTGCTATGCGGAAGGTACGGTCGATTAGTTGAACCACTCAAACTGTATCAGGAAACTTAGGTATAATTAGGTAAACTAGGTATATAAGTCAGCAGTTATACTATTATCAAAATGTGCGTTGCCATAGGAAAAATACGCGCGTAATTTACTTTTATTTCGTCTATTATTTTTTTGGCGTCGCACGTCTTGTGCCAGTTTCAAGTATTGAGTTTTCAAGTTTTATTGAATATCAAACAATTCATAGTCACAGTCAATTAAAGTAAGTCAAGTGCAAGTTATACCCCAGTAAAGTGGTAGAGACTTAATCTACGTGACGAATAGTATCCTTTTTTTTTTTTTTTTTTTTCGAGTATCCTAAATCATTCTGTAGAGTTATGGAAACATCACGAAAACTTTCCTAATACTCGAGCACCTTTTAAAACTTATTTACCAGTTTATGAAAATTATACAAAGGTTATTTTTACGTTGGCGCCAAAACTCTTAACCAACTTAGATATTGAGATACCGTCTATATCTTAGATAATTCATTGAATCACTAATTTTCAACCAGCCCGATGGGTCAACGACTCAAACCCTACGTGGGTCATGTGTGGATGAGGGTAGTCCGAGCACCCAGCAGGAGGTCGTTGCAAGCCGATGATGATGATGATGTTTTTGAATTTACTGTTTTTTTTTGTAAAAATAAATCTCTATTGTATATCCGCTTCAAGTGTGATTGTGTTGTTAGCATTTTTGAAATGAAAATTGCATTGAGCGATTTTTCGTTGAGGCAATACCTTATGGGTTTGCTTCAAAAAAGATGTCGATTCACAAATGAATGGAATTGTTCGATGGTGCAAACAATTCCATTCATTTAGATCACTTGAGCGATTCACACCGTGGTGCGAACCAAATGCGGTGCCAAATGTGACGTGTTGCGCCAGACTGAGTTTTAGTTTCTGTCGGCAGTCCCCATGACTGCCTTTTTTTTTTACTTGGCTGCTCTGCCTTGTATTAAATTCCTATTTGTATTTGTCACGACATTGAAGAACAACATTATTCACTAGAGTTTTTTGTAGAAATAGTGTTGATAACAAAGAATTCAATTGTACGTAGTAGATATAGATCGATGCATTATACCTACAGACGTGCGCTGACAGATTCAAAGTGACGGCAAGCCAGAGCAGTTCTTTGCCTGTCAATACCACTTACTCGATCTTATAGATCGATAGTGGATAATGATGTTTTAGGAGCCCGCATTAAGAATATACCTACATTATACATTCGCTGGATGATGAATTTTAAGTTATTGACTGATTTTTTACCGATGTTATCACTATATATTTTTGATCTCCAGGTGCCATTTTAGCATCGCCACTTTCCGACAAACTGGAGGCAGGCATTGTAAAGTTCGTCTTGAAGAAGAACATAACTGACGATGAGGAGGAGGTTACGATATTCACAGGAGTTCACGCAATCTTCTCTGATGGAGACTACTCCTCTATTGAAGGTAAGCATGGCTTTTTACGAAAAGAGCGGCAAACAGGCATGCGGTCTACCTGATGTTACACAGTAACAGCAGTCTATGGAAATTGTTTACCAACTCGAAAAGGTAGTGGTTTTTGAAACCTTCGTTGAATGTTGAAGCCCGGTTCGATTCTTGGCCCTCCACCAATGACTTATTTAGTAAGTACTTAAACAAATTATGTGCAGTTTCTATGCCATCACTCATCAACGGTGAAGGAAAACATCGTGAGGAATCTGGTATGTCCAAGAATATCAACCAGTTCAAAGACATATTTAAAATTATAGCCCGTTATATAACGATAGCTCGTTGGTCCAGTTGGTAGTGAACCTACCTTCTGAGCTTGGGGGCGTGGGTTCGATTCCCATCTAGGACAAACATTTATGCGATGAACATTTGTGTTTGTTCTATATCTGGGTGTTAATATCTATTTAAGTATGTATTTAAAGCTATATATGTATGTATATCAGTCTCTGGCAGCCATATCACAAGCTTTGCTTAGTTTGGGGTTAGATGACCGTGTGTGCAAAAATGTCCCAAATATTTAATTAAAAAAATTGTAGGCTTGCGTTTGACCGCCAACTCACCTGATGTTAAGCGATGATACAGTCTACGATGGAGCACGCTTGTCTAGAAGAAACCGATTCAGAACATTCACTCGGCTAGAATGCTGAATTAGGGCCCATCCTTTCTCTCTGAGAGAATGCCCGTGTCCCAGCAGTGGGAATATGATTGGCTCATAATAATGATGATGTTGAAGTTCGGCGGAAAGATCTTTAGTGGGTCTGAAATGTCTATCCCCGGGGGGTTAGACAAGACCCACTTTCTGTTAGCGTTAACGCCTGCGGAAAGATGAAATTTTATGAAAATTACATTGACAATGACATTAGCTTGAGAGATGATATCTCAAGCTAATGTCATTTTCATAGTACCAACCTTTCGTGTCGTTCGTAGATAAGAAAAGATATCTGATGAATGTATTGTTATTTGCAGGAGTGCCTTTGCTGAGGCTATCGATCACCTGGGCACCAGGAGAGCCCGACAACTTGGACGACTCGGAGAGATGCCTCGCGATGACTATAGGTTACTACGGGACCATGGCTGACACGCGTTGCAGCAGAGTATTGCCATACGTCTGCTACAAAGAAGACACTGGTAGCCACTTATTTTATTTTCAAGTTTCAACTACTTATTTTATTTAAAAATAAAATACAAATCATATATCACAACATTATACAGGGTTATATTAAACATTTGTACTAAGCTGAAAGGAAGTTACTGTACTCATCATTATGAATATGTTTTACTATGGGACCAACCCCGAAATCAAAAAATTTGCTATTCCATCAAAAAAAAAAATGTTCTTTACATAAAAATTCAAGTTTTTAAGAACATTTTAATGTGACTAAAACAAAATATTGTATGCCCCAAATAGATAGGTAAACTGTTTGTAAAGGTATGAACGACATCTTAGTATATTTTTACAAAAAAAGCTTTTCTAATTCTGAAAGAAACATATGAATCTCTTTCGGAATACTACCCCTGTTTCTTAGAATCGCCGTACAAAGTAGATACATAAATTATTTGTGTATTATGTGTTATTTTACGATGTGAAATAAAAAGAGATCTACCTACTGCGATTTTTTTATCGAATATTTATTTATTTAAACCACAATACAATACAATACAATAACTCTTTATTAAAATACCACAAAACAAGGATAACACAAACATTACAATAAAAACACCCTATCTGCGTAGTGAACTGTTTGCTTTTGTTGCAGATAAAAAATTCAGATTTGACTACGAGTGGAGTGAGCAGGCGGACGGCTGGTTGAAGTATCACGTGGTGCCTACCACCTGGGGAAAGGCCAAGTCTCGCTGCAGAGAGGAAGGTATAATAAATTATGGTTATAAATGATGACTCCGATTAATGAAACGTATGAAAATAAGGTTGCTCAAAATGCGCAGAGATGTTGGGTCTTTCTGCATTTTGTATCGCATTCACACAGGGAGTGTTCTGAAGAACTGTTTGATCTGATGCCAGCGTCACGGTTTTATCATATCATAGATCAGTGGAAATCACACACTGTGCGACTCATACGATCCTTCTTGCCTCATACCTGCAAAATGTGGAATGATCTACCTTCCACGATGTTTCCGAGAAGCTACAACATAGGGTTCTTCAAAAGGCGAGTTAATAGAGTCCTAAAGGGTCGGCAACGTATTTGTGATGCCTCTGCTATTACAAGTATCCATAGGCGACGGTGACTGCTTACCATCAGACGGCCCGTCTGCTTGTTTGCCACCTATGGCAATTTTTTTAAATGCATAATCTTTGTGATTTCTCCTAAAAAAAAAGTTTTGTTTACAATAAAACAAACGTTAACAAACTTCTGTAAAGTACAACATAAATAATTGCTAACCTCTAAAATACTATTACGTACATGTTAGCATACAAATTTATGAAATTCGTCGTAACTGTAGTTACGACAACTGTAGTAACAACAAACTAACGTTGTGGGCGTTGCAGCATTGCAGGCCAGGAGCAGCAATACCATGTTCTGGGAGGTGATATCATAGAGGTTTTTATATTAAATCTTTTCATAGAGTTTTTCCTTTGCAGGAGCCGTTCTGGCGTCCCCACTAAACGACCAACAGGAGGCAGCTATCGTGACATTCATCCAGAACCAGGGGGTTTTCAACGAACAGGGGATCACTATATTTTCTGGTGTTCGGAAAAACTCTAAAGGAAAATTCAGATCCATTGAAGGTACTGATACATTTTCATAGTGCACGTATTGTCGCGTCAGACGCGTGAGGCCAGGCCAGGCGCACGCCGCATTTTAGGTATGAAGCTACATGTAGCGGACCTTTCTGAACTGCCGCGCCCGCTGCCGCACGATACACAGAGGAACACGACTAGAGTTACGCGATAGATAGAGAGGCAACTTCTTGATTAATATTGATGAGGGCTAGAGCGAGTGAACGCAGGCGAACACGATTTTGCAGCTGTCACGATGAAATGTCACAAGTCTAGACCCGTCATGTGGGCTGTCCTCTTGACAACCCTGTATTAATGAATACTTTATGAATGTTGCAGGACTTGCGTTAAAGCACCTGGTAATCAACTGGGCGCCAGGAGAGCCTGACAACAAAGGCTACGTGGAGAACTGTCTCGCGATGACGGTCAATTACAACGGCATCATGGCTGACACGGGCTGCGACAGTGTGCTGCCATACGTCTGCTACAAAAAGAACACCGCATTGACCATGACTGAATGTGGTACTACTGATCCTGGTAAATATTTAAGGCGAAGTTTTTCCACTTTTAAGCAACGCTCATTACTACAAAGGCTTAAAATAATTAATAAAGTCGCATTTAGTGGGGCAAAAACATGGCGCTTTTTGAGGTCGCTGTGCAAGCTTAGTTCTAAAGTCAAAACAATATAGGGTTGTCAACAACTGTTAACGTGGTCATAGCTTGTTTTTTTTTTTCTTTTCTCTTGATAGGATTTTAGTGTCGTACGCCTTGTGCATTTGCCAGTGTTAAATGTTGAGATATTCAAGTTTTATTATCACTAACTGCACCCCACGGTTTCACCCGCGTAGATAACTTTGATAAAAGTAGCCTAAATTACTCCTTATAACATCAGATATCTGCCAGTGAAAGTCCCGTCAAAACCAGTCCAGCCGTTTTGGAGTTCATAAGGAACTTACATACATACACACATAGATTTTATATGTATAGATCAAATGAAAAACTATTTAATTTTCAGCATAATCTTTTTCTAGCGGGCCAATCCTAGGCGCGAATTAAAAATAGTTTAAATTAGTTATAGTAGTTCTTGAGTGATCTGGAGTTTTATCATTTGTCGTTATTATCATTTTCTTTCTTACAGCATACCGGTTTGAATCCAGAACTGGCAGCTGCTACAAGCTCCATAAGACCGGAGCCATTTGGTCGGAGGCCTACATGGTCTGTGTGGCTGAGGGTGGGTACCTGGCCATCATCAACGACAACACGGAGGCAGAAGTGATTAAAGAAATTGTCAACGAATATCCAAAGAGTGCTATAGTTGCTGAGCAAACCGGTCTGACGTCCGTGGGAGTCCACGATTGGAATCACTACGGAACTAATTTCATGACTATTCATGGTGAGTACTGAGTATTTTGAATATCTTTATGAGTTTCTTTCTTTTAAAAATGGAATAGTATTTCTGGCCCATTAAATTCCGCAAGCAGTACACCTGATCTGAACGATAAACATATCTTTACCTTGAATAGCTCGCACCTATTTTAAATAGTAAATTTTAATTTCTTGAAAGTACAAATAAGTAGTGCAAAAAGACAATATCAAGCCCCATGTGGTCTCATCCACAGAAGAGAGAATTTTTTTCGCTCTTTTCTGTGGTCTTATCCAAGTACCGACCGCGCCTGACTTAACTTCGGTGATCGTACGAGATCCGGTGGTGAACAGAAATTTGTCACCGACTGACTTGCACTTAGCCAGTATTTATTATTTATTGTTTTACTCTAGAGTATGTACTATAATCATGCCAAGTTAAGCGTTTGTAAGTATTACCGTTTTTACACTAAAGCAAATACAAAAATACGTTTAAAAATATATTTGTTGTATGGGGGGATTGATGTGTTTAAAATTATGAAATCAATTCATCATTACCATCAGCCTATCATGTTCCTACACAGGCCTTCTCTTAGAGAGAGAGAGAGAGAGAGAGAGAGGATTAGTTCTAAATCCACCATGCTGACCATGTGCATTTTGGTGATTGTCATTATTATGTCTTTGAACTTTTGAGGTACAGAATAGCGGTTTCCTCACGATGTTTACTTTCACTGATGTTGACAATTTGTTTCAATTAGTGCACATAATTTATTTGTGTACCAAATAAGTAATTGGTGCAGGGCCGTCGTAAGATTGCAATGCGCACATGCTGCCGCATGGCTACCATCGCTCTGTCATGGATTCAATTATCACAAATAACATTATTAATTACGTATGTAAGCACGTTTATTCTAACTGCTTGTACCTTTTTATAATTGGAAATAGTCAAATGTCCATAACAAAGTAAAAGCTATACTACTGCCAGTTTGACAGTTGAAAACTCTATATCTAAAGTGGTACGCTAAAGGAAAGTAACATATTTTTTTGCAGGAGAACCCCTGGGAAAGTTGTACAACACCTGGCTCGCTGGCGAGCCCAACAACGGCACAAATTCTGGCTCCGGCCACCCGGCGGAATACTGTGTCACCGTCGAACGAGCCTATGTGGGGTTGAACGATTATCAATGCAACATCCCGGTTTCTTTCCTATGTGAAAAGAAGCCAAGCAGTCTATTAAATGATTTCAAAATTTGAAATCTATCTCGGGATTCACTTGTATATCTTTTAATTACATCAATAAGGAATAATCTTGCAAGAGATTCATCATCAACATCATTGATTGTAAGTAATAGTCAAGGGTTAATCAAGTATTTAAAATGACAATGACATTAGTGAGATGTTATCTCAAGCTAATGTCATTTTCATACAATTTAATCTTTCCGCAGGCGTTAACGCTAACAGAAAGTGGGTCTTGTCTAACTCTCCTTGACCCATGTTGGAAAAGATTATCAGGAGAATGAATTTATGAATACTTAAAACACTGTTTTAAACTATCACGGTTGTTCACCAAAGTTATATGATCATTTACGGGATATTTACCGTGGTAAGGTTGTGGAATGAGCTCCCGATATTTCGGCGCAGTTACATGCACCATGTTCACGGGAAGACTGAAGAATGCGGGTGGTTGGAGAACAGTTATAAAGTTAGGTGCAGACATAACGATCTACCCTCTTTCTTAGCGGGAGCTCATTCCACAACCTTACCACGGTAAATATCCCGTAAATGATCATATAACTTTTATGAATACTTGTTCTGCAAACACAGTCAGTGGTGAGATATTTGACTATAAATCTTAATTATGTACCTATCTCCCTTATAAAAAATACCTATATAATTTAGTTAAGACTGATGTAAGGTATGATACCCGTTGATAACTTTTGTTAGTCATATTATTCTGCATCTAAATACCAAGTATAACGATGGCTGCGAAAAAAAAATTACGCCACTTTTGGTCATTGGCTTTTGCGCGACCACAAACCGTATCTCGGCTCGTTAAGGTTCACCTTATTTTCCGCATTGTGCTGTTTCGTGCCTACGTTACTAGGTAGCAGTAATGCTCTTGGTGTACTTAAAAATGTACTTAGTTTCTATCTATCTATCAATACTTATATTATAAAGAGGAATGATTTGATTGTTTGTTTGTTTGTTTTTTGTTTGTTTGTTTGTTTGTTGTACATGAGACTGACTGGATAATACAATGTTGGTTGGAAGATATTGGTCAAAGGCACAACGCCGACAATTTTTGCGATAGCTTTAAGTAGTTTTGTTAGCCTCAAGTTATTTTTGGCGTGAAAAATAAAGATTTTGTTTATCCTTAACTCGTCTGATTAATTATTGAGTTTAGCTAGTGTTATCTCGCGCCTGTGAATAATTTAATAGCAATGGCTTATGCAGCGTCTACGCGCATTCTACGCACGTAGCGGTGCTACAGAAACGCGTTCACGTAGGCACATTCTACGTTGTTTCGTTGACACCACGTATACAGGTTTGTTTGTAACTCTAGGCATAGCTACTTTTATAGTAAGATTCATAATTGTGGAAAAAAATATAGAATATTTCTTTTTTTTACTTTTAAATATTACAAAGTAAGAATATTTCAAATTAAAATTCCAATGGTTGCCTGGAAGAGATTGCTTTTAGCGATAAGGCCGCCACTTGTGGCACTAGCTCGTAAGTGTTTTCTGTCGTGTTGTAATTTTTATTTCTGGTGTGCACAATAAAGAGTTTCTATCTATCTATCTGTCTATCTATCTAAGAGAACTTGAATTAAGGCACAATTTTGGTTAACCATAACTTTTATAGTTCACTTTTCAAAGTTTTTTTTTTGTGTTAAATTAAGACCGCTTGCAGACGTAGTACAAGTATGCAAGATGCGTCTGCAAGCGACCTAAGGGTTTTTAAAGTCAATATCAATATGAATTAAACATCTTGATAAGTTTACCTCTGTATTGTTTTTTACCGAATCTGTCCTATGTTAATACGTAAAAGAAAATGTCGATATCAAATTTTTATATTTATTTTACTGTAAAATTAAATGAATTGAATGCAAAATGTGGAACGAGCTAACTTCCGCGGTGTTTCCGAGAAGCTTCAACATGGGGTTCTTCAAAAGGCGAGTCAATAGATTCTCAAAAGGGTCGGCAACGTATTTGTGATGCCTCTGGTATTACAAGTTTATTATCCATAAGTGACGGTGACTACTTACCATCAGGGCTGCCTGATGGTAAGTAGTCATTTCTTTTCTATGCCATATCAAACAAGGCAAACAATCTGATGGTTGATTGCCACATGTGGTATAAAAAAGTTACGCTGAGTTCGTAAAATGAAAATGCTGAAATGCATTTTAATTTTCAAAAGCTGAATTTAAATTTTCGAACTCTGATGAACATTTTGTGCAATTTAAATTTTGTAAAGTTCAGCAACACTTCTTTCAATCGCCTTTATAGCATCCGAGGTTTTTATCGATAGACTTTTCAAATAACTATCAACCTTATTGCCCAAGTTCTAGCATACAAAACGATTTGCTTCCAATATCTGTACACGCAAAATCTTTCAGACTTGAAGTTGAAATGAAAAATCAGTCTTATAACTTCAAGAGTAGAGTTGAAAATTAACGGTAGTCAAACCGTGTGCCCTCAGTGAATGTGGTGAGCAGTTAGTGTTTAATTTCCTATGAGAGCTCGGCCAATCAATGAGCTGATACGCAATTACTTCTGCAAGGTTGCAGACTCCGGAATGGGAATTCAGGGTATCGCACATGAAATAGTTTCGGGAAATTGCGATTCTGTCTAATGACTTTCGGAGTAGCGCACTTCAGCTATTGTCTTCAACATAGACAAGTTTCTTACTTAAAAAATAAAATGCTCAACAACGGCAAAGTTCATTCTCAACCACCACCATCCCCTGGAAGATGGGGCGGCCTCTGGTTTGGGATGCTGTATTTATCGATACAGAAGCACTGTCTCATCTTCCTGCGACAATTGACCAGGCTGGAGATGCCACAACTAAAACTGAAAATCTTAAACGGCACGAATATGGATATTTAGACCGGAAGTGCATGTTTGTGCCGTTCGGGGTTGAGATTTTAGGACCGTGGGGGCCAGCCGCTTTCGAACTGTATGTAGGGACCTGGCCAAACGTTAGTGGAGGCGATTAATGATGCCCAGAATGCTGGTGCCTATTGCCATTCAACGTTGTAACGCTGTCAGCATTCTGGTCACTTTTCTATTCACCAATCGGTTTTATAATTAGTTAATTCTTTTTCTTTTAAATAAATGTTTTTCTTTGCTTCAAACAAAAGTCGTAATGCTGAATTTCCCGGGAGGATGCGCGGAGATAATTTTAACGGAGTTTCCGCAAACTTTATTAGAAATTTTTTCATATATAAAAAGCATATCAATGAAACATGAAAGTGCGACAAAAATATATTTAATCACCACATCATGCTTTATATATGAAAAGGACATAATTTCAAAATCACTTTGAAGGAGAACACCAAAGTCCCGGTTAAAAAAATGAAAACAGTTTAATTCAGATAAAGTTATATGATTATTTCCGGGATATTTACCGTGGTAAGGTTGTGGAATGAGCTCCCGATATTTCGGCGCAGTTACCTACACCTTGTTCACGGGAAGATTGAAGAATGCGCGTGTGGTGCGGGTGGCGGGGGGAATAATATAGCTATAGTGAACAACCGTGATAGTTTAAAAGTGTTTTAATTCAGATATATATGAAAGCATTTTGAATCTTTACCTCAACTGTATAAAATAGGATCCTTCGTTATGTATGAATTCAACTATTATTTAGTAAAATTTCATTTATAAAATCTGACTGGTAAATAATGCTATATTCTTCTAGCTACCTCGACATTCCACAAATATCTAGACAAGTCATAAAAGAATCTCATAAAAGGTTGTGATCTTGACCCTGCCTTTATACGATTTAAGATAGAGCAGTATGGACAATCTACAAAATTAAATAGATTTTTTGGGTTCTAAAATCCTCGTTAAAAGATCTGATAATCTATAAACGGTGGGACAGATTTTCATAAATCGTAGCTAAGAATACCCTCGACCAAGTCACATTTCAAACAAAAAACTAAATTAAAATCAGTTGAGGCGATTGAGAGCTACGATGTCACAGAGAGATACACAGATATACAGACATTTTTAAAGATATTAAATGATTGAATACATTTGTGTGAAATCTAAGCAGAACGAATGATAAAAAAGCATTACAAATATCCAGTATTAAAAAAATATATTGATACGTAATACCATAGATAAATAGGTAATACGCAAACAGGCCTTCAGGCAGAGAAAGAGAGAGAGAGAGAGAGAGAGAGAGAGGGAGAGAGAGAGGATGGGTTCTAATGTATGTATCATGCTGGCTCAGTGCATGTTGTTAATATAAATAGTAGTAAATATATATAATATTGTTAATACTTAATTGGATTTAAAAATACTGTGCGCTTAAAACATGCATGGCTAGCATGCGCACTAAATTTGTCCACTTTTGTAATCATGCCACAACGAGACAGAATATACGAAATTGCGTATATTCACATTGACCATTTTCGTTTCTTTCAAATGGCAACCCCGAGAGGTATGAATTTTTGTTTTTTTTCGGTCAGAGCCCACTTTGGCGAGTTACTTTGATCTACCAAAGTTGTCATATCAAATTGTTTATTTTATAAAAAAAATTGCCAGTATTGTATAGTATTTTTTTTACGAAACAAGTGTTGCCACATTCGTATGAAAACGTACCACCTTATCACGTTCTCCCTCGACAAAGTGACGACAATATTTTGTCGTGGTGCACATGTTGGCTCTGCAGGGCAGTAACACACAATACCTACATATTAGTAGATATGCATAAGATTCACTCCGCATAATCATTTAAATAAGTAGCGACTCTTGCTACGACACAAAAAAGCAATTCAGGATCGCTACAGACGTGGGAGCGCTAAGTACCTACAGTTATATTAACTTAACCCTTTGAATGTGTTACGCACCGCATGTCGGCGCAAGCGAAAAGTGCTAGACGCGCGTTAGGCACCGGAGCGGTGCGTAAGGAAATTGCCGCTATTCGTCAATTTATTCCCGCTCGAATGAACGTTCCAAAGACAATGTAAGTTCTTTCGCCTCTAGCTTACTTCAATCATTAGAGAATCGATGCATCCTTACCGTGTCAGGGGGGACCTATACTTTGTGAGTGGGTTTTCCCCGTTTAGACAGTGTTTGACAAACCGACATGGCGGAAACATAACGTAAAAATGGTTCGCGATAAAGTTTTAGTTTTTGAAGTGAATATTGCCTATTAGTGTCAAGTAGTTAGTGTAAAAGTTGCGGAAATAGTGCTCCCTTGTTGTGAAAGTGGTGTGATAGTAATGTAATGTGAAAAAATAGCATATGATTATCAACAAGTGCGTGATGGCGCAAGAAAATTCAAGAATAATAATTGCATCACGAGATTCTGTAAGTATTTAATTTTTTTAAATTAATGGTGAGTACTTAGATATATAATCAATTGAAAATATCATACAACAATTCAAGACAATTAATAATATATATAATGTATGAACATACAATGTCAAATTGATAGGAAAAAAATATTTTTTTATTTTACATCCAGTCAGTTTTCTAAAATTCGGTTGGACTCTCGCATTTCTGGCAACCGCGGCTACTCAGCCTCTTGCGCGGTACGGGTTAAAAGCTACATAATCAAAGCCTAGAAGTATCGCGTAACTCTTGTCGCGTTATCTTTATCTATCGCGCGGCAGAGGGCGCGGCAGGTCCGA
Source organism: Agriopis aurantiaria (assembly GCA_914767915.1). Classification (NCBI taxonomy): domain Eukaryota; kingdom Metazoa; phylum Arthropoda; class Insecta; order Lepidoptera; family Geometridae; genus Agriopis; species Agriopis aurantiaria. Next base: position 921,672 of record OU611994.1, on the reverse strand, counting down.
CAAGTCGGCTACTTTTAGCTTCATACCTAAAGTGCGGAGTGCACCTGGCCTGGCATGGCTTAATGTTGTTTAAAAAATTAATAGCCAACCAATTTCCTAGACTCCATGTGTCAAGCCACTACCAACGTTGTCAGTCTTGTCCATACTATACCACCGCTCATAGTTCCTTGTAATTAAGTCGTCCGTGAGAAAGACAGTATAGCTACTCGCATGTGCTTAATGGCATTCACGGCTAGTTGGACACTCGTTCTTTAACCAACGATGCTAAGACAAACGAAGGGTAACAGTTGTTAATTTGATTAAAATAGAAAAGAGATATTATGGTAAGAAGTAATTTTATTCATCAGGATTACTTAGCAAGTATACTCACTGAAGGAGGCATCGTTAGTATTCATTTTACAAACAATACATTTTCAAAGAATAAACAGTTATCATTTTGCCTAAAAACCATAAAAAAATAAACTAAAAAGATTTTAACAAACTAAGTTATAAATTTACTGCAATCTTCTTCGATCAGAGTCGAAGGCAATCTTAGTCAATCAATACTTACGTGCGGCTGCAAGGCTCAAGGCCTTACAGCTATCTGTTTTAAGCGATTCTGTTTAGGTAAATCGAAAAATAGCGCAACAGCAAACCGTATCTCGGCGCGTTAAAGTTCACATCCGCGTGATTTTCTGCACTGCTCTGTGTTAGTGCTGTTTCGAGTCCACCTTAAGCCGTAAGGCCCCTGGACACTAACCCAAAAAGAGGAAAACAAGCTGTTGGCGGCAGAGCACAGGATGCTTAGAAAAATTCTAGGGCTGGTTAAGCAGGAAGACGGTACTTGGTAGATCCGAAAAAACCAAGAGTCGAAGAGCTGGTGGCGAAACCCAACATCATTGGTTAAATAAAGTTCCATAGACTTCGCTGGTTTGGCCATCTAGTGAGGATGGGAAAGAAAGCTTACTTGAGGCTGGCGGAGGGTCAAAGACCTGTCAGCCGTCATCGGTATAGATGTAAATGTGATGTGATTCTGATTAATTTTCAAAAATCTTTCAGAGCGTCTGGTTAATGCGACGCGTGACCAAAATGCTGGCGTGTTTCTGGCTCAACGCATAAGCATTGCCATTCAGCTTGGTAATGCCGCCAATATGCTGGGTACGCTGCCAACTGATAGTGGGCTTGAGCATTTGGATTGTCTTTAGACCTCCAATGGTCTATGGGCAGTCTAACTGTATTTGTAGTGTTAGTATTAGCTTGTATTTTGTTTAGTTAATCAAGGCACTTGCCCCAGGAATAAATGTGAAGTAGAAAAAGATCTGCAGATGCTGGACGTTCATGCTTAGCATGGACTTGCGTGAGAAAGTAAAGAGGTGTCTTTTGGTATCGGACTTACACAAATTTTGCGTTGCTACACCTGAGTTAGTTATGTGGTCGAAACCACCATGTAAAAGTAATACAATAAAGCATAAGAGCAATTTCATGGCAGTGGCATGGCATAATTAAATTACTATTATATTTATTTATTATTTATTTACTTCGGTGTGCATTAACAAAAATTAAACTCTAAAAAATTCCATTCCTCTTAATGGTTCCAACTAAAGACATTAATTTCAAATCCAATGAAACTTTCACTAGCTCTTCATTTCTTTCTTAAAACTTAAGTTTAAATTGGCACTGTTTCACTTGGCAGTTGAAGGCACAGTATTATGGACCTTAACTCTATCAGTCATTGCTTAGAGTTCGTCTTGGCATGGTCTTCGGATGGGAGTGTTTTCTCTTGGTTCAGTCAAGGAGGCAGCCTCAAGGTTGTACCTTCTGTTGTACCACAGTAAGACCAAAATACATACGAGGCATAGGATGATGAAAAAGCCCAGCATGAAGAGAAGATAAAGCTGAAAAGACGAAAAAAATTTTTTATTACAAAAAAAATATACCTACCTATAAAAAACTTCACGGGAAGTGGGTAAAATTTTATAAACAGGGTTCATAAACGCAATGGATACCTCCATCCGCGAACAAAGTAAAAAAGTCACCAAACTCATCGGATCTGATTTACCTAACTATACCAAGGATGGTTCCCTGAGTAAAGTTACCTCAGATTCGATTTAAAGTTAACTTATTTTATTGACTAAAATGCCAAATAAAAAAACACGACTTAATAGAACATCAAGGATAGAAAGAGGTTACATCTATAAATATGGGAGATGGAGGATAAATCACTGTTTTAAACTATCACGGTTGTTCACTAAAGTTATATGATTATTTACGGGATATCGGGAGCTCATTCCACAACCTTACCACGGTAAATATCCCGTAAATAATCATATAACTTTTGGACCTAAAAATATAGCCTGTTAATTAAAAAATAATAGTTATAATTGGTTCGCAAATTGCGAAACTATCGCGTAACATACACACCAAAAAAAAACATAGTCGAATAGAGAACCTCCCTTTAATGTCAGTGAAAAGTCAATTTTAATATTTTAAAAGAGTAACAAACTTTGGGAGCTCCCGAACACTGAAATTCTAAACTTCGGAAACCAAAAGAAGGGTAAACAAATTGCGACTGGGGATTGGATGAGACTGGGTCGAATGGAGTTGGGTAGAATGTTATCGAATGGTGTAGGATAAGGAAAATTTCGTTAGCCGCATTGAGCGATTTTTGGTAGGCAAAACTTATGGGTTCGCTACACCGCCATGCTAATGTGAAGTATTAGTTTTCACTTCTGTCAGCAGTCCTCATGACTGGCCTTTTTAACCGACTTCAGGAGGAGGTTATCAATTCGACGAGTTTTTTTGTTTTTTTTTAATACTTTCCTTGGCCGCTTACTTGCCTGATTGTGGTCTGTGATGCCTAAATGAAACCGATTCACTTGTGATTTGAAGACACCCAGATTGTAAATATCGGGGCCCACCCATTCTGGCAACGCATTTCGTTAAATTATAACTGACATAAAATAAACAAATTAGATGTTATGGTTTACTTGTTTTATATTCGTTTTGATAATTAGGACTTTCTATTTAGTTTTAGTACCTAAATTGAACGGTTGCGTTTTGTAATACGGACCTTAACAACGTTTACGGCACTTATTCAATAACATTTCACAAAACTTAATAAATTAACCATTTTTTTATTGTACAATTATGTAGATGTGTACTTAAGATTAATTTTAGCTTTTGGTTTTGTAGGTGCAAAAATTGGCAAGTTTTTTTTAATCTCTTGATTTGGTTTGGTCCCCACGTTCTTTCTTATTTGATAGCGCGTAAAGTTATTGCCATTTAGAGCCATAATTCAAAAATTTTGGAGAGAAAAAATAAAGGAAAAAAGTTGTTAAGTATGATGTACGGAACTCAAAACAACAAACAAAACAAAAGTCATTAGTGTTTAGGTTATGTTAGCGAAAGTTGACAAAAAAGGTTTGTGACCACACGACAGAAGTGAAAACTTTCATCAAGGTTGACTATATCGCTGTCGCTCCCTTAGTCGACTCTAGCCGACTTTACCCGAAGGTGTATCTGAGCATAACGGTCATGTGAGTTCAGCGCTTTTCCCCCCATCACAAAACGTACCCAACGTTTCTAAAGAAGTTTTCACTTTAACAATTATAGACTGACACGGACCCGTCCCGTCCCGGAATCCATGGAGCTGCACTACAGAATAAAAAAAACATGACAATATAAGTTGTTAAGTTTGATGCATACTGGGTTATGCGGAAAGGGTGTATACTAAGCCGAAAGGGGTGCGTTATACTTATCATAATAATATGAACTTATAATAAATAACGAAAAAAAAATCAGCTGTTCTTTGGAAAACGGCCATTGACTCTCGACAGTATCGAAAAGCTGATAATTATTTGCGATTATAGTGTTAAACAAAAACTGTAGGAAAAATTCTAAACAACTTTTGTAAAAACCATTTTTGGTGTAAAATTCAAAGTAAACGAGTTATTCGATAAACAAAAATGTACCCTTAAAATCAAGATGGCGGGTGACGCAACGGATAGAGTACCACGCAAAACAACATTTTGACTGCCAGTCCAACCCAACGAATTCCGAAGGAAAATTGCTACTCACATTTTTTTCCGGGTTTGCCCCTTATGTGATCTAATTCGACTGGGCTATTAATGATAAGTTAATAAGGACATCTTTCAGCTTAGTAACTACACGCAACCCTTAGAAAAAGGCTGTAAGACGTTTCCAGTTCATTAAAATAACCCTGTTTACTAATCACACTATAATAGGCAAATGCAAAGCGTTAATGCTACTATTGTTAAACCAAATAGAAGCGTAAATTTCCAAAATTACATTTAAACAATAATTTCAACCTTATCTCCTTTCATTAAAGATGAAACTGCTGTGAACATTCTCACAGAAACACCGAGCCAATAGCCATTCATACTGATATAAATAAACAAAACAAATTACTAGCAAACATAGGACTTATTTGATCTACCGTAATTACGGAAGCAAGTAAAAGTTTGACGGACAGTTTAACCTACTTCAGTGAGGTATTGGGAGCTTTTGTCTGTGATTGGATGCGTAAATAATAGATTACACTGCATTACGGTTCATTACAAACGAAGTCAAATGTAGAGCAGTAGCTACATTGTGCCGTTTTAAGCTGTAAACACATTATCGGCATTGTCCGTTAGCCGAGGCAGAAAGACGCGATCTACCCAATACAAAAATTATAATATTAGGTGTTCGATTGTTTTTTCGATTGACTCAGCTATATTGATTTGTTCTGGCCAACGTGCACAACAGACTTTTAATTTGCTGACAATGTCTTTGGAATTTGGTGGGGCGGAAGTCAGAGGTCGTGTTGGTATATACTCATCATCATCATCAGCCAGAAGACGTCCACTGCTGAACATAGGCCTCCCCCTTTAACCTCCACACTGAACGACAGCCTGCCTTTTGCATCTACTGGATGCCAGCGACTCTTACTATTTCGTCGGTCCATCTAGTGGGAGGCCTACCTACGCTGCGTCTTCCGGTTCGTGGTCTCCACTCAAGAAACTTTCTTCCCCATCGGTTATCGGTCGTGGTATATACTCATCGCTTGTTAATTCACTTACCAAAGGCGTTATAAGAATTTTCTTATAACGCCCACTTTTTGCGTTGAGGGTTAAAAAGAAAAGACACACGACCAAATAAAAAAGTGACCCCTTGAAATCCCTTTTATAATACTAAGGTTTACATTACACGGTCGAGTTTGATATAGCATGATGTCATCTCGGACGAGCAGAGACACGCATGCGTTATAAGAGAATAACAAGAAATGAATTAAATTTTTTACTAAACCAACTAACATAAATAGGAACTAGATATACGAATACAGTAATACCCCGACGTACGCTACCCCATTTTACGCGAATTCGGAGATACGCGGTTTTTCAGATCCTGAACAAATCGATAGCATAATAGAAGAAGTTTAGTGGTCGATATCGCCAAACAATTAAATTTAGAGGTCGATGATGATGACGTTCAAGAATTGCTAGATTCACACAATCAAGAGCTAACAATTGACGAGCTTATAGAAATGCGTAAGCATGAGCAAGACATTGAACAAACTGATTCGCTAGACCCAGTTGAATCGGAAAATCAAATGACAATTGTAAACTTAACAGAAGGCCTCAATTCAATTGAAAATGGGTTACAAATTTTAGAAAAAATAGATTTTAACGAAGAACGCGTTTCTACTACAAAACGGGGAATAAAAAATGTACTGGTATGCGTGAGAAGAAGAATCAGGCAACATTGTTAGAATATCTGAAGCTTTCGATATCAAAATAACTTCGGTTTAGGTTACTTTATTCGTACAATGTAAATTGTTTTATTAACTTACATTTTATTTAAAAAAAACTTCTAAATAATTGTTTTCTTTAGACTCTGGTCCCGATTAAACATACTTTAAATGTATTTATATGCAAAGTTGAACCCCGACTTACGCGAATTCGACTTACACGGCAATCGCTCGGACCCACCTATCGCGTAAGTCCGGGGTATTACTGTACATCACAAGGAAAGTAATAACATTGTACTAGTATCCTCAGAGTTGTTTGTTGTTTACGTAACAGCACTTAGATCCTCGGTGAAAGTTTCAAATACAAAATAAAACGCAAATACAACTCTAAAGGATGGAGCTCATTAGGACGGGCCGCAGTGGGCCGGGCCACATCGCATTTTATATGGAACTCCGGCCCGCTGTACCCCGGCATCGTGTGCGATACTTGATATTAAATGTATGAAAGTGATTTTTGCGATGCGTCCCGTCCGCTGCGGCCCGTCCTAATGTTCTCGATCCTTTATACGCAGTCCAAGTTTGGACTTTCCGATGGTAAGCAATTTACAGTTTACAGCCCTAGTTGTAATAAATATGAGATCCTGAATAAAAAGCTAGCAAAATGAACAGAATTTACGGTTTTCATGTAACATAATATGCAGCTATCAGAACGTTAAAATCTTTGAGCAAATGTAAGTAACACTTAATTGTAATGGTTTAAATAGTAAAGCATACGAAAAATTCAAGGCTACTCTAGGACGTTTTATACCCTATTATAGAACGTCCTTGAGGCTACTATTAAAAAGCCACAGATAAAAAATACTGCCAAAGTATAAAAGCGTTCGAATTTCAAATCTACGTCATGGTCCTACCAGCTGTCATTACAAATGACGTTAAGAAGTGAAACTCACCCCGAAGTAGGCGACTAGAGTCGTATAGGGCGACATGGCGTGTATGGTGTGGGATGGTGGTGCCGCGTCTGGCTACAGAACTGTGCGGCATTCTGCCAATGGGATTATTGATCTGGCTGTATTTATGTGTTTGTTGGTAAACAATACGATGGTAATTTGTGAGGTTATAAAAGTAGCAACGTTACGCAACTGACAATAGATTTCAAATGAAGATTTGAGTTGATCAGAAACGATTTGTACCTCGTATCTGTTTCTGAAAGGAAGTAATAAAGGTTTATTAACCTCAGAAAAAATGAATGGAAGTTATTATTTAGATAGTCCGTTGGTCCAGTTGGTAGTAAACCTACCTTATCAGTTTGGGGGCGTGGGTTACGGTGGTTTCATGATTTATCTAGGACAAACATTTATGTGATGAACATTTGTATTTGTTCTATATTTACGGCCTTACTTAAAAACATTTTCACAGTTGTTGAGATGATGCTGAACGGACGATCAGCGAAATTTACACCTAAAAATGAATTTCGCTGTTGAGAGGGCATTGAGAGCTCTCAAATAACTGTCAAAATTTAACCAACCTCGGGACGTTGTTAAGAGACACTTGAGAGGCTTGAGAGGCTTAGTTGTTAATGGCATCGATTCTGATGTTCTCTAAACTAAACTAAACTAAATTTGACAGCTCTAAAATTGTTGCCATCCTTCTCTCACATATTAAAATGAAAAGAGAGGCAGATAATTTTAGTCCTGCCAGATTGGTTTAGTTTTGTGAGTGGTATGCCAGAATCGACGCCAATATCTATTTAAGTATGTATTTTAAACTATATATGTATGTTTTATTTATATTACATGGGAATTACTCACGTAAGAGTATGCCGTGAATGGTTAAGTTTATTGTGAATTAAGTTAAGGTGAATGCCGCGCGCGTGCATTCACCTTGAAAAAGACTGCCTAATGCGGTTGAAACTATAGTCGATATAGTATATAGTAGATAACGTGAGTAATTCCCGTGTAATATAAATAAAATGTGTGAAAACCACGTCAGTTTCTATATATTTATAACAAAGAAAAATATATATATGTAAGAGAAGCTCAACTCATACCAATAGATGGCGCCTTTCTTTATTCCCTTGAAATGTTGCGAAACTTGACTGCGATACTAGCGCTACGGTAATTTGTAGAGCCATTTCATACATTATCTGACGGCAGCGCTTACGGAAGTTCGAGACAACCTATATCACGCTCAAATTACGGCGCCATCTAAGTTCATACCATTTTTAGGCAAATGTTCCGAGCTACGCTCTATTGTTCCGCTATTGTTTTTCTTCTTAGTCTATCCCTTGATATTATCAAATAACTTTAGTGATTATGATTCTGACATGTCAAATGTTTTTTGTTCTTCATTTTTGATGGTGCGAAGATAAACTGTTGAGACTACCTTAACTTACTCCATCATAGTACACAGTTTTACGCAATAAAATTTTACTTTACTTTAAAAAATATTTATTTATTTATTTAATTCATACAGCAACACTAACAGTACACATCTTACTAATATTATAAATGCGAAAGTTTGTGTGTAAGTGTGTATGTTTGGCTGGACTCAACGCCAAAACTGCTAAACCGATTTAAATGAAATTTGGTATGAAGATAGCTTATACTCTGAATTAATACATAAGCTACTTTTTATCATCATCATCATCACCATGCGGCTGAAACCGCGGGGCTCAGCTAGTATTAAATAATACAAATAACACTTATTTATAAATGATACAGTTCTGATTTGTGCACCCTTAACAGGTGTTTATAACATAACAAATAAAAGTGGTAAAACAAAAATATGAGATATAAGGCCGTTGGTCCAGTTGGTAGTGAACCTAACTTCTGAGCTAGGGGGCGTGGGTTCGATTCCCACCTAGGACAAACATTTGTGTGATGAACATTTGTGTTTGTTCTATATCTGGTTGTTAATATCTATTTAAGTATGTATTGAACACTATATATGTATGTATATCAGTCTCTGGCAGCCATATCACAAGCTTTGCTTAGTTTGGGGTCAGATGACCGTGTGTGCAAAAATGTCCCAAATATTATTTTATTATTTATTATAAATGATATATGGGTGAGATATGAATACAGTAACCACAATGGTCTAGTTGTTATGTCATGAGTATCAGTGGATTATGCCGTGCATACTGAATCCAACCAACAAAATGTTACCTAAATTTGACAATATTTATACAAGAGGTAGAAGACAGGGACTAGAGAGAGGCTGGGTAGGTACAAAAGGCACTTATAAGTAATTCTACGAAAATCTGAATATATTATTTCGTAATCTCAGGGCCAAAGGGGATGATATTAAAAATATTATTAAAATTCATGCAAAACACGTTATGAGCTTTGGTGGGATTGTAGACGAGCGCTTCAATGGTTTCTGTTGATTTTTGGACGTAAAATTCTGTTAGAAAATAAATAAAACAGACTCAAGCTCTTAGAAATCATTGTTCGCGCGAACTTTATCGCTCAATCGCCACTAGCTTTAACACTATTTTGTCCTCTATAAGTAATTTTTGGTGTGAACAATAAATAATTTTTAAACGAATTCAAAAAAGGCGAATGTTGCCAATTGTATGTTTTTTTAAGGTACTTACACAGAAAATAATGACGTTTTGATTTGTGGTTCCCGCCGCAAAAGTATTGATGAAGACTTTCAATCTCTGTTTTACTGTAATTTGTGTCTGTTTTACCCTGTTTTACTGAGTGTGTGTCTCCTTGTGTGTGAGTGTGCGTGCGTGGATGTGTGTATGCGTTGGAGGTATGTAACGGAATATTTGAACGTGATTTTCACCCCCTTCACTCGCCCCCTTTAAAACGTTGAATTCAATTGACAAGAACCGATGACAATGCAATTTTTTTATAGTTTGTCCCATTATATTTACCAGGATCTTCAGAATTAGCGATTCTTTAGCGTGTTTTTTTGGTATTTAAACTATTAAATATATATTTTTGAGATTCACATTGCACGAAAAATAAGATTTTACGTAGATAAACCGTCATACATCTTGAATGGTTGTACTTGAAACGCTTTCACCAGAAATACGATATAACACATTCTATATATTTTAGGATGTACCTCGGAGATTAAAACAGAGCCCGTCTGCAAAGAAGCAATAAAAAACTGGGAGTTTCTCGCGAATCATCTTTTTCGCGAAAATCATATTGATATAAACAGCTTTGGTTACATTTTCGGCGCTTTATATCACGTGTTTAAATGGAATTACATATTACTTTAGTTTAGGTTTGTTATTTTGTATTTACGACAGAAGAATATACTGCACAAAAATGTATATTTATTTTGAAATCTATATATATAAAAGCGAAATTCATCTACTCACTCACTCATCACGAAATCTCGAAAACTGCTTGACTTACGAAGCTGAGGCAGGTAGATTCCTTATGAAGTGTAGAGGTCCGCTAAGAAATGATTTTGCGAAAGGGCTGAATTAAGAGGGGGCAAATGAAGGTTGAGAGTTTGCATGAAAGTCCTTTGTTTTTGTTTTTTTAAACGAAAGGGAAAGGTTGCCTGGCAGAGATCGCTTTTAGCGATAAGGCTGCCAGTTGTTACACTAGTTTTTAAGAGTTTTTTGTCCTCTGTATCAAACATCTGAATTTTGGTCTCGTGCGTTTTACCAAAATATATTTTGTTATACCATTATATTTATATCATTTAAGTACACGTAAAAGCTTTCCAGATACCGTTGATTAAATTAGGACTATTTAAATAATCCCATTTAATAAAGATCAAAAAGCGAAATTATTAAGTTTGAGGAGATTGAAAACGAGCGTTCGAGTTCAAGGTGACGTCCTCGATAATATGTTTCAGGACTTATTTACTTTGTGCCGGGTTTCGTTCACGGCTAGAACTTTGTATGTTACGGGAATCATGGACATTACCACAAAGTAATACATACCTACCGAACATGAGCACGACCGCAAACGAACGAGAGCTAAAAGAGTTTTAGCGCAAACTAAAAAAAACAAAAAAAAAACGGCCAAGTGCGAGTCGGGCTCGCGCACTGAAGGTTCCTTACCACCCAACACCACTTACATAACTTGTTAGCTACTAAAGTACAAAAATAAGTGCAAAAATTTCGGCTTAATTATTTTGGTCGACGTATATGTGAACGAACGTGCCGTGTCTAGCAACGCCTAAATCCATTTGAGTTCGTACGCTTGGTTTGACACGTCATGAATTAAGCAGGTAGAGCAGGGCACGAGCAAGGATGCACGTATAATGACATAATATGTGCATCTTGCTCTTACATTTGCGCCTTTGTTCGCGCCTCGGTGACTTGTATCGTGTACAAGAAGCACTAATCATTCTAATTACGCTAGCTGCCTAGCACGCCGTGTCTAATTGCTTTTAGCTTATAGTTTACTGCAAACTTAAGCTCTTCAGCAGAATTTAATGTCTGCTTCCAAAATGTAAGATTATTTCAAAGTCGTTCCATAAATCTTCCATGTAAAACATAATTCTAATTGACGGCAAATTTCGATGAGACTTAACTTGACATTTAAGTTTATTAAGCTACAAAGTAGATCTTAATATAAATTCTTAATCACTTAACAACAACCAGTAAATGTGATTCAAAAAGACATTAATATCTTTCGTTCAGAATTAACTTTGAGTAAATGTTAGTCCCACTAGATGGACCGATGACATAGTAAGAGTCGCTGGCATCCAGTAGATGCAAAAGGCAGGCTGTCGTTCAGTGTGGAGGTTTTAACCCTTTAGGGGGAGGCCTATGTTCAGCAGTGGACGTCTTCTGGCTGATGATGATGAGATCATAAATTAAGTAAGAATGTGTGTCTGAAACGTTCTATTTTTTTACTACTTGGATATAGTAAAAATTGAATTTTCTGGCACATCACCAGTCAGAAACAAAGTGCACAATAAATTAATATTAGTTATTTATGATACAAGTGCGGTAGGTTGGTTATTACAAACGAGTAGACGAATGTAAGCCCGAGACGAAGTCGAGGGCTTACCATAGTCACGAGTTTGTAATAACCAATCCGCACGTGTGCCATACAACGTTTTACAACACATTTGCGAGAAAAAAAGGCTACAAATGAAACAATTTTATTATTTTGTTTATAACTTAATATCAGTCACAACAATAGTTTCTATAATATAATAAGAAAATGGCGCGAACATGCAAATAGCGCCACTATCGCGTGGTGAATATTAGAACTACATCTTTCGTCTCATTTTCTCTTTAGTATTAAACTGAGACAAACGTATTGAGCAAAAGCGCTTCCAAGGAGGTTTGATCATTCAGCTTATTTATTCTCTCAATATGAAACTCTTTTGTGGAATTCTTATGTAATTATGATGGAAATTAAAAAAATACCGTAAATCACACGCACGGTGCTATACATCTGAGCGTGCGGACAAATTCATTTCCGCACGCTCCGTTGTATGATCCGTAATGTTTAACTTTCGAACGATGTATACAGGCTTCGTAAGTGCACTTTTTGAGCAAATGTGTTGTAAAATATATTTAGGATTTTTTTTGCACACGGTCATCTGACCCCAAACTAAGCAAAGCTTGTGATATGGCTGCCAGAGACTGGATGTAAGTACATAATTATATAGTTTTAAATAGATATTAACAACAAGATATAGAACAAACACAAATGTTCATCACATGAATGTTTGTCCAGGTGGGAATCGAACCCACACCCCCAAGCTCAGAATGTGAAAGGGAATTCAGAAATTGCGTGCAGATGCTAGGAGTCAACCAATCCTCTGAGCACCTTGCAGCAAATAGCAAGCTGATCCGACATCCTTCTCAGTTTTAGTGAGATCCAGAAGCATTAAAACAAAATAATACTTACGTGTATTCGTGCCCAAAAATACAAGATAAAGGTTCCTTCCAAGGAAGTGTCATCATCATCATCATCATCAGCCGGAAGACGTCCACTGCTGAACATACGTCTCCCCCTTTAACCTCCACAGACAGCTCGCCTTTTGCATCCACTGGATACCCGCGACTCTCACAATGTCGTCGGTCTATCTAGTGGGAGGCCTCCCTACGCTGCGTCTTCCAGTTCGTGGTCTCCACTCCAGAACCTTTCTTCCCTATCGGTTATCGGTTCTTCGAGCGATGTGGCCTGCCCATTGCCACTTTAACTTGCAAATTTTAACAGCTATGTCGGTGACTCTAGTTCTTTGGCGAATATCCACGTTTCGGATCTTATCGCGCAAAGAAACTCCGAGCATAGCTCTCTCCATTGCCCGCTGTGTGAATCTGAGCTTTTCCAAAAGGCCAACAGTTAAGGACCACGTCTCAGTACCATAGGTTCAAGGAAGTGTAGCAGTGGTCGAATATTTGAAGCGCTTGGGGTCGAGACTTTGGGCTCCTGGGGACCGGGAGCTCACCTCATTTTCAAAAACCTTTCAGAGCGCCTGGTTAGTGCGATGCGTGACCAAAATGCTGGCATGTTTCTGGTTCAACGCATAAGCATGGCCATTCAGCGTGGTAATGCCGCCAGCATGCTGGGAACGCTGCTTGCTAGTGGGCTTGAGGATTTTGATTGTATACCTTCAGCGGTCTATGGGTAGTCTAATTGTTTTGTGGTGTTAGTGTTAGCTTTTATTTTGCTATAGTTGCGTTTCTTTATTAGATAGTTTTTTCCTATATTTCCAGTAAGTATGTTTTGATCAGTAATAGCGACCTTTGCTAGATGTAATAACACAGTTTAGGTTTATCTATGAAAATGTTAGTAATCTATAAAATCCATGCGGCGATATCAGTAATCCTTGACAAGATTACGGGTGCTTTGATAGGTTACTAAATTGTTTTGCAAGTCGTAACATGAATACAATACTGCTACTGACATTCTTACAATTTTCCATATATATCTTTTAAACTTTGTTGATCATATTTAAATCTACCACAAACATTTGGATAAAAATCATATTACAATTCAACATACCTAGGTATGTCTAAATAATATTTTATTTTATTAAAAAATTAATAATTATTTAATAAAATTAAAAACTTTTACACAAGTTATTACAATAAACAACGTAAATTTAAATTATAACCTAAAAGTAACACCTAAATTTAAATTAAGATAATATTAAAATACAATAATGCAGAAAAATGCAGATAGTCAGATGCAGAAGGCGGTAATCCTTGACACGGCACGTATTGTCAGGAGGTTCCTCACTCTGCAGCCCTAACCACCGGTAGCTTGGGCCCAGCCCCGCTGCCGGCGGCACTCTAGGTTTAGGTTTTTTTATAATATTTTATGTTTTTATAGGAAATATTGTAAAAAAGAAAATTAAATATGTAAATACAATAACACAGGGTTACAAATAAAATGACCTCCTATCGGATTAGTACAGTCTATTGCGTAACACAGTATATAATAGACTGCTGCCCGCAAGCATCGTTCCCAAAATGCTAATTAATAGCTCGAAAGAATTTTTTATCGAAGACGAATCTTGAATGTTCTACTAAGAGATTTCCATCATTAAACCATGTGAAAGTTAAATCAACAGGCAAGACTTTTTTAAACATAAAAATCAGGAACATATAAGGCTTTGCTTCTTACTTTTCGAGAAAAATTATAAAAACGACAAAATTCTAAGTTTGATATGCGCGGCGTTGTGTAACTGACAATAATGTTTTTCCGCTAGGTAGGTTATGATCCCTCTTGTCAAGCACTAAGGCTGGTCACCGGGGGGTTTTAGTTGGTACAATCCCACATAACCTAGCTGCACCTCAATGCAGCCGGGTATCTTTGGAAGATTTCAACCCGAGAAAAATAAAATAAAAAAAAGTATGTTATGTTTGATACAGTATAATTTTATTTTACTTATTAGTAAAATAAAATTATTTACTTATTAGTAAAATAAAATTATTTCCTTAGAATAACTACACAAAATAACACTAATTCTAAGATTATTACGATCGACAAGAAAAAATGTTTTTGGGAGGCAATCCCCAATATGTTGCCCCAAAGTGTTTTCTGTCTGAGTGTCTGAAGCACTCGCACTGCGAGAATAAGGCGTGCAACGTAGAAGGAAAAGGACGAAAAAGCCTGCATTGGTCTAAAAAAACTACATCAAAATCTGTCCAGCCGTTTGGGAACTACAATCCCCCCACAATCCCACATCCCACAATCAATACACAGATATACACGTCAAACTTCTAACACCCCTCGCATCGGGGGTTAAATAGATACAGTTGAATTGAGAGCCTCGTTTTTAAGTCGGTTGACAAAAAACTTGCCGACATGAAACCATTAAAGTGGATGTCAACAGACAGTATCAGTAATGAGTAATGGCGGGACTCCATTAACTAGGGTTACCAGATGGAAATGTTTAAACTCCGGAGAAAACACCTTAGATTTTGTCGCAATTTGTGAATTTTCTCGCAGACGTAATTTACAACTTTGAGGGAAAAAAGACAAATCTTTATACTCCATACGTTGTGGGCAACCATTTTCAAGACCTTTTTTTTTTTTGTTAAATTTTCATGACCATGGATGCAATGTCCTTTAGTCGTAATCTTAAACAGTTTACATAGTCTTAATAGCGTCAACAAGTCATAGTCACAGTCAGAGTCAAGCTAAGTAAGTCACGGTCAAGTCAAACTCATGCCCCTGTAAAGTGGTGGAGACTTTACAAGAGGCTCCTATGGAGTTTGGAAACAACACGAAAAGACACGTTTCACCTCGTTATATCACTTGCCCACACTCGAGCACGTTTACGAGCACTTAATGAATAATTCACCATTTAGTACACATTAACACTCGAAAATACACAAGTTTAGGAAAATAAACCAACGAGCCGACATGTTTTTTTTCCACGTTGGCGCCAAAACTCTTCAATACCTTAGTTATTTCAATATTGCCAGAGCTAATGCGTATTTTGTCATTATATACTTGCTATTGCAGCTCAAAATGCAAACGTGGAAAGAGTTTTTTCTATCATGGTGGTCAATGGCTTTACTTTTAACCTAGTATAAAGAGCTTACGGTCCAAAACATTTTTTTAAACAGTGATTAGGCAAAATACCTTACCCAAAAAGGTATCATCACAAAGTAAATATGATAAAACTGATGATGTAGTTGAAGGTTTCATAGATTAATAAGTGTTGAAATTACTTTGTGTGGATCGGTGATCGCTTACCATCAGGCGGCCCGCCAGCTTGTTTGCCCCCTATGTCATATATTTTATTGTATGGCAATGATTTTTAATTTAGTCTGTATTTATAAAGAAGAATGGTTTTTGTTTTTATAACTTTGTAATAATACAAAAGATTTGAAAAATCTGTATTTTATTGAAAATTCTATAAGTCCTGAGATTTACAAAATGCGGCCACAATCCTGAAAAGAGCCAAAAAATCCTGAAATCTCAAGACAAATCCAGAGATATGGTAACCCTATATACCATTAATGCAATTGCTTCGTTTAGTAATCACATTAAGGTTGAAATCTGGGCGGATTCCGACCAATAAATATCTATTAGGCCCTCAGACACGTGTATTAGTCAGGTGTCTGGTGTGTGGCAACTTTACAGCTTTATTAGAATCTACAGCAAATGTATCTGTTGCATTCTGATACAATTACACGCTCAGCGCCGGCCTTAGCCTTTGATCAAGATTGAGCGAGATTGTCTTTCAGCGCATTTTATTTCTGAAAACGATCGTATTCCGGTAAAAAGTATTCCATACATGTGCTAATCCAGGATTATACTATTTCCACTGCAAACTTTATGCTGTCTGTCTACAAACAACACAAGGTGTGCCTTGCCGCTAGCCACAGTACTCCTAGAGATTTACGAAAAAGTACTTTTATAAACTAGGGGTAAATAAATTTGTCAGTGTGAAGTTTTTCCACAATTTGAAGCATTTTTTTATATAATAAATATGCTACCACCCTCCCATCCTCAACCCTCTAGCCTGACGTATTTTTTTTTTTTTTATAAATTTTCATCGTAGACAAAATCATCCATGCCTTTGTTTGCTCATTATTAAAAAATATAGGTAAATATGTTTTATATTTTTTTCTCTTTGACGTTACATTAACATTTTTACTAGACTTAAATTGAACTTAAATACTAATGCGTCCATCTTTATTTTTTTTGCTTTATTTCTACCAATTTTTTTATTTTTATTTTCTATGTTTAATTAAATATCCTTTATTTTCTTTTTTCTCGCCTGATGTTAAGAGATGATGCGGTCTACGATGGAGCACGCATGCCTAGAAGAAACCGATTCACTCTCGACTTGAAGACACCCCAGATTATTTTATAATGTTTTACGCAATAAAACTTTACTTTACCTATAAAAATACAGATCTATTTAATACAAAAAATTAATATTCTATATTTTCTTTTACTTATTTTCTTTCTATTTGATAGAATCGTTAAATAATCCAGTTTTCGTTGCCTCTTTAATCGACTTCGAAAAGGAGGAAGGTTCTCAATTCAGTCGTATTAAAAAAAAAAAAAAAAAAAAACATGTTATGTACAGTGATTACGCTGTAAACCAATTTGCATGTTTCTTTTTTTATCATGTAGAAGTAACCCGTGAGATGGTCCCACAAAAATACCTATCATTAATTAGATTTCAGTAGTTTTTAAACCAGCTTAAATAATATGGATGTTCGATAGAGCGCCTACGAATTTCGCGACAACAAATCACTACAATACTTTGGTTTTGTCTTTTGTAAAAACTTATTAATTATTTATCAGAGAAGATAGAATGTGAGAGGATTGAGAATATTTTTGAATGGCGGCTAGTGCTGCGAACAAACACTATTTGCACTTCATATATTGGACATTTTATCGCCCGTGAGATGTGCGTACGGAAACATGAACGATATTGTCCCTATTATTGGAACTATGAATAGATATTTTATTGCGTGTGGCGAGCATCACGTTAAATGGTCATTTGGTCGAAATTGTGCGTAATATATGAATACAAATTCATATTTTATGGCATTTTAGATAAAAAATAAATCAAAAATTATCTTTATTTACTATAATGTACAATACATATTAAAGTAGCAGCGGCCCCTGCACTAAGCGGGAGCTTGTATCGTAGGAACCAACAACAAGTTAACAACTTAGATTTCATGGGCTGACAACCATTGTCTATTAATCAGATACTAAATCAAATCAAAGCAGTCTATACAATACTCATTTATTTTATTTTATTTTATTTTATAGCCTTTTTTTTGCTGGTCAAGTTTCTTGCTTCTCATCTTGCAATGATGTCAATTATCTATTTTACAATACTAATTTAGTAGGATTATAATCTAAGTAGAATTATGAAAAAGAACATAAATAAATTTGTTACGTAAATGGAAGTTACCTAGGACACAACACTTGGTTTGTGAAAAGAGTGTTGTATGCGTATGTGTGTGTAAGAGAGCGAGTGTGGATGTGTATGTGTGTGTGTGTGTGTTGATGTGTGTGCGTGAGTGCGTGAACGTACTGTATGAGCATGTGCACGTGCTTGTGCTATTTAACAAGTAAGTGAATTTGGTAAGATGTTTTCTGTTTGTGTGTAGTCAAGACCGTTAGAAATGGAAAAAAAAACCTTTTATAGGGAACCCTAAAAATGAGGCTCGGTCTGTGTTTTTTGTGTTTGAATATTTATTGAGCAGAATGCCCGAAGGCACAACCCTTGAAATCAAACATCCAATAGATCATTCGATGAAGCAAACTCGTTTTATATATTTGATATTTATTTTCTTTCGACAGAACCGTACATATAACATTTTGTTTAGATATTTGTTTGCCAATCAATTACAAAACGTATTTGGAAAATATTTGTTACAGACTACATTTTAATATAGGGATAATATGATACAGGGACAATATACATTTCTCCTATTAAAAATGTGCAAACATTAAAATAACTTTGCCAAGAGCGTGTCACATATGCTAGGGTTCCGTAGCCAAAGCCATATAATTGAGGTCGCATTCAAAGTTCAGAAATTGATGGTTATAGAAAAAAACTAACGATAAAAGCTATGTGGACTTAGCCAAATTTCAGAGATGTATCATCCCAACGTAACATATACTTGTTATGGTTTAGTTAAAGATAAAACTACATGAAAAACATTCTTTCTATAATATATATTTATATTTTAATTTTCTATTTTAGTTTTTTAATGTTTGCACATTTTTAATAGGAGAAATGTATATTGTGTTGTGTATTGTGTATGTATGTATAATGTGTATTGTTTCGTTTATCTATGTTACGATCTAGCTCAAAGGTCATTGATGACCTTTGAGCTAGATCGTCTTGAGTGTTCAATTGAATCGCTACAACTCAAAAAGTTGTAATCACAAAATATTCAAAGTAAAATCTATGTTTATTAAGCCAATTTCAATATTGTTGCTAATAAAAATTATTTTGAAGAAAGGTTTCTAATATGACAATTATCACCGTGGATGTAACAAGTTTATGTGTCGAATAGTTTAGAAATGCAGGGGAGACCAACTTTTTACCACTTTGGTAGGCCATACCCTTGATAAAAAGTGGTATATGAAACTTTATCTTCATTTTAAAAGAAATGTTACCCAACGATCTAGCGATCAACCCAAAGCTACACCTAAAATACACAATGAGGAATTTTTATATTTTTAAAATTGAGTCCTGTAACACTAAAACCTTAAGAAAATTGTGCAACGTTTCATGAACTTATCTTCATAACTATAGAAGTTAGAAGGATCTAAAGAATTAGAACAGACTGACAGAACGAAATTAAAAGGTTTCCTTGTAGTACTACGAAACCTACCAGTTACCAGTGATGACATACGGCACTGAAACGTGGTCTCTCACTATGAGCCTCATAAGCAAGCTCAAAGTCGCACAACGAGCTATGGAGAGGGCTATGCTCGGGGTTACGAGATCGAATCCGAAATGAGGAGATCCGTAGACGAACGAAAGTCACCGACATAGCCCACCGGATTAGCAAGTTGAAATGGCAGTGGGCAGGGCACATATCACGCAGAACAGATGGTCGATGGGGCCGAAAGGTTCTGGAATGGAGACCACGGACCGGTAAGCGCAGCGTAGGACGTACAAGATGGACAGACGACCTAAAAGAGACCGCAGGGAAACGCTGGATGCAGGCCGCTTCCAACCGGCCCTTTTGGAGACCGATGGGGGAGGCCTATGTCCAGCAGTGGACGTCCTACGGCTGAAATGATGATGATGACTACGAAACCCTAAAAATTTGACGCGAAATCGCGGTACGCCATGCGCGAGGGCTTTTTAATAAACTCTATTATGCACAAACGTTCAATAAGCTTTTTTTTAATTTCCTGTTACTATAAATGTTTGTGAATAAATAAATCTACTTCGTGACATTTTTACTGCCTACTTTTACATGCAGATTTACCTCATAAACGTAACGTGTACTTATTTAATATTGACCATAAAAGTGAGGAATGGTCTTAAAAACGAGACCAAACGCGTGCTATAAAAAGGTGCTGGAAATAATGGGGTGGTTGCGATAAGGGAGAGTGGATTGGGGACTGTACTGTTAAATTGGATTTCCGGTGTAGCCAGTTTTGATAAATTTTCCTGCACATTAATGCAATAAAATAGCAACACCATTTTAACAAAACGGTATATGTATTGAATTATATTAGCAAACGTCATGTGTATTCGTTGACAGTTGACTGCTGACAACTGTCAACGAACACAGTATATAAGTTGCGGTTGTATTGCAATCGCCCTCTTTCGGTGCTCGAACCTCGAAGCGAGAACAAGTGTAAACGAATTGTGTGTAAAATAGTTCAGGAGGTGATTTCTTGGCCGAAATGCTAACATTAAGAATAAAATCCTTCGCTTTAATGCAAATTCGCGTGCTTTACGACTTACAGTAGTTTTGATTTCGCTGCCAACAAGCTGGTAACAAACTTTGTAATTAAAATAATGAAAAACAAAATACCCGAGTATCTATTAACATTTTTAGGGTTCCGTTAGAGTCCAGGCGTTCAAGAGTTAAGGTGGAATCAAGAAACCCACACACACACACATGAATCCTATAACACTTACATACATACGTAATCAGCCTTCTAATAGTGCACTGCTGGACTTAGGAATGTTGGAATACATTTTTGCTCATAATATTTTTAATTTAATAATTTATTATTTAATTTGACTCATTCTAATAATATTATTAAAATATAATTTTTATGTAAGTTTATATACGTCGTTGTAGAAAGTGTACTGGAGAAGTTTGACTTGTAACTATGGAGTTATTAATAAAGAATTGTATTGTAGGCCTACCTCCGATAGGGCGATATGATGATTAGGCCATATCCACCACGCTGGCCCAGTGCGGGTCGGTGGATTCACATACGCCATTGAATTTCATCTCCGTACGTTTGCAGGTTTCCTCACGGTGTTTTCCTTCACCGAAAAGCCAGTGGTATGAAATCCCGGGATTCGAACCCGCGACTTAACGCTTTCAAGTCATCGAGTTACAATTCCTATAGAGTCACAATCTCTCAGTGAAAACAGTCAAAAAACGTCCGAGCGTCATTGTATCAATTATATACTTCACAATGCCACATTTACTCTAATTTATACGTTATGTCGCTTGAATAGTGTTCAACGTTAGTTGCCCGCTATGTCATCGTAGGTCTGGCATCACACGGCGTTGTAGTCGGATCGTGGTTTCCTTGTAACTAAACAAAAAGTATGCGCAATTCGTAGCGTGCGCCAAGTTTTGGTTCAGACTTTTTTGTCACGATTGTGACTCTATATGTATTGAATCGAGGTTTCAAGTCTATCGGTGTCCTAAATAGGCTACCATGGCTTCCGTAAAACAATCTATCTACTTCACGATAATGCCCCGGTGCTACACTGTGCTACGGCCGTCAAGCTGTAGAGCAGCGGCATGCTACGACAACTTGAATCGTGCTACGAACACGGACAACTGTTGCATTTTTGTGCTACGCTCTAGCAACAAAAGGTTTTTTATTGCCTAAAACAGCTACCACAAGCCAATAACTGAAAACAAAATTATAATGTGTTCAAAATTAAAGAAGATATAAGCGGGGCGAGTTGGCAGTCAAAAGAGGACTTATCGCAAAAAAATGAGATGCCTTGTTACACAAGCTAGCACTAGACTCAGAGAGCCGAACACGTCCTGAGGATGCCTCGTGAAGAAGCGAAACACGTGTCGACAAGGTGCACTGAGGTAACGGGTATAACTGTTTAACTGTTGTAACTGTTTGTTGTAACTGGTTATAACTGGTATAACTGTTTATTTCATTTACATTTCAATTAAACAATATTTATAGTCATTGTATAATAATTATTTAATTTAATATTAATATCATTAATAAAATTTGTTATAGTTTTTTTTTACATATTTAATTAATTTTTGTTTCAGGTTAGGTTATTTTTCTCTTTTATGTAATTAATATTTTATTTCAGGTTGGGTTAAAATTAGCATCACAAATATCTATAGAGAATAATTTATCTCAAAATCCTTATTGACAATCGAAGCGACGTAGAAGCGGAATTACGCTAGAGATTCGTCATATACAAATAAAAAATGGACTTCCGCAAAGTAACGCCTGATTCAATCAACTAACCTGTGTTATGACGTAACAATACTCTCCGCCAAGTCATAAAGGCACCGATAAATCCTTGATACATCACATAGTTCGTTGGCAGTCATCAGTTATCATGCGGTATCACAGCTGTCACCCCAGACTGGAGTGATACCAATATAATATATCTCCGTTATCGACTTAATCCCAGGGGATGTACCTATCTCAACGTCAAACCACAAAATAAATAGTTACAGAAGGCCGGCTTCGGAAGATCTTGATGTTAATAACCTGAGAATAACCATAGCGGTATGGCTGGCAAAGCAACTATAATATTCGGTGAAAAGTTTAGATTTGGGGGTTCTATTTTAAAATAAATGTTACCTATATTTTGCAATATTAAACAGAAAAGGCTGTTATTTAAATTATTTATCAATTTTATTGGTAAGTGAACTTTATGTTTCGCTGTGTGTTAAGAGTAATATATATGTATATTTGTGCTTGGTATTGCATCGGTTATTAATAATTAGTAGGCATTACCATAAACAAGCGTAGAAACAGCTAAGAAAGGATTATAAAAAAAGGTTTCAATTAGGGGGATCTGTAGCAATAAATATGTTTAAAAGTATCATATTATCATAGGTACCGAATCCATTGTTTTAATTGAAACTCATAAATATAAATTTTCAAAGAAAATTATCGGTGCCTTTAATACTTGGCAGAAGATATGGTTACGTGTCATAACACAGGTTATTCCTAGCTTGGGAAACAAGGCTTCTAATTTTTTTATTATTGCGGATAAGTCTACTATTTTTCAGCAACACACCTGTTGGTAATGCTTATATCTTCTTTAATTTTGAACACATTATAATTATGTATTTGATGTTCGGCTTATGGTGAGCTGTTATACAATACAATACAATGCAATACAACAACTCTTTATTAAAATACCACAAAACAAGGATTACATAAACATTACAATAAAACTATTATCTGTTATAAGGCAATAAAAACCTGATGTTGCAAGAGCGTAGCACAAATGCACCAATTATAGCTCGTTGTAGCAGTTCGTAGCACGATTCAAGTTGTCGTAGCATGCCGCTGCGCTACGGGTTACCGGCCTAGCGCTACGGTTGACGTTGGTTAGCCGTAGCTGGCATTCTGTACCTATTCATTTTGTGATCAACACGAGTGCGAGCGATGAACTGCGATCACATAACTAGCTACACCCTGCAGGGCTAACATGCGCACCGCGACAAAATCTTGTCATAACTTTGTCGAGCGAGAACGTGACAAAGCACCTACGTTTTCGTTACGCTTGTCTCGCTTTAGCACGATAAAAAAGAGAACGACTTTCACTCGTGGTTTAGCATACAGGGTTACTGGTAATCAGAGCATCCTTTTAAAGGAAGATTCAAAACATCAAATGAAGACTTAACAAAATTCGCAAAAAGGATTCCGTACCCAAATTAAAAAGTAATAGGGTCCCGTTTACACCCAAATGGGCCCTATTACCAAGTCTACTCTGTCTGTCCGTCCGTCCATCAATCATACCTTTTGGCAGCTGTATCTTTCGAACCGCTTTCGGCTTTTCGAACTATTATAAATTATCTAAAAATAAGCAGAGATAAGATAAGTATAAGGATCTAAAGAGATAGCCCGTTGAAATTTACAATAGTTATGTAATTGAAGCTTTTCTCATGCACATGTTCGGCTTTATTTGTCCACTCCACCATAATGTTGATCTGCGGCATGGTTTAATCCTCTAAATTTAACCCTGCAGCAAAAGTCGGAGGCATTCTTTATAGGTAGATAAAACATTAAACAGGAAAAATAACTGTCAACCATCAGGATTTAGCTACGGAACTCTACTATATGCGTGTAACGACATGCTTTTGGTTAGTTATGTTTTAAATAGCACAAAATCGTAGAGAAACTTTTACTTGTAGAAACAGTACCATAAAGAAATAGCTATAGGTCATAAATACCACCTAACGACAACGTATAAAAAATTATTTACCATTTTTGTGGAAAAAACATCGTAGAAGCTGCGACAACCATTATAGAGATAGCTGGTTAGAGCACACTTCATCGACAACAACGAGACTACACCGGACCCACACGAAACAAAACCGAATGAAACCAATGTCATTCATTATCACAAAATAAACATTTCTGTATTTTCAATGTCGGAATAACAAATGAAAGTCAGATAAAACAATAAAGGTTGCCTGGAAGAAATCGCTTTAGGCGCTAAGGCCGCATTATACTGCCGTTTTTTTTTGTTTTTGTTTATGTTAGTTTAAGTTTCATTTGTATTTTCGGTGTGTAATAAAGTTGTATTGTATTGTATTCGATTTAAAGAACATACGTAATTTTCTAAGATCGGTAGTGTCTTGGTGAATAAATATATTTGCCCGTCTAAAATTACCCACGGTTCTAATGGTCAGTAGTGCAGTAGCCACGGAACTACCAGTAGTGCAGGTTGGTAGTGCTGTAGTGCTGTAACTAATCGATAATAGTGTGTTATTGTAGATCAGTCAAAATTACAACTACCCTCCACTCTCTTACCCTACCATCATATCCTGTGTAAAGCATCAGCAGCAAAGATTTATATAGTGAGTGACTAGATAAATTGAGTTATGCAGCTGAATTGAAAAAAAAAAAAAAAAAAATAGGCGCATTTATCATTTGGAGTCACGCGAGCTACGCAAATTAGATTTTTTTCACAATTAAATCAAAATCTAATCATATATTTTTTAAACACTATTTATCTCTCACAGATGTCTTCAGTTTGATTTTAAAACAGTTTAAAAAAAAGTTTGTGCACTACATTAAAATGTGTAACCTAATTTGGAACAACATTCTGGTGTGTGCATAACAATTTTGTATTATTAAAGAAAGATTATACGGTATCGAGTCAATGTAATGCATTATGACCTTTATACAGACAAACAGCTATCATCTGCTATTAGCATGTCTATAGATTTGTAGGTAGGAATATTTTAGATGTTTTTCTGACTACTTTGTCGATAATTTGAGTCTGTCGGCTTAGCAACGGTCGGTTTCGTACCATTCTCTAATGAAAATCATATTTTGCAAACAACGACAACTAAGATCTAATTACGTTGCAAGCAATTTAAGTTTATAAAAAAAAACATACAGTCGTATTGATAACCTTCTCCTTTTTGAAGTCGGTAAAAAAAAATACCAACTTCAAATAAATATTATGCAATTACTTATTTTACAAGAACAACCATTAACAAGTCTACATTAAGGCGCTCTTTTCCGACTTTTGGCAATTATGGTCATTCTAGTTAAAGTGTGCATATCTCCATGGTTAGCTTAAAATTATAAAAATTGTGCCTTGACAAAATTGAATGTTTTATCTAGGAAACCGAAACACGATTAAGCACATTTCGCTCGATATAAAAAATGTATCAAAGTAGCACTGATTTGCGCTTTTATCACTGTTTTTTTGGATTCATTTAATTATTTATTTATTAAATTATATCTGCGATATCTTGGTATATAGATTTCATAATTATGAAGGAAACCGGTGAGGTAGTTTTTTTTTTTTTTTTTTTAATTTTCAGCTATTACAGATATACTTTAAAAAAATATGAAAAAAAACCCAAAAATAGAAGTAGCGAAACGCACGACTGTGTGTAAGCGCCATGATTTCGCTCCGCTAAATGCGACTCTAATACAATAAACCAAGCATTATGGTCATCTGTAGTAATAAGAGTTGCTTAAAAGTGGAAATACCTCGCCTTAATGGTAACAATATCGTAGATACTTAATCACTTTTTTAAAATAATAATTATAACATAACAAGTATAAAAAAAGATAAAGAAAAGATAAAAAAGAGACTAAAAAAAGAGTTGAGGTAAATAGATTTTTAAGCCCCCGATATAAGAGCTGATTTTCTTCAAACCGCTGAACAGGTTTTCTTAATCACAACAATGAACACTCTCGATCAAATCCCCTTTCATACAAAACAACCTATATTTAAGTGTTTTTATGCCGTTTGGGAGCTACGATACCAGACAGACACACAGTTACCCACGTTAAACATAAAACACGATCTTTATGCGTCGGGGGCTTAGAATAACTACTCAGAGAAGGTAGGTTTCCAAACAACGCCTTCTCCAAACGTAAGCTACAAATTCGCTTTGTAGCTTACGTTTCGATTGGTATTTTAAACGATTTAAGCAAGAAAATTTATTTATTAATTTTATTTATTTATTTAAGGCCACCTACACTGTGTATATCAATACAATTTATCAAAACTTTAAACAGAAATAAAAATATAACTAAATGTCACAATAATTACAGGTGAAGACAGCATGCAATAATATTGAGCGATAAAATAAAATAATATGTAGTTAAATCAGTTAAACATAAACACGAATGAGGTATAAAACGATAATTATTTTGTTAACATTCAAAGTATTGTCAGTATTAAAACTTAAAATTAAAAAGTCAAGTAATAAATGTATTAGTAAGTTTAAGTTATTAGAAACGGAATTACACTAGAGATTGGTCATAGCCCCATGGAAACGGGGGCACGGTGTTGCCACTCACCGACGATGCGCCATAAAGTCGCCCCTTCGTATTATTATTATTAATTTGCATGCCTGATTTAAGGTTGTATTTTTGCTGTACAGACAACCAATTGTGACTCATAAACTAGCCAATAAAAGATTGAATTGAATTAAAAGAAAAAAATTGCAAACATAGTTATATTTGTGGACTTTCGATTGGTAATGATAATTCAGCCGTCATAAAGTTGCATGGACTTACTATAGCCGCGGTAGCCTATTTGGGAGACCGCTAGACTTGACAACGTGAGGTCGGGGGTTCAAACCCCGGGCCCGTCCCAATGAGCTCTTTGGAGCTTATGTACGGATTTTCATACCACTGGCTTTTCGGTGAAGGAAAACATCGTGAGGAAACCTGCATACCTACGGAGAAGGAATTCAATGGCGTATGTGAATCCACCAACCCGCACTGGGCCAGCGTGGTGGAAATGGCCCAATCACCCTTTCAAGGGTAGGCTAAAAGTCCAGTAGTTGACTGTAAAAAGGCTGATCATGATGATTTCTGACTAACAATAAAATATTTCCTTTTACAAAATGTCTGTAAATCCGACTGACTCATCAAGGTCGGGCTCAGAACTAATAGAGGTCCGAGGATATCTTCATAGGTATGATAAGCCTAGTATTAGTTCTCTATTTGTCGCAAAACAGAACCCACACATTTAGGTTTTTTTATTATTATTTACGGACAGACCAGGTGTTTGACAACAGCGCACCTAGTGGCAGAAATCATGAAGTTCTTAAAGCTGGTCAAAATAGATTTGCAGTATCTGCTATACCTAGCTCAAATAGAATAGAAAATCGTTCCCATTGATTTACAAAACGCGGATTTGGGTCTAGTACAAAAATAGTGTCCCAAGTTTGCCAATAAACAATTAGATATATTTACGACAAACCAATTTAAATGCTATATCGTTGTCACAATGTCAAATTTACCTTGCAACAATTAATGTAGATGCAAGATACACAGATTACCTCAACAGTTTGTATGATTTTGGACTTTGTTACTTATTATTATATTTTAATGAAATTTTATGTTTGATGACAAAGGTAAGTAGGTACTTAATTTATTAATTGTTTTTTTTTACTATTATGATATATATGTGACCTTTATGATTTATTAGATATCTGTGTTTATTAGCTACTGTTTCGCTATATATGGGTCATTAAGTAATAATTTTATATTTAAGTAAGAATTTGATATCCATAGTTTCAAATATTGATTTCAAATATTTATGTTCGTTAAGCACATCTTCAATTGAATAAATGTAAGAGGGTTCGTCCGTTTGTTTTACTTTACGAGCTTGCTTATTTTCAAGCAGCAGGGATTAAAGGAAAAGTCATGTCGATTTAAAAAGCACGCCGGTTCTGTACTAGACAAGGAGCCAGCCTCCATCCTCTGATCCTATTATGCTATTTTCTCATCAACATAAGCCGGAATATAGCAAATTACTTTCGTATGTTCTACACAATACACTGGGCTGATTCATCTCTCATGGCCGTGTCACCATTAGCCAAAGATGGCCCACAGGAGTGTTTTCTGTACGGAATATAAAACATTATTTATTGTGTTGTATAACGCATTTGTATAAAAAAGTTGGCCGTCACGGGACGCCTGGCAGATGTGAAACACGACGGCAAAAAAGCCCTTACAGACGTGTGGATTCGGTGCGCTAAACTGCCGTCTGAAAAATTCTCTTTCTCTTCCGTTGTTTGTACGGCGACACGTCAACCAAGTCCGACACGTCTGTTAGGGCTTTAAGTGAGCTTATTATAATGACGTCACGTCCGTCACGGCATAAGAGTCGGTTTTACTGCCAATGCGCGCCAATACATATTTCACATCAAACATGGGTGGTTCTGCCCACAGAAAAGAAAAATTTTGTGGTTCTGCCCAATGATATTTTACTTGGTTCAGGCAGAATTGTATAAACGTCGAACAACACTGCACGAATCGTTATTTTTGTAATATTTTTTTTACGCAGGACGCACGCTGTGCCCCCGTGAAGCGGTCCATGGCAACTAAATTTCCGCGAACCAGGCTACTCATTCCCACCTCCCGCGCCCCGCTACCGAAAACTTCTCCAACGTAATAGTTATTCAAAAATCGTACGTCTTTATGGCCCATCCTGTATAATAATCACATTTTTCGTGCGATTTCCAAATGATCTAAAGTTAAGTATTTTAGGAAGCCAGAAATGTGCGATATTAAATATCTTTAAGCGTAAAGTTGTCGCGACTTCCAGCTGCTGAAATCCCAGACGGAAAGTTACTGAGTTCAAACATAAAGTTCCGTCTGGATTGGTTCAGTCTAGCCCCGGAAAATTCCGCATGGACTTCAGACTAACTTTAAATTTAAGGCGTAGGTACTTTTAACTTTTACGATTGTGAGAAATGGTACTTTAAAACAATGCTTAAATTAAACTTGAATAGAATCTATGTGATAAAAACTCACATCGGTTCTACGACCGGGTATGTCCTAAAACTGCGACCAGAACCACCGGAGGATGGGCAGCAGCGTCCTATTAGTACACGGTGAATGCATTGCAATCCCCAAGCCACCTGCCAAGTGACTGTAGGGGATTCTGGCAACAACCCTCTCTAAAAGGGAGGCTTTTGTTTAGCAGTGCATGGAGGTTTACTGGCTGATGATGATGATGATGTGTGTGTGTGTGTGTGTGTGTGTGTGTGTGTGTGTGTGTGTGTGTGTGTGTAAGAAACTCACAAGCTTCAATATATATTTTATGTTACATAGGTCTCTCGCAAGCTACTCAAAGGGAAGTTCCCGAAACTGACCACACCGAAATTAATCGAACTTTGAGGGTATATTCATATATTATGAATAGGCTGTACCCAGTATCTGTACCCAGCAATAAATACTTAGCCTAGTTAAAACAAAACTTCTATGACATAATCTATGAACTTAGAATATAATAGGGTATGACTGTATTAGAAATATTGTTCATAATACCGGAATCATAAAAATATTTAATTACTAAAAACTACAAAAGAATACCGCTTCCAACCGGCCCTTTTGGAGATCGATGGGGAGGCCATGTCCAGCAGTGGACGTCCTATTATTATTATTATTATTTTTATTTCAATTAGTACCGCAAAACACGAATTACACTAATGACAATTTGTATTACAATAACGAATTACTTAAATAATATGAATTTATATACAAAAACTACATAATCATATAAAAAATCAAAATAAAACACACTGAAAATATAAAAATTAAAAAACAAAAAGAAGAATACATAAAAACAAATTAACATTAGGTACAATAAGGATGAAAACAAATTAATAAATGTCACACAAATTAAATGTCCGTCAAAATAATGCTAACTAGTAGGAAATGTCAATTCAAATATTACTTAATGTCAATATAAATAACATAAAAAATACCCATAAATGTCATTACCTAAAAATAGTTGAGTGGTGTCGTGATGCGATGGCCTCACAGTAGCTCATGCATTCTGCCATGATGTACTTCCAATCACCCGCAATCAGATCACAATCTGGTTTGGCGTCAAGAAGGGCATTCAGCGACATAAGGGATCGAGGTATCGGGGATGTCATGTGAGCGACTGTTCTACACTTCGGGACAGCAAACAGTTTATGTTTTCTACACCGATGATAGTTGTCGGGAACAAAAAGGCGACAAAGCTGTTCGCTAAGATCTGGCGCGTCCACTTTGCCATGCAGAATTTTACACATCGTCCCTAACTGGTCATGGGCTCTCCTAACTTCCAACGAGTTGTACCCCAGAGAACCATGCAGAAAATCTGTAGGATACATGTAAGGGTAGTACCCATACATACGCTTGTAAAGATATCTGAGGAACGCCTTCTGAACTTTTTCCAACATCAAGGTGTATTTGTCCTCATGGGGATGCCATACACATGCGCTGGCTTCCAGTTTACTACGGACCAAAGCACTGAAGATGAGCCTAATAACTTCAATGCTTTGGAATTCCCGGGAGTTCCGAAGCACAAAACCAAGCCTTTGGTAAGATTCTTTAGCGACCGTAGCGATATGACTATTGAACGTGAGCTCTCGGTCGAATGTGACACCCAAATCTTTTATTGATGTTATACGTGAGATCATGTTTTGACCCAATCTATATTGAAATTCGATTGGGCGTCGCATTCGGCCGAAAGTCATATGGAAGCATTTGGAAGGGTTGAACTCCATTTTGTTCTCTATGCTCCATTGATATATCATATCAATATCTCTCTGCAATTTTAAACAATCATCTATCGTCTTTATTTCCATATAAAGTTTCAAGTCATCGGCATATAAGAGACATTTTGCGTACTTGATGACTGTGGGAAGGTCATTTATCATGAAGGTAAAGAGAAGAGGACCAATTATAGATCCCTGGCTAACACCGGAACGCGTGTGATATGGTGGAGAGTCATAAATACCTAGCCGAACAAACTGCTGGCGATCGTTAAGGTAATCAGCGATGAAACGAAGAAAGCCCGGGGTCAGGCCAAGAACACTGAGCTTTCCCAGCAGAATGTCATTATTGACCCTATCAAATGCCTTTCGGAAGTCGAAGTACAGTACATCCACTTGTATCCTACGATCCATTCTGGAAGAAATATAGTCAACGACCGTCAAGAGGTTTGTATTTACAGATCTTCTTTTTCTAAACCCATGCTGTTCGTTACACAAAAACGGTTCTATTTGCCTGTACAGCTTGTCATGGAGTATGTGTTCGAATACCTTTGCAACGGTCGGCAATACAGCTATCGGGCGATATTCCTCAACAGACAATTTATTAGAGCCTTTAGGGATTGGAGTGACCCGTGAAAGCTTCCACTGGGGCGGATAGATTCCATTTTGTAGCGCAAGGTTAAACAAGTGACAGAGTGGATACGTTAGAAGTGTCCTTCCTTCCTTTAGAAACCACGGAGGTATACTATCCGGTCCAATAGAGCTACTGGATTTCAATTTTTTTATCCCATCAACTACATCCGAAGGTGATATTTGCGGTATGTGAACAATATTACTTGAAGAAGACGAATCTGTGTTAGAGGTATTTACCGCATCCAACTTAGGCAATTCGGTTAGGAATACACTGGAAAAATACTCCGAAAAAGCATCTGCAGCCTGTTTGCCGCTTAAGGTACTACCTTTGTAGACAATTGTAGGCTCAAATCCACCCTTGGACCGCAAGCTTGAAACATGGCGCCAGAACTCTCGAGGATTTTTCTTAATGTTTTTCTCAATATCGAACACATATGAATCATAGGCATTCGAAACACGGATTTTTAGCTCAGCCCTTAAGTTAGAAAATAGTTCGTAAGACTCCAGAGAATTAGTCTGCTTCCATTTGCCATGAAGCTTGAGTTTAAGTTTTGTATCATCAATGATATCTCTAGTGAACCATACCGGATACCGCGATCCCGTTGAGCGGCCACGATTCTTTTTAGGAATACAGGTATTAAAAATTTGATAAACATTATTATAAAAATATTGCGTACAAAGACAAACGTCGCTAAGCTTATAAAAGTCATCCCAAGATACATCCGAAAGCATTTCAAACAATAAACTAATATTGCACTTTTTAAAATTCCAGTCTTTACTGGGATCAATGTTGCTGGGCTCAATGCGGTCCGAACAACGGGAACCAAGAATATTTATGCCAACGTCGAGGGGTGGGTGATGAAGGTCAATTTTCACTATGTTATCAGCAGCCTTGACATTAACATGAACCTCCAAGCTTTCCCGGCTCAGCACTACGTCTAACATCCTGTCGTTAGCATTAGGCACAGCATTATTTTCACATAAGTTACAAAATGACATAAAATAGCAATAGTAATTATTTACACTCAATGAGGCAGTATATAAATTCAAATCACCAAAAACGAGTACAATCCCTTTTAGATTATTTACAAAGCTTTCCACCTTACAAAACCATTTCATATAAAAGTCATCAGTAGCATTTGATTTAATGTACACAACACACACATAAACTTTATGACCTTGCCATTCAAAGCTCGCCCATAAGTCCTCTCCACCTCCGACTGATTCCAGCTCAGTGTGCCGACGCAGCACGATCGGTGCGCGCGCACATAGTAGTGCGCCTCCACACGGTGTATCTCGATCACGTCGTAATGTACTCCAGCTACCACTGGCTACTTCTGCGTCAGCTACAGAGCCATCCAAATAAGTTTCCGTCGCCGCAACTAAATTATGTTCCAGTAATAACAAATTATTTCGCCATTCTGCCAGTTTTCCTTTGAGCCCGCGTACATTTTGGTAATACACAGATAGGTTTATATTATTACTGCGCTGGTTTGGCCCTGTTATAGGGCCTCTCGCAAAAGGGCAGTGGGCTGGTACTAGGCACAGCACTAGAGTTTGTGTCTGTGTGCTTTGCTGGTCTTCTATAGTTGACCCAGGCTTTGATACGGGCGTTGATCGGCCACACATCTATTGAAAAGCAAGTGTCGTAGTAAGCAGCTAGCACCCCTATTTTATATGATTTATAACTCCCCCTCGCAGGTAATTCTTCTACAGTACAAAAACCATTTGGGCACAATTCATTTAGGTATTGACTAACATCTTCAATGCCTGACGCCATGTTCCACAGGTGTATGTGTTTTCGAAGTTCAACAGCTTTCAACGACGTAACTGAGGGTCCTGCTGCACCACACATTGACGTAAGTCGTTGATGTTTATGCTTCTTTACCTCAACCCACGGCCGGTCATCACCTCTCTCCGGATCTCTCACTGACTCCTATGGCTGAAATGATGTTGAAAAAATAATATCATGAGTTTCTTTGCGCGATAGAATCCGGAACGTGGATATTCGCCAAAGAACCAGAGTCACCGACAAAGCGATAAAAATGTGCAAGTTAAAGTGGTAATGGGCAGGCCACATCGCTCGAAGAACCGATAACCGATGGGGAAGAAAGGTTCTTGAGTGGAGACCACAAACCAAAAGGTAGGCCTCTAGTGGGAGGCCTACCGCCTATTGACTAGATGAACCAACGACCGAGTCGCGGGCATCTAGTGGATGCAAATGGCAGGTCGTGGTCATTCAATGTGGAGATCAAAGGAGGAGACCTATGTTCAACAGCGGACGTCGTCGGGCTGATGATGATGCTGATAATGATTTTCGTGAGCTTCTGCACACTTTTTTTAAAGAACGTAGATTCTCGACTATCTACTTGTACCTACTATACAGGGTTACAGGGTTAGACTGTACTAAGTCGAAAGGAGGTCATTGTACTCATCATTTTGAACAACTTTTACTAGGGGACACACGCTGAAATCGCGAAATAAATATCAGCTTTCCAAAGAAAACGGTTACTGATACCGCCAAAATGTATGGAACAGCTGTTTCGCTATTTCTTAGTCTTAAAAGCTTCATAAAGATGAGTGCAATGACCTCTTTTTGGCTTAGTACTGTTTATATGCGTAGCCCTGTATACGTAGGTAATTAATTTCATTTACCCCACCTTGAGCAACAATGCGGAACAATAGACAAAAGCTGCCTTATCTCTTAACAGAAAGAAAACACCCTAATAAGTTAACAAGACATCAGATTAGAGCTCTGTCTACTCGCTCGCTAAATTGAGTTTCCTTGGATTATCACGGGCAATGTTCTTGGGGTAATATTTCGGGAAAAAAGCCAGACAACTAAACGATTTTCAGATAGGTAGGCCTTTGTCTCCGGCCCCACAGCGAGAGCATATGTATGCACCCAGTGCCAGTTTTAGCACTACCAGCGCCCTGGGCGAGCTTTCTATAACGTATTGGTATGACAGATTGGGGGGGCCCAATCTGTCATACCAATACGAAAAACAAGAGTTTGAGAATCGAGATATTAAGGGGCGCCGCAAGAGTATGAGTAGCCAGATCGGCGCCCCTTTATATCTTGCGCCCTAGGCGGTCGCCCAACCAAGCCCTATCCTAACGCCGGTACTTTATACACCATGGGCGTAGCACGTTGGGCAGGGCCCTGGAATTACTAGGGTGATGATTTTTTTTCAAATTTACTGGATTTCATACTCCTAGGATGTTTTTTTAGTTCAGTAGTTTCGGAGCCTATTCAATGCAAATAAACAAACAAACAAACAATCAAATCTTTCCTCTTTATAATGTTAGTATAGATAAAAACAAAACTGAATTGATAACCCCTTCTATTTTGAAGTCAGTAAAAAATAAATAAATAATGCTTAACAATCATAACTCATAGATACCTAAGTATAACTCTAGTATATGTTTATCTATGGTATAACTGACACCCAGACCTGGAGCAGATAATATTTAAATATCTGCAGCCTGATATTGACCTCTTTTGACCTCTCGGGACCTCTTGCTCATAAAGCAAAGTCATAACAGTCATCAAGTTGGGTAGATACTTATTGGCTGGATTAAAAAAAATCCTCTTCGATCAGTTTCTTTAAATAGTTGTATTTAAATAAAATTAATGTAATACAATCATTTTCATTGCAATTTTTATCGTAATAGCATTTTATCTCAATGCGTAATAATAGTTATTTATGATACAAGTGCGGTAAGTTGGTTATTACAAACGAGTAGACGAATGTAAGCCCGAGACGAAGTCGAGGGCTTACCATAGTCACAAGTTTGTAATAACCAATCCGCACGTGTGCCATACAATGTTTTACAACACATTTGCGAGAAAAAAAAATGGAAATTAAACAAATACCGTAAAGTACACGCACGGTGCTATACAACGGAGCGTGCGGTAAAATTCATTACCGCACGCTCCGTTGTATGATCCGTAATGTTTAACTTTCGAACGATGTATACAGGCTTCGTAAGTGCACTTTTTGAGCAAATGTGTTGTAAATATAATTTTGTCCTGTGTAGCGTACACTACGTGCAGGTTGATTCAGAGCTGTGATATCGTGAAAAATCGTGATTGGCTTGCCTTGCCAGTCGCTCAGTTTGAGTCAGGGAGCGGTCTGGAACGCGCGTCGCGTCTATTTGTTCCCGTCGCGAGCTATCGAACTCCTTTTAAATTTTGACCGATAAATTTCCGATGTTTACCGGTTGATTATTTATTTTTAAACTGTTCGAAATACAAACTATGTTATTTTTAATTTAAAAGAAAGAGTTATTTTTTAAAGTTTTACTCAGTTTGTTTTTTACTTTTAAAGTTTAAAATTAAAATGTCTTTGGAGTGAAAAGATTTAATGTTTCCCTTGAGGGAGAAACTTTTCTAATTGTACTTTAGCGTGTTATTAGTGAAAGTTTACGAAAAATTGATTTATTTTATTTGTGGACTCTTGCTGTAGTGACAGGAATATTGCTGAGAGCACAAGATGTGAGGTAAGTTTTTTCAACTTCTTTTCTATTAATTTTAGGGAATAGCGATGCTCTAGCAGTTTTCGTGTTAAACTTTCGCAAAGCTTATCTTAGAAACTACTGAAGAAAAATGAAAACGTCGCAAACTTTTTCAAGTATCATCTCAAACTTTTCACATACGATTTTGATAATAGTTGTGTTCTGACTTTAAAAAAGTTTCTCAATTCGACTGTAAACATTTTTTTGGAGTAATATAAATGATGGTACATTGTCCATTGTTAACAGATAATAGGTATGTTTAAAAATTTGCTGTAAGGTACGATAAATAAATGCCGTTTAAATAAAATAAAAATTAAATGCCTTTATTTCAGGCATGGAACCCATGTTGTTGTTACATAGTTTTTTTTTACAATTACCATAGAATATTAGAAATAGCTTATAGTTAAAATTATAATAATACAATTGCGTAATAAAAATATCACAGTTATTTTAATTTTCGGTTCGCACTCCGGTGCACTTTCAGCCACGATTTAAAAATTGGGCTACCAAGGTAGTCCCCCATACACTGCAATATGCCGTTCTTCGAACTCCTCAGCCCAGCTTTTAATAATATGACAAAGTAAAGAGTGAGCTATATATACATTTGTATATATTATAATATACCAGCCCGATACATCGCACATGGAGAGCGTATCACACGCCCATTACCTAATTATTTTAGTTGTATTAATCTTATCTTTCAATTTTAATTTTAATTTTTATGTGTAATTTTTGTATTTGAATTTTTTATATTTAATTTTAATTTTCTAATCATCAATTAATTAATGTAATTTCTATAATAAGTTATGGATGCAAGTCCGGATAATAAAAATTATCATTTCATTTCAATATATAACTAACTAACTTTGTAATATACAAACAACAATAAATAAATATTGGAACAATAAATATTGTTCAACAGTATAATGTGTATGGGGCCGATTATCTACAACACTATACCGATTTCAATAAGGGATCTAAAACCAGTCAATTTAAGTTAAAACTAAAAAAACTTTTAGCCGAGAGTTATTACAAAGTTAGTGATTTTATAAATAATAAATTTATATTTTTTATATTTTATTTATTTTATTTATACAAACAACAATAAATAAATATTGGAACAATAAATATTGTTCAACAGTATAATGTGTATGGGGCCGATTATCTACAACACTATACCGATTTCAATAAGGGATCTAAAACCAGTCAATTTAAGTTAAAACTAAAAAAACTTTTAGCCGAGAGTTATTACAAAGTTAGTGATTTTATAAATAATAAATTTTAGTAAAAACTGCAGTATGTTTATCATACAATAATAGTAATGTGTATCTGTTAAATATTTAATCTAATAACATAATATCTCAACTATTGAAATTTTTTCGTACTTTTTTATATAAATAATATTTACGGTATTTTTATACCATCTCCCTAGATTTGTACGAAGAGTGAGCTCCTTAGCCCACAGAAAAGAGAAGAACTTAAATAGAATGGAAATGAGAACCAAAATCTGATACCAGGCATTATGAGTGAACCTTGATTGAACATTCTTATTTAGATCAACGCGTCGAACTCCGCATCACAGTTGCTATCTTATTTCGAATGACTGACGTTTCGTTTATATGGGTGCAACTGGCTACAACAAAGAAAATTATTTTTTTCTTTTATCCACGGATACCGGTATCAGCGGCTAAAATGAAAATGTTTTTTTTTTAAGGAAACGGATCACGGTATCGGTCTTTACAACTCGCCCGGATCCGTGGCTAATAAAACCGATACCGGGATCCGTGGATACAAACCCAAAATTTCTTACAAAAATGCCTTCACAGCCGTTCTAATTTAAATAAAATAAAATAAATATTTTCTGTGCCTTAGCCACACGAATTATTTCTCATTTGACATTTGACTTCGTAGAGTTATTGCCATTAGAGCCCTAATTTAAATGTTTTTGTTTGGATGAGAAAAGGCAATTTATCAAAAGTCACAAAACAAAAGTTGTTAAGTAAATATGACGTAGGAAGCTACCAGCGAGAAGTTTTTGATATGTTAAAAACTAGCTGTGCCCTGTGGTTTTACGGAAAATAATTCTATGTTTATTCTCATGAGTTGTTTTCTATGTTTGTTTGTTTTTTTTCTATGTTTATGTTTATTCTAACTATATTTATGCAAAACATCACGTCGGTCCGTTGCTCTGTTGCTGCGTGAAACAAACCAACAAAAAACCAAACAAACCACTTTTTCATATGTTTTAAATGTTTATCGGGACTTATCGCGCAAAATTTAAACCATATGTTACATTAAAAGTGTGTTACATTTAAAGCATGCGAAAGTTTAAAAATTATTACCTACACTTTTGCATGTACAATATTATGATAACCATAAATAAACACAGTTTCATATTTAGTATGATAACCCTGCATAACAACGGACTGTCCTATTAACAATATCTTTGTAAAGTAAATTTTACTGAACAAAACAAAATTATCGGCCATCTTTTATTTTCCATTCATTTTCCAACAATATACGTTACGAAAACATCAGCTCACTGCAGTACAAATCTCTTCGGCTCCGCCCAACAATAGCTTTTCTCGGCAATAATTTCTATAAATGTGCAATTTACTCCATTGTCGTATCTCAAGGCTTTCAGACGTTACAGGAAAAACCTAAAGTCGTTAGAGACCTGAGACTCGCGCCACAGTGTAAAAAGCAGTATTTCAACTTTAATACGAAACAGCTGCACATAATTTTCACACTAATTTGGTTAGTCAATACTTGAAAAGTATACCTTGTTAATACTTCCATTCATTTACAAATACAAATACAAAAATACAAAAACTCTTTATTAAAACACCACAAAACAAGGATAACATAAAACACACACACACATTTATTCACTCTGAAAGCTGCGATAAGATTGTAAAAAGCTAGATACAAACTTTTTTTGTAATATTTCACTGAAGTATATTGGGTACCTACTTACTTGCTAGTCTTACATTCAAAAACCTAGTGGAAGTGATCAGAAATATTATTAATTATCATTGTACAACGCTGAATTGAATTCTGATCACTTTTTCTAGCCATTTGAACGTAAGATTGATTGTGTTCAAAAACCTAGTGGAAGTGATCAGAAATATTATTAATTATCATTGTACAACGCTGAATTGAATTCTGATCACTTTTTCTAGCCATTTGAACGTAAGATTGATTGTGCAGCTAGTACTCAATATACTTTATTAAAATCATAAAAGAAAATGATTGCATTCAGATTTTTATAATGTTATGTCACAATTTTAAAAATACAGCTGTAAGTCTTATTATCACAGCTGGTCTGTAAGTATGAAAATCCGACTGCATGTAGGTAAAGTTTTCCTTCTGTTTGCTTGTACTGTGTATCACGGAAAGCTGTATTTATTTGCGGTACTTTGTACTTATCTAACTGGAACTGGATTTCTTTATTGTATTAGAATTTTCTCTATTTATTTCGAGAAGAAACCATTTCGTGTTTTCGGTACCGAAAACTTACCTATACCTCGAATTTTTTTGCTAAATCAATGACCGATGATACGACGTTTTACCTTTACCTTTAGGGTATATATAAGGTCCTTGCCGATATGAAATAGGTACAATCTAAGAGACTTTGCGCTGACATTGACACATTGCACAAGAAGAGAGAATTCGATATTCGATGTTGAACAAGGCCTCCCTCTTAGAGGGGTGTTGCCATAATCCCCACGCTTGGCAGGTGGCTTGGGGATCGCAGTACGTTCACCGTGTACTAACAAGACGCTGCTGCCCATCCTCCGGCGATTTTAATATACACTACAACTATACTACTTTCACAGATATGTTAGGTAATTCTTACTTATTTACTTCGTTAGTTGTCCTATGGTTTGGCCATTTAATCTATGCTTCTAGGCAAGCGTTTCCATATAGTAGACCGCATATACTTAGGCTGGATTAAACGCAAAATCAAATCGAGCACCGCCGTAAAGTAGCTTGTCTGTCTATTTTCTATCGAATACATTTCGGCGATTGTTCGCAAGAGCTTCATGACCTTATTTCACCCTCCCCTTGAACCTACAAGTCCAACCCACCAACCAACCTACCAGTCCATCTATTGGTCCTGGGGCCTTATTATGATTCTTTGATCGGGATAGAGATTGCATGCCGTCCCGTTCGTATCTATTTACTCGCACCACGTGCGTAAGTGAGATGGCACGCGATCGCGATCACGATCCGAATCATCCATAATAAGGCAGCTGTAAGGACACTACTACCCCTTCCTCGTGGAAATTCCAAAGATTCGCACTTAACGGTTTGGGTCCTCATTTATGGATACGTACTGCTCAAGAACTTAACGTCAAGCAAGATGGCGGTCAAACGCAAGCATCTATTTATCTATATCATCACTACTTAATATAAAACAAAGTCGCTTCCCGCTGTCTGTCCGTCCCTATGTATGCTTAGATTTATAAAACTACGCAACGGATTTTAATGCGGTTTACACTATCAGTTAGATAATTTTTCACGGAAGGTTTATATATGTAACAAGCGCCCCGCCCTGGCTTCGCACGTAAGTTACACCCGTGCGAAGCCGGGCGGGCGGGTCGCTTTTATTTAATATATAAAAATGAATCCTAATTTACCTTGGTCTCGTCATAACTTGAGAACGACTTGACCGATTTCATTTATCTTTTTTTATAAGTTTTCTAATACCTTGTAGAAGGTTCTTAAGGAACTAAAAATTTAAAAAATTGGAAGATTTCAGAAATCTTGACTTGGGTGCTTTTGACAGTTCGCGCGTTTGATGAATGTGAATTTACCAGACAGCAGTTTTTTTTTTTTGGACATTCACTGGTAAGATTTGTCAACATCTGTCGGGTCAGCTAGTAAAATAATAATAAACTCCCTTCCGTCCTCCCTTTTTTCTGAGAACTGCAATCTAGGTATCTTCAAGGCAAGTTCAAGGCTTCAAATAGTTCAAGTAAATAGATTTCTTGTAGATCAACGTATTCCATCCTCGGCTACACCATCGCTTACCACCAGGCAAGTTGGTGGCCGAACTTAGATCTATTCTATACAACAAAATGGTTACAAAGTACAATTCAATGTTTCAAAATTTACTAATAAAATGTTTGCTAACATAAATAAACAGTTTGAAACAGTTGCAGTTTAATTTTTTCAAACGGCAACACAAAACATGTTGGGTGTGAAAACCAAGTCTCAGGTATCCTACAATAACAAAAAGCGTAAAAACGGAGCGCGTTATATTTTCTTAAGAGCACTTCTGAGCACTCGCTCCTTCGAGCGTGGATCTCGTAAAAATAATATCGTGTGTATTCCCGTGGTAATAAACCTATCACGATATTGAAGGCCTCTTCAGATTTAGCTATATTATGTAACTTCACAGCTCAGCTTTGATTTTTTTTGCGACAACAATAATATCAACAATATAGATAAATAGAAACTCTTTATAAAAAAAAAAATTAGTATAAATATTTAAGTAGTTGACGTAGTATTGTAAAAACAAAATTTATCAACAATGCTGTATTGTAAAAACAAAATTGATGTGTACAATGTTTGAATTAGCAAATTTATAATTTAATTTCTTTATCTACTCGTTTTTAAGTTTATAAACATAGTTTGCTGATTATTTTTGTACCTAACTATAAAAAAAAAAAAAAAAAATAATGTTTAAGTAACCCAGAAATAAAAACTATAAACATAGGAAAAACTTTTGTTAAACACACACACAAGCTAGTGCCACAAGTTGCAGACTTATCGCTTAAATCGAAAAAAGAACAACAGTATTAATTATATAAAGACTATAATTATTTTTAGTCAATCCGCCGTAACATTACAAATTCTGGGAAAATATCAAAAGCTGTCTATTACGGTATAATAGATACATCCGTTAAAAGGTAGAACAAATAGACAGGCAGATAGCGTAGGCTTAGTAATAAGGTCCCGTAACACCCTTTAGGTACGGAACCCTAAAAATATCTGTGTGCGTTTATCGCAGATTTGTCTATAAACCATTTTCAAAATTAAGATCGACCTTCCACAATTCTCAAGTCAGCTTATTTATAAAGCTGACATAATTTAAAAAATATGCTTAGGTACAACACAAAGCTTTTACTACGAAATGTCACTGTTCGTAAAAACATAAAATGAGGCCTAATTAGTAAGTTAATTATGTAAGATTTGGTACCAAATTTTTTATAAGAACCCTTGTTACTAAAAATTGTTTTAGTAAAGCTAAGAAAATATCTTGTTAACTTATAAAATTGTCGCGAATTTTGTTTCGCAACTCACAAGTCCATTTTAATTAGAGTGCTTAAAACGATGCCTTGATGAATTTAAGGCAAAGACTTGGTATCATAGAATACTAAAGTTGTTTGACACAAAATGTACCAGTCACAGAAAATTGCGATCGTACGAGAACTGGTGGTGAACAGAAATTTGACATTTACTCGCAGTTGGCCATTAATTAATATTTGTTGTTATACTTTAGAGTGTGTACTATAATCATACCAAGTTTGACGCTTGTACGTATTACCGTTTTTACATTAGAGCTAATACAAAAATACGTTTGTGGTCCATTTCCTTTTTACTTTTTTTTCTTTTAATTTCTTAGTAAATCCGCTGTAACATTACATATTCTGTGAAAAATTGTGAACTGGCTATCAATTACGGTTCGAAAGATACAGCCGTTAATAGGTAGGACAGTTCTGTTGGACGGACGGACAGACGGACAGACATCGTAGGCTTAGTAATAGGGTCCCGTTTTTACCCTTTGATTTCCTTACCCCAATAATACCACTATTTTAAACATAGGGATACCTACTTATTTTATATGTGATTCTTAGAACTGAAACATGGATACGGACAAGTGTACATCTAATAGACAAAGTATTATTAACAGTTCAGTATATAGTTGTTAATTTTAGGGTTCCGTACCTCAAAAGGAACCCTTATTATAGGATCACTTTGTTGTCCGTCTGTCTTTTTTGCGACTTCGGCGAGCTATATTTCGCAAATGAAAAATAATTTATTTCATTTCATTTTATTTCGATAAAAAGGTTATTTGAAACCTTACTTTAATATTAAATACCTATTCTACGAAACTCATTTCACATGTACCAGAGCCACCCCTAGAATGGTTTATTTACACCAACTTTTATAATTGTTTTATTAAAACTGTAATTGTGCAGTTTCATGAACTAAAGTAGTTAGAACGTTCTAAAAATTAGGATGAACGAATATACTCGTACAAGCCCAGTTCAGCAATCGAATGCGCGGACGCAATTTTTACTTTAGTGTTCTACAAACAAAGAGACAAGTCACGCGTCGGCAGAAGACGTGGGACACGTGCACAACCTTTATGATTTGTATCATGTCCAATGACCACAGACCGGTAAGCGCAGCGTAGGACGTCCACCTACAAGATGGACAGACGACCTAAAAAACCGGCCCTTTTGGAGATCGATGGGGGAGGCCTATGTCCAGCAGTGAACGACGGACGTCCTACGGCTGAAATTATGATGATGATGATCATATCAAAACGAGCAATAAGGTTGAAATTGCTTTAAAAGAGAGTGCCCACGTCCCCGACTTATAAGTGTGTGTTGCGCCGTACAACACGAATCATGTTCGTTCCATATCAATAAATCGACACGAAAGAAATGTTTGTATGAATACACGTGTCTGAGGGAATCTTATATTGATACGTACTGTTTCTCTGACGACGAAACGGAGCGCGAAATCAAGGAAAAACTGTGGATATTATTCTCCAACTTGACGTGATTCTTGCTATTTTTTAGACGACTGTTTGAGGGAATGCGTGGTTGTGGAATGAATTCTCGGAAGACGTAAAATATATTGAGAGCATGCAGTTCCTTCATAATGAGTTTCATCATCATCATCATCATCATCAGCCAGAAGACGTCCACTGCTGAACATAGGCCTCCCCCTTTAACCTCCACACTGAACGACAGCCTGCCTTTTGCATCCACTGGATGCCAGCGACTCTTACTATGTCGTCGGTCCATCTAGTGGGAGGTCTACCTACGCTGC
This sequence comes from Agriopis aurantiaria, assembly GCA_914767915.1. NCBI lineage: Eukaryota > Metazoa > Arthropoda > Insecta > Lepidoptera > Geometridae > Agriopis > Agriopis aurantiaria. The sequence continues at coordinate 877,381 of OU611994.1, read as the reverse complement.
GTCTTCCGGTTCGTGGTCTCCACTCAAGAACCTTTCTTCCCCATCGGTTATCGGTTCTCCGAGCGATGTGGCCTGCCCATTGCCACTTCAACTTGCAAATTTTAACAGCTATGTCGGTGACTTTGGTTCTTTGGCGAATATCCACGCCATAATAATGAGTTTATATCATAGTTGAGTAGAGTTTGTTCATATCATAATGAGTTTATTATGCAAAATATATACAGAATGTAAAAGAAACCACAGGAAACGCTCCCGAAGCCAAAACATAATCGAATTGACCGTGGTATGGTTGTGAATGAGCTCCCGATGATGAATATTTCGGCGCAGTTACATGCATCATGTTCACGGGAAGACTGAAGAATGCGGGTGGTTGGTCGAACAGTTCTAAGTTAGGTGCAGACCATGGTATAATAATATACTCCGCCAGGTATAGCGCTCCGAGAAAAACTGTCACGTGGGTGTTACTACACCCACGTGACAACTAGGTTATCGATGTCATGGATATACGTACACGTGCATAAGCAAGAGCAGAATAAGTAATTTATAACAAGTTCGAGAGAGATGACGATACACGAAACAATGGCGGACTCTCTATGAGACATCTGATTTTCTGTGTTACCAGTAGCGTGAAATTATAACTCCCCAATCTCCGTTTATTACCTGTGGGAATCCAATAAATCAACGTGGTTTTGATATAAATAATGTGTTTAATATATTATATTCGTGCTTAAATTAAATCGCTTTGCTTGAGCGGACAAACCAAGTGACAATTGAAATGCTTTTTGCATTTTATTTAATAGATCATTAATAAATTTGTTTCCCAATATTTGTGTTTGTTGCAATAAAGTGGCAATTGGACAGTGACGCCATTGGGGGACAACTCCTGGAGCGCTAGACCTTGTTTTCCTGGATCATGATGCAGACAAAACGATCTACCCTCTTTCTTTTTTCAACCGTGATGGTTTGAAATTTTCAGTTATCAGATTTATCAGCCAATTTAATTTATTTTTTCATTATGTGTAATGTATTTAGTTATATTCATCGCTAAGCCTGTTATTAGGGCATATGTCTATTGAACCTATAGTATATAATATATTATCAATTCTGGACCAAAACATCCATACAAGTGAACTGTCTTTCGCCCGCCAATAAAAAATAGTACAATCATGGATCAATCTATTTTTATCTATTCCAATACCGGAAAATATACAATATAATATGTAGTTACTATCTATTTCAAAACTACTTACTTATATATATAGAAATACACTTTCATCTTCCACAGATCGGACATGATGCTCATATCGATGTATAGACCTCGTTTATTCAGAAACGCATTTCCTTTCCATGGAGAAAATACTATGAAAAAGGGAAAGATATGAAATAAAATAGGTAGCAGGAACCCGAATCTTACATAAGGGAAATGAATCTACTGGTCCCTAGACTCGTAATAAATATTGCTCGAGCAATCGTACGGCACGATTCGGGAATAAAGGTGCGATCAAAAGTAGAGAAAATAGTTGTAATTCTGGAGCTCACGTCTCCGTGTCACACTCGAATTGTTCATGAGCATTGACGTAACTAAACTAAATGTTACTCCCATTTGTAGTTTATAATTAATCTACTGAGAGATTGTGGCTCTATAGGAATTGTATCTCGATGTGCTTAGTGTATTTATTCTCTGATAATAAAAACCAAATGATAAATAAATATTGTAATATTTAAGGAGAAATAAAAACAGGATAATATATCATAGTTAAATAGAACACTGCAATAAATATATTTTGATATTTGATTTGATTTAGCAGGTGCAAGGTACAAGTTAGAACGGTATTTAGAATGAGTTATCAAAATGTCACACTAAAACGTCATTCTCTTTTGTTTTGGCTCGGCGTGGTTTGTGCATTTAGTTTACCTAGTAAAAAATTGGCTTGTGGAAAGAAAGTAGGGATCCAAAGCTAGTAATCTACTTCAAACTGCATATAGATACCTTATTCTATGCCAATCTGTATTTATATTATAACTAAGCCGTGTCTACATTTATTATGCAAAACGCTATTAGCGGCGCTCTTGTGTGTCATCACCTTAATCCTCCGTGACACTATCTATTCAAGTGACGACCGGCACCTAGCAGCCAGTTATTTTTAATGCAAGTATGATGTCATAAAATTGTTGTACTTATTTTTTTTTTTATAAAGTCGTAGTAGCCTATTTGGGAGACCGCTAGACTTGAAAGCGTGAGGTCGCGGGTTCAAACCCCGGGCCCGCACCAATGAGCTCTTTGGAGTTTATGTACGGATTTTCATACCACTGGCTTTTCGGTGAAGGAAAACATCGTGAGGAAACCTGCATACGTACGGAGAAGGAATTCAATGGCGTATGTGAATTCATCAACCCGCACTGGGCCATCGTGGTGGATATGGCCCAATCACCCTCTCGGGGTAGGCTAAAAGTCCAGCAGTGGACTGTTAAAAGGCTGTTATGATTAAATTAGGTAAATGTTATTCGTATTTTTTTTTTACTATGGAACAAAATACAAGTTAATACTAATACTACAAATACAGTTAGACTGCCCATAGACCGAGTTTAAAGACAATCCAAATGCTCAAGCCTACTACCAGTTGGCAGCGGACCCAGCATGCTGGCGGCATATTTTCTTATTTATATTAATTTTAAGCAGTTTTGGGTTTAAAGTTTAGTTCGTTTACATTTATTGCGTAAATATTCCTACAAATCGGCATTTTATCACTAGCCTAGTGTAAAATTTATCAGATACAAATACATTACTCCTTTTACTTATTGCTGTCGAAGCTCAAAGTTGACATCTCGATTATTTCTCTTTATATCTGTTCAGGTTAAACATTGTTTAAATTATACCTATCTTTTCAGTAAAACATGGACGATTTCTAAATACCTACCTTATTTTATTAGACCCTTTACTCAGCTACCGCGCCTGTCCTATCTGGTCCAGATTACAGAGATACTTTTCTTGAATAAACATTTTGGTTTTCTCTTTTAAAACCTTTCTTAATTAAATCGGGCTAATAAAATTTAATTTGAATGTTCAAGGGGAGCAACAGCAAGGCGTCATTTCAGTGAGAGCGCGTACTAAGGACCGAGGAAAATGGGGCGAAATAAAAACAAAAGATAAAAGGAGGGTAGGTTAGCCATGACACCATGAATCAACGAATTTTGTTTGATATAAACTTTATAGGATTATTTTGTTAAAATCAGTAGTACCCATGTGGTACGTTACACCTTACAAACGAAGCGTAGCTAAAGTCAGATGTTGATTTCGTGTCATGCGCAGTCAAATTGCAAGTGTGAACATTGAAATAACATGACGCCGCGCCGACGCGTTTACATTTTGAGTGTTACCTCATAATAAAAAGTTTAAAAAATCAAGGAAAAAATATATTTTTTCACCTGTTATTAGATACATTTTGTAACGAATAAATGAATAATAGAAATTTTCACTACAAAATAATCATTAATTTTTTAATATGTAATTTTTTTACTCCTTGCCCCAAAACCTTGCTCCGTCTCTGCCCAAGTATTTTAATTTGGGTCAGTGTTCTAAGTTTACAAAGGAATTGATGCAAAGTAAATGATCTTTATTTTATCATGTAATCCATTGCTTTAATGGATTGACATTTTCGTGGGGATTCATAGTATGTATATTGAAATGGAAGTATTTCATACATAACTAGCTGAATCCCGCTACTTCGTACGCGTAGAGTTCGGCCTTCGGCCTCGCTACTATAAACCTATATGCTATAAACCTCACGGAGCCCGAGACCTTTCCAACGAATGCCAAACCGTGGAAATCGGTTCGTGCGGTCTGGAGTTATAGCGTCAGGAAAGAAAACCCGACTTATTTTTATATAGTAGATTATTTATTTTTAATCACCTTTTATTATGATAGCCAACGATACGGAAGCGATACGTAACGATATTCTGATAGCGAATGATAGCGTTTGGTAAACTTCGCAACGTCTTCTCGTCAAAATACCTCAGTGCCTCAGGACGAAGGTCCAGTGTGTGTTGCCAGTGATGACATACGACAGTGAAACGTGGTCTCTCACTATGGTGCTTATAAGCAAGCTCAAAGTCGCACAACGCGCTATGGAGAGGGCTATGCTCGGGGGTTCCTCTACGAAATCGAATCAGAAATGAGGAGATCCGTAGACGAACGAAAGTTACCGACATAACCCACCGGATTAGTAAGTTGAAGTGGCAGTGGGCAGGGTGCATAGCACGCAGAACAGATGGCCGATGGAGCCATCTGCTGCTGCGTCTTCCGGTTCATGGTCCCCACTCAAGAACCTTTCTTCTCCATCAGTTATCGGTTCTTCAAACGATGTGGCCTGCCCATTGCCACTTTAACTTGCACATTTTTATCGCTATGTCGGTGACTCTGGTTCTTTGGCGAATATCTACGTTCCGTATTTTATCGCGCAAAGAAACTCCGAGCATAGCTCCTGCAATGCCCGTCGTGTGACTCTGAGCTATGTAGTCATGTAATTCTGGGAAGAAAAGTTCTTGAGTGGAGACCACAAGCCAGAAGACGCAGCTTAGGCAAGCCTTCCACTAGATGGTCCGACGACATCGTGAGAGTCGTCGGCATCCAGTGTATGCAGATGGCAGGCTGTCGTTCAGTGTGGAGGTGAAACGGGTAGGCCTATGTTCAGTAGTGGACGTCTTCCGGGTGATGACGTTAGTTCTACGCAGACACTATTTAGGCTATTAAACATCGTGATCAATATGCTGACCACTACTTTGCTCATCATTTCAGCGTAGGACGTCCACTGCTGGACATAGGCCTCCCCCATCGATCTCCAAAAGGGCCGGTTGGAAGCGGCCTGCATCCAGCGTTTCCCTGCGGTCTCTTTTAGGTCGTCTGTCCATCTTGTGGGTGGACGTCTTACACTGCGCTTACCAGTCCGTGGTCTCCATTTCAGAACCTTTCGGCCCCATCGGCCAACTGTTCTGCGTGATATGTGCCCTGCCCACTGCCATTTCAACTTATTAATCCGGTGGGCTATGTCGGCGACTTTCATTCGTCTACGGATCTCCTCATTTCGGATTCGATCTCGTAGAGAAACCCCCAGCATAGCCCTCTCCATAGCTCGTTGTGCGACTTTGAGCTTGCTTATGAGGCCCATAGTGAGAGACCACGTTTCAGTGCCGTATGTTATCACTGTCTACTTTGCTCACGGGGTGATCATTTCCTTATAACGATAATGGGACAGCAAGTGGTTTACTTAATTCGTTTTTTTTACATACATACAATCATCATTTCAGCCGTAGGACGTCCACTGCTGGACATAGGCCTCCCCCATCGATCTCCAAAAGGGCCGGTTGGAAGCGGCCTGCATCCAGCGTTTCCCTGCGGTCTCTTTTAGGTCGTCTGTCCATCTTGTGGGTGGACGTCCTACGCTGCGCTTACCAGTCCGTGGTCTCCATTCCAGTACCTTTCGGCCCCATCGGCCATCTGTTCTGCGTGATATGTGCCCTGCCCACTGCCATTTCAACTTACTAATCCGGTGGGCTATGTCGGTGACTTTCGTTCGTCTACGGATCTCCTCATTTCGGATTCGATCTCGTAGAGAAACCCCGAGCATAGCCCTCTCCATAGCTCGTTGTGCGACTTTGAGCTTGCTTATGAGGCCCATAGTGAGAGACCACGTTTCAGTGCCGTATGTCATCACTGGTAACACACACTGGTCGAAGACTTTCGTCTTAAGGCACTGAGGTATTTTGGACGAGAAGACGTTGCGTAGTTTACCGAACGCTGCCCAGCCGAGTTGGATTCGCCGATTGACCTCTTTCTTGAAGTTGGACCTACCTAGTTGGACTGTTTGTCCTAGGTAGACGTACGCGTCAACAGCTTCAAGAACTGAGTTCCCAACTGATACTGGGGTGGGCACAACATGGATATTTGACATAACCTTTGTCTTGTCCATGTTCATTTTAAGGCCCACCTGTTGGGAGACTCGATTGAGGCCTTCGAGCATCATGCTGAGATCTTCCATCGACTCTGCCATGACCACAATATCGTCGGCAAACCGAAGGTGAGTGATGTACTCGCCGTTGATGTTGATGCCGAGTCCTTGCCATTCCAGGAGCTTGAAGGCATCTTCCATTGTGGCAGTGAACAGTTTCGGAGAGATAACGTCTCCCTGTCTCACGCCTCTTCGCAATGGAATTGCCTTCGAACTCTGCTCCTGTACTCGGACCGACATGGTGGCGTTATTGTACAAACACTTCAACACTTCGACATACCGATAGTCAATACGGCATCGCTGGAGAGACTCGAGCACCGCCCATGTCTCGACCGAATCAAAGGCTTTCTCATAGTCCACAAACGCCAAACATAGTGGCAAGTTATATTCTTCGGTCTTCTGTATAACTTGGCGTAGCGTGTGGATGTGGTCTATGGTACTATAGCCTTTTCGGAAACCGGCTTGTTCGATAGGCTGGAAGTCATCGAACCTGCGATCGAGACGATTCGTGATGACCCTCGAAAACAGCTTATAAACATGGCTCAGAAGCGAGATGGGTCTGTAATTCTTCAGCAAGGTTTTGTCACCTTTCTTAAAGAACAGCACCACCACGCCTCTGTTCCATGCTTCTGGCGTTATACCTTCGAGTAAGACAGAATTAAAGAGCTTCTGAAGGACTCTGAGTACCGGTGTTCCACCCGCTTTCAGAAGCTCTGATGTGATTCCATCGTCCCCCGGCGCCTTGTTGTTCTTGAGCTGTTTCAGGGCCATCCTAATCTCGTACAGGCTGATGTCCGGGATATCTTCGGTATAGTGTCGGCTCAGCTTGGCTCTTGGGTCTTTGGCCGAGCTGCTCACAGGTTTAGCAACCGAAGTGTATAACTGTCCATAGAACCTTTCGATTTCCCCTAATACCTCGGCTTTGGTCGACGCTACACTACCATCTTCCCTCTTCAGCTTTGTCAGCTGGCTTTGCCCAATAGACATGTGTCTTGCAAACACTTTGGAGCCTTTGTTTTGCTCAATCGTCTCTTTAATACTGTTCGTATTAAAGGTACGTATGTCGTGCCGCAATGACTTCCAAATTTGTCTATTGAGCTGCCTATATGAGTCAGCGTCATCGGAACATTGTAGTTGTAACGAGCGTCGATCAGCCATGAGGTTACGGGTATGGTCGGATAATTTTTGAGGTCTATCTGTGCGCCGGCCAGGTCTAAAAAACTTAGAACCTACCGCATGGACAGTTTCCACTAACCTGTTATTAATCTCATCCACGGAAGCAAAATTCTCCAGGCAATCAAAGCGATTAGACAGCTCGAGTTGAAAGCTCTCGGGGTTTTGAATATGGGCATGGTTCGGTCGGAGCGTGGACTTCATTAGGCGGGACCTCTCAATTTTAACGTTAATATTCAATGTGCCTCTTACTATTCGGTGATCACTACCGGTTTTCACCCTGTGAATCACAGAGACATCATTGAATATTTGTCTCTTGGTGGTCATAATGAAGTCTATCTCATTTCTCGTAGAACCATCGGGGCTCATCCAGGTCCATTTCCTGTGAGGCGGCTTCTGAAAGAAAGAGTTCATCATAAAAAGTCCCTCTTTCTCCAGAAAGTCGGCCAGCCTCTGTCCCCTAGGGTTCCGTTGCCCACAGCCAAATTTCCCCACTTTCAACTCATCATCACTTCTCTTGCCCAACTTCGCGTTAAAGTCCCCCATAACAACAGTGAAGTGGGTCTCGGACGTATGTATGGCTCTACTAATGTCCTCATACATAACCTCCACTTCATCATCTGGGTGTGACGAGGTCGGTGCGTATACCTGAATGACCTTCAACGAATATCTCTTGGATATTCTGAGTATTAGGTATACAACCCTGCTCGAAACACTGTCGATGGTGATACTGTTGTTAATGAGGGACTTGTGGATGAGAAAGCCGACACCACCTTGGGACTGTTGGTCGCCCTCCCGGTAGTAGAGTAGGTTACCGGATTTCAGGGTTATCGTGTCCTCGCCCTCTCTACGGACTTCGGATAAACCCAAGACATCCCAACGTACCCTACCCATTTCTTCTTCCAGCTCAACAATCTTCTCATCAGTCCTCATGGTGCGTATGTTGTGTGTTACCAGGGCCAGTCGTCGTCGTTGGGGTTGGTAGCCGAGCGTCTGCCGGGGATTCTTAGCACCCCTGGCCCCGCCGTTACCATGACCGCTACCGTAGCCAGGAATAGCGGGGCTGCCGGGGACTGGGGGCCTGGTCCTTTTTGTATTCATCATTGAAGGGGGGGGATTGCCAATACTCGCCACGCTTGGCAGGCGGGTTGGCGAGCGCAGTCGGTGTTTTTATACTCAGAAGACGCTGCTGCCCGTCTTCTGGTTGATCCCTTAGCCGACTTCTACGGCACCCACGGGAAGAGAAGGGGGAGGTCTATTCTTAGGCCGGACCTCCACAGCCAATACATCATACATACAATACATCATGAATATTATTGTTTTTTTTTTTAAATAATAATAGGTCCAAAATACATGCTGTCCACCTGATTGTAAGCAGACTTTATAATTGGTATACTTTTCAAGTTGTGGTAAGTCAAAGTCACGTGATAATTAAGTCCTGTGCAAGTCCAATTAGTCTATACGATGTGAATGATTTATTGGTTTTCTCCTGCGTAACTTTGTTTTATTTTCGGAATAACGCCCATAGTTATACAAGATAGAGTGAACTAGTGCTGGAAACACACTAAACATTGAGTCACACGCAGCCGTAAGGGAGCCGTAAAAAGTAACGCGCACTCTAAACTGTCTACTTTCTTGAGACATAAACAAAATAGAGTCTTTTAATGCTCTCTTACAGCTGCGTTGTTTTACGAATACAGGTAAATTTTACTTATGAATTTTTTCAAAAATAAGGCAGAAAATCATCATCATCATCATCATTTCAGCCATAGGACGTCCACTGCTGGACATAGGCCTCCCCCATCGATCTCCAAAAGGCCCGGTTGGTAGCGGCCTGCATCCAGCGTTTCCCTGCGATGTCTTTTAGGTCGTCTGTCTATCTTGTGGATGGACGTGGTCCGTGGTCTCCATTCGAGAAACTTTCAGCCCCATCGGCCATCTGTTCTGCGTGCTATGTGTCCTGCCCACTGCCACTTCAACTTACTAATCTAATGCTAACCGAAGCAAGAAACTAACCGATGCAAGCTGACGGACGGACGGCCAGATTTGTTTTTCTATGTAGTTTTTTTAATTTTTTTTTTTTAGTTAGGATTTAATTTATTTTCTCTTCACATACTTTTTTCTGTTATTGTAAAATCTATGAGCAAAAATATATTAAAAAATGTGATACCTGCTATCGAATATTGTACCTATTAAAATTTATGTCGTATCGTGAAAAAAATATTTTTTTTGTCGACACATAAAATCATAAAGTTATATGATTATTTACGGGATATTTACCGTGGTAAGGTTGTGGAATGAGCTTCCGATATTTCGGCACAGTTACATGCACCATGTTCACGGGAAGACTGAAGAATGCGGGTGGTTGGAGAACAGTTAAAAAGTTAGGTGCAGACATAACGATCTACCCTCTTTCTTAGTCTTTTGCTACGGTTATCACTGGAACTCGAACTCGAACCTAAGTCCCGACAAAACACACTCACTGTATCACTGCGTATAGTATTTTGAACACATTTTGAACGCGTATTTTTATTTTTATTTTTGAGTCAACCTAGTACTGGATCCCACGCACTGGCGAGTTGAAAACCATCACCTCGATTGAAATTCTGACATTTCGAGATCTCAATAGTTTCCTTTACTAGCCTTGGTATGTAATGGCGTTCGGTGGACAGGATTTCAGGGTTGTGAAATTCGATCCAGTGGTTAGGACCTGCGTCCAGCAGATGCTCAACTATGGCAGATTTGTGTCTCTCGTTGTTTTAAGCATGTCCTTGCATCTCACTTCTGAAGGTTGAAAAACCTTTCCAAATTTCTATATTTACCACAATATAATATGTATAAGGGTTCTATTATTTACCAACCAATTTAAAGTCAATGTAAATTCTAATTTAATTAAATACATTTAACAGTTTTCGTCAGCTCATAGTGAAATCGTATCTAAGGAAGGCTTAATTGAAATTCTTAGAAAACTCAATCAAGGAGGATGCCGCTAACTAATTGGATCTCTAACTTTATTCGCAAAGGGTTTAGGTTCAAATTTAATAGCTGATGATTGTCAGGTTGTTATTATAATACTTATACATGTATCTATTTATAAGCTTTACAAAAATATATTGCGCCCTGTGATTTGACCAGAATAACCACTACATTTCAATTGTCCCGTATTTTCATACCAGACATAAAAAGCTGATGAAAATTGCCTTTCAGTGTGGAAATGCCGCCAGCTGGGTACGCTGCCAACTGGTAGTGGGCTTGAGCATTTGAATTATCTTTAGACCTTCAACGGTCTATCAGTCTAACTGTATTTGTAGTGTTAGTATTAGCTTGTATTATGTTTAGTTAATAAAGACATTGGCCCATTAAAACAAAAAAAAAAGCTGATATCAATATTTTTTATCTATGTTTCGTGATAACTCTATCCATTATTCAGTGATAATAGCTCAATGATTAGCGTATTTGAATATGCTAAGGGTAATTTATTTTATTGTCTTATAAAAAAGCTAACCATTACTAGAAACCAACACGGAAAACAAAATTGAAATGTGTTCTAATTGAAGCAAAATGACGAAGACATTTATTATGCTCCATACATTTAGTCGAGTGACAATGACCGTTGTGTATGTTATTAATAGCTTCGACCAAAATAAAATGAAAGGACGGGCTCAGAAGGAGCGCATTTTTGAAGTTTATAAAATGAGCGCTGGCGCTCACTTCGTTTCAGTCGGTCTCTAGCCGTAGGAAGTGGAACACGAGTCTATTGTTATATGATAACGAAACATCTGACAAAATTATGCCTTCGTGTGCTTTCCCGAAGTGTAAATACACAACAAAAACCGCCATATATTTTTTGTAACAAATGTACATGGTTATAATTAGGTGTTGAAGACAAGTATATGTCCGACGGTTTTGACTCGTTTTTGCTGAGCAAGTTCAATGATTATGACCCGTCCATATATTTTATTTTTGTCGAAGGTTAATAGCAGATTAATTTTCTTTACGCGATTTCAGGGTAGCTTCCATAATAAAAGTTGTTCATAACGATGAGTATAATGACCTTCTTTCGGCTTAGTACAGTCTTTATGCGTAACCCTGCAGAAACATTGAGTAGAAGAACTCTGGTTTCACTTAATAAGGCAAGCTTACGACTTACATTGTCTGCCATTTTGTCAGTACCTTTTAGAGAACACGGTTTAAGAATTTACTGGAAAGTCCCCTAATAAGTTAAGGGGAGCTGGCGGCGGTTTTATCAGAGGTGTGATTTTTTTTTTACATTTTCCATACCAGGATAAACTGTATGCTATAAGATACGTAAGCAGCAGACTACTTGTATTAAGAACTAAACTTGGTGATGAAGATTATTTTTTTAGGGTTCCATACACAAATCACAAATCACACACTGACACAATTCACTCGTGCCTAGTTATTTAAATTTTATTTCCGAAGCTTCGATAATTACATTGTAATATATTTGACCACTGTCTCTTAGACTACGCTAATGTAGGGTAGGGTAAGCAAACACACCTATCTCTCCAAGATCGATGTCGTCGTCAGATGTCTCAAAGTGCGTAAGTGAAGTAACAAGATTTTCGAGTCTCTTACATTTCTCCCTCACCACAATACGGCTTTCAGCTTCGCACATATTTCTCGTTGGTACACGAGTATAAAATATTACCCCGAATTCTGAGATATTTAATTTGACGCGTAAATGTGCAGACATAACAACTTTTGCTAAAATAAACTACATTTTACTACCCGCGTATTTCTAGTTATCAAAATGTCTTGCGAAAATAAGCATCTGTCATGTTCATTCGGATATACATAAATGTGACTACCCCGCATTTTTTTTACAATAATTCGTCAAACAAGTCTCTATCAAAGTGGAGCAAAGTTAGTCACAATCAAGTCCAAATCATACAAGATCTTAGAATAACTATATACAGAAACCAAGTACATTCGCAAAATTTAAGCCGTTCAAATGGAGCCATATATGACACCAAACAACGCTCGCGCGGTCAGTGCCCGCTGTAATAGTGTTCCGTGGTCAGTGCTCTTAGTCAGGTGATAGTGTTAGGAGCTCCCAAAAAAATAACTTAATTAATGCCGCATAATTTTTGCGTTTGTGTGCGTGACGAGGCAAGTAAACACAGCACACGTAGCGAATTTGCACCTTACGTTTTGAGAAGGCGTTGTTTGGAAACTTACCATCTGTGTGTCAGTAATCTAAGTACAAGATGTTGTTTTTTTTTTAACCTACTCCTCCCACTCCTTTTTTAAATATGAAGTATTATTGAAATAAACTATATTCATATATCAGCCATAATAAAGCACACAAACACACTATACCTACACACACTCACCAATTTTGCATTTTCTAAGTATTCAAGAACTAACTTAGGTATATTTTAACTAGAATTTTATAAAAGCCTTAGTTTTATATTCCTTGTTTCTATGGTTAATTTTGCCGTCAGAGGCACTCACAGTCTGCTTAAAATGTATATTTACTCTGTTCTAACTTTACCAAGATTATTTATTCATTTTAATATAAACCTTCGTGAAGCTCATCCAATATTTCAAGGAAGCTGCATACTGAAGTCTCTAGAGTCACCTACTTTCCCTAACTTATATGCAGAAACTTGTGGCGCAGTTAAATGAGGCGAAAACTTTAAAATGCTTTATGGCGTTTTGTGCGGAAGTAGGCGAGTTGGAGCTTATGGTCGCACTAGACCACTTTAGAAAGTAAACGTTTTGTGAATATGAAACTTTGTCCTCTGTTGGAGATGTACCTATGTGTGTCCAGTACAATTTTAGTGGCGGATCAGAATGGAATAGGGGGCCACAATTAGGGTGAGTTTCGACCCCAAAATATTATGTATCATATCGTCCCAAATTAAACAAATAATGTTCAAACACCGGCGCTAATTAGGGCACGTCCACACAGCTTGTTTATGTCCACAGCGAATCTCTTAAGAGCATGAAGTCAATTCTGTGTTAGCGTTAGAGTGTTTGTAATAGGGGTGGCTGCTTTCCAAAAATAATCGAATCACTGGAATATTTTTTACGATTAAATGAGAACTAACATTTTGACAAACAATTGATAATATCGGAAATCCAATAATACTCTAATTTGAATATTGAAGTAAACTCCAAATTTAAAAGTATTAGTAAGTTTTAAATTACATATATTTCTCTATATCAATAACTATATCTATACTATTTTAAATGTATTCTACTTCACCGTTCATACTTTATAAGGAATAACTATCTGCTAAAAACCTATTTTGGGCCTCAAAACTTTTACCCGTGCTGACGAATGATTTTTCTGGTGTAGGTAGGTACGTATTATGTAAACAATATATTGTGTACAGCTTCTGGCAATAACTTATTAATTAGCTCATGTTGTGTGTTTAGAATGAATTTAGGTGTTTTTTTTTATCCATTCGAATAAAAACGATTTTATGTGACATCACTAGGTATATAAATGTTTACAGTGCAAGTGTGCCGCGGCTTATTTTTAGAATCAAATGTTTGATCGGAGACGGTTCCATGTGTTGTCACAAGGATTATGAGTTCGGCCTTCGATTGTTGTAGGCTAAGAGCTAGCAAACCTTTTGTAGAAGGTGCTTTGTAGTCAAGGAGTTACAGAACAGCGAGGCTCGATGAGTGTTTTAATTACTGAAGGGCTTGGTATTCAACCTTAAGCTAAATCATAGTCAAAGATACACCACCTAATAAAACTTTGATTAATAATTGCACTTTTAGTAGGTAGATATCTTCTTCTTCTTATAATATACTAGCTTTTACCCGCGGCTTCGCCCGCGTAGTTTGAGGGAAAACAATAGGTTTCGTCATTAGGGTATCAATATTTTAGAATGAAGGATGTTCGTGTCAGTATATAAATTACCATATAACAATATGTAGGTACATGTTCAGCAGTGGACGTCTTCTGGATTATGATGATGATACAACACATCACTATTGTTGTCACTTCACATTTGACAGCTGACATTTGGGAAGTGTCATAAATGCCAAGCTATTTGGAAAATATTATAAATAATAGCTGAACCCGATTAAAGCCCGATTTACACTTCAATAAGTACAGTAGCGAGTTAACTTGCGTCATCGGCGAGTTAATTGAAACGGCAAAAGCGAGTTAAGTAGTAAGTTGTTGATTAAGTTGAATTGAATTGATCACGATCCTATTTTTTGGAGAGTCCAATGCAAAGTAGCCTCCTCTCTCGCGTCTCCCGCACCCCGCCAACTTAACTGGCCGGCGTGTAGACGGGCTTAGTACAGTCCATAAATTCGGAACGGCAACTTATGACTACTCACTCGCCTACGACTCGTTTGGATGCTACTTACAACTTTTTACTTATTACTTAACTGACTGATTTTTTTACTCGCTATTGTATTTGTTGAAGCGTAAATCGGGCATACGTAATAATCAAAGTGTTAACTGATTAATTTGTTGAATAATATTTTCTAAATCTATGTTTCTTTTCAGTTGTTTTATTTCACGCTTATTTCAATTCGACTAATAATACATTTAATTGTCTATGATTTCTCTTAACAACAGCGATGCTCTACCTCTGACGCTCTTAAGATTTTGAGAGGATTTAGAAGTGTACCCTCTAAATATCTTAAGAACGTCACTGTCATGTCTGTCTGTAAGCCGGACCTCTCGACCCTCTTCTTTCGTATTTACAGTGTTTATAGAATATTCTACAAAGTTTCTTATTTCATTAAGTTTACCTTTGAATTAATGCTAACGTATTATCTTTCTAGACAAAACTGACATCCTGTGTTCTCCGAAGTACAACATGAAGATTTTGGTGAGTAGTGCCTTCTACTAAGCGTGTTTTTTTTGTCTGGGTCTTGAATAATGTATCGTCGAAGACCCAGGTAATCTTCCTACCTTTGATTATGTGTATTAAGAACTCCCTACATGAAATAAATTACAAACTGAACCGATTTTTTTGGAGTAAACATTTGTATGTGCTAGTGTATAAAAAGCAGACATCTATGCATAGTTAGAGAATAAAAACCAGCCAAGTGCGAGTTGGGCTCGCGCACTGAGGGTACCGTGCCACCACAAAATACAATGAGGTCGCCCAAGTAACCGAATTACCAGTTATTATAATGTCTTTCAAAATAGACGAAGCTATTGCCACAGTTAATTATTTGGCTACAGGCGCTCGAGTATAACATAATTATAACTTGGTAATGAACAGACATTTTTCACCGACTCGCACTTGGCCATTATTTATTATTTGTCGTTATACTTTAAAGAGTGTTCTATATTCATACCAAGGTTGATGCTTGACCGTTTCTACATTAGAGCTAATACAAAAATACGTTTGTTTTATGGGAACCCTTTTGTTTTAATTTTGTTTGTGTTCCCCGATAGATACAATCTGGGTGTCTTTCAAATCACGAGTGAATCGGTTTCTTCTAGGCAAACGTGCTCCAACGTAAACCGCATCATCGCTTAACATCAGGCGAGTTGGCGATTAAGCGCAAGCCAATTTTTTATTTAAAAAAAAAACTGACTTTTTTTATTATTTCTTCGGTAATCTGCCGTAACATTACATATTTTGTGAACATTTTAACCGGCTATCTATTTCGGTTCGAAAGATACAGTCGTTAATAGGTAGGGTAGACGGACAGACAGACAGACATAACACCCCTCTGTTTGCGTCGGAGGCAAAAGGCAGGCAGGCTATACAAAACATAATTTAGAACACGTGCAAAGCCTGGGCGGGTCGCTAGTTATTATGAATTCCCACAACAACAGGAAAGAAAATAATAAGACCATAAAGAGACGATATAATGGAATGTGTTTAATGGCAGTCGGTAGCCTGTCTGTCAGAATAGACGTGTTGTTCGCAATCGAACAAAACAATCTACCTTTAAATAAGGTGGAAAAGATATTACGTTAAACAATAAACATTTTCTTTATTTCCTTTTTGGATATGTTTCGAATATTTCTGTTGCTTTTCATCTAGGTATTTGACAGATTTTATAAAACCACCTAATGGGAGTGATGGGAGTGCGAGAGCTACTGCATCGTCACACCGAGAAAGAACAACAGAATCTGTGGGAAAAGAAAGATGACTGTAAGCATGCTAAAGCAGCTTTCCCAATTCTTGACAGGAAGATCACCAACAACCTAATGAAGTTGCCACGATAGGACCTTCGCCTGATAGTAGGCCTTAAAACCGGTCATTGCAACTTCAATAATCACTTGTATAAGCTGGGAGCATGTGCTTTGGCAATCTGAAGCCACAGAAGAAACTAGAATCGCTACCGGGTTGCATGAGGCACCATTGTCTTCTTCATCCACATCACCACATTTTTCATGCCACTGGAGCAACTAATCCAGCGCCCCAGAGCCTCACTCCGATATTTCAAGGAGTTGGGTTGGCTCGAGTTGGGGGAGTTTTATGAATCCCTTTGTAATCAGTTTGACTGAAATAATTAGTTATCCTACCCATATTCAGTTGAAAACGGCAAGTGCTTCTCCCCATTTCTCGATGGCCTCACTCGAGATGTGTTTGGGTTACGTTAAAAGATCCAAAGTAGATCGTCGGTGGAGTATTTAAAGGTCAGCAACATATCTGTGATGCCCCTGGTTTTACAGATCCATAAGTGACGGTGGTCGCTTACCATCAGGTGGCCCGTTAGCTTGTTTGCTACCTATGTCATAAAAAAACTACAGTGATACTACTACAGTGCCCGCCAATGATTTCTGATTCGTCCGTTGGCCCGACTGTTAAAAAGGTTGAACAGCCTTGTTCTAGAACAATATTTATTCAATTTTAGATCACGTCCCTGTAATCTCTAACACTTGGGACATTCTACCTACACCACCAACAAGCAATTAGATACAATTTTAAAAGTAAATAGATATTATATCTAATTAGATATAATGCTAAATGCAACTAGATAATAATGTTCATTATATTTGTTTATTTCTTAGAAGACAAAGGAATCTCCATAACTGATGTAACATCTGTGTTGGACACAAAATAAATAATAATACAAGTAGCATGAGAAGTTTCTGGAACCACGAGGGGTTCATATAACTTGCTTTTATTTAATTAAGCTCAAACGTTACTTGAGCACTTCGTTTTGAATCAAATTATGCAATCGCTGGAACAGCCTGTTCTCAAAGTGGAGACACGCCTCCCATGGGTGGCCTAGAGACAAGTGAGGGAGGCGCAGGTTACCTGTATAGAAAACTTATTATTGGGCTAACATGTTAAATGAAAACGTAATTAAATTTGTTGTTTATTTCCAAAGTAGGTATACTACAAAATGGAGGAATGTTGTGATGATTTTTATTGTAAAAGATTTGGAACGAACTGCGCTCCGTGGTTTCTCCCGCGGAGTTTACTCCTTATAACATCAGCTATCTGCTAGAGAAAGTCCTGTTAAAAGCTGTTCAGCACATACATACACACATCGACTTTTATATAGATAGATACCTAGATAGAAACCAGGATACGCGTGCATTTTTATTAGCAATTACATTGCTCGATTTCTTTGCAGCGACTGTAGCAATGGTTGCAGACGTTATTTTTGCATTCATTCTCGCTTGGCGCACTGGGCGCTGCAGTGTTGTCGTGGGTGCTTCGTTTGGTTCAGTTCGATTCGTGGCGGTTAGTGAAGTGGTACCCACATTTTCCAATCTCATGAGATTGATCGTCTCAACAAGACTCAAGATTAACGTGTTCTGCTCACCGAGCTTCGTCTCCACCGTACTGATCTTCTGTGCCATCAGCACTATTGTGTTCTGAAGATCACGTACCACACTTTCAACAACTTTTAGTGTCGTTTTTAAATTTAAAATAAATAAATTTGCATAGCACCACTGTCACGCTCGACGGACTGAGCCGAACTTTTGATAAATTGAACGATAAATTGAACTGATTTTGATAAATACAGGTATTTGGCCTCTCCTGTTAAGTTTTGACAATCTGTGTTAGGAGAGACCGCTTGGAGGTGACCTTTGCCCACCAGTGGGACAATAAAGAAAACCAAGTCTAAAATACAAGTGATTTATTCTGGACATCATTTTGATATGTACTTATAATTATGGTAACCAACTTGCTCCTTATTCTTCAAAAGGAAGTGAAGAAACTTAATTAAAAGCTAATTTTAATTTACGTATTAACTATTTATTATAGAGACTTCGAAGGACAGTTTTCACGAGTGTTTTCCGCCTTCAACAAATTTGGGGAAGCCAATTAAATTTAAATTAGATTTTTCTTGTCATAATAGAAGCTTTTATATTTCCTTCGATCATTTATAATAACGCACAACGGTCTTTCTTCGTCGTTTTTCTTCCATTGATTTCTTTCTTAGAAATTATTGTCAATTTTCATTGATTACAATGATAACGGTAAACAACGACAGAAAGCCGGCTTGTTGGCTTCTATATGAGTGTACATAAAACAGGGTTCTAGTAGCGAAATAATAATTTAAAACCAACTGAAATTCTGACAAGATTTAGGAGAAAAAAATTAAAAAAAAAAATGAAAGAAAATAAAGAAAAGAAAGAAAAGAAAGAAAAAGAAAAGAGAAAGAAAGAAAGAAAGAAAGAAAGAAAGAAAGAAAGAAAGAAAGAAAGAAAGAAAGAAAGAAAGAAAGAAAGAAAGAAAGAAAGAAATTAAAGAAAGAAAAGTCAAAGTTTAATTAAGTAACTGTTCATTTTACCTATACAGTTTTCATTTTTCCCCATCCTAATTTAAAACCTGTTCTACACCCATGGGTACCGCCATGGCATGACCAGGTTAGCACGATTGCAATGGCAAGCGACAACTTTCGTAATCAGCACAGTCTCGCACAGGTCCAGTATGTTCCTATATGAAATCACTAACGGTAATATACCAATAACTCGATTGTGCGCAACTTGGCTCCCGTTATTAGTTTTGTAACTACGTCAGGGAGCAAACTTGGCTCGCGCCCGCGGCCAACCTAAATGACTTATCTGACTTATTTAAGTTTAAAGTTATATAGTTGAGCGTGATATTGTGTAGAGCGTGAGTATCCTTACGGAGGACGTGATTGTAGTATTTGTAGTGCTTTGTGCACAAAATAAATGTTTTTTTTTGTTTTTTCTTTCTTTCTTTCTTTCAATTATCAATACTCAATGTGTTTATTGTGACATATGTATGCATGCAAACCTTAAATAACATGGTTTTACATCTTAAAATAACAAGTAGTACATATGACCCTGTTAGGGTGTGGCAACAGAAAGAACGGAACGGTCTATTTGTACATCGTCTAAATTATCCTTGAAAAATTCGTCCAGGGTGTAGTAACATTTGGATTCCAAGAAATTTTTGAGAACATTAATGAAGCTGTTTTCTTTCTCTATGTCTTTTATTTTATTTGGTAGTTTATTGAATATTTTTACAGCCATAGATGTAGGGCCAGAACTATGAATTACTGGATTAGATTTCGGTTCAATAAGTTTATGTCTATATTGTGATCTGATTTTACGCGGCTTGTCGATTGCTCTTTTAAATAAGTCGGGGTATTTTTTACGAATTTGCTAATTTCTAATATATATATCAGGGATGTAACGGATGTAGTTTTATCGGAACCGAAGGCGGAGTCGGAGTTTTTAAATTAGCTTTATCGGAGTCGGAATCGCAGTCGGAGGCAGGATCAGAAGTGGCATGAGAGATTTTTTTTATTTAAAGACATATAAAACATTATATAGTCAAATTTTAAAGTTAAGTTAAATGTTAAAGTTTAAAAAACAAACAATGAAAAAAAATTGGCATATTTCCAAATAAACAAGCCGCCGCCGCCGCTATGTTATGCTTCGACCTCCGATTAAAACCTTCGATTTAAAAGTGTCGGAGCCGAAGGTGTAATAATAATCGGAAGTTCCGACTTAACGGAACCGGAGTCGAAGCTCCGTAACATCCCTGATGTATATTGATGTCAAAGATAGGATTTATTAAATTTTACGGAGTAAGATTAATGGAAGTTTGTAATAGTAATGCCAGTGTATTTTATGTTGGCCAGAATACAGATATATTTTTTATGAGCAATGAAAAGTACTTTCGTGTTTACGCTGTTTCACCATAATGTTTCTTTCTTTCTTTCTTTCTTGATAAACATTTTAAAAATATTTGGGGAAATCATTACGAAACTAAGAAACAACACCGTGACATTTTGATAAACAAGTATATTGATGTTTCTTTTAAGCCCCTGATAAAATAACTGATAATATTAAAATGGGTGAACAGATTTTCATGGATCACAGCTAAGAACACTTTTGATCTAGTCACATTTCAAACATAACAAAAAACTAAATCAATATAGGTTCAGTCGTTTGGAAACCACACAAAGACACACAAATACACATCTATACTTCTATACTAATATTATAAAGAGGAAAGATTTGTATGTAAGTATGTTTGCAACGAATTGGCTCAAAAAGTACTGGACCGATTTAAAAAAGAAACCGTTAGGAAGCTACACTATCCCCGGGTGACACAGGCTTTTATCTATACCCGTGCGAAGCTGGGGCGGACCGCTAGTCTAATATATATGTTAATACGGACATTGTAGTTTTTGAAACGTCAGGAATAAAATATTATAAAATACACGCGATAAAATTCGTTAAAAGCGTTCAATTTCAATGTACTAAACTCTAATAATTTAATATTATAGAAATAATTTGGTGTGAAACAAACAAAACAAACTTGGAGCGTTGTTTGTAATTTCGTAGATTGAGTAGGTACTAGACTTTACTTATTTGTAACAGCTTTTATAGTTTTATTAATTACTGAACAAATTATTAATTAAAATAAACAATACTCGTAAATATGAACTAAAATTGAATCCTAAAACTATCTAGGTACCTATTTATAAATAAATATACAGAAAACTAAACTAAAAAAATAGACCGCTGCCTGCATGTCATCATCATCAGCCATTAAACGTCCACTGCTGAACTAAGGCCTCCCTCTTAGAGAAGGGTGTTGCCATAATCTCTACGCTTGGCAGGCGGCTTGTGGATTGCAGCACGTTCACCGTGTACTAATAGGATGCTGCTGCCCATCCTCTGGTGGTTCTGGTCGCAGTTTTAGGACATACTCGGCTCCCTCGTGTATCGTTCCCAAAACGCTGGCCTTATTGCCGCGTTGGTTTGCAATACTATAATGTACACCTTATTATATTTGATGTTTCATCATCATCATCATTTCAGCCATAGGACGTCCACTGCTGGCCTCCCCCATCGATCTCCAGAAGGGCCGGTTGGAAGCGGCCTGCATCCAGCGTTTCCCTGCGGTCTCTTTTAGGTCGTCTGTCCATCTTGTGGGTGGACGTCCTACGCTGCGCTTACCGGTAGCTTGATCTTTGGTAGGAGATAAAGTAAACAATTAATTAACTAAAATATAGAAACACTGCTTCAAATGGAACATGGTTTAGTATTCACAAACGCCATGTCTCACCCATAGCTTACCATAAACTTAGATCAATCATCCTCATGATGTATTAAACTTTAAGCTGGGTCCACCGAATAAGCTCCTTAATCCTCCATGCGCCCGTTCTTAGTCACAGATACTTAACTATGTACTTAGCTATATTATCCGCCATCTGCTCGCAGGACTGTCACTTGAAACTTGTCAAATATTTATGGTTAACCCACAGACCTATATAAGGATATAAACACCGCGAGCATGTCAAGTTATACGACTACCCTGCGTGCTTCTTGTATTAGTATGGGTGTTGTTAGTTTTGTTGTCCTTGATGGTTAGAACATAATATTAATTAAATAGTTATATCATTATTATAATCAATCAATCAATCAAGTCTTGCAACTGAATTTTAAAACCGTTATCCCGAACCGATTAAGCTGACATGTTTAGTTTGAATGACCTCATTCTAAATACAATATGGCGGAACAGTAATTTTTATGCACCCCTATGGTATGGGTATCAAATTAAATGGTTTGCAGAGAAGAATACGAAATATAAAATGTCGTTACATTAAATTCAATATGGCGGACTCCCCAAGATGGCGGACAAAATTTCCTTATCTACCATCATGATTATGGTTTTTCAGATAAAAATACAAAAAAACTTGTGTAAAAAAGTTTTTTTAATTATTTTTTATTATATAATTAATTATTTTAATTTTTTGTACGTTCTATGACGTCACTAGAGCAATCAAGTGGTATTGAAATGAAGCACTTGTAAAGGATTTTATTGCATGTCTTATAATTCCTGACGTTTCGAACACTTTGCAATGTCCGTGGCCCGTGGTAGACCACGTGTGGAAATCAGTAGTAGTTGAATTTTATTCGCACAACCCAACTGCTTTCGAAGAATTTTAACAGTTTACGACGCAATTTGGCGTGCTACTGCCAAGACGATAAAGTCAAACTGTACAATAAGGCGTACTCACGGTACAGTAATACAAGGAAAAAGGAAAGTGAACTTGCGGGGTCTGCTATTGTAAAGTTCTGTGATGAAACCCGTTCGTAACTGCAAAATAACAAAAAGGACTCGTGTGTCTGTGGTTATCTCAACATTTCCATTCTCTTTGGTGCTCGTTTCGTCTTTGCTCTTTATTGTTTTATTAAAGTTAATTCAGTGTGTTTTTGTAACTACTTCAAGGGTTATAGTACCAACTATTAGTCTTCATCATCATCATTTCAGCCGTAGGACGTCCACTGCTGGACTTAGCCCCCCATCGATCTCCAAAAGGGCTGGTTGGAAGCGGTCTGCATCCAGCGCATCCCTGCGGTCTCTTTTAGGTCGTCTGTTCATCTTGTAGGTGGACGTCCTACGCACTAGTGTGTGTTGCCAGTAATGACATACGGCATTGAAATGTGTTCTCTCATTATGGGTCTTATAAGCAAGCTCAAACTCGCACCACGAACTACGGAGAGGGCTACTATTAACGAGTATAAATATTTAAATTTCTATTTAACTATTTAACTTATTCTGAGCCTTTAATTCAATTTAAGAACGTTAGTAATAAACCCACTTGCACGACTGATTTAAATCTGGATTTAACGAAATTCAAATGTCAAATAGTTTGGAAAATTTTGTCAAGTCTAGATTTAGAGCAAATTTAATTTGCTGTTCAAGCCGGCCTTAAGGTCAGATTGCAGGCATTGTAAATCTGCTTAAATTAAGAAATTTTCGATTAGAGAAAAGAAACTAAAACCAAATAAATAAAATAAATAAATAAATATTCGGGACATTTTTTCACACACGGTCATCTGACCCCAAACTAAGCAAAGCTTGTGATATGGCTGCCAGAGACTGATATACATACATATATAGTTTTAAATACATACTTAAATAGATAGAAACAACCAGATATAGAACAAACACAAATGTTCATCACATAAATGTTTGTCCTAGGCGGGAATCGAACCCACGCCCCCAAGCTCAGAAGGCAGGTTCGCTACCAACTGGACCAACGGGGTATGTATATCAGTCTCTGGCAGCCATATCACAAGCTTTGCTTAGTTTGGGGTCAGATGACCGTGTGTGAAAATGTCCCGAATATTTATTTTATTATTTATAGTTTGTTATCATGTCGTGTAGACATATTGAGGAATATAGTTTAGTTCGGAATTGTATACTCTGTTAGTTTTAAAATTAATAAGACTATAGTATTTAATTTCATGTGCTAATAAACTGAACTTGGGTGCTATATTTAGTGTCATGTGAGAGCGCGCACGAACCTTAATAGTTTATTGACATGTAACATAGGTGTTATTAATAAATATTTGTATTTGTATTTGAACAACCGGCACCGCTTTATGGTTGATATTCAGAAACAGAAAACCCATATGAAGCGCTTTAATTCCACATTCATTGTGCGCACTGCTAGTCTGTGGAATGCCTGAATAGGTGATTCCGATAGTTACAATCTGGGTGTCTTCAAGTCGAGAGTGAATCGGTTTCTTCTAGCAATCGTGCTCCATCGTAGACCGCATCATCGCTTAATAGGTGAGTTGGCGGTCAAAAGCAAGCCTATTATAAAATCTATATAATTATATTAAAATGAATCCCTATTTACCTCGGTCACGCCATAACTTGAGAACTACTTTACCGATTTCATTCGTCTTTTTTTTAAAGTTTTCTAATACTTTGTAGAAGCCCTGCCATTTTTCAAGATCAAGTGAGGGTAGGAGAACAAAACACCCGCTCTTCTCGCCGGACTCACCCGCAGTTTTCAGTCAGCTCGTGACCACGGCCATTGTAACATGGTCGAAACGTCGAGCGAAAGGTACATATTTTTTACCTAAATTAAATAATACGTGATAAGTCCCGATAAACGTTTAAAACTTTGTAGAAGGTTCTTACGGAAAGAAAAATTAAGAAAATTGAGCAGAAAATTGGAAAATTTCAGAAAAATTAACGACGATCTTACCTCGCTTATGAAACCGCGTGGCGCAGCTAGGAAATAAATAAAAGTACTGTTATTAATTGTTCTATGAAATACGGGCATTAAGTATACAAAGCGGAACTTAATTCTCGCCCTTACAAACAAGCAAAACGTAACAATAAGCTTATTATTCATATCGCACGCTTCTAAAGCCACCCCACGGAAGTGATATGCTATCAAATCCACCATTACGCCCCCATTAGAATAACAATCGGTGTCATTTCCCAAAGGTAACCTCTTATAAGGGCAGGAACACAATGTAGCCGAGCGGAGAGATGAAAATGTAGGAGGTGAAATGAAACCGAGATGTGAGCGCTTGCTGATGTGAAAAGGGTTGGCACATTGAAACAATAAAAATGTGGTGTCTCTCCTTTCTTTATTTATTTTTGAACGAAGTTATTTTAAACTGAATAGACACAGCCATGGGCTACAAAGATAAGGTTTACTTTGACGATATACCATCACTCACTAATCATTAGTAGCGCGTTTGGATTTAGTTACGCTATTTTGGAGTAAAAATAACATTATTTTATTGTTTTGTATAACAATATTGTATGTAATAATACAAAAATTTACAACATTCAAATTTATTGCAAACACAATACTCATAAATTTCGTAGTAATTTTCAAACCAGCGTAAATCTTGTCACAAGAAAACGACGGAAAAATATACAAATTGTCCATGACAATAAAGAAGTTAAAAGAAGATCAGTAAAACAATTTTGCCACTTGATTTGTTTATTTCACTTTATCCATTAACAAAAATGTGGACGAGGTTTTGGCACAAAAATGGAAAAAAACCCTCTCATGCCATTTTTTCCTTAAACTTGTGTATTTTCAAGTGTTCATGTGAAATAATGGTGGATTAATATTTATTATGTGAGTGTGGGAAAGACACAACGAGTAGAAAGTTCCAAAGCAGTTTCCAAAATTTCATAGAAGCATCTAGTGAAGCCATTTTACTAAGTCGTGGCTTTTAGTTGACCGTGACTTACTTCTGACTATGACTTGATTGACGATATCTAATAAAATATTTCAATACTTAACACAGGCTAAAGCATAAAGCATGCGACTCTACAATCCTTTCAAGAATACAGAATTTGACACTTTGTTAGGACACTACAAAATAATGCTTTGTAACAAAATGTACTGACTTTAGCAAGGATAGAGCTAAGAAAAGTAACTTTTCAGCAGTCTCCGAATGAAAAGGCGATTTGATTTAAATATTTCCGTCGTATCCAGCCACCGAGCACTAAAAGAATTCTACCCACGCTCATTGGAGACTTTCGGCACTAGCTCTGATTAATTCATCACATTTTCTCCTCTCCTCTCCAGTATACACCCAGCCTAAAACAGTGTCAAAACACACGTCAGCATGTATTATTCGACCTCACACAGCGTTCAGCGTCGCATTTTTCTTCTCCCAAATGGGTCCAGGAGGTACGACATACCCCTCCCTCTACTATACCCCTCTTTTACTCCTCCTTTATGGTTCGGTATATTTATATTTCAGTTATTGGATTACAGTGGCGTTTTTAGGTCATCGTATTTGTTTTGTTTGCAAGATTGAATAAAGTCTTGTAACTTTGGGTGACACGAGTGATTTTTCGCTTCGAAGTTTGTCGTTTTGATCTGTTTTATCCCGTGGGGGTTTAGCAAAATGTGGGTTCCTGCTAGTTTGACAGTTTTATTGTTTCATATTCAGGTGATACTTTTTTTTTACCGACTTCAAGAAAAGATGAAGTTTCTCAATTCGGCCCGTATTTTTATAACCCACGAAATATAAAATCAATATGGGTTTTCAATATATACGTAGGTATATGTTAAATGTTTTTTTAATAACAGAAAAAAGTATTGTAAGACGAAAAAACCCTTTCTTAGGGGTTAGCGATTATTACGCGTTGCAAATAATGTAAAATATACGCGATAATGTCCGTGTTGGGTCACGAGGGGCAGTATGACGGGCCCAGAAGAAGCGTATTTTTGAAGATTACAAAATGAGCGCCGGCGCTCACTTCGTTTCAGTCACTCTCTAGCCGTAGGAAGTGCAACACGAGTCTATTGTTACATGATAACAAAACATCTGACAAAATTATGCCTTCGTGTGCTTTCCCGAATTGTAAATACACAACAAAAACCGCTATCAATTTTGTAACAAATGTACATGGTTATAATTAGATGTTGAAGTATATGTCCGACGGTTTTGACTCGTTTTTACTGAGCAAGTTCAATGGTTATGGCCCGTCCAAACATTTTATTTTGGTCGAAGGGCAGTATAACAATTACAGGGCCATAGCAGAACAATGCCTTGAAAACACTGGTACTTATAGAGTACGAGTACGCTGAATATGAACTACTTTTATCCCGGATAAATTCATGATTCCTGTAAGATAGCTGGAGAAACTGCATGGTGCTTGTTTTGAATAAAGAGATCATAAACTCCGATATTCGTATTTGTATAAAGCGCTAGGAAACTTTACTCTCTCCAGTATTGAGTCAAAAGGAACTCGAAACCTATAAAAAGACGCAGAGTGTGAATGTTCGGACAAATGTTTCAGAACTAGACTGAGAAGTCAGCATTGGACATTCACTACCCTCTTTTTGAATTGCCATTTTGCTCTATTTTAGGGGTCCGTACCCAAACGGTAAAAACGGGACCCTATTACTAAGCCTACGATGTCTGTCCGTCCATCTGTCCTACCTATTAACGGCTGTATCTTTCGAACCGTAATAGATAGCCAGTTGAAATTTTCACAGAATATGTAATGTTACGGCTTATTAACTAAGAAATTATAATTGTTGTATGGGGCACCCCCTTTAGTTTTAACTTTTTGACTTTTTTATTATTTCTTAGTTAATCCGCCGTAACGTTACATATTCTGTGAAAATTTCAACTGGCTATCTATTACGGTTCTAAAGATATAGCTGTTAATAGGTAAGACAGACGGACAGACACAGATATCGTAGGCTTAGTAATAGGGTCCCGTTTTTTCCTTTGGTTTCGGAACCCTAAAAAGATCATCCGTATTTCACATGTCTGGTACATCTAAAACGCATAATTATACTTTTTAAACTTTTAAAATTGAGATCTACGTATACTAAAACTGTAATTTTGCAAAGTCACAAAGTGTGTACAACTATAGAAGTTAGAAGGTTTTAAATAACTAATACGAATGGACAGATCTCGTAGACAGAGGCACGGACAGAACAAACTTAAGTCCCTTGTTACTAAGGAACCCTAAAAAAATTATGTTAGGAATTTGAAACCGGGTCTCTTATTTTAAATTGATGGATGATAAGTAGATTGAAAAGAATGCGCTACTAAATCTTTCCTCAAACGGTTCCGAAATGTTCTGAATGAGGCTGGAAATGTTCCGGCCCGACGCCTATGTTCCAACTGGATGCCCGAATGTTCTGAACCGTTGCTCGATGCCTCCAAATTCCCTGCTCAAATTGATATCGGCGTCGTAAAAACAGAATCACTAAACTGTTCGCAGACATTGAATAAATTTGCATATCGGGAAAGAAACAGGTGCCACAGTGCAACGAGGGGCGGTAAAGTTACTTGCAAAAATATCCATGCTGTAAAATACCTTTTAGGGCAATAAAAAATCTTTGTTCTATAATATTTTTTTTTGCGGTTTTTGCCTATATAAAACTAGTTCTTCTTTTTATGTTCCTTTGTGGTGACAATAAAGTGTTTAGTAGCTGTTTTTTTGTTCTCTTTATGGTATATATAACATCCTTGATTGTCAGAGAGCTAAAAAAAACGTTTTTGTCTAGTTCGGGACCCCAAGCACGAACGCGACCATATCTGGCCTGTTTTGATTTGCCCCTAGTGCGTATTTACGATAAGTAGAGGAAAACCAATAAACTTTGAAAAACACGTTTTTAACCCCTTCATTTCAATTGTTTGTTATTATTATCCACTATAATAACAAGTAATATTATGTAAGCATTTAAACCAGCTGCTATGGTTCAAAAGTACAGCTCTTTAAAGGTAGGTCTGACAAGTGGACAGATAGACGGGCGGCGTAGGGTTAGTAATAAGGTTTTTAGGGTATCCTTTGATTGCGCAAATTTTAAATTAAACATTTCAAACCATAACCTTCTGTATTACGTTTTAGCCAAAAAGTGATTTATGTTTTCCCAAACACTTCTAACCACAAAGATTCTCTTATCAAACGTTTTTTGTTGCACTTGTAAGTAGCGCCCCATAATTTTATAACAATCTAGCCTAATGCTAGGCTAATAAGTAATTTGATTCTAACTTAACTTCTAAGTATGATATTTTAAACTTTGATATTTTAAACAAGGGTTAAGAAAGAAAAGTTGTCCTACTACAATATCTCCACTAGGGCAGTGCGCAGGGACTGTGATTCCTCCAATTCATTATGCATTCCGTCGCCGATGACGGCGCGTTTCTGGCTGAACCTGAAAAACTGAGCGACACGCGAAAGGGTCGAAAACAACATCGATGTTTTGTATGTTATTTATGCAACATTATTCTTGCTAGAGCTGCTTATGCAATAGAACTGTTGGCGTATTACTATAGTTACCAAGTTACATTTTCGCAGAAGTTTTAGTTCATCATCATCATCATCAGCCGGAAGAGTGCTGAACATAGGCATCCCCCTTTAACCTCCACACTGAACGACAGCCTGCCTTTTGCATCCACTGGATGCCAGCAACTCTCACAATGTCGTCGGTCCATCTAGTGGGAGGCCTACCTACGCTGCGTCTTCCGGTTCGTGGTCTCCACTCAAGAACCTTTCTTCCACATCGGTTATCGGTTCTTCGAGCGATGTGGCCTGCCCATTGCCACTTCAACTTGCAAATGTACAGCTATGTCGGTGACTCTGGTCAGAAGTTTTAGTTGGCTTGCGCTAAACTTTTAAGAATTTCTTAATCGGGATATTTTTATATATTATACTTGTTTTTTCTTTATAAACAAAAATGCTAAACACACCAATGTTGCAATGTTAAAGTTTGTGCAAAGGTGTATAAGTGAGTTAAAAAAAACAATCGTCATTTGGTAAAGTCAGTTGCTGATCAAATCAGATGATCGTATATCTCTATCTCTACATAGTATAAATTGAAGTCGCTTTCCGCATCTGTCTGTCTGTCTGTCTGGCCGCTAACTCCTCCTAAACCACGCAACGGATTTTGATGCGGTTTTCAAGGAAGGTTTATATATATAACTAGCGACCCGCCCCGGCTTCGCACGTAAATTACACCCGTGCGAAGCCGAGCGGGCAGGTCGCTAGTTGAAAAAATATTTACCTAATTTATTATAAGCTCAAATTAGGTACCAATCGAACAAATTTTTAATATAGATGTCAATATATCTAGGACCCCTTTGGTTTGATCCTATGCTTACCAAACAAAATTATCAGAACTAGTTTTGAATTAGTTTAGTTAGAATTAGTTTTGCTTGTAACTTTTTTTTACAGTTATAAATAACCACCTTGTTTCGCTGTTTGCATTTTAATCTACTTACCAGTTTTTCCGAGACCAACATTTTAGTTTGTCTAATATTGTGTCAATACCACCCCATGTGGTGCAGGTGTTCAGTTTTATTGTCATGGGATTTCCCCGGTCCAATAATGAGCCCAATCTAACTAGGCTAAACATATAGACTGTACTAAGCCGAAAGAAGATCATAATACTTATCATTATGGACAACTTTTACAAAGAGACCAAACCTGAAATCGCGAGAAAAAAACAGCTGTTCCATACATTTTGTCGAGTGTCAATGACCGTTTTATATGGAACAGCTGTATTCAGAGTTGCTCCAATAGTAAAAGTGTTTTATGATGATGGGTACTATGGACCACTTTCGGCTGAGTACTACTTTTCCGCGTAACCCTGTATATACAGTGTTATATACATGAGCACACATATCTTATAAAACCTATCTATCACAAGTCGCCATTGACAAGGCGCTTCAACCGGATGTAGCTGCTTGGTGTGCTGCTTGCTATTTTATTGGCGTATTCGTGTCAATAGGGCTTGATTGTATTTTTGAAGAGTCGTCAAGACGTCAAAGAAGTTACTGGGGCGGAAGAAGTGCGTTAACGCGATTTATTTAAAGGAAAAAAATCGCTTTTCCCGTTGTCTTATTTCACGAATGAATGATTAGTCTGAATGTCAAAAATTTTCCGAATTCTCTTTCCTTTTGCAAAGCTGCTCTTAAGACATGGCGCAAGTAATTCTTCATTTTTATTATTTCTCTGCATTTAATTTCAACGTCGTACTCTTTACTATATTTAGGAGTCTGTAAAATAATTATGCAGATTTTTGCGCAGTTCCAAGATTGATCCCACAGTGAAAATTTTAGTAAAATTATTTGTTTTATGCACATATCAGTTTTCTTTTCTAGATAATACTTATACTTACGGGCCATTTCTTGTAAGATCTCTATTTGAGAATATCTTGAGACAATCTGACAATTAACAAAAAAAATCTTCAACCAATTATCAAAATAAAAACTTACTAATGTAGGTATTAAAATGTTCTATTCTATTATATCTATTCTATTATATCTATTCTATTATATCTATTCTAGATCAAAGTTAATATCTTAACTAAATTATGACATTGCTATTAACTTTAATGTTCCACACAAAGTGATTCTCAGAATTAACATCTAAGTTGCTCTAATAATTATGAAGTAAGTAATATTGTTTCTAAGGAAGCTCTATATTCTGATAATTCATACATTAGCGTGAATAATTGAAATGCCTGTAAAGATATGATGGAAGAATGTAATTATTAACGAACCTCCTGGATGGTTTATTAGTAGATTATACAATAAGTGAAAAAAAAGGGAATTTAATAATACTATTTTGGATCCCGAGCGCAGCGAAGGATTCTTGAGGAGAATCCTGAGCGGAGCGAGGGATATATTATACAAAGACCGAGATGATTTTTTTCACGAGTTTTTTTCTCTACTTTTTACCATTGCCTGCGAAAAAATTAATAATAGTATGGTATTTATATTTATCACATTTTATTATATAATCAGTAGAACAAAGAATAATTATGTTTCCGGAGTCAGTGTTTCATTTCCGTTACTGGAAGAACTAATTTTACTAATCGACATGAAAAAAGGACTGAACAAGAAAGGAAAGGAACATCTGACCAACAGGATTGGACTTGGAAAAAGTTTTCAATTCAAACCGTATTTTTATATCATAAAAGATATGATAACAGAACATAAACTAACTAAAATTAGCGGGGCGTGACTAAAATGGTGCTGATAATCTTCGAACAGCTGAATTTATTTCTATGAATCATAGCTTACACTCTGTGAATCATAGAACACACTCGATCAAGTCAGTTTTCAAAAAAACCAATGCTAAACCAATATCGGTTCAGCCATTTGGGAGCTACGCTGCCACAGACAGACGCTAAACTTACAATACCCATTTTTTTGCGTCGATGGTTAAAAAGTTCAATCCACC
The DNA here is from genome assembly GCA_914767915.1 of Agriopis aurantiaria. Taxonomy (NCBI): domain Eukaryota; kingdom Metazoa; phylum Arthropoda; class Insecta; order Lepidoptera; family Geometridae; genus Agriopis; species Agriopis aurantiaria. The sequence continues at coordinate 845,307 of OU611994.1, read as the reverse complement.
TATTTTACTTATACCTACTTACCAATCTAAATACTTTATTATGCACAACTTAAAAAAACCGGACAAGTACGAGTAGGACTCGTGCTCTGAGGGTTCCGTTAGACGGAACCCTCAGAGCGTAAGACCAAAAATAAACTAACTGAAGTTAAAATATTGAGAGACAAACTTAAGTTTGTAGTTGACAATAAGGTTCTTCCATACATTCCAATTACAACATGTAAGTTAGTAATTGCAAAATAATTATTTTTAAATGATATAACTTCAAATTTATAACTTTCGGATTTATTCCTATATATGTACCTACTATGTATGAGACCTTGCCTCTTGCCAAATTTCATGATTCTAAGTCATAGGTCAACGGAAAGTACCCTATAGGTTTTGATTCCCCTGTGAAATCGCAAAATATGCGACATAAACGTTCATATCTTTTGATTACGTTGACTTACAACTTTAATTTTTTTACAGCCGAAAGAAACCGTAGACCCAAGTATTTAGAATAAATTTCAACTTGATACCTTGACGCGTTCTTGAGAAAAAGGGTCTTGACAGACGGACAGACAGACGGACAACGAAGTGATCGATAAGGGTTCCGTTTTTTCCTTTTGAGGTACGGAACCCTAAAAACAGAAAATTAACGAAAACTTAAATAAATAACAAAAAAATTAAACTTAAAATAACTAAATACAAACTAAAAAGACTATTGCCATACCCAAATAGGGTCATATGTATTACTTTATATTTAAACATGTTAATCCATGTACTTACATATGTCTGCAATAAAATATTGAGTATTGAGAAAAACTTAAACTAAAAAACCATTAGTGGAGGGAAAGGTTCCCAGAATGCTGGCAGCATTGCCACGTTGAATGGCAATGCTCAATTTCTGGGCGAAATAGAAGCCAGCATTCTTACCAATCTTATTTCTACTAGAAATCAAATTCCCAACTTGTAGCTATCTCTGACGTGAAAAGTTTAAAACCACTTGACCCTAATGAGCTAGTTCCGAACGGGAAGTGAAGCTGTAAAAGCTAAAGCAGTTTTCTTGAAAAGTGCTGACGTATCTTGTGTTATACTTCGGCTCCGTGTCGATAAACTTACTAGGTCAGCCTTGATCCCGAAACTTACAACCTACAGATGACAGGAGGTAGACGATTAGCATATAGAATATAAACCTTGGATGGTTTCGTTAGTAGCGCATTTTCCTTTGGAGTTTTGGCGCCAATTCCCATTCAACATATCCCATATGAAGTAGTTGAAGTGGAATTGGACAGGCCTCATCGCTCGAAGAACTGATAACCGATGGAGAAGAAAGGTTCTTGAGTGGAGACCACGAACCGGAAGACGCAGCGTAGGTATATACTTAGGCCTCCCCCATCGATCTCCAAAAGGGCCGGTTGGAAGCGGCCTGCATCCAGCGTTTCCCTGCGGTCTATTTTAAGTCGTCTGTCCATGTTGTGGGTGGACGTCCTACGCTGCGCTTACCGGTCCGTGGTCTCCATTCGAGAACCTTTCGGCCCCATCGGCCATCTGTTCTGCGTGCTATGTGCCCTGCCCTCTGCCACTTCAACTTGCTAATCCGGTGGGCTACATCGGTAACTTTCGTTTGTCTATTCATTCAAATAGTCCTCAAAGGTAGGCAACGCACTGACAATGCCCCGGGTATTGTAGGTGTCTATAGGCGGCGGTGACCACTTACCATCAGGCCCCTCTTTCCCACTGGGCACTCTGGGCACGTGCTTAGGGCCTCGTGATCAATAGGGGCCCCCAAGTTCCTACCAGGTTACCAAACGATAACCTGAAAAAAAACATAGTTTGAAAAATGAAAAACATATTTATTTCGAAAGAATCAAGCGATAATGACTAACTAAAACATGTACCTACCTACTTGCTTATTAGCTTTTATATGCGCGAAGGTACTCTACTCTCGCCCGAATATCTGACTTTCCGATTTCAGCATGTTTATTATAAATTTAGAACTTTGCTTATCTACCCTCTTCGTCTGTTCTAACAAAATATTGCTGTGTCAATGTCATATCCCAATGTGCCCACGGCCTCCAATATGTTAAAGACGGCCCTGCTTACCATCAGGTGGCCCGTAGTTTGGTGGCCACTTATTCTATTAAAAAAATAAGAAGTTACAATTAGTACTGTAACCGTACATATTTAACGCTTTTATCATAATGTAACTCAACCTCCGGAACGATAGTAGTTATTACCGTCATCAAACGATTACGAGCACATTGCACTAGTCATTAAAACTCCGATAAAGTCAATCTTATCTATTTTATGACACAAATTGTCCAAATACGCCCACACGAATAGGCCTTGTTGGTGTAGAATTTTGTAAAGTAGGTGATTATTAATCTTAAGGCGAAAATGAATGTAAGGGGTCACAGATGGGTCCTTTCATCTCCGGTGTGGAACGTTCAAAAGCTGTCCAATGGATTACAAGAAAAAAATTGTATACTTGAATTAAATCGATTTCTAAAACGTGACACATTTTTTATTTTATTTTATTTTTATATTTAGGAATAAAAATCATGGTTGGTAAAAAAAATATTAATAAGTTTAAAATTTATATTTCCGAAAAAGAGCACATTCAAATTAATAATTGACATTAAAACAAAATTAAATTTAAATTAAATCGAAATTAAAATATATTAAATCAATATTACATTACATGTACCTACCTACTAGCATAGATAAATAAGTAACTGTTTACAGTTACCTTTTTTAATTTAATTCTGTTTTCTTTTCATTATGTATTTATTGTCTCCTCATAGTGCTAACACACGTATGGATTTGGTTGACGGACCGCCGTCCAACTAACGGGAGAGAAAGAGTGAGAATATAATATTTCCCTCTCTTTCTCTCCCGTTGGTCAGACGGCGGTTGAGGTCAACCAAATCCATGCGTGTGCTAACACCATCAGTGTTCATTTACTTTTCTTTCAACTTCCAATCTACCTACCGTGATAAAATATACCTACTCAAAATAAAAACTCAGCTAATGAAAACAAAGATTAATTCATCTTGACCTCAAACATTAAAAACTTACAATTATTGTCACAAAGTCGGTTTTATTCCGCCGATTTTTATTTTCAGTCAGTATCTTTTTAATCTAATGCATACATTTTATATTAAATTTAATGGGAGACATTAAACCTCTGTGGTAAATTTATATCTAAATAAAAAATAAAAGACAGTGCATTAATGAGATTTCATATAACATTTCTGCACTGTTTTGGTTCTAAGCACAAAATACGTCCTTTGTGATCGGATTTGTAGTGATTAATGTTAACATTACTACGTAGTTGAAAGAAAGCTGCCCAAGACGAAGACCGGCTTTATTCCAGAGAAGCATACTTTACTTTTCACACCTTCTGCAAGACAATAAAAAGCCAGGCCTCCAAACAGCGTTTTTTGTTTCACATTATTTGGAAACGCACCTGTTTTTTTATTTTGTATTTTTGCTTATGGTGGCCAGTTCGATTTTCGAACAAACCTCTTTACAATGCCATATGTGCATTTTTTACTTAGAGTTTTCCACGAGTTTCCACACGAATTTAACGTTCCAAATTCAAACCACTTTATTCCCTAGGGAGGTTCATACAACTATAGATCCCATAAGAGATAATGCTTTACTTTACGTTGAGGTTGCATGATATGTAATTGGACATTGTCGAGCGGGTGGCGTGGAAAATATATTATGTCATTTCGGATTTGAGTCTTCTATATTTGTTGTACTGTTATTGAATCTGTGGCTTCACTGAATGTGGAGAACTTGGCCAGCCCGCTGGTGTTCCTAGCGTTGAATGATTGAATCGAATGGACCGCGCCATTGCAGATCAATATATCAGTTTTACTGTTGTTAATTGCAGATACGCTTTCGGCATATAAATGGCAGCCGTTCTGGTAGCGGTTTCTATTTAAATTAAAATCAAATAAATCATGAATACGTACTATTGGTATGGTGTATTTAATCATAAAGAAAAATGATTACGTGTACCAAACAAACAAAAAATACTGCGAACATCAAATATGTATTCTGTGACCAAACACGATTTATTTATTTATTTAATACTAGCTGTTGCCCGCGGCTTCGCTCGCGTAGTATTGAAATCTACTTTACTACCTCCCGTCTTTGTAGTTTCAGTCTCGCATCCATCCTGTAATCCACTCTACTCCTGTACCACCCTTTCCGCTCCAGTTCTACATGCACCCCCTAAATCCAGTCAAGTCCCGTTCTGCTCTTTCCGCTCCAGGCCCGATCCGTCCCGTAATATACTCTTCTTCCGCCCCATCCTTACCGCGCCAGTCCCGCATTTGTTCCATAATCTTCTCTAATAATACAGGCCCACCCTTTCCGATCCAACTCGGCATCCGTCCCATAATCCACTTTACGCCCTTTCCGCCTTTTTGTAATCCAGCCCCGCAACCGTTCCACTCTTTCCGATCTAGTCCCGCAGCTGTCCGCTCCACTCCACTCCCATACCGTAATCCATTCTACTCCTATCGCGCCCTTTTCGCTATAGTCCCGAATCTGCCCTGTAATCCACTCTAGTTTATTTAATATATGATATAAATGAATATGATATTATTATTATTTCTAGACGAATCTTCGCTTAAATTTTAGCAGAAAAACACAAGAGATTCTTCTATATGAATCAGTTTAGAACTTTCTCAAGAGGAGCGAGTTCGCTTGGATGAGATGAGTTTTTACAGAATCGCAATTATACAAGAAATTGTGTCTGGCAGTAGTACTATGAGGCTTTTTTGTCGCGAATAAGTTCGCGTTTCACCACCAACATATAATATCGTTTAAAAAAAACACAACCCAAAGACATCGACTCCATAATTGTTACAATGTCCAAAGGGCACCATCCAGCCTTCTATGACATCAATTAGAAAGAAAAAAGAAAAGAAAGAAAAATATTTATTCACTGGTTGACCTGACAGACGTTGTCCTGTCTTAGAACTGTCAAACACACAAAGTTAAAATTGTAAATCTTATTTTTTTACACCTTGGGTTACATTAATGGAGTTTTAGTAAGGATCCCTATTTTTTTTGGAAAATACCAACAAGAACAGTGACAGAATTTTTCAAATCGGTTCAATAGTTTCAGAGCCTATTCAATGCAAACAAACAAACAAACAAACAATCAAATCTTTCCTCTTTATAATATTAGTAAGTATAGATATAGATAACTGAAACAAAAGATACATAGACATTAAAAACAATAAAATAATAGCCTAAATAAATGTCACAAGCCAGTCCTAACTCAGCGTAATGCTGGTTGTAAACAACCAGCCGTGTAATCTTTGGAAATTGATAAAATTTCATTATCATCATCATCGTTCCAGCGTTTCATGTTCCCACTGCTGGGACTCTGGCCTTCTCTCAGAGAGAGGATGGGCCATAATACACCATGCTGGTCCAGTGCATGTTAAAGGTACAAGCTACGACAGCGCCGCTGTAATAGTTGTCAACTCCATACTTATATTATTGCACTAGTTTTCCCAAGTACCTACGTCTGGTCTAGCAGAGATAAGGGTAGGTATCACAAATTCACAACTCTCTCAACTAATGCGTGTTTAATTATGCAGTTTCCAGCTATTCTGGAGAATTTATGGCCATTTTAGTGTCTCGGATTGTAGTTTATTGCAGTTCTCTAACTGATATTTCAATTGTGTCCGTTGAATGGATAGATGGATAGGATCTTATTTGTTAGTCTTAGAAACTTTGTCCAACGCAGTCTGTCGTGGTCTGATGATGGTGATGAATTCTATGTTCAGCTTAGATTGATGTGGTTGATGATGATGACTTTGGTGATGAGTTCTATGCTCAGCCTAGATTGATGGGGTTGATGATAACTTTGGTGATGAGTTCTATGTTCAGCCTAGATTGGTGTGAATGATGATAACTTTGGTGATGAGTTCTATGTTCAGTCTAGATTGATGTGGTTGATGATGATGAGTTTAAAAGTCATCAAAGTCAGTTAATCAAAGTCATCATCAACCACATATCTAGGCTGGACATAGAACTCATCACCACAGTTATTATCATCAACTACATCAATCTAGGCTGAACATAAAACTCATCACCACAGTCATCATCATCAACCACATCAATCTAGGCTGAACATAGTACTCATCACCAAAGTCATCATCATCAACCACATTAATCTAGGCTGAACATAGAACTCATCACCATCATCAGACCACGACAGACCCGTTTGGACAAAGTTTTGTTAAGGTACACCCAAATATACTCTATAGAGTGGACATTCCACAAAGTAACAATATGATTTAAGAACTCCTAACAGCACGTTGGCCATGTTTGCATGTTTTTTTTATTTTTTATTACGGGGCAAAATCTTCAAAAAATGCCCAGCTGCATTGGGGTGTAGCCGGGTTATGTGAGATTGCACCCACTAAAACCCCCTCGGTGGCCGACCTTTGTGCCAGACGGAGGGCACCGGGATCTCCATAGGAACGCGCGGGTATCCTCCTAGCACACTGCCTGAAGCAACGCTCCCGGGAAATGCTCAGGGCATTTCTGTTATACCTACTTAATGGTATTTCACTACATTTGATGACCGGTTTTGCTCAGTGGCAGCACGTCTCAGAAGCAAGAGGTGCTGGGTGCGTTTCCCGGCTGGGCAGATGTTTGAATGATGAATTTAAATGTAGGTGTGAGTGTTAGTTGTCCGTGTCTTTGTATGTGTTCCATAACACCCCGACACAGGTTTTAGCTATGAATGTGAAGCGTTATTTTTTAAAATAGCTCTCTGTTAAAAGCACTTAACATCCCTAGTGAAAACCATCGTTTTGTGTAATCAATGCGCCACACACGTGAACTAGATTCCCATCCCTATCATAGAATCCTTTGGTATACCACTCATTGCGATCGTCATCAGTCTTTTTGCTTTCACTGCTAATGTATAAATTGCCATCATCTAACATGAAGAATATACAGATCTGAATTCCTAATCTAAATGCCAACGGCAGAAATGAGCAACATAAATATCTACAGAAATACTAGTATGACAAACACAGACAATTTTTAATATCTGTCAGAATTTCGAGTTGTTTTTTGCTGGGCTGGCTTCAAACAGCTTTAGATTTGGTTCAATACAATAATTTTTTTTCTTCGTGGCTTCGTGCGGTATTGCTGCAACTTGCCAATGCCTTGTGCAGAGTCAGGTAGGCAATTATTCTTGAGATTGTCCGGTCTAAGGGTGGTGAGATCCCAATTTTCGAAGATGATCAGTGAAGTCTTGAAGATCTTCTGTTAGTGATTTAATCTTCCACCTATTACTTTAAAAGTGATTGAATAACAGTATTTTACGTTATTATGCCACAGAAGACATAGTGTACTGCTGTATTATTTGGCAGTAGGTAATGTGACCGACAATTGAATTTTTATATCTTTGTTGTACTATAAAAGTCGTTTTCACGTAATCAATCCATCGCGCGGCTTCGCCAATTGATTTACTTATTGCTGAAGCCATTTTACTGAACATACCATTGAAATAATATAGCTATTTGGGCTGAACAAGATTGTTATAGATTGTAGTCACTGCCTTCACTAGCGACTGTCTTGGCAGCTGGAAGAGTCTATCCATTTTTTTATTGCTTAAATTAGTACCTACCCACTTTCTAAGTATCTGTAAGTTATACACAAATACAACATCATGAGGATATATTTTGGAGTGTGCATCGGATTTGCATGATCAAATTCCTTCAATTTTCCTATCGAACGGCCAGGACGGCCATGAAAATATGAGACCACTTCGTGGTTGATATTCTGAAAACCCGAAAAGCTGTGGAATGCGCTGCCTCATGATCTAAGAAAACAAGGTCTAGCAATCTGGGAGTGGTCCCGCAATGACGTCACTGGCCAGTTGCCACTTTATTCAATCAGCTGTTACAATCTGGGCGTCTTCAAATCACGAGTGAATCGGTTTCTTCAGGCAAGTGTGCTCCATCGTAGACCGCAAAAGACGAGTTGGTGGTCAAACGCAATAGGCTTGCGTTTGAACGCTGCATCGCCAAAAATTTTTTTTAAACAATGTTTCTCTAAACTCTGGACCTAAGCCAAAAGAACAATTATGTCATCGTACTCATCATTAAAAGCAATTTTTACTATCGAACAAACGCGTGAAAGGGGGCGAGTTACCTAAACACGTACCTATCCATCACCTCTTCATTACCGGACGTCCAGACGAGGGGCAAAGCGTCACCCTTACTTGCTCGAAATGCCATTTATTCGCACCAAGCGTTTTGACTCCACTTTCTTAATTACAACAGCAAAGCAATGGAACGCCTTGCCCCTGTTTGTTTCCGCAGCATTACAATCTTGGAGTGTTCAAGTCTAGGGTTAATAGGTTATTACTGGGCAAACGTGCTCCATCTTCGACCGCATCATCGCTTTCCATCAAGCGAGATCGCGGTCAAATGTTAAACTAGTCCGATGTAAAAAAAAAACCTATTGCATACTCAGAGATATTCTTACTACTTCTACAAACACACATTTGAATATTGAGTGGCATACAACTACAAACGAGATGATCAAATGGACGACCAAGAGAAGTTGTAAGAGCTATAGGTAAACTGAAGGTAAAACACAAAATTGTTTTTTTCTTCTTTTGAACAGTATAATAACAAATTAAATTAAATCAAATTTAGGTCATCAAAACGTGTGACAGTATGGCGCCAAGTTGAGCCCACTGTTACATTTCATAATTAGCATAAACAGGTTCATCATCATCATCAGCCAGAAAACGTCCACTGCTGAACATAGGCCTCCCCCTTTAACCTCCACACTGAACGACAGCCTGCCTTTTGCATCCACTAGATGCCAGCGACTCTTACTATGTCGTCGGTCCATCTAGTGGGAGTAACAGTAAACAGTGGGAGTAAACAGGTTAGTACCTATGGTACTCGTGATATTGTAACTTCGTAGTAAGTCTTACCTAAATTATATATCAAGTTTGTAACATTGAACATGAACATCTTCAATCGGGAGCTCATTCCACAACCTTACCACGGTAAATATCCCGTAAATAATCATATAACTTTCATGAACATCTTGTTGTGTAATGAATATTAGTATATAGATTATAAATAAATTGGAGAACGAATAAACATCGAAATTCATGTTTACATTTAATATTCAATGAATAATAAAAGTAAATGGTAAAATTTCTAACTTTTTGTGCTGCCCAAGAAAGGAACTATGACGTGTTTCTTGTTTCCTGAGAACTACAGTAGGATGAGACATCATAGGATGAATATGGAATAACCCGAATTTTGGCATTTTTAGGGCCAAAGCGTTGATGGAGAAATATACTTAGCCTATGGGTCAGAGTGAATCATCATCATCATCATCATTTCAGCCGTAGGACGTCCACTGCTGGACATAGGCCTCCCCCATCGATCTCCAAAAGGGCCGGTTGGAAGCGGCCTGCATCCAGCGTTTCCCTGCGGTCTCTTTTAGGTCGTCTGTCCATCTTGTGGGTGGACGTCCTACGCTGCGCTTACCAGTCCGTGGTCTCCATTCCAGAACCTTTCGGCCCCATCGGCCATCTGTTCTGCGTGATATGTGTGTCAGAGTGAATAGATTTATTTTAAATTGACGTTTGTCATCCTCGGCCGCACCGCCGCTTATCATCAATCAATCAATCATTTATTTTATCAATTTGGTACAGTTATGTACACTTTTGAACGTCAATCTCCAGGCGAGTTAATGGCCAAATGAAGATTTAAAAAAAATAAAAAAAACCTGCATTCACCATAGTTCACATTCCGCTCGTCAGCATACATAAATCTTCAGTCTGCTGTAGTTTCCGAAAACGATTTCTCGAATAACATACAAATAACAATTCGATACTCCATGTACGTACTCCATATTATTATGCGATGTTGTTAACTTCAAACTGAGATAAAATATCATTGTATTTTTAGTAAAATCTTTTATACACCTTTTATACACCTTTTTTATTTTATATACTTTTATAACTAGTCACCTGCCTAAGTAATATGTGTAAAATGGTAAATTGCATTTAACTTTATGAGTTTTACTATTTTAACTGAACACTGTATATCCATACTATAAATATTGATGTACCTACCTAATCTTAATGATCCTAACAGTACCATTATTTAAATTATGTTTTGTTTATTAAGTGAGAATACTTTTATCTAAAGTATTTTACATAATTATGAATGTAATAAATGTATTGCTTGATTGTGCATGTTTTGTGAGTAATAGAAGGCTTTTTTACTTTTACTTGAGAGGCCTAGACAGAAACTAAAATTAATGTTCTAAATAATTATCCACAAAAACTTTATTCTTACGACAAGATAAATTACTTTATCATAGTTTTTTTCCAACGGGCTAGCTCATAATTTATCATCGAATAAAAAATTTACTTAACAAGTTTTGTTATGGAACAATCAGGGCATTTTTACTTACTTTTTTTACCTTATATATTTATAAATGAGTTTGTTTATTTGTCGTTTTTAGGGTTCCGTACCTCAAAAGGAAAAAACGGAACCCTTATAGGATCACTTTGTTGTCCGTCTGTCTGTCCGTCTGTCAAGACCCTTTTTCTCAAGAACGCGTAAAGGTATCAAGTTGAAATTTATACTAAATACTTGAATCTACGGTTTCTTTCGGCTGTAAAAAAAAAAAGTTGTAAGTCAACGCAATCAAAAGATATGAACGTTTATGTCGCATATTTTGCGATTTGACAGGGGAATCAAAACCTATAGGGTACTTCCCGTTGACCTAGAATCATGAAATTTGGCAAGAGGCAAAGGTCTTATAGCACATATATAGGAATATATATTTTGCTATTACAAACTTACATTTTGTAGTTGGAATGTATGAAAGAACCTTATAGTCAACTACAAAGTTAAGTTTGCCTTTCAATATTTTAACTTCAGTATTTTTTTATTTTTTTTTGACGGAACCCTCAGAGCGCGAGTCCTACTCGTACTTGTCCGGTTTTTTTGCTAATAAACTAAACTACGAATGGCCGTATTTTTGTTTAGTAGAGAGTAGTAATAAATTATCTTAGGGTCGGAGTGTCAATACCTTTTTCTTTTCCTCTTTTATATAAAACCTTTTCGGACTACTTGTCTAATTTATAGCTAGTACATATTACTACAATGTTAGGGTCCGCAATACTTACTACTCTACCAAATTACTAATCTATGTAACGTAGGCCGAACAAGGCATAATGTTTTTTGAAGTGTTGGAATAAGGCCGAAAACGCACTGGCGGGTGACTTGCTTAGCATTTAGCCTGGCTACTTGGTCATAAAAATTATTTAAAAACAGTTGAGTATTTGCCGTAAACAATATTTTTTATTACTAACCAAAAATCTAGAATTATATTATAAAGCGATGTGTGGACGTGTATGTGTATATTATGTACCTATGTTCTCTATATGGACTCCGAGACAGCTAGACTGGATTTTCACATTTTTCATGATAGTGAGTTTAGTGTATTTTAAAACTGTTTTTTGCCTCGAAGTATAGCTAGCATAGGCAACTGTTTACTCTAGGCGCTAAGCAAGTGCAAAGATCGCTCTGATTACTACCTAAAAGAATTAAAAAAAAAATCTAAATTGTTCAAATGTACGAGCCCTATGGGGTTATTGACCACGTGGCCGGAGAAATAGAATACATTGACACGGGTGAAACCGCAGCGCACAGCTATTCGTCAACTTTTTCCAATCTTTCCAAAGGTCATTCCGAAACTTTTGCCATCAAAACATCGTAAACGCCTGATTTCTTCTCTTCGCTTATGGAATAACTTTATTGTTTGTGACTGGGTCGAAATACTTCATTTGTTACGGCTAATAAGAGTTTTGTTAGGAACTATAAAAACAATAGGTAGGTATATACCTATACTAAGTTAATAAACAGCATTTTCATGTTGGTGTCGTAGTTTTCACTATGGTCTTAAATAAAAGACTTAGTACGAGGCTATTAACAGTGATTGACAAGTATATATTGACTTTTTTTAACCCCCCGATAAAAGAGCCGATAATCTTCCAGCGGCCGAACAGATTTTCTTGAATCATAGCTAAAAAAACAGTCGATCAAGTCGCCATTCAAACAAAAACGAAATCGGTCCAGCCAAGTAATCGAACTTCTAGCCACACGCCAGTAAAAGCAGCTTTCCCATTCAAAATAAATTTTATGTGAAATTCCACGTACGTAGCCGATTAAAAACACTAGTGTTTTTTAAAATCACTAATTAAATTTAGCGAGTTTATAATACACTAGTGTTATGGTACCGAGACGTGGTCCTTAACTGTTGGCGTTTTGCAAAAACTCAAAGTCACACAGCGGGACATGCTCGGTGTTTCTTTGCGCGATAGAATCCGGAACGTGTAGATATTCGCCAAAGAACCAGAGTCACCGACAGCTGTTAAAATTTGCAAGTTGAAGTGACAGTTGGCAGGCTCAAGGCAGACCACATCGCTCGAAGAACTGATAGCCGGTGGGAAAGAAAGGTTATTGAGTGGAGACCACGAACCGGAAGACGCAGTGTAGATAGCCCCCCCCCCCCCTAGATGAACCGACGACATCGGAGGAGTTACTGGCATCCAGTGGATGCAGATGGCAGGTGGTCATTCGGTGTGGAGTTCTAAGGGGAGACCTTAGAACTCAGGGAGGAACTAGGAACCCCCCCTCCTTGGAGCTAGGGGCCGAATTATTTTATTTATTTATTTTCACCAGTGGACGTCTTCTGGTTGATGACGATGATGACCCAATTCAAAACACTAGTAGGTATATTCTAAAATCGCTACTCAAATTTCTTCGAAGACAGTTAGAACCTGGATATTTCTAATTTGTCCCTAAATTACATTTCTGGGGACAGGCAAGTGAGATGAAGCCTATCGTTTGTGATCATCATCATCATCATCAGCCTGTAAACGTCCACTGCTGAACAAAGGCCTCCCTCGTAGAGAGGGGTGTTGCCATAATCCCCACGCTTGGCAGGTGGCTTGGGGATCGCATTACGTTCACCGTATACTAATAGGACGCTGCTGCCCATCCTCCGGTGGTTCTGGTCGCAGTTTTAGGACATACCCGGGTTGTATTTTGCTTGAATATTTCGATATTGGTAATACAATGAGGTTATTACCAGAGTTCGTGACGAATTACCACAAAATAGTTTGCTCTCCAGCTACGATCGAACGTTTACGGCCGCAGATGTAAACTATATACGAGTAAGTGCGCTTTGCCGCTTTATAGATTACACGACAGATCTACCCGCAGATTACTCTTGTTTGGATAATCTGAGGATCTACCTGATCTAATATTATACAGACAGAATACCTATATATCTTATAGGTAAGTTAACTAAGTATTATATAATGGATCTTTAGATATATAGGTATTTTGACTAGAGCCGAGTTTGATTGTTAAGGTGGTACGTTTCCCCTATGGCGGGAAGTTCAAATTTTAAACAGTTTTTTGTAGTAGCTAGGCCGGTTAATTATTTTAAAATAACACAGTGTTTGCGCAAATTGTTGGTTGTTCTTTACAATATCATATACAGCTATTTAACGGTAACGCACCATATTACCATAGATAAACATATACTAGGCTTCATGCACTTATCTTAATAATTATAGAAGTTAGAAAGTTCTAAAAAAATAGGACGGACGGACTGACAGACGGACAGAATAAACTTATGGGTTCCTTGTAGGACTACGGAACCCTAAAAATTTGATAAAATAATGTGATGATAATTATAAAGTACAGCCGTCAGTAAGAAAACTGGGACCAAATATAGTGAAACTTAATCCCTACCTATTATTATTGTTTTATTATTATTTATTAGTTCAATATAACTTAGTAACTAAATACATACACCGAATTAACAGAGGATGCTGAGAAGGTAACAAATTTGACCCTTACTACTAACAGTGTTTCATCGGTGTGCACTGAAACCCACACTAGGGTGACCTGTGTTGTGGGCTTCAGGCTCTTCCTTTGACAAGGTACATAAAAATAAAAAGCGAGTAGAAAATAACAATTAAATAGTTAAAGTTACTAACTAGGTATGTACCTATGTGTCCTATCTTAAAGATGATTATTAAATTCTGTAGACAATAGACAAATTAATGCCAAACAAGGTTACCTTCGAGCATGACGGCGCATGTATTAGCATTCGCACAGTTCGACTGGATCGTAAAGTTGGTGTAGTCACGATACTCTATGATTTAGGATGGAGTCAGTGTTCTGGGGACGACGTTCAGAATGGGATGTGTCATGCAAGAATAACAAGTAGTCATTCTTCGATGAATGTTATATTGAAATTTGAGCGAGGTTGGGATTTGGCGTTTTGTGTTTCGTATCGATGTTTAGATAAAATTCTGTACCTACATCCAGTTGTTTATAGTTCAATGTAGAAATGCTGAAAGTGGAATTATTCTAATTCGAAAATTTCGAAAATTCTTATGCAGCGGGTTGGTTCCACCATTATAGTACAAACTCTAAAAAAAACAGTAAAAAAACCGGACAAGTACGAGTAGGACTCGTGCTCTGAGGGTTCCGTTGGACGACAAAAAAAGAAAACTAACTGAAGTTGAAATATTAAAAGATAAACTTAACTTTGTAGTTGACAATAGGGCTCTTCCATACATTCCAACTACAAAATGTAAGTTTGTAATAGCAAAATAATGATTTTTAAATGATATAACTTCAAATTTATAACTTTCGGATTTATTCCTATATATGTACTATGAGACCTTGCCTCTTGCTAAATTTCATGAGTCTAGGTCAACGGGAAGTACCCTATAGGTTTTGATTTCCCTGTGAAATCGCAAAATATGCGACATAAACGTTCATATCTTTTGATTGCGTTGACTTACAACTTTTATTTTTTTACAGCCGAAAGAAACCGTAGACTCAAGTATTTAGTACAAATTTCAACTTGATATTTTTACGCGTTCTTGAGAAAAAGGGTCTTGACAGACGGACAGACAGACGGACAACGAAATGATCCTATAAGGGTTCTGGTTTTTCCTTTTGAGGTACGGAACCCTTAAAAACAAATAATAAATAATGGCCAAGTGCGATCAAGTTGAAGTGGCAGTGGGCAGGGCACATAGCACGCAGAACATATGGCCGATAGGGCCGAAAGGTTCTCGAATGGAGACCACGGACCGGTAAGTGCAGCGTAGGACGTTCACCCACAAGATGGCCAGACAACCTAAAAGAGACCGCAGGGAAACGATGGATGGAGGCCGCTTCCAACCGGCCCTTTTGGAGATCAATGGGGAGGCTTATGTCCAGCAGTGGACGTCCTACGGCTGAAATGATGATGATGAAATGCGATTCGGTGACAAATTTCTATTCACCACCATTCTTTTTACACAACTTTTTGTAAAACACTGTTTTAAAATCAAGTCTTTCTTTCTTTTCTTTTTGTAATTTGTGGTGGTACGTAGCACGAACCTGACACGCACTTGGCTGGTTTATTTAGAAACTATACCTACTTCCTATTGCGATGAAACTTGGCGTCTATGTCCAAACGGAAAATATAGAAAGCTGCAAATCATAAAAGCTGATAACTTTGCAATCCTGTGAAAAGCCGTGTGTAATATGAAAGCTCGCTCTCAGTTAATCTAGACTTTATTGATCTGTGTTGTATAACTTCGTCCATTGTAAACTTTCGCGAGACTTGACTCCAGTATTAACTATTATTTGATAAAGTTTTCCAATAGAAATAATATACCCGTATGATATTGACAAGTATGAAAGTTTTCTGAACGAGTTTGCTATGTAATACATTTATTATTACACTCGGCCCAAGTTTTTTTTAGAACTGACAGCTGCAGTAGATTGTAAAAAGCTGAATTGAAACCAAATTTGCATGGTTTTTGAACGAAAGATTGTATAGCTGGTAGCCAATATAAAAAATAAAAATAAATATTCGGGACATTTTTTGCACACACGGTCATCTGACCCCAAACTAAGCAAAGCTTGTGATATGGCTGCCAGAGACTGATATACATACATATATAGTTTTAAATACATACTTAAATAGATATTAACAACCAGATATAGAACAAACGCAAATGTTCATCGCATAAATGTTTGTCCTAGATGGGAATCGAACCCACGCCCCTCAAGCTCAGAAGGCAGGTTCACTACCAACTGGACCAACGGGCTATCAATATGTAAAGAGTGTTTAACCCCCGACGCAAAAAGAGGGATGTTACCAATAAGTTTAACGTGTATATATGTGTGTCTGTCTGTGGCATCGTAGCTGCCAAACGGCTGAACCGATTATGATTTAGTTTTTTTGTACTTTTAAAAGTGATTGTTCTTAGCTATTTGTCGAGGTTTTTTAAAAAAACTTTTCTGATTATATTTGTTTATTTACCTTCTTAAATTGTTATTAAAGCTGTGACAAATATTTTAGGATTTGTCGGGGAAACAGAAAGATTCCGTACGTAACCAAAATGCTGGCCTGTATTTTGGGCACAAAGTTAGCCTCGTAACGTAAATCAGCGTGGCTATCATTTTGAGCATGTTGTCTAAAATTAGGCATCGTTTGAACTAGGTATCTATAAACCTTCATTATCCAGAAATTCTTAGTCTTGAGCATCGACGTAAAGTTGCTAGTTTATCGGTTTTTTATCGGAAACATTTCGGTGAGTGTGCATCGGATCTGCACGATCTAATTCCCTCCTGCCCATTTTTCTATCGGACTGCCAGAGCAGGCACGAAAAATTGTCACCATTTTATGGTTGATATTCCGAAAACCCGTACGAAGCGCTTTGATTCCACATTTATTGTGCGAACTGATAGTCTGTGGAATGCGCTGCCTGAATGGGTGTTCCCCGATGGTTACAATCTGGGTGTCTTCAAATCACGAGTGAATCGGTTCCTTCTAGGCAAGCGTGCTCCAACGTAGACCGCATCATCGCTTAACATCAGGCGTGATGGTGGTCAAACGCAAGCCTATTAATTACAAAAAAAAAATGTAGTAAGTATACACGATTACAAAATAATTTAGTTTCAAAGTTTTGTTTCGTTTATAGGTAATTAGAATTTATAATTTATTATAGGTTAAAGTTACATGATTATTTACGGGGTATTTACCGTGGTAAGGTTGTGGAATGAGTAAATATCCCGTAAATAATCATATAACTTTAGTGAACAACCGTGATAGTTTAAAACAGTGTTTTATCATAGGTTAATCACACAACCGTAAAAAACATATATTATACGACACTTGGTACATGATACAAAGTGCCTAATATTATTTAAACACCTATTGTGCAAGCTTTTTTAAATGTGTTCGTATAATTTACTCGTATATTGTGCAAATAAATTAAGTCTTTATGTTTATTTCTATTTCCTTGTACATGTACATAATTCAAAGTTATTGAAATAAAATTGCAGCCGTCTGAGTCAAAAACTTGGACCGAGTATTATGTATATAGATTTTGAACTTAGTCCATTACAAAAATTAAAAAGAAGCTTAAAGTCAAATAACAGGCTTGTTTGATGTTCACATCAAAGTAGGCAATATCAAATAGCATGACTCGATTACCTACTCCCTATCTCGATTACTCCCCATCTCGATTATTCACCAACTCGATTATTCTAAATATTATTCTAAAAACTTAATTCTAAATTTCTATGTACATAAATAAAAATGTTATGCTGTTCGTAGGTAAGCGCATCACTTGAGAACGGTTGGAGTGATTTGGCTCTCTTTTTAGGGTTCCGTACCCAAAAGGACGGAATGGTCTTTTTGTAAGGGTGGACGTCTTCTGGCTGATGATGATGATGACCCAAAGGCTAAAACCGTATTACTGAGCCTATACTTTCTGTCTGTCGGTCCGTTTGTCCTACCTATTAACGGCTGTATCTTTCGAACCTTAATAGATAGCTAGTTAAAATTTTCACAGAATGTGTAACAATACGGCGGATTATGATACTAATAATGATAAAGTCAAAACGAAACGAAAACAAAACGAAAGTCAGACGACCTAAAAGAGACCGCAGGGAAACGCTGGATGCAGGCCGCTCCCAACCGGCCCTTTTGGAGATCGATGGGGGAGGCCTATGTCCAGCAGTGGACGTCCTATGGCTGAAATGATGATGACAACGTCTGACGGGTCAGGACACTATTCTCTATCTCAGATGAGAAACTGCAACAAAGCTAGTTTGTTAATAATTGACATTCATACACGTGTTATACAATCACACAGTAGGTATATAAGTAGCGGAATAAAGCAGTAATTTCTGGCAATAACAGTCATAGCCGTAGTTATAATAGAGTCGTGTATTCGCGCCATTAGAATTATATCCGTAGGACGCCGAATAGTGCACATTCACTAGTAATTAGACTTAATAACATTCATAGGTTTCCTCTGGAACTGGACGAAGGCAGACCTCCACTGAGGACTGGCTCGAAACAGCGCAGTGTGGAAAATCACGCGAACGTGAACCTTAACGCACCACGATACGGAAGAATGTTTAAAACAGGTATAGCCATAAGGCCCCTGGTCATCGTTCACCAATGTACTGTCAGAATTGTTAAGCTGCCTAACGGCCTATCTATATATCTATTAAAAATTAATCCCTATTTACCTTGGTCACGCCATAACTTGAGAATGACTTTACCGATTTCATACATCTTTTTTTAAGTATTTTATTACTCTGTAGAAGATTCTTAGTGAAAGAAAAATTAATAAAATTGCGCAGAAAATTGGAAAATTTCAGTAGATCTGTGTTCACGACCATTTTAAATTCGCGCGTTTGACAGCTCTAAGACAAGACAATAGTCTGTCCGGTCAGCTAGTATTTCATAGATTTGAGCGATATTGGCCGAGCGGTAGCATGACATGTATTGTGCGTTTTAGAACAGCACCCGGTTCGATCCTCGGCTCTGCACCTATTAGCACTTATTTAATACCTGCTTAAATAAATTATGTACAGTTTCAATGCCATGACTCAAAAATGCACTTTTGAAAATATAATAGGCTTGCGTTGGGCCGCCAACTCGCCTGATGTTAAGCAATGATGCGGCCTACGTTGGAGCACGCCTAGAATAAACCGAGTCACTCGTGATTTGAAGACACCCAGATTGTAACTATCGGGAATGTACAATACGACGCAAACCAAAAAGCATTATGGGGGTATATAAAAGCGCTGTCCATCAAAACCTTGCCTGGAGAAGAAATTGCTTTGGGCGATAAGGCCGCCCATTATACTGCCGTATATTTGTTTTATTTTATTTTAGTTAATTTTCATTTGTATCTTCGGTGTGTAATAACGTTGTATTGTATTGTTTAGCATTCCATATAAATTCATACTGAGCATTGGGTTGCGCGAAATACCGGCGTCATGGTGGATTTTGACCTGTAATGATTATGAAAACGAGGTTATGAAACGAACCGTGAAGTTGAACGTTGTCCATTCAGTTTTATACTTAGTGGCAAGTATCTGGAAACGATTTGCTTGTATTCAAATAAGGCTCTAGAACACTCCGGGGAATCGTCCGAGATTAAAACTTAGGTACCCACTTCTAACGACGGAATATAAATTTCTATGTAGTAGGTAAAGTTTTTAGAGCCTATAATTTTAAAGTCGTATCTTGATTTCTTGTTTGTTTCTCCGAAATAGAGTTGAAATTGGAACTAATATTTCAGAATTAAGACAGCCTCGGAATCGTAATTTGAATACCTACTTATTTATTTTAAGATGAAGAGAAGCGATGGTAGCCGAGCGGTAACATGTGTGCTTTATAATTTGACGGCACCCGGTACGATCCTCTGCACTAATGACTTTTTAGAATTCAAATTAATTACTTATGTGCAGTTTTGTATGTATGGATGTTCCCTATGGACTCCAAAACGGCTAGACCGAATTTGACAGGACTTTCGTTGGTAGCTAGCTCATGGTTTTCAACTGTAATGTAGTATTTTATGTATAAATAAACTGAATTTGAATTAATTGAATAATATAAGAAGTAATACACGCCAGTAAAAAAAACGGCAAAAAATTGGCAATCATGCCGACAGAAGTGAAAACTTCTTAGTATACTATACAATACTAAGTGTGTGTGTGTGTGCGTGTGTGTGTGTGTGTGTGGGAGAGAGAGAGAGAGAGAGTATACTGTCACACACGCACATACATACACACACACACACACACCTGTATATATGTATTAGAGCGTGACGGTCACACGAGTACAGTGTGTTTTCACTTCACAGGCTCGTCTACCTACATCATGTTAAATACACGAACGTCCCACGTTTAAATAATACCTCCTTTGTACATCCGCCTTCAGCTTTCATAATTACTTGAATAAGCAGGGTTCACACCTGAGCGAGCTGCGAGCTGAGCTCGCCACAAATTGGCTTTGACTTCACGCGTCGATCAGCAAGCCACGTCGATCTAAATTTATTTGACGGCGATAAAATTGACGCTGTACATCATTTATTTTTATCAGGAACAAGACTGCAACCCGGTGCCAGCCCTAGCCTCTAATCAGGGTAGAGCGAGATTGTCTTTCGGCACGTTTCATTTCTGAAAACTATCGTATAGGATTCGATAATTTTTCCGGAATAAAAAGTAGCCCATGTGCTAATCCAGGATATAAACTATTTCCACATCTACATTTTATGCCGGTTACAAACAAAACAAGTGTGCCCCGCAACCCCCACTCTGAGGACTTGAGGCGCCACCAAAATTTTATTTGTCGCTCTAACTTTTTCGCTTTTAGCATTTTGGCGCCCCTTGCTAACGCCTAAAGCGATCGCTCCCCTCACTCTATCCCAGGGTTGGCACTGCTGCAACCACAAAATTGTCTTGCCTTACCTTAATAGTAACGGTGGGATTTTTTGCCAAACCAGAACGTTATGAGAAGAACTTTTACGAAACGGAACGGTGATTTCACGAACCGGAACAGCGTTCCAGTGCGTTCCGGTCCATTTCGAGCACTGCCCAGTATTATCTGGTTCAAGTTATGAATCCGCTAGTGTGTCCCGTGCCTTCCAAGATCCGTATAATCCAAAGGTTACGGGATTATTCCAACGAACATTAGCACACAAACGAGCAACGGATGTGTGGTATGGGTGTAACCACGATGTGGTAGATTTGATCCCCCTTTCATATATGACGTACGCATCAATCAAAAGGGTATCAAAGGTTTTCTGAAATACGAAAAAATGTATTGATATTTTAAGACCACCAAATGCGGTTGAAACTATAAAGATTGACTTCCGTGCATCGCGGCCAAATGCAGCCACGCGGGTATAACGCGCACGGCTGATGCGACAATACTTCGCACCATGAAAATGTATGGCGCCGCTTCCGAGGACGCACGGAAGTCTACCTTAAGTTACGCGAAATCTTACACGAGTATAAAAAATTTATGATAACAGCAAAAAAGCAACTATTATTACAAAGCAAAAAAAAAAAACTTTTGTCTATCGTGGTAGGTCATGCATACAATTTTTTTTAATCGCTTATTCTGCTTTTGAACTCCAACTCGCCTGGTGGTAAGCGATGAAGTGGTCGAAGATGAAGCACGCAGACTTAGAAGATACCTGTTCACTCTGGCCTTGAAAAGGCCCAGGTTATATTATATTATATTATAGATTATATTATATTTGAAAAACATTATTTAAAGAAAAGTAGTAATGATGATAGAGCGATGGTTGCCAAGGGAAAGCAAGTGCGCTTACAATCTGACGGCACTCGGTTCGATCCTTGGTCTGGATCCTGGAATTTCTTTGGGCAAAAGAATCCGTAACGTGGAAATTCGCCAAAGAACTAGAATCACCGACACAGCCTTTTAAGTAGAAGTGGCAATGGGCAGGCCACATCGCTCGTAGAACAGATTACCAATGGGGAAGAAATGTTATTTAGTGGAGACTACAAACCGGAAGACGCAGCGTACGTAGGCCTATCACTAGATGGACCGACGACATTGTGAGAGTCGCTGGCATCCACTGGATGCAGAAGGCAGGCTCTAATTCAGTATGGAGATCTAAGGGGAGGCCTATGTTCAACAGTGGAAGTCTCTTGACTGATGATGATAATATACAGGCCTTGCTATCCACAGATAATTTTAAGATTTCTAATAATAAACATGAAACGATTGCGTGAGCTCTACAATTGACTAGGTTGGTGTAGAGTGAGTGTAATGAGCGATACCTTTTAGACGTCACTCCACACTACACACTCACCAATTCACACACAAAGCGTTAGGAAATTTGCATTACAGTTGGGTTTCCAGCTAAAACCACAGAGTACAATAATAGCTAGCTAAAACTAAGTGCATTACAGTTTGCATTGCAGTATATTTGCAATTCTAGCGTTCATTAACTTTGTGAAGAGTGGTAAAGCTTATGTTGGAACTGCTGTGCAGTCCCAGACGCAAATACATGCATGTTGTTACAACTTCATGTTTAATCATTCTAATTTAGTCTCGTTCATAAACATTAACTTGATAGTTAGAAGCCATTTTCACGGGCGATGTTACTCTTCATATTAATATAACAGCGAGTGACTTTGTTTTCAACCAATAAATATCGATTGCTCTAGAATCAACCTGCTTTAGGTAGTGGTTTCACAACAATTTCGCATTTGTTACAAACAAAAAAACGTGGTCTCTCACTATGGGCTTCATAAATGAGCTCAGTCTCACAACGAGCTATGGAGAGGGCTATGCTCGGGGTTTCTATACGAGATCAAATCAGAAATGAGGAGATCCGTAGACGAACGCAAGTTTCCGACATAGCCCACTGGATTAGCAAGTTGAAGTGGCAGTGGGCAGGTCACATAGCACGCAGAACAGATGGCCGATGAGGCCGAATGGTTCTCGAATGAAGACCACGGACTGGTAAGCGCAGCGTAGGACGTCCACCCACAAGATAGACAGACGACCTAAAAGAGACCGCAGGGAAACACTGGATGCAGGCCGCTTCCAACCGGCCCTTTTGGAGATCGATGGGGAGGCCTATTTCCAGCAATGGACATCCTACATGATGATGATAAACAAAAATATAAATTGTTCTGACGACATAGAATTTCAATTTGCTTTTCGGTAATTCTGAAATTAATCTAAATTTATAAAGGTCACATTTGGAAGATCCAATATCCAAGTACATATTTGTAAATCAATGCCTCTCTTCTTACCTATCTTCTTTCCTATCTGTCTTAACTTCCGTCACCAAAAAATGCCATCGTTTCCACTCGCACTCAGGCGTTAACTAGGAGCTTGATAAGATCGTCTCTACAGCGTCATTCCAAAATTTTAATGGCCTAACTAATTCAAACAAACCACACGATCGAAAAAGACCACCAATTAAAAGACAACAAAATTCTTCATTTTCAATTTCAATGGTAAATTCAATTTGAAACTGCTTTAAACGAGAGCGGTTCCATCAAAAACCGCCACCTCAGTGTCGGTTCAGCCCACAATGCCAATACGATTGCTTATTCAATGGCTCACAGATTCTAACCGCAGACGCTTGAACCTATATACAAGGGACATGCTATATAAAATATGCGATTTGTGATGAACTGATACAGTTCTTTGTAGAGCCAGAGGGCATAGTTCGCTGCGTCATCCACGAAAACAAATTTAAGAGTAAGAGACACAGAAAAATACACAGAAAAATAAATTAATAGTGTTGGAAAAAGTTAAAGCCTACCCTACTTTTGTAAATACATGCGTTTGAAATAGGTTCAGTATGTTTTTTTATTAAACTTTTACTTAACTTGCCTGTTAGGTTGGGTCTAATCATGCAACTGAATTTTAAAACAATTATCCCCAACTGATTGAGCTGAAATTTCGTAAACACGTTTAGTTTGGATGACAACGTATGATTAGCCAAGTGACGTCATACTAATCATAATCATAATCATAATCTTTATTTGGCACAAGGAAAAATACAAACAAAACAATTGAATCCACTGACTCCGAACTAGTAAAAAACTGTGTTTCGGAAGCCAGTGGCTTCTCCCAGTATTTAAAAATTAAATATTATGTATTGTCTTAAAGTTTTTATTCATCTATTCTCAGTTATTAATATTAAACAAGGAACTTTAAAAACAAATTGATGAAAACTTAAAATATAAACTAAAAACTAAAACTTAAAACAACTAAATAAAAGGTACAATTAAACTAAAATATGATTGTATAAAATATACAAACATGTACTACCAAACAAAAAGATAAAAATATGTATATATAAAATATATATTTAATGTCTCAAATAAAGATATAAAATCAAATTTAATTAGTAAAAAAAAAGAAAAAGAATAATCAAAATACAAAATTTAGTACCTAATAATTTCTAAATAGAAAATTATACAATTATAAATGAACTGTGAGTACAGTACAGTTGTAATTTATTAGAAACATCGAAATGTATAACATATCTATAGCCATAACATAGGTATGCTAGTATTACTATATTTACACTAACTACTACTACTTTATACTAAATCCAATATGGCGGACTCCCAAAGATTACGGGCCTGGTATTTTTATGTTCATCCTCATCATATAGACATCAAATGAAAGGGTTTGCTGAGAAAAATACGATAAATAAAATTATGTCTCACTAAATTCAATATGGCAGACGCTTAAAAGCTTGTTATAAAAGTTTCTTTTTTAATTAATAATTTTATTTATTATCCTAATAATTTACCTGTTTCATTATGATAACTAACGTGGTTTTCACACGTTTTTGTTTTAATGTACG
This sequence comes from Agriopis aurantiaria, assembly GCA_914767915.1. Taxonomy (NCBI): domain Eukaryota; kingdom Metazoa; phylum Arthropoda; class Insecta; order Lepidoptera; family Geometridae; genus Agriopis; species Agriopis aurantiaria. Next base: position 820,535 of record OU611994.1, on the reverse strand, counting down.
AGCATCACTCACGTTTGATTTAGCCGGATATCCGGATGTTCCGACTTTATTTGGCGTTCGGCGTCCAATGGTTTATAGGTTCGTTATGGACCAATTGTGAAATGCTGACATGATTGTCTGCTCATTTCTATTACTATGAGTAGAATTCAAATTAAAATGGTTCTATACTTAGAATAACCACACAAAGAAACCAAGTTCATTCGCAAAATTTAAGCCATTCAAATGGTGTCATATATGGCTCCAAAAAAAATATAAAATTTATACTATGACAATTTGCGCGGTGAAATCGTACCACAACAAATAAAAAAAGCAGCATAAGAGTTATGATGTGACATTCCACAGGTAATCCATTAATTATCGTTTAAAATACCAATCGAAACGTAAGCTACAAAGCGAATTTGTAGCTTACGTTTTGAGAAGGCGTTGTTTGAAACCTACCTTCTCTGAGTAGTTATTCTAAGGGTTCTATAGTTATAAGATTATTAACGAGATATTTACCGTGATAGGTTATGGTTGGAGCTCCCGGTATTTCAACCAAATACAACCAAAATCATTTAACAGGAGTGAACAACCGTGATAGTTTGAAACGGTGTTTTAAAATGGTTCTTTTCTACTGTTCTATCTATCGCTCATCCAAACACGGTAGCTCTAAATTTTAACTATTAAGATAAATTCAAATTATCGATAAAATATTGTTAAATTATTGAATCTTTTTATTTGACTGTACCATCGTAAATGTAAGCAATAAAATTAGCACAACAATTAGGAGTCGTAAACGCGAGACAGGGTGACTCGAGACGGTGGGAATAAACAATTCCATTTACGCCTAGCTGTTTCAAGCAAGGCAGTTTAGGTGATGAAAAAATTTTCTCGACCGCAAACCGTATCTGGGAGCGTTCGCGTGATTTTCCGAACTGCACGATTTTAACGTAAGTTTGGGACCGCGTAACGAGTTCTGCGTAACCCCCAGGCCTACATTCCCTAATGATAGTAATATTATTACGTAGTATATACCTATATCTACTATTCGATAATGTATTTGATATTTATGGTATTTATACTTTACCTACTCGTATTATAAACTAGATAATACGTAAATTCTTTATCTCTGACAAGTTTCTATTTTTGTATCACAAATATTTCTCGTCGTAATTTAAATTTTATTCCGAGCACTCTCGTTTTTCCATTACTAAGATCAATAAGCGAGTGCGTCTCGGTGGCTTTGTAAACATTTTTTTATAGATTTGTAGATAATAACATCGCCCTCATACTAAAATTACGTTCGAAATTAAAATAAATTGTATTTTTTCATTATCTAATAAGTTTGCGTTTTTGGACACCTCAAAAACGGTGACGGGAAAACATCGTGAGAAAATAAATATGTCCAAGAACCTCAAAAGTTGAAAGACAGTATATTATGATATTGACCAACATGCACTGGGCCAGCATGGTGGATTAGGGCCCATTCTGTCTCTCTCTCTCTGAGAGGCCTGCGTCCTAGCAGTGTGAACATAATAGCTGAAATGATGATGATGATGGCCTCCACGCCTGATGTTAAATGATGATGGGGCTTAAAATGGGGCACTCTTGTCTAGAAAAACCGTTTACTTAAGACTTCAAGATTGTAACTATTGGCAATGATGTTATAAAGGTCATAATGTCTTTGAACTATTGAGGTTTTTGGACATACCGGTGTACAAAATACGATGGAGGACCCATCCTCTTTCTCTGAGAGAAGACCTGTGTCTCAGGAGTGGGTGGTTGATAATGATGATGAATATGAATGTTTTTCTAAATCTTTTTTTTTTTATATTGACTTGTACTGTTGTCCTTTTGACCTCTACAGCTTGACCGGACTAGTTAGCGAACGCAGAGTTTTTTTTTCTAAATCTGGACTTACTTAGTTTATATATAGTCGGCAATATAATTCGATAGCCCTGTTGTTCCAATTAGTAGTGAACCTTAGCTTGTAGGCGTCGGTTCGATTCCCACCTAGGACAAACATTAATGTGATGAACATTTAATTTTGTGTTTGTTCTATATCTGGGTGTTATTATCTATTTAAGTATGTATTTAAAAGTATGTATTTTATATCAGTCTCTGGCAGCCATATCACAAGCTTTGCTTAGTTTGGGGTCAGATGACCGTGTGTGCAAAAAATATCCCGAATATTTATTTATTATAATTATATTAATAGTACCTTTATCTATGATAGTACCTACCTGTCTATAGACTTTTTTTACAAATAGGTAAGCAAGTATAATGGTTTCATAAAGATTTCTCCAGATCGTTCCTTAAAATGAAGCTACAACGCCTTGGCTAATTCACAATAAGTAGGTATCACGAGATATGAAAGATTAAAATTATAAAATTTGATATGCAAAAAGCTTGCTTGATGCATATATTTTCCTTCGCGCTGAGGTTTTCTATGCATTCTTAAAGGGTCGCTATCTCCTTTGATTATCGCTCCTATCTCGTAAAAGTTAAAGACCAAAATTGCGTTAAGCTTATGTGAGTTTCATAAAAGAAATATCATTTTCTTCGTTCAGTGTAGATTGCAATACGGAAATCTTTGTACTGGGACTTGGCTTTGAGAAATAGAGAATGTATATGTACGCAGTAATGGTAATCTTCGTTATAAGGAACCCCTTGAGAGCTTTGATAAATAAATATTCGGGACATTTTTGCACACATGCTCATCTGACCCCAAACTAAGCAAAGCTTGTGATATGGCTGCCAGAGACTGATATACATACATATATAGTTTTAAATACATACTTAAATAGATATTAACAACCAGATATAGAACAAACACAAATGTTCATCACACAAATGTTTATCCTAGATGGGAATCGAACCCACGAATAATAAAAATATATCTTTAAAAAAACTAACATTTGTACGCTGTAACAGGCAAGGACATGAGATACGTCTCCATTCTTACGACCATGTATGCTACTTATATGTATGTGTACCTACCATGTTCTGACAAATATTTTGAATTTGAATTTGTATTTTGTTTAGTTAATAAATGCACATGCCCCAGAAAAATACTTAAAAATGTTACCAAAATTATAATACACATGTGTTTATTAAATAAAAACACTGGTTAATATGTAAATTTACCTATTAGCTGAGCCCCGCGGTTTCACCCGCATTGTGATGAAAAATGGTGATGATGATGATGTAAATGTTGAAATGATGATGATGTTTTTCGGGATAAAAAGTAGCCTATGTGTTAATCCAGGGTATAAGCTAACTCCATACCAAATTTAATCTAAATTGGTTGAGTAGTTTCGGCGTTGAGTCCAGCCAAACATACACTTTCGCATTTATAATATTAGTATGATATAATACTGTTCAACATTACCTTACACGTGACAAAGTTTTAACGCGAACCGTGCTTGTAATAACACACAATGTTTGCACGAAAATTTCCCTCGGCCCATCTCGAAAACCAAATATTATCATAATATAATTTTAAACATACATAAAGTATAGCGGGAATGTGGAAAAATCCACGCTTTCATTTAAATTAGTATTTAAAACTTGTTTTAGAAAAACGCTTTGCTATTGTGAAACCTTTTGAATATTCTCCACGATTAAAAAGAAATTTTATTTTAATTTGTTTACTTCGAACTTTTTTTTAGTGTTTTAGCTGCTTTAACTGCGTTTTCTTTTTAGTTTTCTATTAAACAGTACTCGCGCATCATTTTTGGGTTCTTCATCATCATCAGCCAGAAGACGTCCACTGCTGAACATAGGCCTCCCCCTTTAACCTCCACACTGAACGACAGTATGCTTTTTGTATTAAAAAAAATAATTTTTGTATTTTTTTGTACTTTTGGGTTCCGTAGACATAATTCCTTTTGTCCGTCAATCTTTTTTGACTATAATTATCTAGTCTAGAATAAATAAATATCTTTATGGAATATGTATTTTCTCTTTGATATTTCTTAATTTTTTTCTTACATAATCAGTTAGTAGGTACCTTCTTTTTCTACTTTTTTTTTCTAAGAATGTTTTTGAAATATTTAAAAATTTCCAAATTTCATGTTACCTGACCAGAAAAATGTGCAATACCTACACACTTTTCTGATTTGGTAGGTAAATTATAATTTTGTTTTTATCATACGGGAATTCATCATCATCAGCATCATCATCAGCCAGAAGACGTCCACTGCTGAACATAGGTCTCCCCCTTTAACCTCCACACTGAATGAAAGCCTGCCATCTGCAACCACTGGATGCCCGTGACTCTCACAATGTCGTCGATCCATCTAGTGGGAGGCCTACCTACGCTGCGTCTTCCTGTTCGTAGTTTCAACTCAAGAACCTTTCTTCCCCATCAGTTATCGGTTCTTCGAGCGATGTGGCCTGCCCATTGCCACTTCAACTTGCAAATTTTAACAGCTATGTTGGGACTCTGGTTCTTTGAATACTCACGGGAATTACTCACGTTTAATTTAGTAGTAGTAAAACGCTCTCTCACTATGGGCCTCATAAGCAATCTCAAAGTGGCACAACGAGCTATGGAGAGGGCTATGCTCGGGGTTTCTCTATGAGATCGAATCCGAAATGAAGAGATCCGTAGACGAACGAAAGTCACCGACATAGCCCACCGGATTAGCAAGTTGAAACGGCAGTGGGCAGGGCACATATCACGCAGAACAGATGGCCGATGGGGCCGAAAAGTTCTGGAATGGAGACCACGGACCGGTAAGCGTAGCGTAGGACGTCCACCCACAAGATGGACAGACGACCTAAAAGAGACCGCAGGGAAACGCTGGATGCAGGCCGCTTCCAACCGTGAATTTTGGGATCGATGAGGGAGGCCTATGTCTAGCAGTAGACGTCCTATGGCGAAATGATGATGATGATGATGAAAATATATTAAATAATGTTTTAATAAAAGTATGACTTCGCACACCATTAAAAGAATTTTATGGGCGATGTAATAGAAAAACAAACACCATTGTAGTCTTACAAAGCAATGGTTTGGGATTATTTTATCAAAGTATCCACCCCCGCGAAATATTTCTTTTATAAATAAACAATGGTATTTAAATATGCTGACCTATGGTTCATGTAACAAGCGGCAGCGGTTTCATGCAACTAAGATTCGAGATAAATGTTGTATATAACCCCCTAAAGTGCAAGACGCTTTCACGTGGCGTGGACGCAAGTGTCCGCACTTCCGTCAAAGCAATTTTTTGTTTGTGTGTATTACTATTAGAATGTATGTGTATGGTATAAGTAAAAATTTAATGGTCGATCCTCTATTGCACACCCCGTCTTCTACGTCTTCTATAAATCCTTTCCATCTTAAGGTTGCCTGGAAGAGATCGCTTTTAGCGATAAGGTCGCCAGTTGTTACACTAATTTTTAAGAGTTTTTTGTCCTCTGTATCAAATTTTATGGTGTGAACAATAAAGAGTTAATCAATCAATTTCAACTTTTAAAATATAATCTAAGTAGGTATTATTTACAACCTGGTTAGTTCCACTGTTAGGCAAACTTATCCTCAATTTACTCTCTATTTGTTTAAAGCTTTTTTAGTTTAGTTACATAAAAAATCGAGTACAGTTCATCCCGTCATCTCCGTCTGGACCAGCTAATTGGTATTCCAACTTGTGTATCCCATTGTGTAGAGTTTGACCCACAAGTTATCCAAAAAAGCTTTTTTTTAACCCAAGTAAGTCCGCGTTTGACCATCATCTCACCTGTTGGTAAGCGACGATGTGGTTGAAGATGAAGCACGCAGACTTAGAAGATACCTGTTCACTCTGGCCTTGAAAAGACCCAGATTATATCTCCCAGGAAACAAGGAAGCGGGCAGATTGTTCCATTCCGTGGCCGGATCCGTGGTATGGATTAGAAACGTAGTATCGAAACGTTTGGTACGTATCCAAGGAAAATCCACAATGTATGGGTGGTAGTGGACCGTTTTCCTACTTGTCCTGCAGTAGAAAGGGGATGGTAGGATAAGGTCATGTAGCTCTGATGCACATTCTCCGAAATGAATCCTGTAGAAAATTGACAGACTCACTATTTACAATACAATTTATTTAAGATTGCGCCCGTTTTTCACCTTTGCTGTCCCGCGAAACGTCTATTTATTTCACAGAAAAGAGAAGTAGTTTTTTTTTTTCTCTTTTGTGATTTATTTGCAACCTAATAGAACCCTATGGTTGAATTTTCTACACCCCCTTTTTATGAGCCTGTCTTGCGGCCAAGCATTTGGTTTATAGTCTAACGTAGCTCTGAAATGTGTTTTTACTCTAATGTGTAATTTTTGTTGAATTTAATATTTATAATTGGCAAAGAATTTGGTTTATCAATATCGGCACTTTCTAACTTACTCGTATTAAGAGCTATTTACAGTTAAACTCACTTTGCTAACAAACTTCTATGTTTGTTACAGACGACCCTTGTTTAAACATGGAGCTTTCGATGACAACCAAATTACTGCAACCTAAGTAGCACTTACGCCTCCAATACTCTACACTCCTACCAGCGGTAAGTGAATCATTATTTTAATACCCAAATGTTGAGTTGTCAAGTTTTTAATTTGTAACATCTGCTGTAGTTTTTAAAAAGCTAAATGAAAACCATACATTCTGATCACTTGTGCTATATATAAGTACCTCCTGTACCTGTAAGTATATTCTAATTCAAATTAAAAATCATTTATTTCAGGCTACGCCACCCATACCATAATTAAACAATTTGACAATAACAAAATCACACAAAATATAAAATAAAATAATGTCAGAACAATCAAATTAAATTAAACAAAACACACAAATACATTTTCAAATTCTAATATTAATAATGTCAGGTACTTACAATCACTAACTAGTACTTTCTCTCCGGCATTGGTACCGGTACATGTCTCTCACAACAATGCCAGTGGAAAGTACAGTCCAACCTGGCCGCAATCATTTTGAGGACGGTGTTAGGAGCTGGCTCCAACTCTGCGGACCAAGAACGCGGCCCGCGAGCGCATGACCGTGTGAAAACAGGCAGTGTGTGCGTCCGCAAACATGCCTGAGGCGCTGCAGAATTGGGGCAGCCCCAACAACCTAAAAGCAAACATTGCATTTCCGCACTGTAAATCATATAATTAATACCTCCTTTAAATATGCAATACAGTACTTATCATCATAATCAGCATACCTTAGTCCACTACTGGACATAGGCCTCTGCCAAGGCACGCCAGCCAAATGTTCGCCTTTTTGTTTCTAGCTGACCAATGCCAGCTGCCTTGCGTATATTGTCACTTCATCTATAGAGTATACTGCATTGTATTGCATATTTAGTAGGGGGCGGTTTAAGTGTGGTGATTTTATAACTTGTTTGTTTCATTTATTTATTATTTAAATAAAGAAAAGTATACAAATAGGATATACCAGCATTTAAAAACCACTAAGGTTTATTATTAATGCCACATGAATTTTCAGTCTACGCCGATTTACTATATATTATAATAATGTTAATATCTAAGTAAGTGCACAACTGGCAGCGAGCGAGGCAATTACATCAGATTGTCAAAAAACTGAATTATAATTTTGTTTTTATATCATAATGTAGTAATGTTTTTACAGAAATCTGATGGCAGATTATTAATTAAACTAGGAACTAAATCTACCACGCTACACGCTATCTCTCATGACTCAGATCAAACTTCCTCAATTTTTTTTGATAATCCACCCAATCTGTCGGATGATCAGTCGGGATCAGCTGCAACGATCCCCTGTATGATTTATAGTTTTGTTATAGAAATGAGAAAAATAAGTGATCGGTTCGAATGTCCGACTATTTCATATTCGAATTGAAATGAAATGAGGCCTTAATTTTTATAACACGGGGTTCTTCACCGAAAATCTATCTAACGACTGAGGCAGGTAAAAAGTAAGGCCAACTTTATTAATAAACAAATTAAACTGTAGTCATAATTATTTAAATAAAAAAAAATTAAATTTTTATATATTTTTTAAATATATAATAGTTGACAAACAAGCGACGGGCCACCTGATGGTAAGTGGTCATCGTCGTCTATGGACACCTACAATACCCGGGGCATTGGCGGTGCGTTGCCTACCTTCGAGGACTCTATTCACTCTTCGCTTGAAGCAATTGAGGTTATATTTTGGAGGAAAAACCGAAGCTGGTAAGCCATTCCACAACTTACAGGTGCGTGGCAGAAACAATCGATCAAATCGAACAGTGCGAGACTTCCACGCATCTATAATAATATGAGGATGGCTTTTTTGGCGATGGCGGCCGGTTGGAACATGTACGGAACCCTCAACAAGTGAGCTATGCTTGCATATCGCATCATCAGCTAGTAAACGTCCACTGCTGGATGGTTCTGATAGCAGTTTTATGACATACCCGGGTCCCTATACTCCATAATTATAGGTACGTGCTATATTCGCATATTAGGAAATTGGTCTTTTTGTCAAAAACAGTTTTCCATCGTCAAAATAAACAACTATGCAAATAATTCTTACGTGGCATTCAGATCTTTGAAGTTTTTTGCACCATCGAGTAATGACATCGAACTTGTACGATCATTCGAATGAAGCATACATCTCTACCTTGTTATTTCTTCGATATTAGCTTCAGCTTTAAAAACTTCGTTTTGAATTGGATTCCGATAATGCGTTTCGATCAAAGAGGATTCCGATGAGTGATGAGAGATTAACAATGAGATAATACGTTATTTGGAAGCGTTGGGAACAGGTATTAGACGTCCGGGAATAGCTCGGCTCTTGTTTTAAAATATTTCATTTGAGTGGGACTTATTTTAACGGTTTTGTGGTTGCAAATTACATTCTTCTGTTTCTTTCAAGTCGATGTTTCTTAAATTATTTATTGGTTTTTAATTTAGTTGGTATCAAAGCTGTCAAATTAAAGTGGGGTCGGGCGGGACACGTGGCCACGATGCACCCAGAGGATCACACAGTGGGTGCCTGAAAACGGACGAAGGAGCCAAGGCAGGCCGAGGTACAGTGGTCGAGTCTGGCGGGTGATCACACTTTCTGGAAAGAGATGGGGCTGACCTTTGCCCAGGAGTGGGACAGTATAGGTTAATTTAAAAAAAACAATTGTTCGGATGTGCTGTACTCACTTATTTTTTTTTTTCGTTTCCTTCTTTTTCTGTGGTTCTACCAAGGACGTTAAATACCCTTTAGGGTATACGACGTCCTTGAGTTCTATTCACAGAGTTGATTTTATTTTCGCCTTAGTTTCAATTCGTTTAATCGAAAACCATTTTCTCTCGCGCACGTTTCTTATTTTGACAGTAGATACTGTGCTTACATTTGCAATTTTGAGTTTGCTGTTGCGAAAAAATTTGAGCTATCGAAATAGAGTCGAGACTAAAATAAATTCAAATTATTCATGCGTAGAACGCATTGTGTTTGTAATATGAACGACACAAAGAGTAGCTATAAGTACTTAGTCTGTGAAACGACGCGTTATTGTCATTAATCAATAATCATCTGACAGCTGAGCTAAGCGACGAACGCTACAAGCATAATAGAAAACTATGCGACACAAGTTTCTCATAAAATATCTTGATATTTTCCGGCAGGAAAATGACTAAGTATTTTGTTTACATTACAAGGGAATTACTCACGTAAGATTAAGTCGGTTACTCCGACTATAGTTTCAACCGTATTTGGCGGTATTTTTCTAGGTGACTGCGAGTGCGCACCTTTGTTTCAGCGCTTTTGCTTTTTAGGGTTCCGTACCCAATGGATCTAAGCGGGACCCTATTACTAAGCCTACGCTGTCTGTCACCACCGGTTCTCGTACGATCACCGAAGCTAAGCAATGTCGGGCACAGTCGGTACTTGGATGGGATGTTGTCTTTTTGCACTACTTTTTTGTACTTTAGTAGCTAACAAGCTATGTGGTGGTACGGAACCATCAGTGCGCTAGCTCGTCTCGCTCTTGGCCTGTTTTATTTGGAGGTACCGGCTCAATCTTAAGTCAGTAAATTTCCATAAAATAAAAACAAAACGTGTGAAAATTACTTACGTCTAATTCTATAATAACATTAATATCGTTTATTATTTTGAGTCGACGTAGCAGGTAGCACAGACAGGTAGTTTAAATAGACCTCTTGGGCCAAATTTAAATGAAGCTGACGTAACCTATTATGGCATACCTACATTGTACCTTATTCTAATTTCGCACAAACGCGAGTGAGGGTAGGTAAGCATCACGGGTGAGTGGCACGTCATCAATCTTCCACGCACTTGGCTGAGCAATGAGCATATCTGGGGGCAATTTAATTCGAGCATTTTTACTTATATCCTCTCTTTTTCGCTGAGAGAGCGTAATAAAAAATTAATCTTACAGTTTTACGAGATTCCCGTCAGGCAAGTACCTAGTAATCTCATCTTTGGTTTTCCTCTGAGCTGTAACATGAAAAATATGTCTGGAGATATGCCTTTATGTCGCGTTAAATGCGTTCGGCCGTGAATCAATTTTAGTATCTTGATAATGTTGTCTATAGGCAAAATCTCCAAGAAAATTTATTCAGTCACTAACAAAAGTAACTAGTAAATAGTTATTTTGCAATTATTTTGTTTTACTTAAGTTATATGATTATTTATGAGATATTTACCATGGTAAGGTTGTGGAATGAGCTCCCGATATTTCGGCGCAGTTACATGCACCATGTTCACGGGAAGAACATTAAATATCGGGAGCTCATTCCACAACCTTACCACGGTAAATATCCCGTAAATAATCATCTAACTTTAGTGAACAACCGTGATAGTTTAAAACAGTGTTTTATTTTGTTTTGTTAATCGTAATTTAGGCATCCATTGCCATTCTCAATCTTCGACGCAAGTCTAAGTGGGAGGCCTATGTTCAGCAGTAGACGTCTTCTGATGACGCTGATGAAGTCTGGTACTGACTATTGTAATTTGGCCTGCCACTCGAATTAATCTCCTAATGTCGAAACAATATTTTAGTCTCGTGCCTCCTAACAAGCTTTTGATGTAACCTCCATGAACAATACAAAACAGAACAGTACGGGAACTACGTGCTGTGCAACGTTAATGAGATGCTTCAACAAAATGTTAATCAGGCTTTCTTTTGTGTAACCTTTTACAGAGAACGGCTGTACTGGCATGAATACGGGTAGACATAAATCCAGGTTTTGCGAATTTTATTGCACCAGTCAAGTGTTATGCCCGGAATAAATTTTATGTCAATGTTAAGACGCAAAGTTTTTTTTTTCTTTAAATAACAGTTAGGCTTGTGCTTGGCCTCCATCTCGATGCGGTCTACGATGGAGCACGCTTGCCTAGAAGAAACCGATTCATCGTAGACCGCATCTTCGCTTAGAATCAGCTGATGTGGCGGCCAAGCGCAAGACTATCTATATATTTTTTTATTTTATTTTTTTACCTATACTGTCCCACTGCTGGGCAAAGGTCTCCCCCATCTCCTTCCATAAATCTCGGTCCTCCGCCACCTCTTGCCAACTTCTCCGGAATGAGTCAAGATCGTCACGCCAGCGTTTCTTGGGCCTGCCTTGACTGCGCCGTCCATCGGGCATCCACTGCGTGACGATCCTGGCCCAAACAAATAAAATAAAAAATAAAAATGATTTAAAGACTGTTATAAAAAATCTACATCTGGTCTGAATATTTTTGTATTAAGAAGTCTCTCATATTATTTCCCTTATTTCACAAAATGCACATATACATGCGTAGGTAAGCTATGTTATATATTGTATATGCCACAGAAGAGAACATTTCTGTGGTATATTATATGCTGCGTTTAGTCAGTTTTGCCAGTCGCGTTGTTCGCCTGTAACGCCTCTATTATTACACCTCACTGGCTAAAGCACAAAAAAGACCACTTATCTCCTACTGTGTGTAGATTTGAACAACGCCCTAATGTTTCCTAACTACTGCAACCTTGTGTGCGTAGTTATATTACTCAAAGTTAAGGGGAAAGAGGCCTTAAGAGGATGTAAGGGCACTCTTGTGCGTGTCTGAGGGGATTAAGCTCCTAAGGGTGTCGGAAAACATAAACAAACCGAACACTATACAAGTATACAACTTAGATAGCATCTATAATATTGTTTTACTGATGGTGGCGGAGCGGAGGCATGTGTGCTTTACAATCTGACTCTATTTTTATTTATCTCATCATAATAAGCCTTTTAACAGTCCACTGCTGGACTTTTAGCCTACCCCCGAAAGGGTGATTGGGCCATATCCACCACGCTGGCCCAGTGCAGATTGGTGGATTCAGATACGCCATTGAATATCTTCTTCGTACGTATGCAGGTTTCCTCACGATGTTTTCCTTCACCGAAAAGCCAGTGGTATGAAAATCCGTACATAAGCTCCAAAGAGCTCATTGGTACGGGCCCGGGGTTTGAACCCGCGACCGCACGCTTTCAAGTCTAGCGGTCTCCCAAATGGGCTACCACCTCGTATTTTTCTACCTCCGCCATTCTACAAAATATCAACACAAAAGTTGCTTTACCTATACTATTTGTATAATATTTTTTTCTTACTCAATGATTTTAAAATGCTCGATCGAGATAGCCACGTGCTTTTATATGCACTCTAACTGCGCATCGTCTGCGACGGGCTTAAATAACTACTACCTATAGTTAGATAATGCACTAACAAAAACATAAATAAACTTTCTTTGTCGTTTGTTATCATCAGCTATCAGGTTCTCATTTTCGAACTCATTACTTTTTGGCGTTACTAGCTTAATTCAGAACGCACCCCAAGGTATAAAATATTTTCTGTCACAATCATGGTATGCCAACAGCATGGCAGGAACTGATATAGAAAGTGTACACGTAGATGGCAAGGAATAATAACAATACAAAATTTTTATGAGAAGCTTATAAGTTAACTCTGTCGTAAACCAAATTCAAATTATTTATTTGTCAGAACATGGTAGGTACACATACATATAAAGTAGCATACATGGTCGTAAGAATGGAGACGTATCTCATGTCCTTGCCTGTTATAGCGTACAAATTAATGTAAGTTTTTTTTATTTATTTTTATTAAAACACTGTTTTAAACTATGACGGTTGTTCACTAAAGTTATATGATATGTTGGATAATTATTTACGGGATATTTACCGTGGTAAGGTTGTAGAATGAGCCATACCAAGACTAGTTAAGGAAACTATTGAGATCTCGAAATGCCAGAATTTCAACCGAGGTGATGGTTTTCAACACGCCAGTGCGTGGAATCCAGTATTAGGTTGCCTTAAAAATAAAAATATAAGTTCGCGTTTAAAATGTGTTCAAAATACTATACGCAGTGATACAGTGAGTTTGTTTTGTCGGGACTTAGGTTCGAGTTCGAGTTCCAGTGATATCCGTAGCAAAAGACTAAGAAAGAGGGTAGATCGTTATGTCTGCACCTAACTTTTTAACTGTTCTCCAACTACCCGCATTCTTCAGTATTCCCGTGAACATGGTGCATGTAACTGCGCCGAAATATCGGAAGCTCATTCCACAACCTTACCACGGTAAATATCACGTAAATAATCGTATTTTTATTAGTTTTTGTGTGTGTGTATGTTAGAATATTGTTAAAATCATATTTTGGTAGAGTTGTAACAAAAGAAACATATTAATTTCTACCTATATTACTTTCTTTGTTTATTTTATATCTTAATTTTTAAGTTTTATATCAAATAAATAATAAAAAATTACATAAAAAACATAAAAAAACTTAAAAACTAGGGTGCCGCCGGCAGCGGGGCAGGGCCCAAGCTACCTGTGGTTAGGGCTGCAGAGTGAGGAACCTCCTGACAATACGTGCCGTGTCAAGGATTACCGCCTTCTGCATCTGACCCTTGACCCAACCATCTAGCGAGAGCCTCTTAAGATGTTGGTCGAGGCTCTTCGCTATAAGGCCGTTCACCGATACGACTATCGGGACAATGATCGTCGAGTCAACATCCCACATGGCGGTAACCTCGTGAGCCAAGTCAAGGTACTTGCTGAGTTTGTCCTTCTCGGCCTTCACGAGGTTCTCGTCATGTGGGATGGTGATGTGATGTCGACGAGCACTGCCCGGCGCTGGGATCGGTCGACCAACACGATATCAGGCTTATTGGCGACAATAGTCCTGTCCGTGATGATAGAGCGGTCCTAGTATAGCAAAGCACGACCATTCTCGAGAACTGGCGTTGGTGCGTACTTCTATATTACTTATTATTATTACATTTTTTCCCTAGTACCTAGTCTCGACCAAGTTTTTTGTGCTAATAAAGTTTTAAGTTTATTTTTAAACATTTCATAACATCACAAAAGTTTTCAACACAAACTCTTTTGCTTGGAAAGATGTAAAATTATTCAAAGCATTTATCATATTAGACCTTATTCATACGTAAGTAGTTTAAGTCGTTACTTACATAGTAATTAAAGTTGGGGCTCACCACCGCTTCTCTCCAGCTCTGTACCCGGCCCTTTTCACGAAACCCGTATTAGCAACCCTAAACCAGCGAAATAATAACTATTTCCCTTAAACATGGCCTCACATACCGTCGGTACCGCAAATTATTTCCTCGGCATAAATAGTTTAATTTAAGTCTAATAATAGAGATATAACTTTCAAGTATTTGAGCAAAATAATTTTAAGGGTTACTAGAAACGGTGGTAATAAACTAAAAGGTAATTGTGGTAATGATTATACTGACAAATTTTACCATGGCTCTAGGGAGTCAACACTGAAATCGCAAAAAAAAATCTTTATCATCCATTTCGTTGTACGTGAATGACATTTTAAATAGAACAGCTGGTTTTATCGCAATTTCATAATTTAGATAGTTACATAGATAGAAAATATTTATTGTGTACACCAGAAATAAAAATTACAAATAGATAGAAAACACTTACGAGTTAGTGCCACGAGTGGCAATTTATTGGTCTTATAGTAGAGGATTAATTTTTTGCCATGCCTTCCATTACTTAAGGTGGAACGTTTTACCTATGACAGAAAATTCAAATTTCAAACAGTTTTTTTGTCCTTGTAGCTAGGCCGGGTAATTATTTTAAAATGACGCAGTGTTTGCGATAATCGAGGGTTGTTATTTACATTATCATATACAACTATTTAACAATAACGTATACATATTACTACATATTACTTACATTTGTCAATAAACCGTATGAAACAGCAAAAATTAGTTTATTGACAAATGTAACTAATAATGTGCATTAGAGATAAATAGCTTTACGTGATTTTGTAAAGAATAGGTAATATTACATTTTCGCAAACATCATGACGTTTCCAATAAGGGGCCGTCCATTAATCATGTGTGGTTTTTTATTTTATTTGTTAACCCCCCCTCCCCCTTGGTGAGGTTTAAGACCATTGTTTGTGTATTGATTGTGATATTTCGTGATTTTTGCTAAACCTCCTCCGCCCCTTTCAAGCCTCACGTGATTAATGGACGGTCCCTAATTACCCGGCCTAGCTACAAGGACCAGAAAACTGTTTGATATTTGAATTTCCCACCATAGGTAAAACGTATCACCTTAATACCATCGTTTCGTGTGCTTGCATAGTTGCTTATTTACGTCACTGAGTAATCTACCCACCTAGTCTTTAACACCAATGCAAAGACTTTCTAATAACTTTATCTAGTATGTGTAACAATATCCCTATTGTCCAAAAGTGTGTGGTTTCAATAGAGTAATTTTACTAATATCTATTCATCAATCTACCCGCATTTTCTGCCAAAGAATAAATTTAAACCAATCACAGAGTCCCATGCGCCCACCAATCAAATCAATTGGACACCCGAACACGCTAGAACGTGGCCGAACGCTGGCGGGAAATTCAATTAAACAGACAAAGCTGGCTCCCGCTCAAATTGGTTCGACGAGGTTCCACGCATTACAATTCACGATGTATTGTGTATATTGCGGGTTTGATTTGTTATTTATTCATGCGGGGTAAAACTTTTAAGCGACTTCTGGAGGGACTTTTTCAATTCGATCTTTTTTTCTTAATGGACTATGTACCTTTTTTTAATTTTTTTTAACTGGGCAAGTGCCTTTATTAACTTAACAAAATACAAGCTAAAACTAACACTACAAATACAGTTAGACTGCTTATAGACCGTTGAAGGCCTAAGACAATCCAAATGCTCAAGCCCACTACCAGTTGGCAGCGTACCCAGCATGCTGGCGGCATTACCACGTTGAATGGCAATGCTTATGCGTTGAGCCAGAAACACTATGTACCTACACTGATTACTCCGACATTTGGAAGAGGATTTACTTACGTGTTACTTTCCATATTATGTAGAGGAAGCCAAGGAAGCAATTCAAACTAATCAAATTATTTATTTGTCAGAACAGGGTAGATACACATAAATATAAAGTAGCATACATGGTCGAATGAAAACATATCTCATGTCCTTGCCAGGTATGGCGTACAAAATGTTAGTTTTTATATATTTTTTTATTAGTATTTGTTATAGTTTAAAAGGGTAATTATGTCTCTGTTAGAATATTGTCAAAAACATATTTTAGTTTAACCTTACCTTTTCCTTACCATAATGTTTCTTGTTCGCACACCCCACGCCACCTTACTATAACGTTCCTTGTTCGCACCCTCCACGCCACCTTACTATAACGTTCCTTGTTCGCACCCTCCACGCCACCTTACTATAACGTTTCTTGTTCGCACCCACCACGCCACCTAACCATAATGTTTCTTGTTCGCACCCTCCACACTACCTTACTATAACATTTCTTGTTCGCACCCTCCACACCACCTTACCATAATGTTTCTTGTTCGCACGATCCACGCCACCTTACTATAACGTTTCTTGTTTGCACCCTCCACGCCACCTTACCAAAATGTTTCTTGTTCGCACCCTCAATGCCACCTTAGCATTATGTTTCTTGTTTGCACCCTCCACGCAACCGTACCATAATCTTTCTTGTTCGCACCCTCAATGTCACCTTACCGTAATGTGTCTTGTTCGCACCCTCCACGCCACATCACGCCACCTTACCTAAATAATGATCTGAGATTCTCATAAATTAAGTAGTTAATCCGAAATGAGGAGATCCGTAGACGAACGAAAGTCACCGACATAGCCCACCGGATTAGCAAGTTGAAATGGCAGGGGGCAGGGCAAATATCGCGCAGAATAAATGGCCGATGGTTCTGGAATGGAGACCACGGACCGATAAGCGCAGCGTAGGACGTCCACATACAAGACGGACAGACGACCGCAGGGAAACGCTGGACGCAGGCCGCTTCCAACCGGTCTTTTTGGAGATCGATGGGGGAGGCCTATGTCCAGCAGTGGACGTCTTATGGCTGAAAAGATGAAGTAGCTAAGTACCAAAACCTTTCAGCCTTTTGAAACTACTATACGGTCTGCATTATGCGAAACATTTTATTAAAATTTATTGTAAATAACGCGCAGAGTCCAGGTTCCATACGTACAAAGGAACACCGCATAGGACAAAACGAGATTAAATTCTTACTAGTAGCACGCTTTGATGTAACACTAAAACGCGCAGGCAGTAAGGGGATTAGAATGTTTTGTTTCCATGGAAATATCAGATCTATTTTAACCGTATGACTATTCGGCAAAGCGATATGTCGTCCACGCAACCATAAGAACCGTTTGGGAAAATGTGTTCCAGCTTGTAACAATTCGACTAGACGATAACCGACAAAATGTACTTAAAAACGTTATAAAATTGTTTTTTACCCGATTTGATCCATATTACATTATTTATATGTTAGTTATTTGATTATTTACGGGATATGTTATATATGTTGTACGCCGATTACTCCGACGTTTGTAACCTGATTTACGTGCTTCTTTTTTTAATTCGTTCTAATTTACTTAAAAAAAAAGCATATCTTGTTCTATATTAATTGGTTTTAACTATCGGTCTTTGGTAAAAGGTTTTAAAGGAGTTACTATTTCAAACAGGGCACGGCGTTTGGCCAAAAGCATGTCAAGAGAAGGTTATGAAAAATTAAAATGAAAAATATTTTATTTGCTTAAACATAAGCTTACATATTTGTTTATAAAATATGGTTTATGGTAGGGTTCCTTAGCCTAAGCCATGTAATTGTGGTCACGTCACGTGCACAGAGCAAAAAAGTGCATAGATTAAGACGGACGAACAGACCAACAACCAGAATGACGGACAAAACTAACTTATGAGGGTTCCTTGATCTACTGAACCCCAAAAATTTAATAATAAAAAGCAGTTAAAAAAATCGTTGTTTCGACAACTAACTCGGAGTTCTAAATTCTAACGAGTATCATCCTACTCAACATAAATGAAAACCAATGAATGGTTGATTGTTCTTAAATCCCATACTGCAAGTAACGTGTATGCAACTCGTTCCTAACCAGTTGCTCGTATGGTCGTGTTCTGCGCAGATTGACTGGTCAAAGCATTTGATTGACAATCACTTGGCCACTGTTCATTCTCAGACTAGGAAATCTACAGAAGAACAGTTTCTAAATATGCAAAAGTGAACAGTGGTACCCACATAATGGTTGACAAAAAAATAAACACCATCCACCATCTTGTGGCGACGGCCATTTTGAAAATATTAAAATATTGGGTATTAAAATATTGTATTGTTCTAGAACTAAAGGTGTATGCAAAATGTCAACTAAATCGGTTAGAAGGAAGTGCTTCCAATTCAGCTTGAAGATGTGACCTAAGCCAACGAACTAACATACAAACATATAAAAGCTTGTAAGAAAAAAAGTTTATGTTGGAATGTTAGTAGCACAAAAAAGCTACTATGAAATTTCAAAATTCTTTAATGATAAAAATGTTTTGATATGTAATGTAGACATAAACAAATAAAATAATAATAATAATAGCTTACGTAGGTAGTAATAAACATCTAATTAAGGTATAAAATACAACTAAACCAAAATATGATTCTAACAATATTCTAACATAGACATTATTTCGTTTATGTTTTTTCCTTTTTAACTTTTGTACGCTGTAACAGGCAAGGACATGAGATACGTCTCCATTCTTACGACCATGTATGCTACTTTATATGTATGTGTACCTACCATGTTCTGACAAATAAATAATTTGAATTTGAAACAATACATCGACATAGTTTAATGGTTGATATTCTGAAAAGCCGAACGAAGCGGTTTATTCTTCTTATTCTTTATTCTTTGTTACAAATTAAGCATATAACTAACAGATAATCCAAAACATTACATGCTGCAGCTTAAATGGGCAAGGACGACAGAACAGACACATGATTGAGGATACCGGAATGCGTTGCCTGAATGGTGTTCCCGGTAGTTAGAATCTGGATCTCTTCAAATCGCGAGTGAATCGGTTTCAACTGTATAGGCAAGCGTGCTCCATCGTGTACCGCATCATCGCTTAAAATGGCGAGATGGCGGTCAAACGAAAGCATATATTATCCAATAAAAAAACATACTTTTATTAGCTACACTTGTTATTTAATTGAGCAATCGTTGTGCCCAGGGCCCTTATTCTCTAACTTACGTCAGATTCCTTGTCATAAACGATATAATTGAAAAATTGGACTCTATTCTTTGGCTTGCGGTCGTGTTACGTTATCTGCGTGTAATTGGTTACGTCAGATTCTTTGTCATAAACGATATAATTGAAAAATTGGACTCTATTCTTTGGCTTGCGGTCGTGTTACGTTATCTGCGTGTAATTGGTTACGTCAGATTCCTTGTCATAAACGATATAATTGAAAAATTGGACTCTATTCTTTGGCTTGCGGCCATGTTACGTTATCTGCGTGTAATTGGTTACGTCACATTCCTTGTCATAAACGATATAATTGAAAAATTGGACTCTATTCTTTGGCTTGCGGTCGTGTTACGTTATCTGCGTGTAATTGGTTACGTCAGATTCTTTGTCATAAACGATATAATTGAAAAATTGGACTCTATTCTTTGGCTTGCGGTCGTGTTACGTTATCTGCGTGTAATTGGTTACGTCAGATTCCTTGTCATAAACGATATAATTGAAAAATTGGACTCTATTCTTTGGCTTGCGGTCGTGTTACGTTATCTGCGTGTAATTGGTTACGTCAGATTCTTTGTCATAAACGATATAATTGAAAAATTGGACTCTATTCTTTGGCTTGCGGTCGTGTTACGTTATCTGCGTGTAATTGGTTACGTCACATTCCTTGTCATAAACGATATAATTGAAAAATTGGACTCTATTCTTTGGCTTGCGGTCGTGTTACGTTATCTGCGTGTAATTGGTTACGTCAGATTCTTTGTCATAAACGATATAATTGAAAAATTGGACTCTATTCTTTGGCTTGCGGTCGTGTTACGTTATCTGCGTGTAATTGGTTACGTCACATTCCTTGTCATAAACGATATAATTGAAAAATTGGACTCTATTCTTTGGCTTGCGGTCGTGTTACGTTATCTGCGTGTAATTGGTTACGTCAGATTCTTTGTCATAAACGATATAATTGAAAAATTGGACTCTATTCTTTGGCTTGCGGTCGTGTTACGTTATCTGCGTGTAATTGGTTACGTCAGATTCTTTGTCATAAACGATATAATTGAAAAATTGGACTCTATTCTTTGGCTTGCGGTCGTGTTACGTTATCTGCGTGTAATTGGTTACGTCACATTCCTTGTCATAAACGATATAATTGAAAAATTGGACTCTATTCTTTGGCTTGCGGTCGTGTTACGTTATCTGCGTGTAATTGGTTACGTCAGATTCTTTGTCATAAACGATATAATTGAAAAATTGGACTCTATTCTTTGGCTTGCGGTCGTGTTACGTTATCTGCGTGTAATTGGTTACGTCAGATTCTTTGTCATAAACGATATAATTGAAAAATTGGACTCTATTCTTTGGCTTGCGGCCGTGTTACGTTATCTGCGTGTAATTGGCAATGTCAAGTTTGATGACGCGATGTGAGTCGATCGCGATTTTAAACATTCCAAATAACGCGGATCAAGCTATCGCGTTTCGTGCGTGTTTGGCAAGAGAATGTAGTATCCAATCGAAAGACGCGTTTGATTTGTTTGACGCGTTTCAATTATCCAATTAAAATACTGTACCGAGAACCAGTTGTCTGGATAAATCTAACATAGATTTTAAGACAACTTACTAACTCGAAATGTAACGTACTATGTGTTTTTAATTTAAAAAAAATATATTTATATATAATTGTGTCGCACTACTTAGTACTTAATATTAATAACACACTTCACTTGAGCATCTGGACCCAAGGACACTTTGGTTACCGTATTACTGACTATGGTCACTAGAACTATTAGAACACGTTTTTCAGAGTCTTATTAGCATGTTTGTGGTTTTTCACGGAGTTAACGCCCTCGTTTCATAGCACTATCATAGAATGTGTAGGAATGTGCATGAATAGTGAATAAGTACCTATTTGTTTTTATGCTGGAAGTACTCTGACGTCTTAGCAATTATTGGCATTAAGACCGACTCCCGAAATACCAAAATCTTAGATAATCCCCTCGTATAGTAAGGACTGCCTATTGTATTGTAATGGAATAGGCTATTATGGCAAAGGCTCCAGTATCGGAAATAGCTTCTCGTACCGTTGGAACTACGGCGGAGGTAGGAATATACATAAGACTAGCGCGAATCCGTGATAGCACAATACAATACAATACAAAACTCTTTATTAAAATACTACAAAACAAGGATAACATAAACATTACAACAAAAATATTATATAGGCTTTTAACAGGCGGCCTTATCGCTTGAAGCGATCTCTTCCAGGCAATCATCTCAGACAGCTATGCAATAGATAATCATACCTAATCTTCTATATGCCGCTGATAAGAAAAGGAAAAAGTACGCGGCGTTAGAGCCGCGTTACAATTTTGTGCCCGTTGCCGTGGAGACCATGGGTTGTTGGGGGACTGAGGCCAAGAAGCTCATTTCGGAGATAGGGCACAGGCTCGAGGTAAAGTGTGGTGACTCCCGCTCCGGCTCATTCCTGGTGCAAAGGTTGGCCATTGCCATCCAACGCGGTAACGCAGCGAGCGTTTTGGGTACCTTTGCGCCGGGAACGGTTAGGGGTGGGTTATTTGAATAGTTATTAGTGAATTCCAAATATTTTGGATTTATTTGTGTTGACGCTTTAATTTGATTTTAATAAAATTTTAATAAAATTTTAATAATAACTAAAATCTTCTATATACAATATAAATCAATTGCTGTTCGTTAGTCTCGCTAAAACACAAGACCGATTTGAATTTTTGTTTTGTTTGCTTCAATACAGGGTTGGGTTAGAAGAAAGGAAAATTTGCCTCGAAAATTTGGAAAAAACTAAAAGTACTTATTTCTATGAAATTTGAACTAGATAACGTATGATAGATAGAAACTATTAGTTGTGTACACCACTAATAAAATTCAGTGCCACAAGTGGCGGCCTTATCGCTATATGCGATCTCTTCCAGGCAACCATTGGATGGATAGAATTATGTCGGGTCAGTTAGTAATATTATCAATGCTACAGTGTATTTGTTTTGTTTTATTTTATTTAGTAGGTACCTATATAATGTGCGTCCCTATAGACAATTAAAACATATTGGCATCGATTCTGATGCACTCTAAACTAAACTAAATTTGACAGCTCTAAAATTGTTGCCATCCTACTCTCACGTATTAAAATGAAAAGAGAGGCAGATAATTTTAGTCCTGTCAGATTGGTTTAGTTTAGTGAGTGGTACTTATGACAGAATAGACGCCTATATTTTCTCTTCCACGCAGCAACATATTTTTTGAATAGATAAGGTAAAACCGTAGCCGAGGCTCCGAGACTCCGATGGCCGTAGACACATGAAGTAGTGTAGTGACATGAAATTTTTATTCTAGTAAAATTTTACGATTTCTGGGGAAAAGTCCACGCAGGCGAAGTCGCGGGGTGTAGCTAATGAAATATCTCGAAGCTGGTTGTAAATAAAATAACTTTGTTAATTTGGCCAAGTACCTACCTAGTTAAAGCTTTTAGTGTTAGCTTGAATTGTGTTTGGTTAATAAAGGTACTTGCCGGTACTTAATATCTCATTTCCCTTTTTAATCAATTCGATTTTCTTGCCATTTTAAGCAAGTTCAGTTCACTGTGATGTTTCAAAACGGGATGTATTTTGCGATCGCGTAAAAAATGTAATCAGAGAAAATGTTAAAAATATTTATCGTTCATCAACAAACGCGTGAGACATTGTGAGAGTCGCGGGCATCCAGTGGATGCAAAAGGCAGGCTGTCGTTCAGTGTGGAGGTTAAAGGGGGAGACCTATGTTCAGCATTGGACGTCTTCTGGCTGATGATGATGACAAATGCGTAAAATAATGTATTTCAAAATTGAACAAACAACTATGAAAATGGTGGAATTTTTTGCTTTTGAACTCTATTTTTCTTGTGTTAAGGCGTGTTTTAGCTCAACAAGTGTTGATTAAGTTAACCACAGTGACAGCTAATTGATTGACGACCTAATTCTCTGTCAATTGGCTCTGTATAAAATGTATCTCAGAGAGAGTAGATATCACATAGAACTAGATATAGATCGCACGAGCTATGGAGAGGGCTATGCTCGGAGATTCTCTACGAGATCGAATCCGAAATGAGGAGATCCGAAGACGAACGAAAGTCACCGACATAGCCCACTGGATTAGCAAGTTGAAATGGCAGTGGGCAGGGCACATATCACGCAGAATAAATGGTCGATGGGGCCGAAAGGTTCTGGAATGGAGACCACCAGCGTAGGACGTCCACCTACAAGATGGACAGACGACCTAAAAGAGACCGCATTGAAACGCTGGATGCAGGCCACTTTCAACCGGCTCTTTTGGAGATCGACGGGGGAGGCCTATGTCCAGCAGTGGACGTCCTACGGCTGAAATGATGATGATGATGATGATGAGATATAGAACTGTGGTAGATATATTCGATAGTTACGTCATTTTAGTTTGATAAGTTTTATTATGAGGTTATTGGTTTGAGGCAGATACTGATACTATACTACTACTGATACTTCGTATCTATAAATAAATAAATAATAAATAAATAAATAATAATGTCATCAACATCGGTTTATTAGTTACGGAGATACGTGGTAACAAACATTCACACACACAAATTTTCCTATTAATAATATTAGTAGGGCTCTAACAAAAAAACGGACGAAAAGAAACGGACGGACAGACGGACAGACGGACAGACGGACAGACGGACAGACGGACAGACGGACAGACGGACAGACGGACAGACGGACAGACGGACAGACGGACAGACGGACAGACGGACAGACGGACAGACAGACGGACAGACGGACAGACGGACAGACGGACAGACATCGTAGGCTCAGTAATAGGGTCCCGTTTTTAAACTATGGGTATGGAACCCTAAAAACATTCAAATCAGTTTACAATCGGACAAAAATACAGTCAAATTGAGAATCTCTTTTTTGAAGTCGGTTAAATAAGTAAACAAACCCAATCACAGGTGTTCTAATTACTAAAAAAGATATATGTAACGGGCCATCAAAAGGAAAATCAAATAGTAACGCAAAAGAAAGTAATAAACGAAAAACGTCGTAGATGTCTATTTACCTGAAGTCCCAATGAAAAGGTTTCCCTGGATTCCCCAGTCCCCATAGTTACCTGCTGTGATATGTATGAGGAAAAGGCGACATATTCGTTATTATGCCATTTTTATTCTACTTTATATTACAGGTGTATTTTGTTATGGCTTTTGATGTTACAAGTATATGCGAAGTTTGTTTTTTTTTTTTTTTTTCATCAGCGTGGATTCAATGTCCTTTACTCGTAATATTAAACAGTTTACTTTGTCTTAATAGCGTCAAACAAGTCATAGTCACAGTCAGAGTCAAGCTAAGTAAGTCACGGTCAAGTCGAACTCATGCCTCTGTAAAGTAGTGGAGACTTTATAAGAGGCCCCTATGGAGTTTTGGAAACAACACGAAAAGACACGTTTCACCTCGTTATATCACTTGCCCACACTCGAGCACGTTTACGAGCACTTAATGAATAATAATTCACCATTTAGTACACATTAACACTCGAAAATACACAAGTTTAGGAAAATAATCCAACGAGCCGACATGTTTTTTCTGCGTTGGCGCCAAAACTCTCGAAGTTTATGAAAGGAATTTCCGTGAATAAGAAAAGTTAGTAGATGTTTTTCGTACATACGTAAGTATATCTTCTATTAAACAAAAAAAAAAAAACGGCCAAGTGCGAGTCGGGCTCGCGCACTGAAGGTACCACCACAAAATTCAATAACGAAATTACCAGCTATAACTTGGTATTGAACAGAAACTTGTCACCGACTCGCACTTGGCCATTATTAATTATTTTTTGTTATACTTTACACTAACATGTGTACTATAATCATGGTAAGTTTGACGCTTGTAAGTATTACCGTTTTTACATTAGAGCTAATAAAAATACGTTAAAATAATACGTTTGTTGTATGGGGACCCCCTTTCGTTTTTACTTTTAGACATTTTTATTATTTTTTTGTTAATCCGCCGTAACATTGCATATTCAGTGAACATTTCAACTGGCTATCTATTACGGTTCGAAAAATACAGCCGTTAATAGGTAGGACAGATGGCCAGACAGACAGACAGACAGACATCGTGGGTGTAGTTTTTATTTAAAATGAAATTATTTTTTGAACAAGCTTTTATTTAAAAAAAGAAACAACATAATTACAACATTTCAAACTTTTCGTTTTGGCATTACTGTAAGATTTAAAGAGAATAACCCAAATTCTCCGAACTCCCTCCAGATCCCATTTTCCATGGCTACAAGTGGTCGACAGCACCCGACCTTTCCTCGGAAGGACGTCGAGGACCCTCAACTTTTGAGCCGTGACTCGTTCAGATATCTTGACGCTCGATCAGCCATGTCAAAGGTTTTCCAAATGTCAGGATTTGGAAGTAAGACACAAGGTATTACATGGAGAAAGTACTTCAAAATTATATCTACAGGGTTACGCATGTACCCTGTACTAAGCCGAAAGGAGGTCATTGTACGTTGTATTGTTGTGGGTTCGATTCTCACCTAGGGCATATTTATTTTACACCCATATTTTTTTCTATTTTTAATATCTTCTAAACTAAACTAACGGTCTTATTTTTTTATTTAATAACAGCATTATATTTATTAAAATGTATGATAAAATTATCTTTCTTTAAAGTTTTTTTTATATATGTCGGCGCGTTGAAGTTTTAGCATTCGGGCGCAACTACCGTCGGATAGTTTTTAAGGCTTAGATTATGTAGGTAGGCGTCACCTAGCTTTGTTTTGAGGGACTAGTGATGGAGGTGGCGCCATCACTGGTGTAACGCTGCAGTAACTAACTCTGCTGAAGTTCGTTGTGAAGTTGTGTCGTTGACAACCAATCAGAGTTTAGTAAGTTGGTATACCGTCCGGCAGAGGCGCTAGTGAGCGCGGCGCAGCGGACACGTGCGCGAGGCTCGGTGGAGCACACTTTTACTTTGGTGTCTGAATTGGGATTGTCACTTTGAGGTTAGAAATTGGAATTGTTGGTTGGAGGGTGGTAGCGTTCGTTACAAGGCGGAACACCTTGTCCCCAAGTAATTTTCAAGTAATTTGATATTGTAACTATTAATCATAGTGTGACGAAATAAAAACTGTAACAATGTACGTGTGATGTCTCATTCTCCTCGGCCACTATACTCACGCCATAGAAACAAGATTAATCTGATGAAGATCGGCCATCCACCGACCGGTGCTCCCCGCTTCCAGGCTCGCCCCGTCATATATATTTTTAAATCTTATTGCTAGCTAGAGACAAAAGGGCCATTTAAAAGTTGCTACTTATACAACAGAGTATCTGGGTGTTAATATCTATTTAAATATATAATTATTTAAAAAATATATATGTATATTTTATTTTATTATTAATAGTCTTGCGTTTGACCGCCAACTCGCCTGATGTTAAGCGTTGATGAGGTCCACGATGGAGCACGCTTGCCTAGAAGAAACCGATTCACTCGTGATTTGTAGACACCCAGATTGTAACTATCGGGGAACACCCATTCAGGCAGCGCATTCTACAGACTAGCAGTTCGCATAATAAAAGTGGAATCAAAGCGCTTCGTACGGGTTTTCGAAATATCAACTATAAAGCGGTGACGATTCTTCGTACCCATACTCTGCCGTCTCTGGCAGCCATAGTACAAGCTTTGCTTAGTTAGGGGTCATATATGGTCATCTGACGGTCATCATACGATCCCCTGTCTATGCAAAAATGTCCCGAATATTTATTTATTTTATTCATCATTATGAACAACTTTTACTATGGGACCAACCTTGAAATCGCGACAAAAAATATGCTGTTCCATAGAAAACGGCCATTGACATTCGATAAAATGTTTCATACATTTTCTCGAATGTCAGTGGCAATGTATATTTTTCGCGATTTCAGGGTTGGTCCCATAGTAAAAGTTGTTCATAATTATGATTACAGTGACCTCCTTTCGGCTTAGTACAAGGTAAATGCGTAACCCTGTATACTCTACATCCAATTTGGTTCCAGACATCAATGTATTTCCTATATTTTACAACCCGTATCGATGATTCCAGCCAGGAAATCTCATTAAGGTTGAAATGAGTTTTTCAAAATTATTTCCCTAATGTCACATTGCAAATATAAACTTTTCAACGAGTTCCTGAAAATTTTACATTTGAGTTTCGAAAGCATATCAAATAACAAAATGTAATTTTACTGGAACGATAAAATTTAATAGGTTTACTGGAACGATGCTTTTGAACAAAATAACTTTCATGGTGCGGCTAATAATATTTCTGCAGCTAGATATAGCACTTTCTTTTTGTCTGGAGGCTGCAGGAAAAGCATTTTCATGTTTTTTTTTAATTCTATAGAAGCCTCTAGTAACGTCTCCAACACTTCACTAGGGCACGACTTTGACTTGACCGTGACCTACTTTGCTTGACTTTGACTGTGACTATGGCTTGTTAGACAATATCTGATAAAACTTGAAAATATTTAAATTTTTGACAGTGGCAAATTTACAAGACATGGGATGCCAAAAGAGGAAATAATTAAAAAAAACGGAAATTTAAAAAAAAAAATTCGCAACAATCACAGTAAAGATAAGATAAATATAAATATTATTTATTTGCACAAAACACGAGTAAATCATACACACATTTAAAACGCATGCACAATAGGTGGTTTAAAATATTTGTCACTTTGTATCATGTTTTGCCTAGTTGATAGGCGTACAAATCTAGAGAGATGGTATAAAAATACCGTAAATATTATTTATATTAAAAAGTATTAATCAAATTAACTGCCGAAACAATTTCAAAAGTTAAGATATGATGTTATTAATTTAAATTGTTAACAGATAGACATTACTATAATTGTATGATAAACAAATTGACCTACTGCAGTCATACTACAGCACAGCACTGCAGTGCTCAGTTGTTTGTGCGATACAATAAAAGAGTTTGTATCCACGTGATCCCGGTATCAGACTGAATTAGCCACGGATCGATAGTTGTATCCTCACTTGTATCCACCAATACCGAGATCCCATTACTTTATAAAAATAAACACCATCGGGGTATCACATAAACTACCACTCGCGCGTATGGTGATGGTGCGAGTAAGTAGGAGCAAGCGAGATGACACGATAGCGAGTGTTGGCTTGTGTAATAACCGCTGACACTTAGTCGAACTAAACTGCTAGCGCAATGACACTATAAAATCGGAAACTACGTTCACACACTAACCTAAACCCCTTGATCTTCATAGCCCACTATCGGCGAAGCAAAGCGTCGCGAAACGGTACGCAACAGTGAGCAACGTCTTTTTCGTAGCTATTTGACGGATTTAGGCTCACATTGACGATTCTCCCGACCCTTCAACACTCGACCCCGATTCCATTGCCCTTTATAAGGGCCTGACGCAGGGAAATACGACGGCTATATTTTTTCCCAAAACGCTGCTTAAATCCGTGTACATTATTTTTCTCATGTAATTCTGAATGTATTTTGTCTGGAATCTCGCCCATCATCATCATCAGCCAGAAGACGTCCACTGCTGAACATAGGCCTCCCCTTTTAACCTCATTATCTCATTAGACATTATCTTTAGAATAATATAAACTCGAAAATTATAATGTGGGTCGAACCACAGAAGAGAATTTTTTTTCTCTTTTCTGTGGGTCGAACCACTGAATACGATTTTGTCAAAGAGAATAATAGGTATATAACCGCTAAGATTTAATTTTCCACCAATATGCATCAACGTCAATCTTTCTGCCAGTATTCCATCAAACTCCAGTCTTCAACACATCTTGCAACAACTGACATCTGTTTATTGACTGACATAACATATTCCAGAATAACAACGAACTGGTGAAAAGAGTATTGTTATGAACAAGCGTTTCCATGACTCGGAAAATGTACAAGAAATCCTCACAAAGTTTACAAAGGAGATGTCCCGTTGTGGTACTAAAATAAAAGAAAAATCTAACATCTACCATAATGTGGTTTTTGGAAAGAGCAATAAAAATTTAAAAGATACCAACTGAAAAAAATATTTTTTTAGGCCTGCAATTTCCTGAAAATTATGAAAAAGAAATAATTTCATGTAACGTGAAACGGAACGTATTTTCAGTCATAGTTTTGAGTAACGTAAAACGGAACGTATTTTCAGGACATAGTTTTGATTGATAGGCCTTACAGGTACGTAATTTAAAAAAAAGTCATGGCGACACTTATGCAACATGGCCTTAAAGACTTTAGCCTGCCCGGTAGGCGAAAAAAATCAGAGACATTGATTAATCACTCACTGACAGCAGTGACAGTTGACTACTATCTTTATTATTTTATTTACGTATTCAAATTCAATTTCAACTGTATTACCAAGATATTTTTTTTATTTACTTTATGTATATTATTAGAATACCCTATTACCACGTTATTCTGGCTGGATCTGTATGGCGAACGAAGATACTGCTTTCCATATTCATGGATCTATGAGATCGTGCTGCCGTCACTGGTCAAACAATTAAAAGAAATATCGCCAAAAACCACCGCTAATAAACACACAAAAAACCAAGCCAAGCCAAGCAAGACCGACAATAGGGTATTTGACTACTTTTGGGAAACTATTGCACATTATTGCCTGATATAATTTAATGTATACTGCATTTATATTTTCTGGATATCAGTCGTATTTGCGATATAAATCGATGTTAAAGTTTGAATAAAAAAATATCGCGCCAAAACGCAGACCTGCGTCATAGCTCCGGTCGAGCGACGATTGACGTCACACAAAACAAAACAGCTGCAGCCAGGCAGCAAAAGTTTGATAATCACTAATTTTCTAATAGAAGTAATGGTTTATAAATGTTGTGTAGTGCCACAATGTACAAATACTTCCATAAAACACCGGAAAAACTATTCGTTTCTGTTCCAATGGACCCCAAAACTCGCAAAAAGTGGTTGGAACTAAATAGCTCGTAGAGAACCCAAAAGTATTGGAGCTAAATCAAGTGTTTCTATGTGCGAAGATCATTTTGAGGTACATATTTGAGTCTATATATTTCTATTACAATTTGTGTTTTTATTGCATTACTATTTTATGTACTGTTACTTTCTTTTTAAACATTGTAAAGACATAACCTAACAAAATAGTGATATCCACCTACTACAACATACTTTTTGTACAACTTGATTGAATGTTTTGCTTGGAGAACAATTAAAAATTAATACTTACATTGTAGTTTTTACGTTTTGAGTTCTGCAGCGTAGAAACAATGACGTAGATTATTATTGAAGAAATATGCAACCATAAATACATTAATTTTGGGTAAGTTACTGCTGTCTGCTTGCACAAAATGTTTCTCCATTCTTCTCACATTTAACCTCCGGACTGTTTTTGGTGATAATTTCTGGATAAATCGCTCTCAAAATAGCTTTACAACATTAAATTCGCAAATATCAATACAAAATCTGTTTGTTTAGATTTGTGTGACGTCACTAGGGATGAAGCCAATTACAGACCGTTTTCGATCACGTGATCAAATGTCGAAAATACAGTTATTTTATTCGCGTTTTTTACAAAAAATAAGCATATTTTTATTAAAAAATCAATGAAATATGCTTTTTCATTATGTCATGTTTATGGATGATGTCAATTGGCATAATATTTTCAATACAGTCAAACACCCTATTTAGTTTTACGACTCAACGAACAAAATTCGTTTTTTAAAATTTTCATGTCCGTGGATTCAATGTCGCTTAGTCGTAATATTAAACAGCTTATGTAGTATTAATAGCGTCAAACAAGTCATAGTCACAGTCAGAATCAAGCTAAGTAAGTCACGGTCAAGTCAAACTCATGCCCCTGTAAAGTGGTGGAGGCTTTACAAGAAGCTTCTATGGAGCTTAGAAACAACACGAAAAGACACGTTTTACCTCGTTATATCACTTCCCACGCTCGAGCACGTTTACGAACATTTAATGAATAATAATTCACCAGTTAGTACACATTAATACTCGAAAATACACAAGTTTAGGAAAATAATCCAACGAGCCGACATGTTTTTTCTACGTTGGCGCCAAAAACTCAAACGAAATTCGAATCGAAGCTAACAAAATAACGAAAACGATTTTTTTGTTCGTATTTTCATGGCCATGGATACAATGTCCTTCATTGGTAATATTATTCGAATTTACTCTGTATTAAATAGGGCCAAACAAGTTATAGTCATAGCCGTAGTCAGAGTTAAGAAAAACAAGTCACGGTCAAGTCAAATTCATGCCCCAGTAAAGTGGTGCAGGCTTTACAAGAGACTTCTATGGCGTTTTATAAACAACACGAAATAACATGTTTCACCTCATATATCACTTACCCACACTAGAGTACGTTCACGAAAAATTAATAATTAATAATGCACCATTATTACGCATTAACACTGGAAAATATAGAAGTTTAGGAAAATAATCAAGCCAACTATGTTTTTTTTTCACGGTGGCGCCAAAACCCTGGAACCTTGTGCTGGAACCCTTAATGTGACGAGCAGTGTTGCTGCTTTCGGACATTTTAGGATTGCAGTGTTGCTGTTAATCAATCTAGTATTTATACTACACATATTTTTTTAAAATTTATTTAAAAAAAAATGCAAGGGTTTATAATTTTTTTTGTAGCTCATTTAGGCTCTATATTTGTGGCACATTTCGTGCTAAAAAGTTGAGATTTGTTAAGAATAAAGTACCAGGCTCCATACTAATTTAGGTACAACTCCTTTGACGTGTTTTTCATTTTTGTTTTCTCATAAGAAGATATTAGCGTATGGAACGCGTGTTTTGTGGCTTTACTAGTTTCAACAAAATATCGTCAAATAAATGAGAGTCACGACAGACAATTCTACGTAGTAGCGCTACCTAGTTTGTGATTCTAAGTCATGCCCTTTATTAGAGACTTTTACGAAGTTTAGGAAACAACACGAAAATACATGGTTTACCTTATTGTTTCTAGTCAAGTGTGGGAAAATGCGACATAAACATGTTAATATTTAATGACCAGTTATTATAGAAAAACACTCGAAACTACACAATTTAAGACAATGATACAATGAGGGTCACCTATTTGTATCATTGACCTAATTGATATTTCCTAAAATTGTCCGAAATATGTTTTTTCACGTTGGCGCCAAAACTCAAATTGACGCATTCCTATGAGTTTCGCCTGTACTATGAAATAACCAGCTGAAAGTCAATGTGGTGTTAGTATAGCTTCTATCTTTCAAATGGGAATTATGTAACAACACAAAACAACATAACGTAATTATTATGTAAAACAAGATGTCAAATTACATAATATATATATATATATATATATATATATATTTTAATTCATTTATTTAGTATATACTCACATAATTAATTTAAATTAGTATCGAAAAACTACGCTGTTTGTATCGATACTAAGCTTCACTATACGCACTAACATAATGGAGCAAACTTAAATAAATTTTAAATATATATGAAATATTATTATTATTTATGAAATATTATTTTGTCTAGGTCGTCGTCGCATTTACAAATAGGTACTTGTAAAGACGACAACGACCAGGCAGAACGTATACTTATTTTCCATCTGCATAGAAAATGCTGTCATAATTATATTATTTAAAAAAAATCAGCTTGTAACGATGATAGAAAAAAAAACTATTGAAGGATATTTAGATTCCGTTTTATTTATCAGAGTGCCTTATGCGACGCGTGATCAAGGGCTGGCGTTTTTTTCGCATTCCCATTTAGCGTGGTAATGCTGCTTGGATGCTGGGTACGCTCTAATATTTTTACTAAGAACACTCAATTTGATCAATTTATAAGGGGAGTTTTGGCGCCAACGTGGAAAAAAACATGTCGGCTCGTTGGATTATTTTCCTAAACTTGTGTATTTTCGAGTGTTAATGTGTACTAAATGGTGAATTATTATTCATTAAGTGCTCGTAAACGTGCTTGAGTGTGTCAATAAGTGATATAACGAGGTGAAACGTGTCTTTTCGTGTTGTTTCCAAAACTCCATAGGAGCCTCTTGTAAAGTCTCCACCACTTTACAGAGGCATGAGTTTGACTTGAACGCGACTTACTTAGCTTGACTATGACTTGTTTGACGCTATTACTACTATGTAAACTGTTTAATATTACGATTAAATGACATAGAATCCACGGCCATGAAAATTTTAACAAAAAAAAAAACAATGAATTTGTAAGTACATTTCTCTGAAAAAGAATGCAAGTTTAACAACCGGCAGTCGGTAACACTATAGGTAACTAAAGGTACACTTCAGTCGAATATCCGTTTTAGCTTTATTACGTAAACAATTACGTTC
The DNA here is from genome assembly GCA_914767915.1 of Agriopis aurantiaria. Taxonomy (NCBI): domain Eukaryota; kingdom Metazoa; phylum Arthropoda; class Insecta; order Lepidoptera; family Geometridae; genus Agriopis; species Agriopis aurantiaria. The sequence continues at coordinate 786,562 of OU611994.1, read as the reverse complement.
ATGTTTACCTCTTCAAATAGTTCCATTCAGACGTACGTACCTGAATTGAGACGAGCTGCCAAAAAGTGAAAAGTCAATCGAATGTGATACAAAGCTTCCAATGGTTCAGCCGCTATAATAAACTTTTCTCTAGAAAGCAATCAATAAATCTCGGGTTCTTCTCTCCCAGAGATTGAAGTGGGGAGATCAGTGTTGAGGATCCTGCTCTTTGTCGAGGCTGGGCTCTGGGAGACTTTGCCCTCAAGGGAAGTGGAATGGCGAGTATTCAGTCCATGCAGTGTGACCGGGTGGCGTCTTAGTCTCTCGTGTGGACCATTGAGTCTTGTGGCCACAGAAAAGAGTTGTATTTTCTTTTCTGTGCTTGTGGCCATCTCGGCTTGGTGGAACTTGGTTCTTTCTTTGGATTCATCCGACGGTGCCGCCTTGTATCTCTTCGTTATCTTCCTCCGGGCCAGGAAGGTCTCGAGAGAGAGCACGCTAGGTCTGGGCTAGACTAAGTGCGTAAGTCAGAGGGGGCGTGTGAAGCAGCGCAATGTTGATGAAATGGTAGTGTGGCCCATTTTTTTTTAACGCGGATATACAGAAAAAAAAAATACAGAAATACAGAAATGAAAAAAAAAAAAAAAAAAAAAAGGAAAAAAAAAAAAAAAAAAAAAATAATAAAAAAAAAAAATAAAAATAAACCGCAGGTGGTCCGCATTTGACCACCAACTTGCCTGTTGGTAAGCGACGATGTGGTCGAAGATGAAGCACGCAGACTTAGAAGATACCTATTCACTCTGGCCTTGAAAAGGCCCAGATTATATCACAATACGCTATATCACAAGCTTTGCTTTGTTTGTGTTGTTAGGTTTTTTTTGTTTGAAATCCTTTTTCCAATATTTTAGAAATGGTATCCCGTCTTTGCACGTCTTCAAAATTCATCATAAAATTTGAAATTCGTATTGATCCATTTGGAATGCTTACAATGCTTTATCAAACACAAATTCAATGCTTGATTGCGAATCAAGCAGCCGAGGGCACCTGACGACTTTCAATAGATCACAATTGGCCCGACTTCCTTATTCATCGGAAAAACGTCGTCAGGAACGTAAGGAACCGTGAATTCTTAACATCGAATGACAAATATATTCGACGGTACTTAGAATCAATCTACGCAATAACGAAATCGTACAAGTATTCGGGTAGGCACTGAATGGAGTTGCCAAAAAGTTTGAACCTGTTTGAATTTATGATTATTGAGTTAACGATTCGATAGGAATGCAGAGTTCAATATTTTCAGAATAAAATATAAATACAGTGAGTAAATCTATCAGCACCATTGATCAGTTATATCGGAAGAAATCGAATTCTGTGAGTTTACATTTGTACGTCAAAAATATCAATATCCATCCAATTTTGCCCCTTATGATGGAATAGAAATAAACGTACGCCTACATATACCTACCTATCCCTCCCTACAGTACCGTGTTTGCCCCCGGCAAATTGTTGCTTTCGAATGAAAGATTAGTGAAATCGATGTTTTTTATCATGAATGAAGGTTAGGTGTTTTTGACAATTACATGCTGTACATTGCAATGTAAGTATTGATAATTTCAGGATTCCTAAATTTACATTGGCATAAATTGTTTGGAGAAATATTTTTCACTTAATCATAATTTGTCATAGTTTTATTTGAGCATACGGTTTGGTACTTATAATTACATGCAAATTTTTTTGGCCTAACATTGATGACCATACACATCAAAAAAAAAAAAATTAAAAAAAAAATTAAAAAAAAAAAAATTAATATCATTAGTACAAATTGTTAAAACGAATTTTTTGTTACAGATTTAATTACAATTTGTTTCAGGTTAGGTTAATTTTACTTTTTTATGTAATTAATATTTATGTCAGGTTAGGTTTAAATTAGCATCACAAATATCTATAGAGTAAAATAGTTAGTCCCAAATCTTTATTGTACTCAAAACGACGTAGAAGCGGAATTACACTAGAAATTCATATACACATTAAAAATGGACTTCCGCAAAGTAACGCCTGATTCAATCAACTGACCATACACATATTTTACATACTATTAAAACGTCTAATTGGTATCTTTTTATATAAAAACCTTTGAGGAAAAAAGTTACGTCATTGATAAAAGCAAAATACTCTACAAAATACTAAACTACTTAACCTCGAAGCTAAAATTTGGCAGGTAGATTCTTTATGGAGTGTAGAGATCTGCTAAGAAAGGATTTTTCGAAAATAATCGTGGAGAGACAAATGAGTGAATGCAATTCATGTTATGCATAATGATGTGTAAGACATGCAAAGGTGTGTCACAGTAGAATAAAATTTTATTGTGACTCAATATAGACCTGTCATAATTGTGTAACCAAGTTGAACCAAGTCATCTCGAAAACATTTCACTTAATTTTAGTTAAATCATACTTCACGTTGACATTACCGCAAAGTTTTATCGCCATATAACAACACAAAATATAATATAACCAGGTGGGACGGAGCTATCCATGGGATAGTAAGGTTTGACATGAAAAGTATGACCGCCCGAGAAATGCACAATTTTTTTTCAATTTCAGTCCCAACTTCGTTCAGGCCCGTTCAATAAGTATTATAGCTGCCAAGTGGTTTTATCGCCAATAGCCCAGCACGGATTTTTAGCCGACGGAAAGTTTCTATATCTCTGTTTCTTTCTCTCTCTAAGTTTCTTTTGTTTCTCTCTCTGTTTCTCTGTTTCATATAATTTTCCACTGACACTTTTCATCGTTTCCGCTTGCATTAAAATTACCAAAAACCTAAAAAATTATAATTAATGTAAAACTCCAAAACTATACAAAAAATAAAAAATAAAAAAAATGTTCCTCTGCCAGAAAATTCAATTTATCTTCTTACTACTCTTCAAGATAGTTTTAATAACCGCCAAAATAACCAATTTTTTTTTTCATTCCAGGTAGCCCCCAACCTGATGATGCCGCACTGACTAAGCCCTCAAGATGCAGTCCACCGAAGACGATTTCTACAACATATGCCTCAACGTCACCAGCGAAATTGCCAACCTAGAAGCATGCAACTACTCCAATGAATTCGAAAACGGAGAACTTCTAGAAAAAGTCGTCTCAAGAGTCGTCCCTATCTTCTTTGGCTTTATCGGGATTGTCGGCCTCGTCGGGAATGCCTTAGTCGTCCTCGTGGTCGCCGCCAATCCCGGCATGAGATCCACCACAAACCTCTTAATCATCAACCTTGCTGTAGCTGATCTTCTGTTCGTTATCTTTTGCGTACCTTTCACTGCGACAGACTACGTCATGCCAAGATGGCCATTTGGAGACTGGTGGTGCAAAGTCGTCCAGTACTTCATCGTAGTCACAGCACACGCCTCAGTTTACACCCTAGTCTTAATGTCTTTGGACAGATTCATGGCTGTAGTACATCCTATAACATCAATGTCGATACGGACTGAGAAGAACGCTTTACTAGCAATTGGATGCATATGGGTGGTGATTTTAACAACAGCGATTCCAGTGGGCATATGCCATGGGGAGAGAGAATACTCTTACTTCAATAGAAATCATTCCTCTTGCGTATTTTTGGAAGAGCAAGGGTATAGCAAGCTGGGTTTCCAGATGTCGTTCTTCCTGTCTTCGTATGTGATACCGTTGGCGCTGATTAGTGTGCTGTATATGTGTATGCTGACGAGGCTTTGGAAGAGTGCCCCGGGGGGCAGAGTGTCAGCGGAGAGTAGAAGAGGGAGGAAAAAGGTTACAAGAATGGTGGTGGTGGTGGTCGTGGTGTTTGCAGTGTGCTGGTGTCCTATACAGGTGAGATTTGATAGTATTTTAAGGGCTAGTTCATAACGTGATGGAACAGTGGCGAGCAGTTCTAGCGCCAACATATTATAATATTTTACAAATCCGTTTTCATTTTTTTCTGCGGCAAATACCTTTATTAACTAAACAAAATACAAGCTAATACTAACTACAAAAAATACAGTTAGACTGCCCATAGACCGTTGAAAGCAATTCAAATGCTCAAGCCCACTACCAGTTGGCAGCGTACCCAGCATGCTGGCGGCATTACCACGCTGAATGGCATTTTTCATTAGTTGGACAACGTTTTAACATTGTAAATGAGAAAGTATGTGTATACATTTAATGTTTATCTAATTATAATACGAAGAACGTCCAACCAGATTAGGTTGAAAATGGGTTTAAAAATAAATTGATTCCTGAACTTTCTATCCTTTAACAAGTATAAAATTGAAATGTCTTAAAAACCCACTGTAAAAGTTTTGAACAGTTTTTTTTTGAATCACAGCTAAGAAGTCTCGGTCAAAACACTGTTAAAAAAATAACTGATTCAAAATCAGTTAAGCCATTCGAGGCCACGATGCCACAGACATATACACATATATACAAACACACAGATACATAAATACCTTATACTTATAACATCCAGCCGTTTTAGAGTACATAAGGAACATACATACATACATACACACATCACCTTTCATAATATAAGAAGAAAACTAGATGCCCCGCAATTACACCCGCTGCCCTACAGAAATTATGATTATTTTTTTGGGGCAAAAACTAGCATAATATGCACAGAAGGTCTGTGAGCATATTATGTGTTAGACAAACATAAACAATTGACAACAAACTTTCGTATTTGTAATACAAAGGTGTGATTACTTTTATGTGATTTTGTTCGCAACTCCGCAGCTTCAATCCAATAAATCGAACAAGGGTTTTTTAAATAATAACCCCCTGTATTATTTACTTACCGATAATTAAGTACTTCATCCAAATGCTCCGGCCCTCTAATTCCAGTCAATAATAATATTTTACTTTAGCAATTAAAAACTAAGCCCCAGAATTAGTTGAAATCCTTGCAGCTCATTTAAGCCCAGAAACCACCAGAAGGAAAGATAAAAATTCGTTTTATTATACTTTGGCTAATATTATTTAGACCTCCGCTAAAACTGGCTTTAGTAAATCCCTGCCTTAAAGGAAACCAGTTTTAATGCCGCGAGAAGAGCAACTCGAATAAAATTAACTGCTTTGTGCCGTTGTTGTGCCGAATAAATTTCGAATAAAGGTTGCCTGTAGTACAACTGTTAGCAATAAATGCTGCGTGTTTATTTTTGTTTTATTTACTAAGGACAAACAGCCGTATTGTAAAATGTAACAATAGATACCTACAGGTAGAATCAGGTGGATAGATTAATAAAATTAATAATGATACACCCCACAGCACTATTTGCAAATTACATGTAGCAAGTACCTACTACGCATCGTTAGCAGCGAGCTACACACTTTTTGCTTAGTGCAAGTGACAGTGGAAGTGCTTAGTAGCGTGTATGCATGTATGTAGTGGCAGTGGAAGTATGTATGTAGTGGCAGTGGCAGTGGCGTGATGGTGGTCAAACGCAAGCCTATTATTTATAAAAAATAAAATAAAATAAATACATACATTGTATGTAGCTCGTTGCTAACGATGCATAGTAGGTATTCGCTATTTGTACTTTGCATGGTCTGCAACGGGGTTTACTGCTAGGAGCAGCTAAGGCGGGGTTCTTCAAACGGCGGCAACGTATTTGTAATGCCTCTGGTGTTACAAGTATCCATAGGCGATGATGACTGCTTATCATTAGGCGGCTCGCCTGCTTACTTGCCACCTATGGCATTTAAAAAAAAACTTGCAAAACAAAGTTCTAAACACAACTGGGAATGCCATTGTAAAGTTTTAATAACTAACATAATAACATTATTATTTCCAAAAACTGACGTTAGAGCTTTTGAAATACCACTGCTTTAATTTGACCAGCAGACAGCTGGCACTGGAAGAAAACAAATGTTATCCATATCTTGAAAAGACTCATTTTATTTGTTTTATTTATTTAGATACACAAAACAGATAACAATCAATTAATTCCTCAAATAAATACTAATAAAAATCTGAACTGGATTATCACCCACAACATGTGTCTACAAAAAAAATGAGACAAACGTGATGGAAGTACCCATCCGCATAGCAATGAGCTTGCTGATGGGCACCAAGATGGCAAAACATTTTACTAAAAACTAAAACAAAATAACAAAAATAACTAAACATGAGATGGAGTATTCAGACGCAACACAGCTGCTGCGTCTGAACGATCTAGTTTAGTTATAGGGCTCCACCATCCGGCGAGTAAAAAAGTGCAGGCGGCAAGCGGCGCCTACACTAAAGTCGCGAAGTCTGTATATTTTTGTAGTCTGCGTCTGCGTAAGTTTCTAGTCTGTTAGTCTGCGTAAGAGCTTCATGACCTTATTCCACCCTCCCCCTTTTTCTACAGGACAAGTTGAAGGACTACACACTCCCACAAAAATTTCAAAGATTCATCAACTATTTGGGTTGTCTTTTATGATACGTACTGCCTAAGAATTGAACTCCCTACCGTCCTCCTTGTTTCTTGAGAACCTTGGACAGAGGATATCGTGAGAGTTGATATATAACTGCGCAATATTACAAGAAAATGTTTTAATTCCGTTTGTTCTTAGTAGACCGAGCAATAGACCGAGTAAAATCATAGTACCTAATATCGTGAAAATAGGTAATACAAAAACAATCATTATACCTAAAGATAGACCACTTGATTTCGCATGTAGTCAAAATTCCCTTTTGCAAAATGAAGCCACGTTGGTCGCGCTGGGCAGCTTGTGATTGCAGACTCAACGCGACTCGACCCTTGGCCCGCTCGAAATAGTTTAGGTAGAGAATTTAGAACCTTTTGGCTTACGGCGGAGTAAAGGATGTCAAGTGGTTATTTGTCATTGATTATACCTTACTAACTTATGCTTAGTCGGTGCGATAACATCAAGCAGAGTGCTTTTCAGGAAAGAAGTCCAGCGGCAAACAGCGGAACTAAATTTCCATGTTGTAGTTGTCAGGTGTTGTTACTGCGTTTGGACGCTAGTTAGATTTTTACTAATTTGCCATCAAGTGCCGTGTACGATGCCTAAAGTTGTTAAAAGTGCTGCTTGAGAAATTATACTGAGAGCCAAGATATTTTTACCTGTGCCTGTGCCCACCACCATATAGATAGCCCGTTGGTCCAGTTGGTAGTGAACCTACCTTCTGAGCTTGGGGATGTGGGTTCGATTCCCACCTAGGACAAACATTTATGTGTTGAACATTTGTGTTTGTTCTATATCTGGTCGTTAATATCTATTCAAGTATGTATTTAAAACTATACATGTATGTATATCAGTCTCTGGCAGACATATCACAAGCTTTGCTTAGTTCGGGGTCAGATGACCGTGTGTGCAAAAAATGTCCCGAATATTTATTTATTTATTTATATTGACTAGACGAATGCAAGGCTGGCTGCCCGGCTTCGTTCAGCCGTCTCTCAGTCACGCACTACCCCACTAACTGAGAGTGATTGATATGCGATGACAGCGCCGCGTCTGGGGGACTTCTTTCATGAAAAGCAGTCTATATAGGGAAGCCATCAATTTAAAAGCCCCCTTCACTCAAAAAGTCTGCGACTCAAAAGGGTAAAAACATGAAGGACAACAAACTTGTACAACCTTTCCATAATATCCGGTCCCTTGCGCCTTTTAAGAAACCCGGATGTAATTAAAAGTCCCTGTACCGTATAACATACATTTACGGATATATTTGTTGGTACTTATCTGTGTTTATACATCTGTCTTTCGTTTTCAGTACGTTGGTACAGTCAGAGAGAAATGGCAGTTAACATTTTGTTTTTTAGGTTTTTAAAACAATTTATGCGTTTTACGTTCATCATCATCATAATTTCAGCCGTAGGATGTCCACTGCTGGACATAGGCCTCCATCGATCTCAAAAAGGACCGGTTGGAAGCGGCCTGCATCCAGCGTTTCCCTGCGGTCTCTTTTAGGTCGTCTGTCCAACTTGTGGGTGGACGCCCTACGCTGCGCTTACCGGTCCGTGGTCTCCATTCCAGAACCTACGTTACGTTTACGTTTACTACGTTTTACGTTATTAAATTACAAATATTACAAAGAATGCAATTAAAATAATTATCTTTTTTAAAATCGACTTCGTACGCAATTTCGTTTACTTGGATGAAATATTTGATTGAAGTATTTTGATTTAAAAACCAAATTACAAATGTTTGATATTATTTGGGACTATGGGACCGATCTGAAAATATAATTATTATATAATTATTATCCTTTCATATAAAAAAAATAATAAAAATATTTTCAAATCGGTTTTTAAATGACGAAGCTCTGGGTTAACAAACATAAACAAACATATTGAGAACCTTATCCTTTTTTTGTTGTAGAATAAATAAACTTTACTGTTTGTTTAAGGTATAACTAAATTTACAGTTAAAACTATTAGTGGGCTTGCGGGCTTTATTCAGTGCTGCTACTGACCCACGATTGGTTTTTTTGAGTTTAGAATATCAAATTTAACTCTATTTTTATTCTACCCACAAACCAAAGAATAAACGGCTAAGAAGATCATAATGACTTTTTATAAGAGCTAATACTAAATGAAACAGAATAACTATAATATTGTGGGGAGAGAACCACAAGCCGGACCTTTTTTATATCTAAAAGTAATATTATTACAATTTATCTGCAGAGTTGATAAATCCATAGTATTTATTAGCAAAACTGACAGTCATACGGTTATAAAAACAAATGCATTTTCACTTAGTACCATAGATTCACTCCCTCTACGCTTAGTACCCAAATTTTTGCAAAGATTTCTTATACATTGCGATGACAGTCACGTAAAAAACAGTGTCCATTTCGAATCCAGAGAAAACAAGTACATAAAAAAACAGTTGAACTGTTCTTTTCTGCAGCTATACTTCCACTTTTCATTAACGCTTATTGAAAGCTGAGTCCCGCTGTAATTGTGAAGTCAATGGTACTTCTTCGACCATTCACGACCCAAGACACTTGCTGAACCATTCTAGACCCAACACCCCGTGAAAAGAGGTCAACCATTGAATACGTCAACTGGTCTTTCAAAATAATGATTCGCCATTACCCTGGGCGTTTTTAACCCCAGACGAAAGAGGGGTGTTATACGTTTAACTTGTGTATCACTGTGTATGTATGTGACATCGTAGATCCAAAACGGCTGAATCTATTTTGATTGAAAAAAATAATTTAAGATGACTTGATCCGGAGTATTCTTAGCTATAGATTCAAGAAAATCCTTTCACCCATGTGAAAATTATTAGCTCTTTTAACGAGAGTTTACAAAACATTATTCTTTTTACCGTTAAGTTAGGAAAACGTTTCAAAGAGTTGCCGCGAGATAGCGGCAATCGGTTGGATCTAAATATAATTAAGTTACAAAACAGCCGTCTGTGATGTGAATAATACTAGGTATTTAGCGAGATTAGAAATGATGTCCCTACTAACTGTAACGTACGTGTTAATAGAACTGCGAAGCGCGTGCCATTTTTATTGTGATGCGTGCCGAGAATGCCGCGTAGGTAGGATGTTAGCGCTTGGCGACGCATTCTGAATCTGTTAGGCTAGTTTCACAGCTGCGAGTCACCAGTACTACGGAAAACGGGATCTACGCAAAGGCATGTCCCGTACGGAACAATCCGCGTTGCTTTGAAACGATATTCTAGCGCCTCACGTATGTCTCCGCTCCGGGAGCACTTACGGGCGACCCACATGGGTCTCCCGTACAGCTGTGGAACCAGCCTTAGGACCTAAGCCATGATAATTAAATTTCTATTGATAGCCCGTTGGTCCAGTTGGTAGTGAACCTGCCTCCTGAGCTTGGGGGTGAGGGTTCGATTTCCACCTAGGACAAACATTCATGTGATGAACATTTGTGTTTGTTCTATATCTGGTTGTTAATATCTATTTAGGTATGTATTTAAAACTATATATGTACTTATGTTTATCAGTCTCTGGCAGCCATATCACAAGCTTTGCTTAGTTTGGGGTCAGATGAAAGGTGTGACAAAAAGGTCATGTTTTTTATTTTTATTTTTTTAATACATAAATAAGATTTAAATTCGAATCTCGTGTAATATTTGAGCCTGATTCTTTCGTTTTCCATAAATGTGGCGGACTAATAGGATCTTCAATTAAGAGGTCAAGTGCGAGTCGAGCTCGCGCACTGAGGGTTCCGTACCACCACAAAATACATAAAATAGTGCAAAAAGACAGCATCACGCCCAAGCCACCCATCCAAGTAGCGACCGCGCGCGACGTTGCTTAACTTGGTGGTGAGCAGAAATTGGTTACCGACTCGCATAAAACCAAGTTTCACACTTGTAGGTACGTACCTATTATCGTTAGAGCAAATACAAAAGAGTTTGTTTATAGGGACCCCCCCCCCCTCGCCTCGCCTCTTTAGTTAAATTTTTTTATCTTATTATTAAATCCGCCGTATCATTACATAATTATTATGTGAAAATATCAACTGGCTATATTATGACGGTTCGAAAAATACAGTCGTTAAAATATTGAATGGACGTACAGACAGACAGCGTAGGCTTAGTAATAAGATACCGTTTACACCCTTTGGGTACGGAACCCTAAAAAACAGTCCAATTTAGAATGTCGTTTTGAAGTCAGTTCTAAAACTGAGCTAGAATATGTCTCGAAGGACAATAAAAAGCTACATTGCTCAAACCAGTTCAAACAAAACTCGAAAAAAACGTCAGATTAAATTCAAGTGTTTCAGCGCAGTTCCACCTTTTCACGTTCAGACAATGGGATCAAATAAACCTGAGATTGTTTACAGAAAAAGTTTTATTAAATAGAATATTGCAGATTCCCGTTTTGTGTGCCGTTTCGGTAAATTAAAACTGTACTTCAGGTGCTTCCATTATTAAGTTACAATGATAAATATATGACTTTAGTTTTTCGAGCTTCGTGTTTATATTCTCAAGGCAATTGATTTTCCAATCGTGTTTTTGAACGTACTCGAGTGTGGGAATGAATTAACATTTGTTTTCGTGTCGTCCCAAACTCTATAGAAGTATCTTGTAAAATCTCCACCACATTACTAGGGCATGACTTAGACTTGATCGTGACTTACTTTACTGGACTCTGACTATGTCTTGTTTGACTATAATTATTTCAAAACTTGAAAACATTTGCATTATTGACACTGGCAAATACACAAGACTTGCGACGCAAACATTCTATAAAGTGGAAAGAAGAAAAAACACTACTCCAAGCAACCAAGGTTATTATGAGTTTTTTAACTCATGTATTAATAACATATAATTTTTTAAATTTATCCGGTGGTTAAAAAGTTTTAATCACGTCTAGCCTGAAATAGCAAATGCAAACCTACAAATCTAACCTATTGGTTTTTTAAGATTTTTAATCATCATTATCATCATTATTTCAGCCATAGGACGTCCACTGCTGGACATAGGCCTCCCCCATCGATCTCCAAAAGGACCAGTTGGAAGCGGCCTGCATCCAGCGTTTCCCTGCGGTCTCGTTTAGGTCGTCTGTCCATCTTGTGGGTGGACGTCCTACGCTGCGCTTACCGGTCCGTGGTCTCCATTCGACTACCTTTCGGCCCCATCGGCCATCTGTTCTGCGTGATATGTGCCCACTGCCACTTGAACTTGCTAATCCAGTGTACTATGTTGGTGGCTTTAATTCGTCTACGGCAGTTTCTAATACTTAAACAATTAAACAAACTAGGCTAAGTTTGTAGGCGAAAATAAAAAATCACTAATATATGAAGTAGGATGGTGCAGTAAAACTGAAATATCCTTCGCACACAAACAGAATTATGTAGTAACCTAAACGTACATCAGTTAATAAGGGTGCATATCAGATCTCTCGGAATCGGAAATCGGTAAATCTTAGACTACACTATAACGGCCCAGACAGCGCTAGTTTGCGGAAATACGAACCGGAATAAAATATATCTGTCGACTCCGGTGAGAGTATCAAAATAGATATGGTTCTACATTCTGACTAGAATTTACTGAGTTTGCGTTACAACCAAGTTCTAACATTATTGGATTCGGGAAAGTAGATTTCCCCCGGTTCACCGATATTTCGTTTAGAAAACCCATTTTAACATATTATTTAGAGATCAGAGATAAAAATTCTAATATAAAGAAGGCATTAGTTTAAGATACGGGAAATATTTTACTATGTAAAAGTGTAACTAAGTTGATAGCTGCTAGATTCTATACCTTATTACCTATGTCAAGCAAGTCAAATTAACTATGGTGAATTTCTGGGTGTATACTAATGTCTTTAAATAATCGTGGCTGTAAATCATCGTCATTATCATCATAGATCAATCCCATGCTGATGGTCATAATTAAATTAAATTTATTAATTGATTTTATTAATAAATTCAATTCATTTCATCATCATCATCATTTCAGCCGTAGGACGTCCACTGCTGGACATAGGCCTCCCCCATCGATCTCCAAAAGGGCCGGGTCAATTCATTTATTCACCAATATTTATAATTTTACAATATTAACCTAACATTTTTAACAATACTAAAATTAATAATTTATTATGAGTATAAGTACCTTTCTGTAGGTCTCGTAAGCAGCTAAAAAACTAGGTAAAAAACCTAGTTCTAGGAAGACCTGTGTTACAGTTGCTAAATATTATGCTTCTTCCGAGATACGTCTTCTATCTTTTGGCTTCCTGTCACTGCCAACACATTTGCCCATATACCCTAGCGGTTTTTAATAGCATGGTAAAAAGCTGATTTAAAATATTTTCTTCCATTTGAGTGTAATATAGGAGTTGCCAACATCGATACAGGAAAAAAATTACCAAAAAATTATTTCATGTCGATGGCAAGCGCACTATGTTATGTTAACATAGCTAAAGTGATCATGATTTAATGTTATCATTAAGCTATTAAAATCAAATGTCAACGATCCGACCAAAAAAAAAACAGACCAAGTATATAAGTATATCGTCACTCCATCGGGTCGCAGGCAGCAGAACTATGTTTGCCTTTTGCTTTCCATTGTAGAGCTCGTAATCCTATCAAAAGTTATCGGTTTTGCAGCAAGTCGATCAATTTGGTTTCCATTCCAACTTGCCAATGCTTTGTCAGTAACTCATTCACGAATAACTTTGTTCACTGATCCTTATTCTGTAGATACGCCAACTACAGTACAAAATAGTTTTAAAATAGTAAGTAAACTTATTACGCCAATGCCTATTTACGTAGGTACATAATTTGTTGTTACCCAAAATTACTTCAACAACAATACCTATGAGAAAGACACATTGAGTAAAATGTGTAATTTCATTGTAATACATTAAACAGTATTGTAATAAAAAGTCAAATAATATAGACGTATCTTTTAACAGACTTTAAAATATTAGGGGACGTTTTGAATTTGATTCATATATTTCTATACTAATATTATAAAGCGGAAAGATTTGATTGTTTGTTTGTTCGTTTGTTTGCATTGAATAGGCTCCGAAACTACTGAACCGATTTGAAAAATTCTTTCACGGTTGGGAAGCTACACTATCCCTGGGTGACATAGGCATGTTTTAAACGTTTATCGGGACTTATCACGTATTATTTAATTTAGGTAACAAACATGTTTAGGTACATGTGTTCAAATCGCGAAAGTTTAAAAACTACTATAGGCTATAATCTATACCCTTGCGAAACTGGGGCGAACCACTAGTCATCATATTATAAAGAGGAAAGATTTGATTGATTGTTTGTTTGTTTGCATTGAATAGGCTACGAAACTACTGAACCGATTTGAAAAATTCTTTCACTATTGGGAAGCTACACTATCCCCGGGTGACATAGGCTATAATCTATACCCATGCGAAGCTGGGGCGGACCGCTAATATGTAATAAGGTTCCTAAGCAAAAACATTTGCCAAACGACCGGTGCATAGGTAGTGGTTCTAGGAATAATCGGCTTCTCCGACAAATATCTTGAGATCTAACAGCATGCCAAGCTTGTAAACATTTCTTTAAATACAATACAATATTTACGCTACAATAATATTAATGTTCCTAAGTTGCTTAAATTAATATTGCCTTATTTCTTGCCATTCAACATTTCAAGGGTAGAGCATAACTAGATCTTGAGATATGGCAGGTCGAAAGTAGCTTATAATAGTACCTCCGTATCAGAAGGTCTATCAGGGAAAATTACGTAGTTTGCAGAACGTCGGCATATTAAAACGTCTTTCATGCAAATAAATAAAAGGGTGCCTAGTAAAAAAAAAGCCTGACGCTTCGCAGTGGCCTTGCGGAAAATCACGCGAACGTGAATCTTAACACGCCGAGATACGGTTTGCAGTCGCGCAACATTTTGCATCATCATTATCAGCCAGAATACGTCCACTGCAGAACATATGCCTCTCCCTTTAACCTCCACACTGAACGACAGCCTGCCATCTGCATCCACTGGATGACCGCAACTCTCACGCTGCGTCTTCTGGTTCGTGGTATCCACTCAAGAACCTTTCTTTCCTATCGGTTATCGGTTCTTCGAGCAATGTGACCTGCCCATTGCCACTTCAACTTGCAATTTTTAACGGCTGTCGATGACTCTGGTTCTTTGGCGTAACTCGTTTATCTCATGATCTAAGAAAACAAGGTCTAGCAATCTGGGAGTGGTTCCGCAATGACGTCACTGTCCAGTTGCCACTTTATTCAATCAGCTGTTACGTGGTGTATCGTCATATCTCTCGAACTTGTTGTAAATTGACATCATGACATCATTGCGGGACGCCCACGTGGACATTTTTTCTCGGATTGCTATACCTGGCGGAGTATATTATTATACCATGGTTTATCTCATGGTTTACCATTTGTTATTAGTTTTCCTGATGGCGGCAGTATACATTTAATCAGTAACATCTCGTTTCTATCACCATTCTAATAAACTCTATTAATTCCCACTTTAACTATAAATACTCGTTTTAAATTCAAAGTAAACAGTAAACACCGCATCGTGTGGGCATGTACTACTGATCATTCTGTGGCGTGGGTGAGATGACGCCATTACGGAGCTAAATTACCACTACCCACGTGTTCACCACGGGAAACTATCCAGTTTGATAACATTCACATGCAATATTTTACATACACGTGTTTCAAACGATAAAAGTAGTTTAAAGCAGCAGTAAGTAACGTAACGTAAAAGTAAAGAAACTTTTTCATATTATTATTTATTTCTTAGAAGGACTGCACACTACCACCCCTTTCTTTGTGGAAATTCCATAGATTCATACTCAACGATTTGGGTCGTCATTTATGATACGTACTGCCCAAGAATTATTATGCAAGTTGAAGTGGCAATAGGCAGGCCACAACGTTCGGAGAACCGATAACCAATGGGAAAGAAAAGGTTCTTGAGTGGAGACCACGAACCGGAAGACGCAGCGTAGGTAGGCCTCCCACTATATAGACCGATGACATTGTGAGAGTCACGGGCATCGATTAGATACAGATGGCAGGCTGTCGTTCAGTGTGGAAGTTAAAGGGGGAGGTTTGTTCAGCAGTGGGCGTCTTCTAGCTGATGAGATGATGATGACTGCCCAAGAATGGAACTCCCTGGCGTCCTTGTTTCCTGAAAACTACAATCTAGGCATCTTCAAGGCTAGAGTGAATAGATTTCTTCTAGATCAACGTGTTCCACCATCGGCCACACCGTCGCTTACCATTGACCAAACGTAGAACTAATATACGTAAAAAAAAAAATATTGCACATAGACGTACATAATATCACAGACATAAATCATTATCCTAAAACTTTTAAACTTGCGTGATTTGAACACATGTCTATCGGACGAAACGAAAAGAAGCGTACGAAAGAATCAAAGAACATAATCCGTCTTACCACAAAAGATTTAAGAACGCTTTAGACATGTGTTTAGCAATTGTTTAACTGCGAAAAATTTGCTAAACACTTGTCTAAAGCGTGCTTAAATCTTTTGTGGTAAGACGGAATATGTCTATCGGACGTCTATCGCAAAGACTACTATATATATACGGAGATAGACTGGCAACTCAGCCATATTTGAAATCAATTATATGTGCCTCCATCTATCCGCCACTAACGGTACTACATTTAACCTACAGATGAATAGCAGGTTGTATTAATTCTATTCTACTACAGAAAACGCTTGTAGTTTTATACAAAATGTATGAGATTTACACAACTGGTGAAAAATTCACGTGACCAATCCCATACATTCCGTAAAAAACTACAATCATTTTCCATAGTAGAAAAAACATCTTGCCTACTGTAAAAATTAAGTCCGCTAAGCATAAGTTTGGCTGCAGCGCTCCGTCTACTTCAGAAATAATAAGCTTTTTTGCGAGCTTTAATAAAATATTTTATTAAACGGCTGTACAGTTTTATACAACTCATAAATACAATTATCAAATGAATACGCTATAATGTAACACAATTATATCTTGAAGAAATAAACAGAAATTTGTCACTGACTCGCACTTGGTCATTTATTATTGTTTGTTTATATACTTTGGAGTGTGTACTATAATCATGCCAAGTTAGACGCTTGTACGTATTACCGTTTTTACATTAGAGCTTATACAAAAATACGTTAAAAATGCATTGGTTTTAATTAAACATTATACTATGCTAAATCTTATTTAAAAAAAAACACCTGATTACGTTAAATTTTTTGTTTTATGTTTTGTATAATAATCAAAAGCAGCTTTAACAATCTCCGTCTCTGTGATTTTCCTGACAATATGTTTAAGATTAGTTTGCACCAATCGATATTAAAAAACTCTGCAGGCGTTGTTTGTGCAATTTAGACTTTAAAAAGTTTAAATCTACATTTATAGATATTATCAATTGTATGTATTCTGCGATTTAAAAAAAATTACTGTGTTTGTCTAAAATCATAGGTAATATTATGTATTATAATTATGTTCCATTTCGCTCGAAGAACCGATAAACTGGAAGAAAGGTTCTTGAGTGGAGACCACGAATGGTAGTTCCTCATGGTTTTCGAGGTCTTTATTGCAGGTTTTACAGTGGTTAACTAAATATTATTTTTTTCCTTTCTGACTATCCATCCACTGCAATAACCAACAGCTGCACAATTTTCTACATCACTAGTGGATGCGTTCATCATCATTGATTGAGTGTTGATGGGATCAATGAGGATCAGTAACGTTTTTAGTTGAGAATGCAGATTTATAGAGCTAAGAAATCCTTAACATACAGTGCAAAAATATTGTTTTACGACAAAAAATAACGAAGTTATGACCAAATTACTAGCGAAATTCACTGGTCGGCCGGCGTGATAGCTTGTGACGTCACTGGGACGTTCGTCGCCAGTTACCCGTTGGCAGCTATAAGGCGCGCAGTGTTTTGGGTGGATAATTGTGATTTTCGATACAAATTAAGTGCCCGATTTGTGTCTAATTGATCTTTTAACTATGTACAAATATTGAATAGTGCCGAAATGTACAAACAAATAAAAACGCTCTATTAAAACGCCAGAAAAACTATTTTTTTTACTACTTCGTAAAATATGGTACTCCGTTGTAAAAAGAGATGATAAAACTCCACCGTAGTAAAAATATAATAGTAAGTTATCTTCGAAGAAAGATACATCGTGCGGCTTGTATGTGCGCATGCCTGTACGCACGCACCGCAGCACGCACACAAATACAAATGTCTGGGGTACAATGGTATTTTCAGTCAGGGATCAAAGTGGAATAGACCGACTGTACTACGCCGAAAGGAGGTCTTATACAGGGTTACGCATATAGACTAATAAGCTGAAAGGAAGTCATTATACAGGGTTACTCATATAGATTGAACTAAGCAAAAAAAATATGTCATTACACAAGGTTACGCATATAGACTGTCCTATACTGAAAGGAGGTCATTAAACACGGTTAGGCATATAGATTGTTCTAAGCCGATAGGAGATCATTATTATATACAGGGTTACGCATTTAGTATAGACTGTACTAAGCTAATATTAGACACAAATCAGGCACTTAATTTGCATCAAAGTCACAATTAACCACCCAAAACACTGCGCGCCTTTTAGCGGCCAACGGGTAGCTGGCGGCGACCGTCCCAGTGACGTCATACGCACCCACGTACATTTCTTTTAGCGGCAGCAACGGCATAATGTTTATTACTTAATATCTTCGTAAGTAATGGTCCGATTTGGATAATTCAAAAAGATATGTCATGAAGAATAAAGTGAGTACTAGTTCTATTGAATTTGCTACTACTTTACTAATATGGTACTGAGACGTGGTCTTTAACTGTTGGCCTTTTGGAAAAGCTCAGAGTCACACAGCGGGCAATGGAGAGAGCTATGCTCGGAGTTTCTTTGCGCGATAAGATCCGAAACGTGGTGGATATTCGCCAAAGAACCAGAGTCACCGACAGCTGCTAAAATTTGCAAGTTGAAGTTGCAATGGGCGGGCCACATCGCCCATTGCCATCGCATTGCCATTGCCATCGCCCATCGCAGAACCGATAACCGATGGGAAAGAAAGGTTCTGGAGTGGAGACCACGAACCGGAAGACGCAGCGTAGGGAGGCCTCTCACTAGATGGACCGACGATATTGTGAGAGTCACGGGTATCCAGTGGATGCAAAAGGCGGGCTGTCGTTCAATGTGGAGGTTAAAGGGGGAGGCCTATGTTCAGCAGTGGACGTCTTCCGGCTGATGATGATTACTGATCCTCATTATAAACTCTTCCTCATCAATTTCGATATTTTCTTTTTCATTTGATTTTGAGCTCAAATATCAAAATAATCGCGTATTGTTTGTAAGCCGGCTGAAGTATCTTTTTCACAATTCGCTCCTTGCGAATCACCCATTGATAAATTATTTATTAAAAGTGATTTATATTTGCTTTCAAAAACAAATGCACCAGGCATTCTATTGCATATGCTCAGTGACCATATGGAGCCAAACATATTTTCTAATGGGTCCTGTCATCCTGTGGTTGAAATTTATTAACTATATAGTTAAGTTGATTTTTGTGTAAAGAATTTACAAGCATTTGGAATCCTTCTTTAGTCTTAATCCAGCTTGTTATGGACCGAACAACCTTTTCCCTCCCGTCATTTAAATATCGTAACGATCTTAAAACTGGAAGAGCTTCACTCCAAAATTTCTGATGTGGTGATTTCGGCGTTACAGCAGCAAAGTAAAAATGTCTTCCCAGAATTTCACTGTAAGATCCATTCACCGAATCAAATAATTTATCGAAGAACATCAAAAGATGTGCAGTTTCTTCACATTCTTTTGGTAACTTCAAAAATCAAGCAACATTGTTTTCTATAAATCTCATAATTTTGAGATTGCAAACACAAACCAATCTCGAAAATCTTCTTAAAAATCTTTTTCTTCTTGTGTATCCGATGTTACACCACCTTCATTAGGAACCATTGCAGAACTTGTATCATTTACATTTGTAAGTCCTGCGTTTGGTTGAGATTGCATGCCTGAAACACAAAAATATTACTATAGCTTTGCCAGAGTCTCTACCTATTATAGACAGCTGTCATCCGAAATGAAGATCTCGACGAGATCTATCACTTTTGCTAAGGAACTGCTAGTCCAGGATCGACGGTTTCTGAGATATCGCCCAAGCAAGTTTGACAGCTGTCATCCGAAATGAAGATCTCGACGAGATCTATCACTTTTGCGAAGAAACTGCTAGTCCAGGATCGACGGTTTCCGAGATATCACCTAAGCAAGTTTGACAGCTGTCATCCGAAATGAAGATCCCGACGAGATCTATCACTTTTGCGAAGGAACTGCTAGTCCAGGATCGACGGTTTCCGAGATATCGCCCAAGCAAGTTTGACAGCTGTCATCCGAAATGAAGATCTCGACGAGATCTATCACTTTTGCAAAGAAACCGCTAGTCCAGGATCGACGGTTTCCGAGATATCACCTAAGCAAGTTTGACAGCTGTCATCCAAAATTGAGATCTCGACGAGATCTATCACTTTTGCAAAGAAACTGCTAGTCCAGGATCGACGGTTTCCGAGATATCGCCCAAGCAAGTTTGACAGCTGTCATCCGAAATGAAGATCTCGACGAGATCTATCACTTTTGCAAAGAAACTGCTAGTCCAGGATCGACGGTTTCCGAGATATCACCTAAGCAAGTTTGACAGCTGTCATCCGAAATGAAGATCTCGACGAGATCTATCACTTTTGCAAAGAAACCGCTAGTCCAGGATCGACGGTTTCCGAGATATCACCTAAGCAAGTTTGACAGCTGTCATCCAAAATTGAGATCTCGACGAGATCTATCACTTTTGCAAAGAAACTGCTAGTCCAGGATCGACGGTTTCCGAGATATCACCTAAGCAAGTTTGACAGCTGTCATCCGAAATGAAGATCTCGACGAGATCTATCACTTTTGCGAAGGAACTGCTAGTCCAGGATCGACGGTTTCCGAGATATCGCCCAAGCAAGTTTGACAGCTGTCATCCGAAATGAAGATCTCGACGAGATCTATCACTTTTGCGAAGGAACTGCTAGACCAGGATCGACGGTTTCCAAGATATCGCCCAAGCAAGTTTGACAGCTGTCATCCGAAATGAAGATCTCGACGAGATCTATCACTTTTGCGAAGGAACTGCTAGTCCAGGATCGACGGTTTCCGAGATATCGCCCAAGCAAGTTTGACAGCTGTCATCCGAAATGAAGATCTCGACGAGATCTATCACTTTTGCGAAGGAACTGCTAGTCCAGGATCGACGGTTTCCGAGATATCACCTAAGCAAGTTTGACAGCTGTCATCCGAAATGAAGATCTCGACGAGATCTATCACTTTTGCGAAGGAACTGCTAGTCCAGGATCGACAGTTTCCGAGATATCGCCCAAGCAAGTTTGATGATGATGATGAATTAGGGCCCATCCTTTCTCTGAGAGAAGGCCTGTGTTCCAGCAGTGGTTTAAACTTCTTTGCTTTTGGGAAATAACATAAAAAACCGACCAGCGTTAAGAGGTAGGACGGACTGACAGACATAGCGTAAGCTTAGTAATAGAGTTCCGTTTTCACCCTTTGGGTACGGTACGCCGTACGAAACCTTTAAAAGTATCTACTCTGTTCTACCCATAGTACAAGTTTTGATAGTATTCGAAAACTTTTTTCGTTTTCGTATTGTTCCATACATTGCTGGGCTGAAAGGTATTCGATATTTTTTTCGTACTATAGTGAAGCAATCTATACCGCCGTTTACTACCGATTTTAGTTCTTTCGCGTTTCCGCTGGAGGCGCTTTACTAAAATGTATGGAACAATACGTAAACGAAAAAAGTGATCGAAAACTATCATATCTGAGACTAAGGGTAAATCGTAATTATATTATAGTAATAAATACCTTGGATTGCTAATTCGAAAAGTCTATTCATTGGGTAATGGTCATTAGTAATACGGTACCATTGTGTTTACATTTTCTTTCGTTGTAGGACACGAATATGTTAACAGTTTTAATATGAAATTACCTTTTCCATCGCTCACGTTGCAACCAGCAACTTGAATGACATCTTGCAATACAGTGATAATAATATAGGTAGTGAGTCCTGTATCAGTTCAAAGTGTTCAAACAACTGCAAAACAAGTAATCATCACAGTTATTACCAGAAATTACCACGATTCCTAAACTAAATTCAAATTATCACCTAAGTATTATGCCATTGCAGACCATGAGAAGTACAAGTAGCAAGTATCTACTAACTACTAGTATCTAGTAGGTACTTGCTACTTGTACTTGCCACCTGTACTTCGCAAGGTCTGCATCGGGCTTTACTCAAGTTGTACTACGTGGCCTAGATAACTGCACGAGTTTTTTCTCCGAAATTTGAACAAAGCTTAGCATAAATATATTAGGTTCACAGTTCGGGGGCACGTAGTATAGTATGAAATCTTTGTGGGGGGCAACGATACGTAGTAAAATATGAAATCTCAGTTCGAAGGTAGCTAAATTGAAACGGTGGCACATGCGTTCAAATTAACACTAAAATAGGTACACAGAAACTTTGAATCACTCTACTGATAAAATTAGAGATATTACCGTGAAATTTATCGAAGAAATGATAAATTAATTATTAATAATGTTCAAAGAATAATTATTGTTGACGTTATGTTTTTTATTTTGAAACATTTTTGATGGATGATATTGACCACAGAACACTTATACCAGAGGATATTGACACAGTACGTTATGTTGTTTTAATTAGTTTAGTTAGGCGTAGCGTCGAGTTACATTCTCTTTCATCTCTTTGGTTAGGCGCGGATGGATGTCAGCAGCCTTAGAGCGTTCCGCCACTAATGTTCTAAATTACCACAGCATGGTCTATCGGACGAAACGAAAAGAAGCGTAAGCGGCCGTCAAAAATCACTAGACAAAGAATTCTGTTATGGCAGAACATTTGCTTGAGGCGGGATCCGCTCACTGGATCGAGCTCCGCGATCCAAAGTTCCTCTCCACATTATTTTATGAAAAAAGTTCGTGAAGGGGTTGAAATTAGAAAACATCGTTATTTCAACCGGGAAGATGGATTTAAGTTAGCGGCGTCGTGGTCGTATAGGGAAGCAAATGTATAAACCACGGTGTAGGTACTAGAACATTTACCGATACAGTCAGTGTTGGTTGTGTGTCGTAGTGACAAACTTGCGATTTTTTTAACGGAAATTGTACAGGTTATTTCTTTAAATCTAGTTTTTGTTTGGGGCTTTAGTCGCTATGCGATTATGCCAGCCCCGTTTTTCAAAGCAACTTATTAAAGCAACGCTGATCTAATACCGAGAGCATGGCATACGAGGCCCTTGCCGCATCACACGTGGGTGCAGCCAGGATACCTTGAAACATACCAACATCTCGAGGGTTTACGCCGTACTCGTGCAACATAATTATATTCTCTCATAGACTCGCTCCGTCCCCAGTCAACCAGAAGGTGGGAAACATCTTCTAGCGTACCGCAAAGTGAGCAGGTGGGATCTTCAGCCCTGCCCATCAGATGCTCAAAGTTATTAAGTGGCATGTGGCGGAAGATAATTAGGGTTGACATTTTATATGAAAGTCTACGCGTACGTCACGGGCAACAGTTAGTTTTATAATCGTACCGAACGTAGGTAATTATTTCGAGTATTACTCATTTTATTGCATCAGCTTAAAGCTTATTATCAAAAGAGTAATTAAGGCCCCGCTATGAATAACTGCTTGGCTCTAATCATAAACAAGTTACTCTGTTAAATATTTAATGTGATCCATCAGTTCGTACGGATAACTGAGACATGAATCCAGTATTATGTCCAAATTACAGTCTCGAGAGCGAAGAGAAACGATCAGTTTCTGCTGTCGTGCTTACGTAGGGAGTTAAAGTAAATCAAGTATAAGCAACTCTATTTAAATGTTATAGTTACAATTACGGTGGACCAAATCAGTCACAGAATAGTGGCCGCGGAACGAAAAGTGACCACCGGGCAGACCACCTGCCCACTGGTCGGACGACATCGTTAAGACAGCAAGAAAACAGTGGACAAGGCTAGCACAGAACCGAAAAAGATAGCGCGCTGAAGAGGAGACCTATACCCAGCAGTGGGTGGAAAATGGTTGATGATGATGATGATGATGATGAAATGACAGAATAATTTGATGACCAAAAAGACGAAAACACAAAAACAGCTCAAACAAAACTATAAGAGACAACAAAAGACTCTTGGGTTGGGTGTTTTTTTAATAAAGAGTTATTGTATTGTTTTGTATTGTAAAAGACCCAAAATATGAATCGTATTTTTCAAACCCTTTAAAACAGCTGATAATCTTGAAACGGCCGAATAAATTTTCTATAGGTTGTTAAGTTTACTCTCTCTCACTCTCTATGATTTTGCAAAAGGGCGGAATAAAAGGAAGCAAAAGAAGTGCAATACGATTCTGCGTTTAAATGTATTTTTTAATTTAATCTCAAACCATCATGCCTGATTTAATTATCTACAATTGCGAAGCTACTTTCGAGCGCATTAGTCATGGAACCTTCCAGAACTACGCGTCTGACTTTGACAAATCGTATCCTAATCGTTTTCAATTCCAACTGAAAACTCGTAGACGAACTTTCATTTGAAATGGCTGAGTACTGTGAGCTTTAATTGTATAGTTTCGAGACATTCATCAAATACGTTTTATAACAATACTAGCGGTCCGCCCCAGCTTCGCACGGGTATATATTATAGCCTATGTCACCCGGGGATAGTGTAGCTTCACAACAGTGAAAGAATTTTTCAAATCGGTTCAGTAGTTTCGGAGCCTATTCAATGCAAACAAACAAACAAACAAACAAACAAACAAACAAATCTTTCCTCTTTATAATATTAGTATAGATGAAACTAAAACTATTTTAAAGTCACATAAACTCAAAACTCAAGAAATACCTAATAAATAATTACAATAATATTGAGATTCAAATAGGGTATTTGACTACTTTTGGGAAACTATTGCACATTATTGCCTGATATAATTTAATGTATACTGTATTTATATTTTCTGGATATCAGTCGTATTTGCGATATAAATCGATGTTAAAGTTTGAATAAAAAAATATCGCGCCAAAACGCAGACCTGCGTCATAGCTCCGGTCGAGCGACGATTGACGTCACACAAAACAAAACAGCTGCAGCCAGGCAGCAAAAGTTTGATAATCACTAATTTTCTAATAGAAGTAATGGTTTATAAATGTTGTGTAGTGCCACAATGTACAAATACTTCCATAAAACACCGAAAAACTATTCGTTTCTGTTCCAATGGACCCCAAAACTCGCAAAAAGTGGTTGGAACTAAGTAGCTCGTAGAGAACCCAAAAGTATTGGAGCTAATTCAAGTGTTTCTATGTGCGAAGATCATTTTGAGGTGCATATTTGAGTCTATATATTTCTATTACAATTTGTGTTTTTATTGCATTACTATTTTATGTACTGTTACTTTCTTTTTAAACATTGTAGAGACATAACCTAACAAAATAGTGATATCCACTTACTACAACATACTTTTTGTACAACTTGATTGAATGTTTTGCTTGGAGAACAATTAAAAATTAATACTTACATTGTAGTTTTTACGTTTTGAGTTCTGCAGCGTAGAAACAATGACGTAGATTATTATTGAAGAAATATGCAACCATAAATACATTAATTTTGGGTAAGTTACTGCTGTCTGCTTGCACAAAATGTTTCTCCATTCTTCTCACATTTAACCTCCGGACTGTTTTTGGTGATAATTTCTGGATAAATCGCTCTCAAAATAGCTTTACAACATTAAATTCGCAAATATCAATACAAAATCTGTTTGTTTAGATTTGTGTGACGTCACTAGGGATGAAGCCAATTACAGACCGTTTTCGATCACGTGATCAAATGTCGAAAATACAGTTATTTTATTCGCGTTTTTTACAAAAAATAAGCATATTTTTATAAAAAAATCAATGAAATATGCTATTTCATTATGTCATGTTTATGGATGATGTCAATTGGCATAATATTTTCAATGCAGTCAAACACCCTATTGTGATAAATATAACCGTCCTCCTCACTCCTACTGTGCTGTGCGGTGTGCCCGACAGGGTCCATATGAAACTCTGTACTTAGTTAATTTTCATGTTATTTCCACCTTGTACTTTATGGAAGCAATAAAAATCAAATATAATCAAATCGCTAAATTGAAAACTCGCCTTTTCAACCAAAGTGTTCTGCCCACCATGACTCCCAGTAATGGCGAAACATGGACGCTCACACATGAATCTGTGCACAAAATCAGTGTAGCACAGAAACCCATGGAGAGATCCATGCAAGGCATCAAACTCCAAGACCGAGTTCGTGATACCGAAATCCGACGAAGAACAAAGGTTCGAGACGTCGGAATCGCTGCAAGATGGGTCGACGATATTATTACTATCGCGGGTCGAACCTGGACTCGATTAGCACAGGACCGAGGCAAATGTCATAGCAAGAGAGAGGCAGCAGTGGTATAAGGAAGGCTGTAGATGATGATATTTTTTTAAAGGGCAAGTGCCTTTGTTACATGTACAAAATACAAGTTAACACTACAAAAACAGTTGGAATGCCCATAAACCGTTGAAGATCTAAAGACAATCCAAATGCTCAAGACCACTACCAGTTAGCAGCGTACCCAGCATTGCGGGCGGCATTACCGCGCCGAATGGCAATGCTTATGTGTAGAGCCAGAAACACGCCAGCATTTTGGTCACGCGTCGCATTAACCAGGCGCTCTGAAAGATGCTAATTTAATTGTAACCAATATAATTATATCGATGATTGTAACCCTTAATGTTCCCAGTGTGTTGCCAGTGATGACATATGGTACTGAGACGTGGTCCTTAACTGTTGGTCTTTTGGAAAAACTCAGAGTCACACAGCGGGCAATGGAGAGAGCTATGCTCGGAGTTTCTTTGCGCGATAGAATCCGGAACGTGGATGGGGAAGAAAGGTTCTGGAGTGGAGACCATGAACCGAAAGACGCAGCGTAGGTAGGCCTCCCACTAGATGGACCGACGACATTGTGAGAGTCGCGGGCATCCAGTGGATGCAAAAGGCAGGCTGTTGTTCAGTGTGGAGGTTAAAGGAGGAGGCTTATGTTCAGCAGTAGACGTCTTCTGGCTGATGATGATGATGAACCCTGAATGTTAACAGGTTGAATTTGATACTCAGAATCCTTATTCAGATTTTTTGTAACAATGTTTTTACAACGAATTATGACAGTCTTTGTTGAACAAAAGTTCTCAAAATCCGCCATGACAAAAAATTATGAAGAAATTACCCCAGCTCTTCGAATTTGAATAATTTGTTCTACCATTCCATTATTATTCCATTTTGATCTACCTATCAACTGTCTGCAACAAATCCTATAATTGTTTTGGTGACCAACATCATCGCAGACCGGCGAGATGGCGGGGAGGCAATAAATAAATAAATTTTTGGGACATTTTTGCACACACGGTCATCTGACTCCAAACTAAGCAAAGTTTGTGCCAAACTAAGCAGAGACTCATCAGAGAGCAAGATCGATGGGGGAGGCCTATGTCCAGCAGTGGACGTCCTACGGCTGAAATGATGATGATGATGATGAAGCAGAGACTGATATACATACATATATATTTTTAAATACATACCTAAATAGATTAACACCCAGATATAGAACAAACACAAATTTTTCATCACATGAATGTTTGCTCTAGGTGGGAATCGAACCTACACCCCCAAGCGCAGAAGGCAGGTTCACTACCAACTAGACCAACGGGCTATCAACGCAAACGAAAGACTGTTACAAAAAAACTGATTCATTTATTATATTTGTTCCAGATAATCCTTCTAGTGAAGGCACTGGACGCGTACAGCATCAACTACTTCACGGTGACGGCGCAGATCGTGTCGCACGTGCTGGCCTATATGAACAGCTGCGTCAACCCGGTGCTGTACGCCTTCCTCTCGGAGAACTTCCGGGTGGCCTTCAGAAAGGTAACCAAATAACAACATTCAAATATACCCAACAGAAAGCACCAACGTGAAAAAAGACACGGAGCAGCGATACCACCTAGTCTTGTGGTCCTTACCCCTAGAGTGTTCATAAAAAGCGCGGGAGCCAGAAGCCCAAGGGTGATCCTGAGTATGGCGAACCGACAAGGCTTCTGGCGAAAGCCCACCCGGAGTCCGACACAGGATACCTCGACTGGTTGATTAGGTTGTACCTGGGTTGTTCCTGAGAGCACCTGAGTTGGATAGGTTCGAAATCAAAAGTCAAAGGCAAGGGAAATGATCTCTGTGATCAAAGTATTTTTTTTTATAATCTTGTTTTAGTGATTTTTAAACTTTCGCGATTTGAACACGTCATGATTTGTTTTTTTTTTAGATTTACCTAAATTAAATAATACATTAACAGAAACATTAAATTTTGATCTGACACAATTTTTTTAATTTTAAGCTAACCATGGATGTAGGCAAACTATTGTAAAATTAGAATGTACTAAATTGCTAATAGTGGGAAAAGATTAGATGGGTGTGTTGGTTTCGTCTAGACAATTACAGAAAAGTCGCGTCATCATAAAACGTAGACCTTTCAGAACTAGCAAGTCTGCTGATGGTACTGAGACGTGGTCCTTAACTGTTGGCCTTTTGGAAAAGCTCAGAGTCACACAGCGGGCAATGGAGAGAGCTATGCTCGGAGTTTCTTTGCGCGATAAGATCCGAAACGTGGATATTCGCCAAAGAACCAGAGTCACCGACATAGCTGTTAAAATTTTGAAGTGGTAATGGGCAGGCCACATCGCTCGAAGAACCGATAACCGATGGGGAAGAAAGGTTCTGGAGTGGAGACCACGAACCGGAAGACGCAGCGTAGGGAGGCCTCCCACTAGATGAACCGACGACATTGTGAGAGTCGCGGGTATCCAGTGGATGCAAAAGGCAGGCTGTCGTTCAGTGTGGAGGTTAAAGAGGGAGGCCTATGTTCAGCAGTGGACGTCTTCTGGCTGATGATGATGAAGTCTGCTGATGACGCAAGTACGTGAACTTGTCAGACGTCAGGTAGATCACACGGTTGATAACTTTATTATTTGTCAGACGCTTTACTCGTTTAGGAACTTTTCCTTCATTTACTTCAAAAAAATGCTAACAAAATTCGGAATCGTTTGCATAAAATCAGACGAATTCAAACTTTGTTCCAAAAGCTAAAATTTGATTTCGTTCAGAAAAGTTACAGAATTATCGTATCGACGCCCTGTCTTCAGAAACTTCTAAGTTAGAATTTATTGGTATTTCCTTCGATCAAATAAACATTCTAAGGGTATTGTCATCAATATTCTATTTAGACATTTTTACATGCTTTTATTCAACTGTGCGGCACAAATCTTGCAACTGAATTTAGGAACACTTATCCTCACCCGATTGAGCTGAAATTTGGCATACTTATGTAAGTTTGGTGTCAATGCAATGTCCATCGAGCTGGTCTGATGATAGAGACAGAAGTTGGTCATAGGAACTCCTAAATGAAACGACGTAACCCCGTCGAGTTTGGGTTCGTTGGATTTGTCTTCCCATGCACTTTGGTCCTATATGATAAATTCAATATGGGTGATGCTCCAAGATGACGCACACATTTTTCTTATCTACCATCATGATATGGTTATCAAATGAAAGGGTTTGCAGAGAAGAATACTAAAAAGCTTGTTATAAAAATAACAATAATGAGTAATTTATTTTATTCGAGTCCTAAAGGATTTGTAGTCATGGTACAATCAATATCCCCACTGCCTTTTTGGTTTAAAATTCCCCGTCAAAAGCAGCGAGTCAGTAAATTATAATTATATATACGGATGATTTATCGCTCGCAGTAATTGAAGTATGTTTACTCCACTCCATAATATAATAACAAAATAAGAATCCCTTCTTAGCAGTTTTTCTAAGAACACGCTTTGATGTAAGCTGGTGAATGAGCTGCTGAAACCTGTCAGTTATGAGCTGGTTATTTATTTATTGCAGTATCTTTAGGATGGTTTTAATTATTCAGTTGTTATTTTGGAATTTTTTTCATGACCATGGATACAAAGTCCTTCAGTCGTAATACTAAACAAGTGTATATATTATAGTGTTAAATAGCATCAAATAATTCATAGTCACAGTCAAGCTAAGTAAGTCACGGTTAATTCAAACTCATGCCCAGTAAAGTAGTGGAAGCTTTACAACAGGCTTCTATGGAATTTTGGAAATAACACGAAAGGACATGTTTCACCTCGTTATATCACTTGACCACACTCGAGCACGTTCATGAGCACTTGATAAATAATAATTCACCATTATTACACATTAACAATCGAAAATACACGTTTAAGAAAATAATACAACGGGCCGACCTTAGAATAACTACTCAGAGAAGGTAAGTTTCTAAACAACGCCTTCTCAAAACGTAAGCTACAAATCGCTTTGTAGCTTACGTTTCGATTGGCATTTTAAACGATTTAAGCAAAAAAATTAATGGATTACCTGTGGAATGTCACACCATAACTCTTCTGCTGCTTTTCTGATTTGTTGTGGTACGATTTCACCGCGCAAATTGTCATAGTAAAGTTTTTTTTTTTTTTTGGAGCTATATATGACTACATTTGAATGGCTTAAATTTTGCGAATGTACTTGGTTTCTATGTGTAGTTATTCTAAGGGGCCGACATGTTTTTTTAAAGGGATTGTATCCGTAACAAAGTAAATCTCCAGAGTTTCAGTCACCGACATAGCTTATACCGTATCAGTAAACTGACGTGGCAGCGGGCCGGACATTTATAATAATATGTCGGTCTGCCGCAGAACATAATGATAACCGTTGGGTAGACGTGTTCTAGAGTGGAGACCACGACTCAGCAGATTATAATTACTTCTTGATTTCGTTATTATTTTAGTTACTCCGCCGTATTACATATTCGCCGTTGACGGACACGTCAAGGAAGCCAATATATATAGTATATATACATACATATTCTGTGAAAAATTCAACTGGCCATCTATTACTGTTCGAAAGATTCAGCCATTAAAACATCGAGATACAACAAATATATAGAGACAATCGTGCCAAAAAAATGATTGAACTAAAACTCGGCGCACGCTACGAATTCGCGCAGACTTTTTGGTTAGTTACAAGGTAACCGCGATCCGAGTACAACGCCGTGCGATGCCAGAGCTACGATGACATAGCGGACAACTAACTTTGAACACTATGCAAGCGACATAGCGTCTAAATTAAATTATTGAAGTGACATTGTGAAATATATAATTGATACTATGTTATGTACAATGACGCTCGGACGTTTTTAACTGTTTTCACTGAGAGATTGTGGCTCTATGGGAATTGTATCTCGATGCGTTAAAAGGTAGGACAGACAGACAGACAAACAGCGTTAGCTTAGTAATGGAATCCCGTTCGCACCCTTCGGATACGGAACCTTGAAAAACAGTGCCTAATTAGGCATACTAATGTACCTATAGCATTAAAATCAGTCTTTTAATGACTTATATTTATTAATTAACATCCTACAAATTCTGAAAGAACAACAAACTTGCCTACCACTTCCAACTTAATGCTTAATAAGCTAAATCTGAGCCTTCTTAACTTTCCCAACCACACAAGGCAAGTAAAACATTCTAAACGTAATCGTGGCGTAACTCCCGAGTCGGATTACTCAGTAACTTACTAAGTATTTGGTATAACTGACTCAGTGTTCAGAGGCGAATCGCGGTATCAGCAAGATTAAGTGCCCTTAAGGCTTAAGTTTCGCTCGCCGAAGCTCTATCGATCAGCCTTTATTAGACCCAGGTAATATTTTGCAAGGCCCTTCGTACATAATACATTTTATTTGGTAGGTTCTAGCGACCTGTTTTGGTTTTGCACGTTAGCGAGGGAATCAAAAGAGCACGAGGTGAAAAATCTTTGCACTCGAGTGCAACACGTAATTTTTCAACCCGCCTCAACGAGGAAATGACTAAATGAAAAAAAAATAGCGCATTATTAACAGTTTCAGTTAATTCTGTTGGCGTCAAATAAACTTCCTCGTGGCTAAAATCACTCATTTTAGGTTTTTCACTAGTTTTCAAGTTTCTTGTTTTTAACCTAAGGTTTTAACAATATGGCGCGAAAAGAAAATGGCGCGCGCAAAGCAAATTAAAATAAAGTACACCAAGAAGGTTCCGAGTCTGACTTTTTAACAAATTAAAAAAGGTTGTATGATAAATTTGGCACCATGGAGGTAGAAGTAAATAGGTTCAATGATGTTTTGAATTCACAAACTTAGTGCACACGATGTTCTAAATTCAATTTTACTTTAACCCTCTAGCGGATAAAAACGGCGTTTGCAATCAGATATTGAAGAACAAAAATACTCTAACCGAAGTTGGGGGATGAAAATATCTATAAGCGACAGTGACTGCCTACTATCAGACAGACCGTCTGCTTGTTTGCCACCTATGGCATAAAAAAAGTCCAAGGAAACTGCTTAACGCAGAACTAGAATGAAGACATGAATGTGTGTTGTTAAGGTGGTACGATTCACCTATGGCGGGAAATTCAAATTTTAAACAGTTTTTTGGTCCTAGTAGCCAGGCCAGGTAATTATTTTTAAATAACACAGTGTTTGCGCAAAATGTTGGCTGTTCTTTACATCATAATGTACAACTATTTAACAGTAACGCACCATATTACTAACATTTGTCATTAAACCGTTTGAAACACCAAAAATTAGTTTATTCACAAATGTAAGTAACAATGTACATTAGAAATAAATAGCTTTACATGATTTTGTAAAGAATAATAATCAATTTGCGCAAACATCATGATCGTTTACAACAATTACCCGGCCTGGCTACAAGGACAAGAAAACTGCTTGAAATTTGAATTTCCCGCCATTTGTGAAACCATCCACCTTAATGTGAGAGTTTGGAGCAATGCCAACTTTCTCAAGTTTGTTTAGTTGTAATAATTTTATTTAGAAGAGATACGAGTTTGTTTCCACAACTGGAGCTTGTGGGTCTGTAATTAATGTTTATAGGACCGTAATTCAATTATAAAAAGTTAATAGAGTAAATCATTTTAGGCTGATACAAATTGCTGTACAACTCTTGAAAATAAATTATCACTGCTTGGATATCAGAAATTCTCAGCAGAGGTTTTTGAAGAGTATCCAAGAGTGTTATCCACACCAGCGATCTCTTGATTAAAGGTTTCCTATGCGGGCGCTTCTGTAATTCTTTTTAATTTGACTTTACTTTTAATTTTCGTGCCAGATCTACGGCGCTGTATTTTACCTTTGGAACAATGTAACTCTACAACGCTCTATGGGCAGTCTAACTGTTTTTATAGTGTTAGTGTTAGTTGTATTTTGTTTAGTTAATAAAGGCATTTGCCCTATTTAAAAAAAACTCTAAAATGAAATAAAATAAAGATAACTCTACACCTAAGTAGCAAGTTTGAACAATTGTAGTTTCTATTTTCAAGGCCAGAGTGAATACGTATCTTCTAAATCTGCGTGCTTCATCTTCGACCACGTCGTCGCTTACTAACAGGCGAGTTAGTTGTCAAACAATAATTATTCGCGATAAATAAATAATATATACAAGCTTTGCTTAGTTTGGGGTCAGATGACCGTGTGTGCAAAAAATGTCCCAAAAATATTTATTTATTATTTAATAATACAATGAACCACACCAACAACAACTATAAATGAATAACTCTTAAAAACAAATCACCATTGAATAAAACAAATCAAACAGGGCAAAGGTGGTCTATGATTCTAAGCCACTTTTGTCTAGGAACCAATTAATTAATAATTAATTAATACGGTTTTTTATTTTTATTTTTTTTCAACCATACCCGTGTGCAAAAGTTAGTGCAGAGGAGGTCTTAAAATTTGACCCAGCAGTAATAAGCAAATAATAGAAAATGTACTTTCAAAAAATCTATTAATAACATGAATACCTACTAATAAACGGCTAGCACTCACGGGTAAAAATGTCGATGTCTTTACCCGTGAGTGCTAGCCGTTTATTAGTTTAAATAATTAATCACGCTCACTTTAGTTTCTATAGTAAATAATGTATTCTAAAAGTATTATTAACCCCTAAACTGCTGAGTCAGCAAGTGCAGTGCAAGTACAGTTCTTATCGATCGACACATTTGACAGTTGAAATAGAAAAATTTGGTAAAATGCAAATCTATGGAATTTTATCTAAATGGGCCGAACACGGAAAAGAAATATGTTTTTGTTTAAATTAGAACGGCTGTCAAGGCATTTTTGTAAGAAATTTGTTGTAGCCAGTTGCACCCATATAAACGAAACGTCAGTCATTCGAAACCAGTTAGCAACTGTGATGCGGACAAAGAACTTTGAGACCTAACCCAAAAAGGTAAGGTCCAATTTCTTTGGATGCGGAGTTCGACGCGTTGATCTAAATAAGAATGTTCAATTAAGGTTCTGTCATAATGCCTGGCATCAGATTTTCCTTCTTATTTCCGTTCTATTTACTTATCTTTTCTGTGGGGCCGACGCTGTCATGCTTGGTTGGCTAAACTAAAGATGAAATTCAGCCACTATAATCAATCCGGCAGTCTTAAAAAATTAAATTCTAAACCCAAGCCCTCAGACGTATCTTTGGACTGTCTAGCAGCCTTCATAATAACAACAAAACTCTGTACTAAACTTATAATATAGTTTATTTGCTAATATTATAAGCACAAAATGTTGCTAAAACAGCATAGTCTCTTCTGTCTAGATAGAGTTTGAGTCAAATCTTCAACCAACCCTATAACTCTGTTATTGGGTATTATTCAAGAATCAGCCTAATCAAATATTCTACAACTGCTCGGAAATCCTTCCTCAATCTTTGTATAAGTAAGTAGGAACTAAGGCATTGTTCTATCTTAGAAAACGGACGTTGTTTGTGTTTCTATCTCATCACAATAACGGCCGGATTTGTCTTTAAACACTATCAGGTGCGTTTGAACATATAGGTGGCAAACTAGCAGACGGCCCGCCTGATGGTAAGTACTAATCACTAAGCAGTCACCGTCTCTTATGGATACTTGTAACACCAGAGGCATTACAAATACGTTGCCGACCCTTAAGGACTCTATTAACTCGCCTTTTGAAGAACCCCATGTTGTAGCTTCTCGGAAACACCACGTTAGGTAGCTCATTCCACATTTTATAGGTGTGAGGCAAGAAACGGCAAATAGGAACGAGTACAGTAAACTTTCGTTATACAAGCATGGTCTTAAAAAAATTGTGACAGCAATCTTTTTCGAGCTTATACTAAAAAAACTCAATCAAAGCAGCAGGTCCACGCTAGTGAAGCAAAAACCAGGTTCCTAATATATCAATAAGCATATTTTAGTTGGATCACGTCTCGATGCCAGCGGGATGTTGCCAGGGTACGGATTATCCTAAAATCAACTTCCCCTAGTTTGCTTTGATCCGGGATGTTATTCTCTATTGTTGTGAAGTATTTTTTTGCAATTTGAGCTAGCTGAAGAATGACTTTGTTTATCAGTTAAAGTTTCATATTTATTTATTGTGATGAACATTTGTGTTTGTTCTATATCTGGTTGTTATAAATCTATTTAAGTGTGTATTTAAAACTATATATGTATATGTATATCATACATATATAGTTTTATTCTCGGTTAAGGAAAACATCGTGAGGAAACCTGCATACATACCGAGAAGGAATTCAATTGCGTATGTGAATCCACCAACCCGCACTGGGCCAGCGTGGTGGATATGGCCCAATCACCCTTTCGGGGGTAGGCTAAAGTCCAGCAGTGGACAGTTAAAAGGCTGATTATGATGATGTATGTATATCAGTCTCTGGCAGCCATATCACAAGCTTTGCTTAATTTGGGGTCAGATGAACGGGTGTGTAACAATGTCCCTCATATTTATATATTACTAGCTGACCAGACAGACGTTGTCCTGTCATACGCGCGAAGTTAGTCGTCATTTTGTTTTCTGAAATTTTCCAATTTTCTGCGCAATTTCTTTAATTTTTCTTTTCGTAAGAACCTTCTACAAAGTATTAGAAAACATTAAACAAAAAGTATGAAACCGGTAGTAAAGTCGTCCTCAAGTTATGGCGTGACCAATGTATTATATAGATTATATTGAACAAAATGTCCTAAATATTCCTGACGAAGAAGTAACCATACAAGCAGCTTGCTAAGCTCTCGGCGCTATTTAACACAGCTGCCAGTGTGGTTTCGGGCTAAGAATATATTTCACACCTGACACAATAAGTAAATTTCAATACCTACAGAAATAAATACTAACAATAGGTACTACCCAATTCTTTCCCGAAAACCGCAAAAAGAAGAGGGGAAAAACCAAAGGTACAGCCCGACGATGCGAAACCCCTCGACCCTTTCCCTAAATCATGAATACAACGAAATGAATTTCCTCAGGTGATTTATGTCACGGGATGCTTAGAGAAATAAATTAATACCTTTATGTGCAGTCCTTGTATTTATTTTATAGCTTTTTAATGTTTTTTTCATTATTCTGACGCGTTTTTCGTTGTAGTGTTTTTTTGTTGAACAGGGTGTTATTTTTAGTCTGTATATGTGAAAAACAGTGAAAAGAAAACTTAGGCCCTTTGGAGAATGTATTTCAGGCCATCTTTTTTTGATGTAACATCAAAGGGGCTTGGGTAAACTTGTATGGACTAGTGGCGTCGCTTTTTTTTTGTGGCCACTGATTTTTTTACTCCTATTTTGTAGTATCTTTAATTAGTATACGTATAAAATAACTTTTGCCGTAAGTCATACCGGAGCTTAGTTATGGCCCTTCAATAATGTTATTTGACAAACGAATATACCTAACTCTTGACAGGTCAAAGAGACAGTAGGCGACTACTGAATTTCTTTACTCGGTTGCGACAAACAAATAGTGTAATTGATAACTAACCGACTTCAAAAAAGGAGGTTCTCATGTTCGACTGTATTTGTTAAGCGATTTCTCTGCTGACTGTGAAGCAGCTTACAGTTGTTTTAAATTTGACGTATAGTCGCAAGCAGAAGGAAAATTTTCGTTTGTAATCGTCTCTCTGTGTTTCTATTTATCTTGACTTATCTAAGTACGTTTGTCGTCAGGTGATGTACTGCCCGCCGCCGTACAACGATGGCATGTCCGGCCGACCGCAGCCGACAAAAACCACCCGCACCGGCAACGGCAACAGTTGTCACGACATCGTGTGAGGATCGGCGCGCGGTCGGCGCAACACCGCTGACCAAGTTACCGAACTGTGAAATCATAGACTTTAAACATACGCGTTTAATATTAACTATGCTGGTACAAGCCGTGTGAAACCATTTTTTATGGCCCTTTGTAAATACCAGTAGATAAATTTGTGACGATTCAAAATTTACGTCAATGTGTGGCCCTGCGCATGGGCGCTTTTATCATCTGTATCTCTATAACATT
Source organism: Agriopis aurantiaria (assembly GCA_914767915.1). Lineage (NCBI taxonomy): Eukaryota > Metazoa > Arthropoda > Insecta > Lepidoptera > Geometridae > Agriopis > Agriopis aurantiaria. The sequence goes on along the minus strand of OU611994.1, from coordinate 749,560 downwards.
AAAAACAACATAAGACGAAAAATTTATTTTTGAGCTCATTCATTTGGAAAACCTTGTTTTTTTAAATAAAACTTATAGTAATTTTAGAAAAAAAAGTATTTCAACCTTATATTTGTGGGTGGTACTATTTCTTTTCTTTTTGTCATTGTATTTTGCGACTGCTTCACATTTACTTTTTCTAATGCTTTGTCTTTATTTATTTTTAATGGTCAACCACCAATGACGGCTTAGAAACCATCATTGCCAATCACACGGCTTGTATAATTTCGTGCTGGTTGAAAAAGTGTTTTGTTTCAATCGGTGTGTAAGTAAAAGAGTGTTTTTGTGCCATTTTTGCAATGTGTTAAGTAAATCAGTGACTGTATGACGTATGTAGTGTCAAAAGTAAATCTGGACTCTGGAACTGTTACATTGACCTACTATGCCGGCAGTGGTGCACCGCGTCGCGCTTGATAATGGTGCAGCTTTATGTAGCTCGGTGCAGCATGTCATGTATATTTATTAATTTGTACAAAACACAATGTTACTGATGTAATTGTTATTTAGGTTAATTTCATTATTCGATTTGTAGCCATGCTTAAATCGTAACAGAATGTGCCATTGGAAACAACAAATTTATATATGATTTTAGAACTTACATTTCGTAGAAGTTATACTTTAGGTGTTAAAAGTAGTTGTAAATAGTTAAATATATTTCTCGCATAGTTCCATATTTTGAGCCCAAATAAGGAAACATGTGACAAATAATGATTGTAAATAATTAACACACCTATTTCATGATGCTTTTAAAATTATAATGTGCATATATGTTTCATATAATGGTAAAAATAAGTATGGTTAAACATCGAATTAGGATTTTGTTATTAATATAGAAGTAAATTATAAAAAATTGCAGAAAATCATGTAAATAATAATAATAGTGATTTATAAAATCTATTTGTTATTATAAAGACTATAAATAAGTTAAGGTGATTATGTATCAAAGATACAAAACTGCTTTGTGTTTATGTAAAATGTAGAATTTAACAATAAATTATAGAGTCAACTTATAATTTCTTTACTACAGTAAATTTGTTATAAACTAAAAATGTATCATGATTTTATGTAACATGCCGTTATAAGGAGAATATTTAATAAATAAATGTTTTAATATTTTATGCTTAAGTTTGTTTTATTTATGACAAATGTAAAACATGCTTTAACATTTTGCCCTGAATAAAGATTCTTGCTTAAAAGCTTACGGCTTAGTAATGTTTTTTATCTATTATTAGATCAGATTTTTTTTGTCAATTCAAGCAATTATAAACTATGTAAAACATCGTTTAACCACAGTCGTTAAATAATTCACCTTGCATATGCATATAAAAATAAAACACAATAAAATCACTTACGACCCTGTATTTTCCGGAAGATGCGCCACTTTTTAGCGAAATGAAGCTAATTTTAGAGAAATAACTGCAGTGTAGAACAACTTTAGCCTACCCGCAAGCTTCTGACAAAAAAGTAGAAAAAAAAACGTTATCCGTTCGCACATTCAGAACATAACAGTGAAAACAGATGAACAGGCGGTATGGCCTTAAAGGCTTTAGCCTGGTCGATGGGCGAATAAAAAAAAGCACATTCAGGTAAGAATTAAAACCATTATGTTACCTAGGATTTTATTCAAACCATATATTATTTCCGTTCAACTTGGACACGTTCCAAAACTCACCGAGGTGTTAAACTAACGAGGTAACAGCCGCACTTAATTTTTAACTACGGTTAGCTCCGTAAAAAACTTTGCTGCTAAAATAATGCAGTAAAAACGGAAGTTTGAGACTCTTGTAGTGATTTACGTACAGTAGTCGAAATAAGTTGAAATATATTTAACGTTGGAAAAACGTGTGAAAATTAATTGCCTGTTGGAAAAAAACAGCTACAAAAATGTTAGCACCGGGAAACAATTGTAAACGGAAAATTATAATTGTCACTTTTTTAGCTTATAATTAGGTTTGTTATGAGGGAAAATTGTGAAAAGTGAAAAGTAACAATTTATACCTTGTTCACTGAGACACAGGCCATGTCTCAGAGAGAGGATGGGCCATAATCCACCATGCTGGCCCAGTGCATGTTGTTGAATGTCACAATGTCTTTAAACTATTGAAGTTCTTGGACACACTGGTTTCGTCACGATGTTTTCCTTCGTCGATGTTAAGCGAACTGGGTGCCGTCAGATTGTAAAACCACCCACAGCTACAGCCCAGCCGCCATTGGTCAAAATTAAAATACAACCTTTCAAAACCATAGTTTGGAGTTGACAATTACATAATATTTATGCATAAACTATAAAAAGCAGGGGTGTTGTATATGATATTATGATGCAACATTCTTGATAAAAAGCTATAGTCTATTCTGTAATTTTTTTTGTCTCTCCTTACTCGTAGCACTGCTCGTTTGCGAGAAGTTGACCAAACATTTTTAGTAAAAAATGCTTTTTCTCATATGACGTACAATAGAATTTGTCTATTAAGTCGAAGAGTGAATCGGTTTCTTCTAGGCAAGCGTGCTCCATCGTAGACCGCATCATTGCTTAACATCAGGCGAGATGGCGGCCAAGCGCAAGCCTATCTATTATCAAAAATATAAAACAAATGTGACGTTAGGCATATCATTTTGTACCTGATCTAAGCTTCGACCAACTTAAAATGATTGGACGGGCCCAGTAGAAGCGCATTTTTGAAGATTACTAAATGAGCGCCACCTCTCATTTCGTATCAGTTGGTCTTTAGCCGTAGGAAGTGCAACACGTGTTTTTTCTAACGTGATAACGAAACATCTGTCAAAATTATGCATTCATATGCTTTCCTGAAGTGTAAATACACACAAATAAAACCGGTATCTATTTTTTGTAACAAATATACTGTAATTTTTAATAATTAGGTGTTGAAGTATATGTCCAATGGTTTTGACTCGCTTTTGCTGAGCAATTTCAATGGTTAGGGTCCGTCCATTCATTTTAATTTGGTCGAAGAATCTAAGCATCATTTTTGTTTCGATGTACCGTTCGCGAATTATGATTTTCCAAAGTTGGCAATGTGTCTGTTCGCTCCTCCGGGTTTCCACTTCGGAAACTGTTCGACATTATGAACCTGTCAACAATATTAGAATAATAATAATGAAATGCCGTTGTGGGAAATTTGGCGCCAACGAGCAGAAAAACATCCTCATTACATTAAGCTAGAAACAAACTATCGGACGCGGCTGATGGACGCGACTGATGGACGCGACTGACGGACGCAGCTGACGGACGAGACTGATAAGTGTGCACAGTATTTTGAGACATGGCTTCGGCTGACAAAAACATCCAAACGCTCAAGGCCAGGCCAAGGGTTCGTCCACGTCTTACGTGCGACAGTTTGCACAGCTCAGTGTACATTCATTATCTAGATACCTTTTTGTAGCGTCCGTCAGCCGCGTCCGATAATTTGTTTCCAGCTTTATTTTCCTTAAATTGAGTATTTTCAAGTGTTAATATTTAATCATCAACATCATCGACCACTTTCCATCCACTGCTGGGTATATAGGTCTGCTCTTCATGTAGCGTGCCATCTTTTAATGTGTAATAATGGTGTTCGTGGGTGTGCTTGAGTGTGGGTCAATGATATAATGCGGTAGGCATGCCTTTTTAAGATGTTTCCTAAACTCTCTAAAAGCCTCTTGTATAGCCTCCATCTCTTTACTAGGGCATGACTTTGGCTTGACCGTGACTTACTAAGCTTGACTCTGACTGTGACTATGGCTTGTTTGATGATATCTTGACACTGGCAAATGCACAAGAAGTGCGACGCCACAATCTTCACAGGAAAATATTTATTTTTAATTCTGTCCTCCTAACCTAATTGGTGGATTTTGGCGTCGCACTTCTTGTACATTTGTCCATGTCAAGTTTTATTAAATATCATCACTTTTAAGCACAGATATACAGATCTGTGCTTTTAAGGAAATTTCGTCAAACAAGTCAAAGTCGAGCAAAGCAAGTCACTGTCAACTCAAAGTCCCCTAGTAATAAGGTGGAAACTTTACATAACTCTTTTGTGGAGCTTTGAAAACAACACGAAAATACATGTTACACCGCGTTACGAGCACGTCCACGAACACTTAATAAATAATAATCTACCGTTATTACGCATTAACACTCGCAAACTCACAAATTTAGGGAAATAATTACAAGCTGACGACATGGTTATTTTTTCATGTTGGCAACAAAACTCCTTTGTGGGGTTCTTAATATTTTTTACTTTTATCATAAAAATAGGCTTGCGTTTGACCGCAAACTCGCCTGATGTTAAGCAATGATGCGATCTACGGTGGATTACGCTTGCCTAGAAGAAACCGATTCACTCGTAATTTGAAGACACCCAGATTGTAACTATCGGTGGACACCCATCTAGGCAGCATAGGTACTGTTACTTGTTTAACTTATTGACAACAACATAATTACAAAATAAATAAAAATTGTGCTCAATTTGTCTTCATCAAGCACCATCAACCTTTTTATCAAGATCTAGAAAAATAAAAACAGGCGATGCATATCTCTAACCTTAGAATAACTACATAGAGAAGGTAAGTTTCCAAACAACGCCTTCTCAAAACGTAAGCTACAAATTCGCTTTGTAGCTTACGTTTCGATTGGTATTTTAAACGATTTAAGAAAGAAAATTAATGGATTACTTGTGGAATGTCACACCATAACTCTTATGCTGCTTTTCTGATTTGTTGTGGGACGATTCACCGCGCAAATTGTCATAGTAAAATTGAAAAATTTTACTATGATTTTATTTTGTGAGCCATTTATGACTACATTTGAATGGCTTAAATTTTGCAAATGTACTTGGTTTCTATGTGTAGTTATTCTAAGTCTCCAACAGACGTTCTTGTCACGCGAACTGATGTTTCGAGTCACGAGCGCGAGCGGATTTTAAGGTTCCGAACCTACCCATATGGTAAAAACGGGACCCTATTACTAAGCCTACGATGTCTGCCTGTCCGTCTGTCCGTCTGTCCGTCTGTCCGTCTGTCCGTCTGTCCGTCTGTCCGTCTGTCCGTCTGTCCGTCTGTCCGTCTGTCCGTCTATCCGTCTGTCCTACTTTTAAACGGCTGTACCTTTCGAACCGTAATAGATTAAATGATATATTAATAATAGATAAATATGTGAGTTTTAGACGTGATTCGGAGCACGCCCTGCTACGTGATTGACATATTAAATTTTTCGTCTCGCGGATGCATACAAATCTCTGAGAAAAGAAGATACGTCATTGATAAAAATTCAGTGTCACCACAGATCTACTACCTATAGATTTTCAATGAGCGTGGCTAGCTCAGTGCCTCTCGCTTCAACAAGGTGTGTTGCCACATTAAAATGATTTGCTATAAGTTAGGGTAATTTACCTACTATGATGGGTAGTGAATCTTCAATGAGTACTTTGGAAACAATACTACCTTTTAAATATTTATATTTTATACACTATCTGCTGCAACCCACGGAGCTACCTGCAATTTTCTGGGAAGAAAAGTACGTTGTCTGTCCTCATGACACACCCTATCGTCCTTACAAAATTTGACTTAGCCCATGATCTAAGAAAACAAGGTCTAGCAATTTGAGAGTGGTCCCGCAATGACGTCACTGTCCAGTTGCCACTTTATTCAATCAGCTGTTACGTGGTGTATCGTCATCTCTCTCGAACCTGTTGTAAATTGACATCATGACATCATTGCGGGACGCCCACGTAAATTTTTTTTCTCGGATTGCTATACCTGGCGGAGTATATTATTATACCATGACTTAGCCATTTCCTCGTAAAAACAGACAGAAAGTTACTTGCGTTTTTAATATAATTATTTGTTAGGATTAGAATATAGTACTAGAAAAAAGGTTGTAAAGTAACCATAGCATGATTTTTTATAATAGGGTACTTGACTGTATTAAAAATATTATGCCAATTGACGCCATCCATAAACATGACATAATGAAAAAGCATATTTCATTGATTTTTTGATAAAAATATGCTTATTTTTTGTAAAAAACGCGAATAAAATAACTGTATTTTCGACATGTGATCACGTGATCGAAAACGGTCTGTAACTGGCTTCATCCCTAGTGACGTCACACAAATCTAAACAAACAGATTTTGTATTGATATTTGCGAATTTAATGTTGTAAAGCTATTTTGAGAGCGATTTATCCAGAAATTTTCACCACAAACATTCCGGAGGTTAAATGTGAGAAGAATGGAGAAACATTTTGTGCAAGCAGACAGCAGTAACTTACCCAAAATTAATGTTTTTATGGTTGCATATTTCTTTAATAATAATCCACGTCATTGTTTCTACGCTGCAGAACTCAAAACGTAAAAACTACAATGTCAGTATTAATTTTTAATTGTTCTCCAAGCAAAACATTCAATCAAGTTGTACAAAAAGTATGTTGTAGTACTTGTAGTAAGTGGATATAACTATTTTGTTAGGTTATGTCGAGCTTTACAATGTTTAAAAAGAAAGTAACAGTACATAAAATAGTAATGCAATAAAAACACAAATTATAATAGAAATATATAGACTCAAATATGTACCTCAAAATGATCTTCGCACATAGAAACACTTGAATTAGCTCCAATACTTTTGGGTTCTCTACGAGCTACTTAGTTCCAACCTTAGATTGGTTCCAACCACTTTTTCTTGGGTTTTGGGGAGTTTTGGGTGCATTGGAACAGGAACAAATAGATTTTCCAGTGTCTTTATGGAAGTATTTGTACATTTTGGCACTACACAATATTTATAAACCATTACTTCTATTAGAAATTAATTAATCATCAAACTTTTGCAGCCTGGCTGCAGTTGTTTTGTTTTGTGTGACGTCAATTAGTCACGTGATCGGAGCTATGACGCAGGTCTGCGTTTTGGCGCGATATTTTTTTATTCAAACTTTAACATCGATTTATATCGCAAATACGACTGATATCCAGAAAATATAAATGCAGTATACATTATTTTATATCAGACAATAATGTGCAATAGTTTCCCAAAAGTAGTCAAATACCCTATTAATAAAATATAATAAAAAAGTCAGAGTTAAAACGGAACGGGGGTCCCTCATGCAACAAACGTTAAACGTATTTTTGGATTTGTTCTAGTGTAAAAACGGTAATCCGTACAAGCGTCAAATTTAGCGGATTATAGTGAACATAAGTAAAACAACAAATAATAAACACTGGCCAATTGCGAGTCAGTGACAAATTTCTGTTTATCACTAAGCTAAGCAACGTCGGGCGCGGTCGGTACTTGGATGGGTGACAGCCTGGGCGTGATGTTGTCTTTTTGCACAACTTTTTGTATTTTGTGATTGTAAAGAACTCTCAGCGCGCGAGCCCGACTCGCGCTTGGTCAGTTTAGTTTTTTCATGAATGGAATTATGTATAACATTCCAAATAATTAGATAAATAGACTCTTTAATGTTTACAGTACAAATTTCACGAACAGCGCGTAGCTTTTTGAATCGGTTCGCCGAAATCGCCTTTTGCTTTTCCAGCTTCATAACTGTGGCCTCATTAATATATATTTAATATTAACATTCACCATATTCATATGGGCATAAAAGGGTCGGTATTTTGCACTTCTTGCAATGTGCCAGCTTTTTTCAGTAATGTGACAGGATCAGTTGGAAACCTGCAGAACGAATAATTTATGTTAGTTGCGGTGGGTAATTTCTTTCATAAACTGGCAGCATTCATAATTTATTTTCTAAGTGAATAATTTGATAAAATTCATAGAATTAGACCACAAATCGACCTAAAAACTGACTAATTATGAATAAAATATTTGCGAATTGATATCCTGAATTTATTTAGGTGATCGTTACAAGCTTTATATGTTTACTTACGTGTGAAATGATATTTCATCGTATTTTCGCTCACTGCGCTTCTTGCAGCCCAAAATGCTACAACCAACCATTGTAAAATATCTTTTACAATTATTTCTCAGAGGAAACACGCATTTATCACATTAAATCACCAAAAAAAGGCAATAAATATAATTCAGACCCGTTTTGTTTGTCACTGATTATTACAGATTTTGACACTTGAGGTACCAAAAACAGGTCACGCCGATAAGGACAACAAAATCTATTTATGTCCTTTTCGTACTTGTGCTGAGCCATATCAAGTTGTCTCTTTCACTAAAATATATTGCCGATCTGGTTGTGTATATCTGTGAGTGTCACAGACTTAAAAAAATTGAACATCATAGAATTTTTTATGGTCAGCTCATTGGCAAGGGCACACTTGTCGGCAGTAATAGTGTTCCGTGGTTGTCGGCCACATTCGGGAAACCTGTACTCTGGTTTATTATGATTTACCTATATGTTTTTTTTATTTAGTTCATCATTTCAGCCGTAGGAGGTCCAGTATGTCCGCTGGACATAATATCCCCCATTGATCTCCAAAAGGGCCAGTTGGAAGCGGCCTGCATCCAGCGTTTCCCTGCGGTCTCTTTTAGGTCGTCTGTCCACCTCGTGGGTGGACGTCCTAAGCGTTTGCCGGTCCGTGGTCTCCATTCGAGAACCTTTCGGCCCCATCGGCCGTCTGTTCTGCGTGCTATGTGCCCTGCCTACTGCCACTTCAACTTGCTAATCCGGTGGGCTATGTCGGTAACCTTATTTCGTGTACGGATCTCCTCGTTTCTGATTCGATCTTGTAGAGAAACCCCGAGCATAGCCCTCTCCATAGCTCGTTGTGCGACTTTGAGCTTGCTTATGAGGCCCATAGTGAGAGACCGCGTTTCACTGCCGTATGTCATCACTGGAAACACACAATGCGATAAGGCCGCCAGTTGTTACACTAGTTTTTAAGAGTTTTTTGTCTTCTGTACCAAATTTCATGGTGTGAACAATAAAGAGTTAATCAATCAATCAATCAATCAATCAATGGTCGAAGACTTTCGTCTTTATTTAGTTATTAAATAATGTACTTACGTTTGTCCACCAACGACAACTGTACTAAGGCGTATCTCCTTGCTTGCCTGATCAGAGTACAAAAGTATAATGGCCGCACGCGCCTGTGAATTGCTACAAGCGCAATAACAATTTTTCTTGAGCGGTAATGAATTTCAGACTTACAGACATTATCTGAAATTAATATCTCGGTTTATACTTTAGGTTTATTTATTGTGACATTGTTACAGGTTCGTACATAAATCATAGTGATACTCCACTCAAAGCTTCTCTCTAGAAATCTCTGTGTCATGAACACATGAAAATACCTGGACCAAAAATACACTAAACTACTAATCTAGTAATGCATACAGGCCCGATTGCACTTTGATTAGTGATTAATGCGAGTGATTAATGCAGGTGCTTAGTGATTAATACTAAAAACATTTAATTTTGGACCATACTGATTAGTGCGAGTGTATACTTTAATCATATAAGATCATTGCTTTATTCACTCGCAAAATTACTAATCAATAATCACTTGCACTCGCACTAATGCGATTAGTGATTAATGCAGGTGCTTAGTGATTAGTACTAAAAACATTTGGACCATACTGATTAGTGCGAGTGTGTACTTTGATCACTCGCAAAATTCATCATCATCATCATCATCAGCCAGAAGACGTCCACTGCTGAACATAGGTCTCCCCCTTTACCCTCCACACTGAACGACAGCCTGCCTTTTGCATCCACTAGATGCCCGCTACTCTCACAATGTCGTCGGTCTATCTAGTTGGGAGGCCTACCTACGCTGCGTAAAATTACAAAGAAAAATTTTGCTCGCAAAATTACTAATCAATAATCACTTGCACTTGCACTAATCAAATTGCGAACGGGCCCTTATGTATAGCTCCTGTTTTTTAGGGTTCCGTACCCAAAGGGTAAAAGAAGAAACCGTTCACTCGTGATTTGAATGGTGTCTTTAGATTATAACTATCGGGGAACACTCATTCAGGCAGCTCATTTCACAGACTAGCAGTTGGCACAATAAATGTGGAGTCAAAGCGCTTCGTACGGGTTTTCAGAATATCAACCATGAGGCGATGTTGACAGGGCAGTGCGGCTGTATCTTTCGAACCGTAATAGATAGCCAGTTGAAATTTTCACAGAATATGTAATATTATGGCGGATAACTTTAAAATAATAATAAAGCCAAAAAGTTAAAACTGAAGCGGGTCCAACAAAAGGTTTTTTTAAACGTATTTTTGTGTTTTCTCTAATGTTAAAATGGGGTAATACGTGCAAGGGTCAAACTTGCCATGATTATTGATTATAGTACACACTCTAAAGTAAAACAAAAAATAATAAAAATGGCCAAATGCGGTGACAAATTTTTGTTCACCACTAAGTTAACGTGATATTGTCATTTTGTACGATTTTTTTTGTATTTTGTGGTGGAACGGAACCCTCAGTGCGTGTGCCTGACTCGCACATGGCTGGATTATTTTTTATCTGGCAAGTGCCTTTTTTAATTAAACAAAATACAAGCTAATACTAACACTACAAAATCAGGACGACTGCCCAGACATTCCAAGTGCCGAAGCCCACTACCAGTTGGCAGCGTACCCAGCATGCTGGTGGCATTGCCACGCTAAATGGCAATGCTTATGCGTTGAGCCAGTGACACGCCAGAATTTTGGTCACGCGTCGCAATCTGTAAGATATTTGAAAATAAAGTGAGCTCCCGGTCTCCGAGGCCCAATTTACGGATACGATGTCGGGGAAAACCGCGGGGCTCAGCCACTTCCCAGAAACTAAAGTGCCACTTGTATTATTCAAAGTTTCCGCGCGTCGCTCACGGAGCTAACTTAACTTTAATTTACAGCTCTCGACGCGAATCCTCTTTTGTTCCCAGAACTCTGCACTAGCACTTTGCTTAATTTTTAAACCACAGTTTTCACGAGTGATTTTACTGGGTTACCCAGAAGGGGTGTACTAAGCCGAAAGAGGCCGTTATGCATTGTGAACAACTTACCAACCCTGAAATCGCGAAGAAAAATATCAGCTGTTCCAAACATTTTGTCGAGTGTACATGACCGTTTTCTATGGAACAGCCTTAGAATAACTACTCAGAGAAGGAAGGTTTCCAAACAACGCCTTCTCAAAACGTAAGTTACGAATTCACTTTGTAGCTTACGTTTCAATTGGTATTTTAAACGATTTAAGCAAGAAAATTAATGTATTACCTGTGGAATGACACATCATAACTCTTATGTTGCTTTTCTGATTTGTTGCGGCACGATTTCACCGCGCAAATTGTCATAGTTAAATTTTAATATTTTTTTTGGAGCTATATATGACACCATTTGAATGGCTTAAATTTTGCGAATGTACTTGGTTTCTTTGTGTAGTTATTCTAACAGCTGATATTTTTTTCGCTAATTCATGGTCGGTCCCATAGTAAAATTTGTTCATATTGATGGGTACTATTACCCTTTCGGCTTCGTACACCCTTTCCGCGTAGCCCAATATAATTTGTGATCTTATCTGCATTAACGTTCACGTTAGAGAGGACATGGTCCTTTGAGTTCTTACCACTTTTAATACCCATTGGAGTGTTGAAAGGTGAAACACACAACACACACACACACACACACACACACACACACACACACACACAGAAATAAGTAAAAAAAAAAAAACAGAAAGTAAAAAAAAAAAAAAAAACAGAAAGTAAAATAAAAAAAAGATGAACTCACTAGTATTTAAATTTAATTTAAATCTTGTAAAAAGGCTGTTAATTTTACGTCAAAGAGAAAAATATATAATTATATTTTAATATGAACAAATATGGCACGGACGATATTGTCCGCGGTGAATATGTATGTATGGAAAAAGTGGTGTATTTTTTTTTACTTCACACTGCCAACTGTTTTTAAAGAGTTTGATTTTGTTCATTACCATTGAGCGTTAAGATTCGTTTTTGTTTATATAATATTTATAAATTTATTTATTTATTTTACGATAGTGATGTGTAAATTGACATCTGTAATTAATTAAAGACTCATGATTTACCTGACTTTTTTTTTTTTGTTAACCTATACTGTCCCACTCCTGGGCAAAGGTCTCCCCCAATTCTTTCCAGACAGTGCGATCACCCGCCAGACTTAACCACTGTATCTGGAACGTGTCGAGGTCATCGCGCCAGCGTTTTCTAGGCCTGCCTTGGCTCCTTCGTCCGTTTTCAGGCACCCACTGTGTGATCCTCTGGGCCCATCTATCACGGTGCATCCTGGCCACGTTCATATTATACATAAACAATTAATATACCTACTCCTACAATATTAATATATATAAATATATATATTATGTATAAATTACCTATAATATCAAAACTAGAGTGCAAAGTGTAAATCTAAGAAAAACCGGATCAGATTCCAGCGGCACGGGCCTATATAGCCTAGTGCAGGAATTGCTTTACTTACTAACATTTATGTACTTTCCCAACTTCTCATAAGCTTAGCCATACTATTCTTTCTATAGTTTGTTTCATGTACCTATAATTGCTTATGCTAATTATACCTATACATTATTCATTTTCAATTAAGTTAAAACATTCACTTATCCAGTTCCTAAATAAATTATGTGCAATTTCGATACTAGCACTAAAAAATGGTGATAGAAAACATCGTGACATAACCGGTACGTCCTAACCTTAAAAGTTCTTATGACATTCATCAACATGCACTGGGTCAGCGTGGTGGATAAACCTATCTTCCTGGCCTTTGTCCCAGCAGTGGAAAAATTATAGGCCATTATTAGCCTAACATGCTGTAATCGAGATACAATACATTATAGAGTCACACGTTTTTTGTGGAGGTTAAAGGGGGGGCCTATGTTCAGCAGTGGACGTCTTCCGGCCGTCTTTTTCTTTTCTGTGGTACTTACAGTTTTGGCATTTGTGTTAACAAATACAGTGCGAGAAACAAGAAGATATTTATACACGAGCAGTAATTGTACTAAAGGCATACCTCCCTTGTTTGTCTGATCCAAGGTAGGTACTGATAAGAGCCATTACAGGTTCTGCATTCGATTGGTACTGGTGAGTCAAAAATACCTTACCTATAGATAATGGAATGGTTAGAAATTACGTGTCTTTTAGGGGGGTACTACCGGTTTACTATTAAGATTAAAAAAGAGCAAAATAAGTTCTTGATATTCAGTTAACGGCCGGTTGTCCGAGTCGCGTAGGCAACAAAACGCGCCCTCAGCCCCCGCCAAGTTATAGCGACGATGTATTTTGTAATCTTAATCATAAATCGATGTAGTTTGTAAAACTATAGAGTCAACAATGTAAACTTTGATAGCTACTGACCCGAAACAATATTGTGACAGTAATTTTAATGACGCTTTATTGACTTTAAATATTTTATCAAAGATTTATGCGTTTTATAATTAAGTAGTTGCTAGTAATTAGCTAGGTTACCGCTCAGAATACAGGGTTACCGTTACAGGCTTGGTCTGCGAGCTAACGTTAGATATTGAACCAAATGCCAGTTATTCTATACTTAGGGGTTATCTTTTGTGTGTAGATGTTAATTTGTATTTGTTTATTCATTTAGCACGGTTATACACCAATTACACTAAAGAGACACAGTTATGAAAAATTATAACCTACAAAATTAACTAATTAAAATGTCATAACATAATATAATTACATTACATTACATTACAATTTAATTAAGATTAATTGGCTTAAAGCTTTGGAAAAATACCGATACAGATAAACTTATAATAATGTAAAACACTGTTTTAAACTATCACGGTTGTTCACTAAAGTTATATGATTATTTACGGGATATTAAAATAATAATAATGAAAAAAATAATATAATAATGTTTTCTATATATGTAATGTTTTTACATAATAGTGTTTTCTATCTATCTATAATTAACACAAAGGATAGTGTCAAATTCAGGCCCCTATTACCATTTTTCTTAACGACGCAACGGTTCAACTTTAATATTTAACGAGTTTTGACAAAATACAAAAAATTCAGTAATATTTTATTTTCCAGTGCACATAATTATGCGTGTTCACACTATATAGCGCACGACCGTTGCGTTTTATACTAAAATAACGCACATGAGTTCAACGCGCGTCATAATTGCCCTAAAAAATTGCAACGCAGGTCCATAAAAATTACGAATCTGTGAAAGAAAAAGGGTATAAAAACAGCTAGGGGCAGGAGAGCGAGCAAGAGAAAAGTAGAAATAACGCACGTCCGTTGGCTACAAAAAAAGGTATTTTTTTTAATTTAGTTTAATACAATTTTCTATATATAATCAGCGCACCTGCGTTAGAACTGACGCAAGTGCGTTGAACAATCCACACGCATGCGTCGGCTAGACAGAGAGATGAAGAGCATTTGGGCCAAAGGAAACGGAGCAAGAGGGAGATAAATAGTGATGGTACCTAGGTTGCTATATTTCGTTAATTTCTTAACAGTGATAATTTATGAGTAGGAAATTCCCAGATTCAATTAAGTAGGTTATACACAGTACAGTTACAGTATGCTACAAATTAAAGTTTATTTTTCGAATCAGATAACAATACAACAAAATTGTATATAAATAATCAACAATAGTAGTATAATGGATACTCGGCGCATACCTACTAATTAAACCAATGGTAGTACTCAGAGATAATTATTTAATTTGTCTTTTTTTGCTAACGCTATGATAATAAATATAATTGGTTTTGTCTAAGAGAGGGTGATTGTCACCAAGCCACTGTCCTCTAGAGCACAAGTAAGTTTTCAGCATTTACAAAACATAAAAATTAAAATTAAAAAAAAACCGGCTTTGTGCTTTTCTGGTTGGCGCACTGTTCTGTACCATCACAAAATTCAATTACCAAATTATCAGTTATAACTTGGTAATGAACAGAAACTTGTCACCGACTTGCACTTGGCCATTATTTATGTGTATTTTTTTTGTTATATTTAAAAGTGTGTACTATAATCGTACCAAGACGCTTGTACGTATTACAGTTTTTCCATTAGAACTAATACAAAAATACGTTAATAAAATACGTTTGTATGTTTGTACGGGACCCCCTTTTGGTTTTTACTATATGACTTTTTTATTATTTCTTAGTATAATCCGCCGTAACATTACATATTCTGTGAAAATTTCAACTGGGTATCTATTACGGTTCGAAAGATACAGTCGTTTAAAGGTAGGACAGACGGACAGATAGACAGACATACTTACATCGTTAATCGTGGGCTTAGTAATAGGGTCCTGGTTTTACCCTTTGGATACGGAACCCTGAAAATCGAATCTAATCCCGTGGTAGTAGAAAAATTGGCTAGAATGCTAGCAGTACCGCACTGCATTGCAATGCTTAGTTTATGATCCAAGTAGCGCCTGCTTCCAGTCTCCACTTCCAACAAACGTTTGACCAGGTCACTATTCCCTATATGCAATGCGTGATTGGCCTAAATTCTTGACCCCACAATTTGCAACAACTTTAATAAACTGAGCAAACGCACTGACCTTGACCTATTTTGCACCAGCGCTTCCTCGGTGAGGCGACAAAAAAGGAGTGAATTTTCCTATCAGACGGTCAACAACCGTAAAATTTCGGGCTTATATTATAAGTGTATTTTATTTTTAATTATTGCCTGCACCTTGTTATTGTTATTTTTATCTATCCATTTTTGTTTTTTTATGTTACCGAAACGTTTCTTAGTGTTTGCACTAGTTTAACTTCTTACATAATCTATATCTACTCGTGAGAACCTGTAATTGGCTTCCTATCGTTTTTCCATTGTATATTTTAGTGTAAAAAGCTGTAGTTTTTCCAATCTATACTAATATAATAAAGAGGAAAGATTTGTATGTTTGTAACGAACTGGCTCAAAAAGTACTAGACCGATTTTAAAAATTCTTTCACTGTTGGGAAGGTACACTATTCCCAGGTAACATAGGCTATAATCTATACCAGTGCGAAGTGGGGCGGGCCGCTAGTAAATAAATAAATTTGTGCCGTTTGAAGTCACGGCAGTGCCGCCCGATCCATTGTCGCAGGAAGATGAGACGGTGTTAGTATGTTGACACATTTAGCATCCCAAATCAGAAGAGATGTGTGTGCTAGATTTTCCAAAGGATGCTGGTCATTCCATCTGGGTGTGTCGTCACACCGTATCAGTCCGTTAGGTTTTAAATCATATGGCATAAGGTGATGACATATGGTACTGAGACGTGGTCCTTAACTGTTGGCCTTTTGGAAAAACTCAGAGTCACACAGCGGGCAATGGAGAGAGCTATGCTCGGAGTTTCTTTGCGCGATAGAATCCGGAACGTGGATATTCGCTAAAGAACCAGAGTCACCGACATAGCTGTTAAAATTTGCAATTTGAAGTGACAATGGGCAGGCCACATCGCTCGAAGAACCGATAACCGGTGGGGAAGAAAGGTTCTGGTGTGGAGAGTACGAACCGGAAGACGCAGCGTGGGTAGGCCTCCCACTAGATGGACCGACGACATTATGAGAGTCACGGGCATCCAGTGGATGCAAAAGGCAGGCTATCGCAGTTCAGCAGTGGACGTCTTCTGGCTCATGATGATGAGGTTTTAAAACTGACGGAATGCCAGCACTTACAAAGGCTCGAAGGATGACTTCGTTGAAGCTGGCTTACCATGATACGACTATGCGCCCTGCACTCCCAGCGCATGAGAGCGCATAGAAGCCAAGCGAATACACCATATTGTTACATGAACATGGAGACCTTGCAGAACAAATAAAAGCAGAGGGAAAGTTTCGTGCCAATGTGAAGAATTTGCTTCTATCAAAGTCTGTATACACAGTATCTGAGTTTCTGACCAATGACTATAAGGACTACCAATTATTGTTAGAGATTCATGTTTAGTTATTTGTTGATTATGTATTTTATTTTGTGCCTTGATTTTATTTAATTTCACCTTCAATAGTTGAATTTTAATGTTGTTGTCTGACAAAGCCCTTATACAGCTGAATTAGTTTTAGTATTTTTTTTTTTCTTTTTAAAGACTTTTTTAATTATGCTTAAGTGTACTAGTCTGACGAGGCCCTTATACAGCCGACTTATTTATCGCTGTTATGCGTATAGAACTACCCTCATTATGGTTAAAAATTTCGTTTGCTGAGCGAGACTCAATGGTTCTTGCTTGCAAATAAATAAATTAAAAATAAAATGTGCCTAAATTGACGAGTCCATAATAGGAGCATTTGTAATATATATATATATTTTTAATAAAAATTATTACTAATGTGACATTATGATAATAAATGATATTCTATTCTATTCTATTCTTCTATTCTTGCAAGGGGAAAATATGCATTTAAGTTTATAGACATTTATTCTCATATAATGTTACATCATTTCCATGAGAACACCGCTAAACAGTTCGCCGTCGCAAAAATAACTAAATAAATTAACATTACAACATGTAGAATAGTATATTAATATAGCATACAGCACCTATCCATCTAATTATCCGTCCAAAACATTTGCTTCATTTTATGTTGTGTTAACATGCTCAGCAAGGCGCTTTTTAAATGTGTTGAACGAATTAGTATTTTTAATTTCCGATGATAGTTTGTTATAAAGTTATTTTTAGGGTTCCGTACCTCAAAAGGAAAAAACGGAACCCTTATAGGATCACTTCGTTGTCCGTCTGTCTGTCCGTCTGTCAAGACCCTTTTTCTCAAGAACGCGTATAGGTATCAAGTTGAAATTTATACTAAATACTTGGGTCTGCGGTTTCTTTCGGCTGTAAAAAAATAAAAGTTGTAAGTCAACGCAATAAAACGATATGAACGTTTATGTCGCATATTTTGCGATTTCACAGGAGAATCATAACTCCTTATCTCCTTCCACTGCTCGCTGTCCTGGGCCAACACGTACCAATTTAGTTTAAAACTTAGAATAAAGAGAACAGAAACCAAGTACATTCGCAAAATTTAAGCCGTTCAAATGGAGCCATATATGACACCAAAAGACGCTCGCGCGGTCAGTGCCCGCTGTAATAGTGTTCCATGGTCAGTGCTCTTAGTCAGGTGATAGTGTTAAGAGCTCCCAAAAAAATAACTTAATTATTGCCGCATAATTTTTGCCTCTGTGTGCGTGACGAGGCAAGTAAACACAGCACACGTAGCGAATTTGTAGCTTACGTTTTGAGAAGGAGTTGTTTGGAAACTTACCATCTCTGTGTAGTTAATCTAAGGTTTAAAACTTAAATTTTTAAATCTTTAATCATTTTCTAAATAAAATAATATTTGTGAGGAAAAATAATAATTGTTTGTTAAAATGCGCTTTAATCTGTGTAAAACACTGTTTTAAACTATCGCGGTTGTTCACTAAAGTTATATAATTATTTATGGGAAGACTAAGAAAGAAGGTAGATCGTTATGTCTGCATCTAACTTTATAACTGTTCAACCAACCACCAGCATTCTTCAGTCTTCCCGTGAACATGGTGCATGTATCTGCGCCGAAATATCGGGAGTGCATTCCACAACCTTACCACGGTAAATATCCCGTAAATATACATATAACTTTAATCTGTGTGTTATTAAGGTGACTCTTATTTTATACTTTCAGACATGAATTCGGCAACAGCTGTGAAGTTAATTCAGTATTTCCTGGAGGCCTTCAAGTGCATAGGTCTCCTTCAGATTGGAGCTTACATGTGGCCTGAAGAGGCTATAGTATTAGGTCAGGAATTATTGGTTATTAAACTTTAAACACATCACATATCACGCAGAACAGGTGACCGATAGGGCCGAAAAATTCTGGAATGGGGACCACGGACCGGTAAGCGCAGCGTAGGATGTCCACCCACAAGATGGACAGGCGATCTAAAAGAGACCGCAGGGAAACGCTGGATGCAGGCCGCTTCCAACCGACCCTTTTGGAGATCGATGGGGAAGGCCTGTGTCCAGCTGTGGACGTCCTATGGCTAAAATGATGATGATGAAAAAACAAGAATAAAATTTATTGAAAGAAAATGGGATTCTGGATGGTCTTTTAGAAATTTCATCAAAATCGGTTTGGTAACTGGAAAATTTTGTTACTTTGATGTCATCCAAGGCACCGAAATTGAATATTTTACAAATTTTGTGAAGTAATTTTTAGTGTTACGTACCTCAAGAGGAAAAAAAACGGATCTCTTATAGAGTCACTTTGTTGTCCGTCTGTCTGTCTGTATCTCTGTATATCTGTATGTCTGTCAAGACCCTTTTCTAAGAAACACGTAGAGGTATCAAGTTGATTTATATCAAACGGGTCTACGGTTTCTTTCAGCTGTGAAAAAATCAAACTTGTCAGTCAACACGATCAAAAGATATGACCGTTTATGTCACATATTTTCGTATATTTTGCGTTTTCTCAAGTGAATCAAAACCTATAGGGTACTTCCCGTTGACCTAGAATCATGAAATTTGGCAAGAGGGCAAGGTCAATATAAATAAAAAAATCCGAAAGTCGTTAATTTGAAGATACATGTCATTTAAAAAAAATGGATGGTATGTATGGAAGAACCTTATTGTCCACTACAAAGTTAACTTTGTTTCAATATGTCAACTTTTTTTTGTTTGGACTCGCACATGTCCGGTTTTTATCTACACTATCTATACTAATATTATAAAGAGGAAAGATTTGTATGTAAGTATGTTTGTAACGAATTGGCTCAAAAAGTACTAGACCGATTTTAAAAATTCTTTCACTGTTTGGAAGCTACACTATCCCCGGATGACATAGGCATTTTTATTGATAATTGTATTCATACATTTTTAGATCTAGCCACGTACGACTTCATAGTAGTGGGTGCTGGGTCTGCCGGCAGCGTCGTAGCAGCCCGCTTGGCTGAGGATGGCCATACCAGCGTGTTACTCATCGAAGCTGGGGGCGATCCTACTATAGAATGCACCGTGAGTTTCACTACGTATATTGCATGTTATATTATATACTACGCTTAGGACTAAGCTTCTTAGTCTTGAGCATCGACGTAAAGTTGCTAGTCGGTTTATCGGATACATTTCGGTAAATGTGCATCAGATCTGCATGATCTAATTCCTTCCACCCATTTTTCTATCGGATTGCCAGAGCGGGTACGAAAAACCGTTACCGTTTTATGGTTGATATTCCGAAAACCCGTACGAAGTGCTTTGATTCCACATTTATTGTGCGAACTACTAGTCTGTGGAATGCGCTGCCTGAATGGGTGTTTCCCGATGGTTACAATCTGAGTGTCTTCAAATCACGAGTGAATCGGTTTCTTCTAGGCAAGCGTGCTCCATCGTAGACCGCATCATCGCTTAACATCAGGCGAGATGGTGGTCAAAAGCAAGCCCCATTGATCTACTACACAGCTGAACGGCTTAAATTTAACGCATGTACTTGGTTTATGTGTGTAGTTCTTCTAAGGCAAGCCCATTTTTTTATTTTTAATAGTGTGATCGTGGCCGACCGTAAAGAGTGTGCGCTTTGCAATCTGACGGCACATGGTTCAATCCTTGGCCCTGCACCAGTGACTTATTTAGTACCTAAATAAATTATGAGCAGTTTCGATACCATCGCTCAAAAATAAACCAGCCAAGTGCGAGTCGGGCTCGTGCACTGAGGGTTCCGTAGCATCACAAAATACAAAAGTAGTGCAAAAAGACAACATCAAGCCCAGCCGGTCTCCCATCCAAGTACAGACCACGCCCGTTGCTAAACTTGGTAATGTACAGAAAATATTAATCACCGACTCGCACTTTGCCATTATTTATTATCTTAAGAGTATGTACTATAATCATACCAATTTTGACGCTTGTACGTATTACCCTTTTTACAATAGAGCAAATACAAAAAAACGTTAATAATACGTTTGTTGTATGAGGACCCCCTTTTCGTTTTAGGGTTCCGTACCCAAAGGGTAAAAATGGGACCCTATTACTGAGCCTACGTTGTCCGTCCTTCCGTCCATTCTACCTTTAAACTGCTGTATCTTTCGAACCATAATAATAAATTTAAAAAATATTTAATGTTCACAGTAACGGCGAATTAACTAAAAAAGAGTAAAAAGGTTTAAAAAAAAATATTCTTCTTTTAGATTCCAAGCACTATGATATATTTGGGAAAGAGTAACCTTGACTGGAACTACATAACTGAAGATGACGGCTACACGGAGCAATGCCATCACAACCACGTTGTAGATCTGATGCTGGGCAAGATGCTGGGAGGCTCCAGCAGCTTGAACTTCCTTCTGTACTCAGAGGGTTATTATGGGGACTACGACGATTGGGCGAAAGTTGCAGGTGACAAAATTTGGAACTGGAAAAATGTGCGACCTTCTTTTAA
Organism: Agriopis aurantiaria; assembly: GCA_914767915.1. Taxonomy (NCBI): domain Eukaryota; kingdom Metazoa; phylum Arthropoda; class Insecta; order Lepidoptera; family Geometridae; genus Agriopis; species Agriopis aurantiaria. The sequence continues at coordinate 728,208 of OU611994.1, read as the reverse complement.
AAACGCGTTCAGACTAGAAAGAACACCAGTCTTTGATCCTCTTGGCGAACTGTACTACGGACGCCAAGGAATGCTCGGTTTAACGAAAGATTCACGCAAAGATTTCAACGAAATCTACCTAAATGGTTTTAAAGAAGCTGGGAATAAAGTAGTGCCATATCTTAACAGACATAACCCAACAGGTTATTCTAAATCTTTGTACACAATCGCTGACGGTAAACGGCAAAGCAGTGCCAACTACCTCACGCCCATTAAAGATTACACCAACCTACACGTCTTGAAAAATACAGTAGCAAAATCAATATTATTTGACGATAACAAAAACGCTATAGGTGTTGAAGTTGTTACTGAAGATAAAAAAACATTAAAGTTATACATTCGCAAAGAATTAATTATATCAGCTGGTGCCATTAACAGTCCTAAGCTTCTCATGTTGTCTGGAATAGGTCCTAAAGAGCATTTAGAATGTAATGGTATTAATGTAATATCTGATCTACCAGTTGGTCATAATTTACAAGATCACATTGCAACGATTGTAGTCCACAACATGACGAAGATACCAGGGTCTAATAAAACTAGAGATTCTCGAGAATATCCAGCTTACGTTGTAACGGGATGCGTTAGCTTAAATAAGACAAAAGATTCACCTGATTACTGTACTGTCAATTACATCAATTCTGCTCTATATCTTGTACAGTTCTGTAGAGTAACATACGGTATACGTGGCGATATATGCGACGCCATGTTTGCTTTTCCAAACACGAATGATATGATTTTCACAGTAGTGACACATGTGCATCCTGAATCACGTGGTCAAGTTTTTTTGCGTAGCGCAGAGTATACCGATCCTCCGATGGTTTTCACTGGATACTGCTCAGATAAAAAAGACTTGGAAAACCAAGTGAAATACATTGAAGACTTTGTTCGTGTTACGAACACACACAGCTTCGAAAAAGCTGGAGGAGTGTTATTGGATCCAAAATCAGCCAGCTGTGCTGAATATGAATTTAGAAGTAAGGATTACTGGCGATGCTATGCCTTGTGCTTGATGGCCACCAGGAGACATTACGCTGGAACTAATGCCATAGGGTCAGTGGTGGACAGCAGGCTAAGAGTCAAAGGAGTTAATAATTTGAGAGTGGCGGATGCTAGTGTTATGCCTACAATCACTAGAGGAGACACAAATGGTCCGACTATCATGATTGGCGAGAAAGCAGCTAGTATTATAAAGAAAGATCATAATATGTAAAATCTAATAAACGTTTTGTACACACGAGAAATACTTACATAAACTATCAATCCGTTTGAGTGCAAAGCGAGACGAATTCACTCATGTTAAAAAATACTGCTCAATGCGGTTAAAACTATAGTCTGAGTAACTGGCTTAATCATACGTGAGTAATTCTGGTGCAACAAAAACAAAATGTGCAAAAACCAAGCCAGATTCTAATAAACGTTTTACTTAGTTGTATCTTATACTTGTTGTAGATTATAATTATAGTTTATTATAAGAGTTGGCCAGCGATCGTACAGTTTAAATTTGGCTCCACAATAATATCAATAAGTATAACCGATCCAAACAGATTTGATTCTGTAAAACTTTAGTGATGCTACGTAAATGGAGGTAAAAAATCCTCTTACCTTTATTAAATTTGGGCTCGAACAGAATTTATTGTGCCGAATAAACGGCAAACCTATCATAAGTTCAGTCATTTCCCTTTATCTTAGGGACCTTTATTGAAAGGCCTAAAGGAAAAATGAGAAGCTTCATCCAAAATTTACGATTCATATTATACTTATTTTTTACTGTTTAAAAGTTCTGCTTCTGGTGCTACAAGTATCCATAGGTGACGGTGACTGCTTACCATCAAGCGGCCCGTCTGCTTATTTGCCAAAAAACATACACACATTGCAACTTAAATAGGAGGTTGGAAAAATATAACACAACCAATTTCATTACTTCGCTTATTTCTTCGTGTTCTTGGGGCGTTTCGTGGCATATAATAGTAGTAGTGGTAGTAGTAGTGGTAATAGTAGTAGTGGTAGTGCTTTATCAACAGAAGTACATCATGTTCGTCTCGTCTCATTAAGTGAACCCTTGGGTAATGTTTTTACAGCAGGGCTTGTCTTCGTGTTTCGCCGCTTACGATGATTTTTGTGTATGGATCGTATTTTCTATTAAATAAAAACCACATTCATTCTTTGATGTCTATTAACGAAAATCTACCAATTATGTTCGAGTGAACAACGTGATTGGTGGGTCAGTCTTCAAACAACGAAATTTTGAATGCTAAACACATAAATACACGAAAATTTCCGGACGGAAATTAATTAATTAAATTCGCTGATTCAAGTTTTTTAGCTCAGACTTTGTAAAATCGAATGTAGAAAAAATTAAGATCAATGATGGTGGCTGCGTTTTCGATCTTTGGTTCAGACTTGAGAGGGGAGCTGGTCACTGTAATGATGGTGATCGCCAACTAGCGTGTGCATCACCGTTTGGTAATCGCGGCAGCCGGTTGAAGCGCTAGGCTGAGGGCGCACGAGCGAAAGGGCCGACGGTCGACAGAGTGCCAAAATGGCGGGGAAAAGGAATCCAAGCGTAAGAATACCACAAATAGAGCTGGCTGACAGAATAAAAGTATTTCACTGTTTTCAACTATCACGGTTGTTCACTAAAGTTATATGATTATTCAGTCTTCCTGTGAACATGGTGCATGTAACTGCGCCGAAATATCGGGAGCTCTTCACAACCTTAAAAGTATTTCGTTTCAGATAAGAACGAAAAATTTAACACGCTTAGTTTTAATACAGTTTGGACCACTTGTGAAGTCTACTTACATATAGGGCTGTGGTGGTACAGTTTGCCGAGCATGAAACCATAGCAGTACAATTACCTACTTAGGTATAGGTCATTAACGAATAACGAACATTAGGTATAACGCATTCGTTTAGGTATAACGAATCATTGTTATAAGGCTAATAAAAATCTGAATCTGAATATGTTGCCGAGCCGATGAAACATTGTGCTCTGTGTATGTCCTACTGCTACACTTGCACTATGGCACGTGACCTATTGTAATGAATCACTATCAATCTCTGGCGCGGATAAATTGACTTTGAGTTTACCCACTGTATAATACGCGAATAACGCGGGAGGTGAGGAAATGCAACTCTTTTGACACGGTTTTATTACCTTTCATCAAATAAATTCAAATACTTATGAGAATCATAGTCTTCTAGAAGAGTCTTCTAGATTACTTCATACAAGTAATCTTCTCCAAACTGCACTGAATGCGAGATCGTGGAAGATCTGCATCACGTGCTGATGGAGTATTTCCGGATCTGTTACCTACTTTTGGCATGCAACAAAAAAGCGCTACTTCACCGATTTTTGAATATCCTCTATTATACCGACGACGTCTTTTAGGTCTCAGCCTTGGAAAGAGATCTTAGAGTCATTGTCTCAGAAAGCTGCAACATTCGAGAATTCACAATTTTCCGTACACTCTTTAACCGACTTCAAGAGGAGGTTATCAATTCGACTATTTATATTTTAATTATATATATAATAATTATAAGGTAATTTATGGGCTACCGTATGAACTTTATCGACATTGCTTCAGCGCTTTTTGAAAAAATCTAAGAGAAAAATGAATTCAATGTACAGTGTACAGTGCCACCAACTTAGCTGTTCAGGTGGGCAAAATTGGAACTACAGTTTTTTCTTGGTGAATTTCTTAGGTGGCAATATCTTGTTAACAACTGGCGACGCTGTCCACTGAACAGCTAACATGGTGGCACTCTATGCATATAGAACAGAACTTCTCCATGGCAAGGAAGTTACAATATAGGTATACAAGATCTTTGCTCCATGGCGGCAGGCCCTGTAGTTTTTAGATCTTTGCTCCATGGCGACAGGCCCTGTAGTTTTTAGATCTTTGCTCCATGGCGACAGGCCCTGTAGTTTTTAGATCTTTGCTCCATGGCGACAGGCCCTGTAGTTTTTAGATCTTTGCTCCATGGCGACAGGCCCTGTAGTTTTTGTAAAAAATTTCATGACCATGGATCAAGGACTTTTTATACCCTAAAGACGGGCTTTGAAGACGGGTATACAAAGTCCTTGCCATGGATACAATGTATTATATTTCAGTCATAATATTAAACAATTTTACATAGTATTAAATAGCGTCAAACAAGTCATAGTCCGAGTCAAGCAAAGCAAGTCACTGTCAAGTCAAACTCATGCTCCAGTAAAGATGTGGAGGCTTTACACGAGGCTTCTATTGAGTTTTGAAAACAACACGAAAAGACATGTTTCACCTCGTTATATCAATTACCTACACTCGAGCACGTGCCTTGTGCACTAAATAAATAAACCATTCTAGCTCCCGAGTTCACCTGACGACGCAATCCCTGGCACGTCAGACCATTTTATAACGAGACCTCTTTTTATCTAATTAAAAATACTTCTGTGTTCTTCTGTGCTTGAATTCAATCATGATCATAGGTACCTACCTACTTTGTCTGCTAAGCCAGCTGCAGACCATGTGAAGTACAAGTCGCAAGTACCTACTACGCATCGTTTGCAACGTTTTGCTTAGTGCAAGTGGCAGTAGAAGTGCTTAGTAGTAGAAGCTTCGTTTTCCCACCCTACTCACGCGACGCCCACTGCGCATCGTTCGTCTCGTTCGAACACTCACGCGAGTACGTAATCGCACGCGAGTTGTGCGCGTCACCGCGCGAGTGGCTATTTACGTTTGTATGCCTACTTGTACTTGCAAGCTACTTGGCATGGTCTGCAACGGGTTTTAGGTCAGTTAGGACTAGACTTTGATCAAAGATAATATAATTATTGTCATTTAACACAGATCTACTACCTATCTGTGTCATTTCACGTCATCTATAATTTTTGCTGCCTGCTAGTAACTGGGTACTCAGTCTTACGGGGGCCTTACGGACAACAGCTAATTGCGGCACCTAATCCGCTCAGTTGGAAAATCACGCGACCGCAAACCGTATCTCGGCGCGATAAGGTACACGTTCGCGTGATTTTCCAACTTAGCGGATTAGGTGCCGCAATTAGCTGTTGTCCGTAAGGCCCCAGGTCCCAAATCTGAATGAGAGATGAGGCTTTTTATTGAATTGAAAATATCTCTACTATATAAAAATAAGTCGGGTTTTCCTTCCTGACGCTATAACTCCAGAACGCACGAACCGATTTCCACGGTTTTGCATTCGTTGGAAAGGTCTCGGGCTCCGTGAGGTTTATAGCATATAGGTGTATAGTAGCGAGGCCGAAGGCCGAGCTCTACGCGTACGAAGTAGCAGGATTCAGCTAGTTTTTTTATATTTGAAGGCATGTCTATGGCCTCTAAAACATTAAAATTTCTTTAGAAAAAATGGCATGTGGATCCACAGTATTTTTGTTTAAATTAGAACGGCTGTCAAGGCATTTTTGTAAGAAATTTTTTGTAGCCAGTTGCACCCATATAAACGAAACGCCAGTCATTCGAAATTAGCAACTGTGATGCGGATGCAGACAAAGAACTTTGAGACCTAACCCAAAAAGGTAAGGTTCAGTTCTTCGGATGCGGAGTTCAACGCGTTGATCTAAACAAGAATGTTCAATCAAGATTCACTCATATGCCTGGTAACAGATTTTCCTTCTCATTTCCGTTCTATTTACTTCTCTTTTCTGTGCGTGGATCCATAAAAGTTCGCCATTCCTGTTACAGACAATAAAATAAAAACATCAGTTCAGTATTATTAAAGTTGTTCCACTAGTCCTTGCTAAGCTGTGTCACGTGAGTTATTGTAATGGATGTAATCAATCACCAGCGGCCGTACGCACGACATGCAATTACCGTCTGCGCCACCTTTGTTTTAGATTTAGTTAACGAGTTTAAGCTGACGACGGGCTTAGACGGCAGAGTGACAATATACGAAAGGCGGTTGGCAGTGGCTGGAAGAGAAATGCCGTAGATTGGGCTGAGTGGCGTGCTCAGGGCGAGGCCTATGTTCAACAGTGGACTAATGTGGGCTGAGTGATTATGATCTGGTCTGGAGAAACCACGGCTCTATGCAGTTATGCAGTCTTTATGCGGTTTTTGGGTGGTTTGTACCGTCAGTAAATAAATAATATTCATTCTTTTTTATTGTTTCTAAAATTTTTTCTTAATTTACTAATTAAAACTACGACTAAATCATTATTTAAAAAAAATATAATTTAGCATAATGTTGTACAATAAACCAATCATAATGGGAAGGCTATCCACCAAAATGCAGGTGCTGCCACACCTAGTTTGGCGGGTATCGCTGCAAATATAATGTACTATTATTTTATGGAATAAATAATGCTAAAGATTCATCTAACGAGAATATTTAGTACCACCATTAAACGAATATCTAATATTATTATACTCCAGTAGTAATTTTTAAACTTCACTTTTTTTTCTTTTTATTATACTTCGTTTTTTTATCTTAGATATTTTATGTCAACAAAGAAATGTCACTAAAAGTCACTGTCAAAGTGAAATGCCAGTTGCTCAAAACATTTTTCTCTTATGATCAATATTTTACTTTCAATTTTCTTCGGCTTTGCTCTCGCGCGGTAAAATGGGGGATAATAGGATAGTTCAAAAAATTTATAAAAACATTATTATAGGATTGTAATAGATGGCGTTGATTATAGAGGCGTTGACTATTATGTTAGAGGAAATAGAAGTCAAATCAAACGTTGGCCAAAAATGTTTAGAACCACTACTGTTCTGCCAGTCTAATAAAATATTTCCTATCAAAAATTTATTTTTTTATCCTATCATTGTATAGAACAGATATTACGCTAACATAAATAGTACAAAACGATTGTTATTTAATGATTAATCATATTACGACTTGAAAAACTTAATAAATTATCTTTTTGGTCTAATATTGTAAATTACCATTACAAAAGATATTTTTTTCACTGGTAACTCCTTTGTTTACATAAAATATCTAATATAAAGAAATAGAGTATAGTTAATAGAAAGTGTTTAATTTAATTCGAAAATAGTCCATAATAAGTAAATAATAAATAAGTATTAAAAATCGACTTCAAAATTAGCAAGTGCTCGAACAAAATTATATCTATTGCCAAATCAACAGGCGCTCGAACAAATTTATTCGTATTATCAAGGAAGGTGGGTATTATTAAAACTGGCAAAAAAACGACTGAGACAAAGTTAACATTTCTCTATGATAACAAAAAATTAAGTCCAAGGTCCATATTGAAGTAATTTATAGGTGTACGTAAAAAACGGACCTAATTGAGAACCCTCTCCTAAAAACGATTAAAAACTTTTTTTTAAGAAAAAAAAAATAAACTAGCAAAACAATAACAAATTTTATTAAATAATTATGTATAGTCTTATTGTTTCATTCCGTAATCTTCTTTAATAATATCAGCAGTTTTCTCGCCAATCATGACAACTGGTATGTTTATATCTCCACTAGGGATGACGGGTATTACGCTAGCGTCCGCCACTCTCAGCTTATTCACTCCTTTGACCCTGAGCCTGCTGTCCACTACCGACCCCATGGCATTAGTACCGCAGTAGTTTCGTTTCGTGTTCATCATGCACTTGGCATAGCATCGCCAATAATCAGTGCTTCCGAACACATACTCGTCGCAACAAGATAATTTTGGATCCACAAGTTTTCCGCCAGCAATTTTGAAACTGGACGTGTTCGTGACACGAATAAAGTCCTCTATATATTTAACTTGGTTCTCCAAATCTGCTTCATTCGAGTAGTGTCCAGTCCGAACTATGGGATCGTCGGTGTACTCTGCACTTCGCAGGAGAACTTCTCCCCGTGATTTAGGATGGAGGTTCGTTAATAATGTCCAAACCATTTGATTTGTATTCGACTTAAACATGGCGTCGCATATTTCATCTTGAAGTCCGTACGTCCACGCACAGAACTGTACCAAAAAAGGTGAATAGTTGACCCAATTTAGTGTGGAATATGTTGGGTAATCTTTTGTCTTGTCCAGGTTAACGTACCCAACAAACGTGCCTGCTGGATACTCATGAGGATCTCTTGGCACATTTGTGTTTTCCAGATTTGTCATATTATGGATAAGAATCGTTGCAACCTGATCATGATAATTTTGACCCACTGGTAGATCAGAAATAACTTTTATATCTTTACTTTCTAAGTGTTCCTTTTGACCTATTCCTGACAACATGAGAAGTTTAGGGCTGTTCACAGCTCCGCAAGATACGATTACTTCTTTAAGGGATTTTACCGTTATAGTTTCTTCTTCTTCAGTAACAACTTCTACGCCTACTGCGTTTTTGTTATCGTCAAATAATATCTTTTTGGCTACTGTCTTTTTTAAGACATGCAGGTTCGGGTAGTCTTTCAAAGGTCTCAAGTAGGAATAAGCCGAGCTTTGTCGCACACCATCAGCTATATTATACATAGCTCTGGCATATCCCAAAGTTTTATTTCCATTACATTCGTGCACTATTTCGTTACCAGCTTCTTCAAAAGCATTTAAATATATTTCGTTAAAATCTTTATGCAAATCCATAGTCAGTCCTACCGGACCTTGATTTCCGTAATAACTTTGGTTGGGTATTTGTAATTCAGATGCATCGTGTAAATTCGTCGCTTTAATGAAATAAGGCAGGACTCCTGGCCAGTTCCAATGGTCGTCGCCTGCGATTTTCGCCCAGTTATTATAATCTCTATAGTGACCCTCTGAGAACATAAGAAAATTCAAGCTGCTGGTGCCTCCGAGCATCTTTCCCAGCATCAGGTCTTCTACATGGTTCTTATGGCATTGTGCTGAGCCATCATCTTCTGTCACGTAGTTCCAGTCGACATAACTCTTCTCCAAAAATATTAAAAGACCTGGAACCTGTAATGAAAATAATGATTAATTATAATGATTAATTACCAACAAAATTGTTACGTTTTATATTTGGATGTTTTTAATAATTTCATGTAATTAGAGTTTTTGTTCACTGTGTTATTGTTTATTTATAATGAGACCGTCTATTTCCACTATTGGATGAAGGTTTCCATCGTTTTTTTATTCTATTTATAGCTGTCTAGCATGACCAGTCTTTCCGCTGTTATGAGGTCGGTAAGCCAATAAATCCACGCTTAAAAAATCAAATAAGTGATAAAATTAATGTTTTATTATGCCTACATTATTTATTTGTATTATTTTGTTTCAGTGGAGTATTATATCGAACCTCGGAAACTACTTGAGACACGAAGCTGTAAATTTGACCGGAGACTGCGATAAGAAAGGATTTTAGGACAATGATTTAAGAGAGTCAATAAAAGGTTCAAAGTTATATGAAACCCTACGCCAACGATCTAGATATACGTAGAATAGTATGATAAATATTTCCCCTACGCGTATCAAATGGTGGGCAGCCGCTAGTGAGAACGCGTAAGTAGGTAATAATCAGTGGTGTAATTTTAAGAAAACATTCAATAATTACTTACTGTAGTGAAGTTAATATGTATTTACAGCATGGCATTAAAAATAAACATGGACATTGAAACCAATTCATATTATATTGAGTTGGTCAAATGAAGCAACAAAAGCTTTCATAAAAGGTTATCAGTTTTGTTCAGAAAATACTACAATGGCTCTCTCAATCAACTGTAGAAGTAAGTTTATCGCACCTATTATGCAAACATAAACAAAGACATATATCTAAAAGTTATCTTATTTTTGTTTAATAAATGTGATAAACTTAAACCTTTTCTACGGATAAATGTTTATCGAATAATTTATATAATATATTAAAATATATATTTTGATTTTCCATCAAAATAATTTGTCAATTCAGTACTACTATGACGTGACTATGAGTCTCTATAGCAAGGAGAATCATAGTTTTCGCGTGCTGCCAAATTATCACCTGCAGTCCGCTGTTTCACCAGCGATATATACCTCCTTGAAGCAACCTCCTTGGTAGCGACGGCAACCTCCTTCGACTTAGATGACATTTTTTCCAAAGAAAATATAACCGCTAACGCTATTTTCTATGGTGTAATATCAAAGAATTTGGACCTAGTAGAAAGGTAAGATCCAAGTTCTTTGTGTATATGTGAAACTGTCTATGTATAGATTTCAGTTTTTGTTCTTGTTTTTTGTAGGGAAAGTATTATGACTAAAAATATGTTGATCCGATCGCTACCAAACTTCACAGGATCAATTGCTGGGCTAATCAAAAAATTTCCTGAAAATTTCATCAAAATCGGTGTAGCCGTTACGGTGTCCGTAAGGACATACATACACACATTGCCTTTTATATTATATAGAATAGATGCGAAAGTTGTGTGGGTATAAGTGTGTTTTATTCCACTCAACTCCGCAACAGGTGCATGAATTTGGATTTCGGATGGAGGCAAAGAATACCATTTATATAGGTACAAGTACAGATGATACACTCAGCAACATTATTCAGACAAATAGCAACTCTTTTCACTACACAATAAAGTTCAATTCAGGACGTGCGAGCGTTAACTACGTGGATATTCACCAAAAAAACCAGAGTCACCGACATAGCTGTTAAAATTTGCAAGTTAAAGTGGCAATGGGCAGGCCACATCGCTCGAAGAACCGATAACCGATCAGCTACTTGTAGCTTGCGCCAGGCCTGATGGAAGTAGCTTATAACCTGGACTAGTATCAGAAAAAAACAACTAGTCTGTGTATGTATTTACAAAATATATATGTATGTATATCAGTCTCTGGCAGCCATATCACAAGCTTTGCTTAGTTTGGGGTCAGATGACCGTGTGTGAAAAAAGTGTCCCAAATATTTATTTATTTTTTATTTTTAGTCTTACACTGCTTTCATCGGGAGGATCACCCCCAGCTTCGATGAGTAACACGCTGGTCTTCTGGTCCTCAGCGAGACGGGCGGCCAGGACGCTGCCGGCGGTTCCAGCGCCCACCACTATGAAGTCGAATGTGGCTCCATCTATAAAATAAAAACAGGCGTAAACACCATAGAGATAAAATTCCCATAGAGTCACAATCTCTCAGTGAAAACAGTCAATAAACGTCCGAGCATCATTGTACATACATTGTATCAATTATATACTTCACAATGCCACATTTACTCAAAAGAAGTTTTGTCGCTTGCATAGTTGTCCGCTATGTCATCGGGTTTGTATCCACGGATCCCGGTATCGGTTTTATTAGCCACGGATCCGGGCGAGTTGTATCCACGGATACCGGTATCAGCTGGTAATTTTTTTTTTTTTTTTTTAAATAAACGGATCCCGGTATCGGTGGATACAACTCGCCGGTATCCGTGGCTAATTCAAACCGATACCGGGATCCGTGGATACAAACCCCCCAAAAGTAGTCAAATACCCTATTCTGTCTATACTTATTATGCATGGGTCGCATAATTTCGTATACTTCAGCGTGTGCTTTCTGGGACAACATCCTACATTTTACTAAAACAAAAAAAAGTATTGTCGACCGGTTTTGCAGAGTCTATCACGAGAAATGCTAGTTTTTTGCCAGTTATATTACAGATCTACTAGTCTATCAGTTTTTTATAGGATACATTTCGGAGAATGTGCATCGGATCTGCGTGATCTAATTCCCGCCTGCCCATTTTTAGGGTTCCGTACCCAAAGGGTGAAAACGAGACCTTATTACTAAACCTACGATGTCTGTCTGTCTGTCCGTATGTCCATCTGTCTACCTATTAATTAACGGCTATATCTTTCCAACCGTAATAGAAAGCCAGTTGAATTTTTACAGAGTGGATAAAAAAATAAAACAAAAAAATAAAAAAGTTATAAAAAATAAAACTGGACATTTTTGCACACACGGTCTCCTGACCCCAAACTAAGCAAAGCTTGTGATATGGCTGCCAGAGACTGATATACATACATATATAGCCTTAAATACATACTTAAATAGATATTAACAACCAGATACAGAACAAACACAAATGTTCATCGTATAAATGTTTGTCCTAGGTGGGAATCGAACCCACGCCCCCAAGCTCAGAAGGCAGGTTCACTACCAACTGGACCAACGGGCTATCTAAACCCCATATTATAACTAAACATATACAAAAAACGATAATACGTACAAGTGTCAAACTTGTCATGATTATAGTAAACACTCTAAAGTATAACAACAAATAATAAATAATGGCCAAGTGCGAGTTGGTGACAAATTTCTCTTCAATAACTCACCTTCAACTTCAACTGGTAATTCTGTTAGTAATTCGGTTACTTGGTCAACCTTATCATTTCTTTCATCGAATCGAAATGCCATCTTTTACTAATCTTGAAGTCTATTTTTTATTGATAGTTATGGTGGTACGGAACCCACAGTACGCGAGCCCGAGTCGCACTTGGCCGGTTTATTCTACATTGGCGTCAAAACTTCAAAATGACCTTACTGACCTTGCACAATAGCCTGAGGGGGCCACCAGTAGGTGGAGAGCTGAAGAGCGCCTATGACGTACAAGGCCTGCAGGACGCTCTTGAAGAACTTCACGGACTCCGCTGCATTCATACCTGACAGAAAAGAGAGACTCGCATCAGACCGTCATATAGTTTCACATTTTGGGTAGCTGAAAGATTAGTGCAATTTTTTATTTTATTTTTTATATTAGGCTTGCGTTTGACCCCATTACGCCTGATGTGCGGTCTACGTTGGAGCACGCTTGCCTAGAAGAAACCGATTCACTCGTAATTTGAACATATTATTATTATTCAGATATTTATTTTCCTTCTTAAGTTTACGTTTTTTTACAATATTTCCTATAAAAACAAAAAATTATAAAAAAAACCTAAACCTAGAGTGCCGCCGGCAGCGGGGCAGGGCCCAAGTTACCGGTGGTCATTATTATTATTATTCATGCATTTATTTTCTTTCTTAGATTTAAGTTTTTTTTACAATAAATATAAAAAAACAAAATTTATAAAAAAAAAAAACATTATTATCATTATTAGATATATAGATAAACTCTTTATTGTTCACATCACAAAAAATTAAAAATATATAAAAAAAAAAAAAATTGTATAAAAAATAAATAAATAAGTATATTAAAAATTATTATTATTCGATTTTTTGTTTCAAATTTAATTATTTTTTGTTACGACGTTATTTTTTTTTTTCTCTTTTATGTAATAATATTTTCTTTCAGTTTAGGCTCACAAAGTAGTAAAATAATTTATCCCGAATTCCTTATTGTACTTCAAGCGACGTAGAAGCGGAATTACACCAGAGATTCAACAGAAAAACCGTCGTGAAGATGAACTCCGCAACCAAAGTATATTTAAATATCATGTGTTCACATTCAAGTTCTAAAGTTACACTTTTAAATTAATTTATAAACACTAGAAACACAATCGTTACTTTATGCAAGCTTTCTTACTGAAAGAAACTCCTCTCCTCTTTCTTACTTTCTTTTCTTTCTGTATGTCAAATAATTGTTAATCACCAAAAAATAACACAATTATTGCGACTTGCTCGATGGAAGCCTATTAAACAAAACTAAAACTTGAATGCGTACTACTTAAATTAATAAACACAAATATAATAAGGCTGTGTTTTCGCCTCCAGCGTGCAGCGTGACGGACTCTCTTTTTTCTTCTCTCTCTTTTACTCATGTAGGTTATCTCACAGCGACCTGTAATTTTCTATGTAATACTATGTTTATGTGTCTATGTCACTCTACACTCTTAGAACTGCCCATGCAATAAAAATCATATCGATTTATTTCTCTACGGCTGCATAAAGAGGGATAACCAAACACAATTTAGCACTTGTAATATTAGTGGGGAAGAAATAGAGAAGGAGTAGTTTTTTTTATTTATTCCATAGATGGCAATCATGCTAGCTAACCATCGCCATACCTGTAACACCAAGGGCATCACACATTTGTTACCGAACTTTAGACTCTATTAATAGCCCTTTTGAGGAACCTTATGAAATATATATTATTTGTGAAAACTTGTAATTGGCCTTCTAGCTTTATTTATTTATTTAATTTTGTACCTAGATGTAAGTTTTCCAATGAAAAAAAAAAAAAAAAATTTAAGAAAGTATTGGAGAAAGAAGATTATAATAGAATTTATAACGTTTGTCCACCAACTCGCCTGATAGTAAGTGACGTTATGGCCGAAAATTAAGTACGCGGAACTAGAAGGTAAAGGGAATAAATCCCAAAGATATGTTTTCAAAATAATATAAAGAGAAAAGCAGTGCGACTGGCACATGAGCGGAAAACATTGAGCGCGCATGAGCGGGTGGAAAATGGGTATTGATAATACGAAAATAATAAATATGTACTTACCTGCTTATTTGAAGTTGTAAAATACTTAATTTCTTTTCCAAATCTATGAACTACACGGTCCCGCCTATCTGTTTCTATAAAGTTTAGAATGCAAACGTAATGATAGCTAGATATCAACTCACTTCTTTTAAATAGGTATAACATTTATGTAAATTAAAATAATATTGATTTATGTAAACAACGAATAAATACGCAAGGCATCACGCACGCATCAAAATAATATTTAACTCTAGTAAATAAACTCACGTTTATCTGCGATTAAATGCCGGCAGAGTGCGTGCAGGATTTATTCACCGAGGGTCCCGTACGTACCACCACACAATAGATTTGTGTTGTATTTAGCAATAAGTTTCCTTTTATTCATTTCAGCACCCTTAGCGCGAGACCAACTTATCGGTTTTTATAATTCGTTGTTTTACTATTTTAACAATAGAACTAAAACCAACAAATAATGTCGCATAATCACGATTATCATAATAAGCTTTTATTAAGTTTTTATTTATACGTCTTGTTTTTTAAATAGTTTATTAACAGTATACCCTATAATTATAATGTAAATATAACACCATGTTTTGTGAAAATTTGTAATAGCTATCTATTACTATACTATGAAGGTAGGACCGACCGACACAGGCGACATAGGTGTAGGCTGGATAATAGGGTTCCGTTATTTTGGGTACGGAACCCTAAAAAGTTATCAGTGACCCGACCACTACGGCTGCTGATCACGGATGTCAACAAACGTTATTTAATCTTTTGTAAAAAGAACATAAATAGATCAGGTATGGTGTGTTTTGTTTATTTTAGCCTGCGAGTTCTAGTGCTGGGTAAACCGGTATGTCTTGTGCTGATTCCTGCCCCTGTCAAAGGCATAAACTCTACACCGCAATTAAATTATTGGTACGTTCCAGGTGGCCGCGCCGATTCATGGCCGTACGTGATAATGTGCATGCGCATAACGCATGCGTGTTGGCCTTGGTCCCACTGATGCCGTTTAAATATCCAGGCTAGACCCGTGAGTATGAATAAATTAAGTTTAAATAAAATGTTGTAATTTTTTTTTTTGTCCTATACTGTATAATAGTTTTAGTTCCATTTTATACATAATTGTAAATTTTGTACTCAACAGGGCCTCTTGGTGTTGGCTTCGGCCCCACCAATGCCTATCAAAGGTCCGGGCTAGACCCGTGTACTACCACTCGGAGTCTGTTCACTCCTTTCACCAGCAACTTTCTATCCACCATGGAGCCAAT
The DNA here is from genome assembly GCA_914767915.1 of Agriopis aurantiaria. Lineage (NCBI taxonomy): Eukaryota > Metazoa > Arthropoda > Insecta > Lepidoptera > Geometridae > Agriopis > Agriopis aurantiaria. Next base: position 712,607 of record OU611994.1, on the reverse strand, counting down.
AGCACTAGTGCCGGAGTAGTAGCTCATGCTGGACATCATACAAGACACATAACATCTCCAAAACTCTCTGCTTCCAAATGCAAACGTGTCACAGTTTGCAGACTTTGGAACTGCCATTTCTCCACCAACATTTCTAAAACAACTTCTTTAAAACATGTAAATTGGTTGAGGTTTTAAGTGGGAATAAGCAGAGCTTTGCCTTGCACCATCAGCAATCATTAATAAAATGAAAATTTTTATTATCCGGACTTGCATCCATAACTTATTGTACAAATTACATTAATTAATTGATGATTAGAAAATTAAAATTAAATATAAAAAATTCAAATACAAAAATTACACATAAAAATTAAAATTAAAATTGAAAAATAAGATTAATACAACTAAAATAATTAGGTAATGGGCGTGTGATACGCTCTCCATGTGCGATGTATCGGGCTGGTGTGCCACTCTCGTACCGCAGCCACCAGTGCGTTATCGGAGCGGTGCAGGGCTCCGCAGCAGCGCCTGCCTGCGGGCGCGCGCCCCGCGGCGAACATGCCGCTCGCGCTGCACCACCGCGGCAGCCGGAACATCACGCGCCATGCATCGTTGTACTGCACACGCATCTCGCTCATAGCGGCCTTGGAGTTCGTCCACAGCTCGACGGTGTACACGCTGGTGCAGTAGCTGATGAAGAGCTGATGAGCTGATGAAGATTAATAATAGCGGGGAATATCCAAAAGGTTGATTCTAGTTAATGTCTGTTACTATTACATGTCCCATTTTTTTGTAGGTCCCTAACAACTGGTTAATCTCTTCTAGATGAGAGTCCGTGGAAAGTCCTAGATAACCATCAGTTCCATGAGAGTTATTGGCAGGAGAGTTTAGAATATCAGAATTTACTACTTTTCCACTCCTTTTATAAGCAAAACGTCCCATTTCCAAGTGTCGTCGCCGGCTGCATCTGCCCACGAATTGAAATCCTTAGGATATGCTCTCCCATAATTTTATTGTGGTAGCTAAGAGAACTCGAACCGCCCAGTATCTTCCTGAGACTCGTTTCGAAGAATGGTTTGTGGTGGCACTTTTCTGTATATTTATCATGCTCTGAAGTGTAGTTCCAATCGTAATCTTTTTAAAAATAACATTAATCCTGGAAGCTGAAAAAATTAAAATATTTTCTTTTTTTTCAACACTTTGTCTTAAAAGGTTTCTTTGTATCTTATGATTCGTTTGTTGTTTGAAGGGATCAAATTCCAGAATTTTAAATGAATGAATAATGTTGAATTCCACGCAAAGGAAATTGTGTGGGTGTTTGTAATGTAAGACGTAAGATCTTAAATACCTATTTGTACATTTTATTTAGTTTCTGCGCACAATAAAAATACAAAGGATGTGAGGAGGTAAAATTGTAAAATAAACTTATTGCTGTTTGTTTTTCTTTATAATTTGAGGAAAAAATATAGGTATGACAGCATTTCTAAACTTTTACTTAAGCGGTAATAAATGACGGCCAAAACTTTGAATCTCGCGGAGATCCGAAAGTTCGTGATGAAGCGGCATTTCTTTTTCCTTTTTATTTTTACCTTTTTTTTACTAGTAGTACTAACTGAGATAGACCAATAACCAAAGCTTTTTGTAATGTCTTCAGTTCTTATAACTTGGCAAAATATAAAGATTTCATACTATTGAGGTAAGTAGTCAAATTCGAAAACTATCTATTGTCACGCGATTTAAGATGCGTATATAACGTACGCAAACAGAGGTATGTTATAGGTTAAACGTGTGTATATCTGTGTTTCTGTATGTGGTATCGTAGCTCCTAAACGGCTGAACCAATTTTGATATATGTTTTGCTTTAAAAAGGTGACTTGATCTTAAGTGTTCTTGACAATAATTCACGACAATTTGATCAGCCGTTTGAAAATTTTCAGTACTTTTACCAGTGAATTGGGATAAAAAAAAATAACAATATAGTGTTGTTAGGCTATTATCTTCGATCATAACGTCACTCAACATAAGGAGATCTATGATTATATGCCTAGTTTGTCTAGTGATTACAAATATTACATGAGACTCCATTGGCGGGTCACCACCAGCTTCTATCAGAAGGACGTTCGTCCTCGGATCCTCGGTGAATTGGCTGGCTATCACGCTGCCAGCTGTCCCGGCGCCCACGATGATGAAGTTGAAACTAGCACCATCTGTGTATTGAACAACCATTGCTAGAGTAAAGGATAACTAGCCAAGAGCGTGCCGAGACACGCGTATATAATTATATGGTAGGGTTATAATAAAATTGTGGTAACATTCTTAGCTTAGGAATTGGTGGTTAGTTTTAGAAAAGGTTATGCTCTGTGGATTTCAAATTCCAAATTTCAGAGATGTATCATCCCGACATAGCATAATATATTATATACTTTTTATGGTTGAGTAAAAAAGAAAACTACTAAGAAAACTAAGGTATCTTCTAAGTCTGCAACATCTTCGACAACGTCGTCGCTTACCAACAGGTGAGTTGGAGGTCGAACGCGGACTTATCCGCGTTAAAAAAAGGTATGTTCATTTTATTACAATGTCAATGACGTTTGAGTTAGAACGACTTGAATTTATGCAGTGTTATCGCTAGAGCTCAAAAAGCAATATTCAGATATATTTTATATGACCTATCAGCATGGCACGTTTTTTTTTTGTTTTTTTTTTAATTTATTTAATATACAACTCCACGGGCTCCAGGATCCGTGACTTTTATTATACTTGATTACAACTTTGTTAACTTAAATGAATTTACTTAGTTATTCACAATACATATCAAACCTTATTCTGTCTATGCATGAACATTATCTTAATTTTTTACGACTCCATTAATATAGTTTTTGCCTTACAAAGTATAAGATATTATATAACAATTTGCATCACCGTCAGTTGTACCTACTACTAAAACAAAAAAGCAAGAAATTGCTTTTAGGTTATAGCTATATTTGTAGCTATAATTGTAGCTATATTTGTAGCTATATTTGTAGCTATATTTGTAGCTATATTAACAGCTATATTTAGGTTCCCTCCATAATTATGAATTTTTTATACTAAGATATCGTAGAAATAATTTAGTAAATATGTATTTGAACGAATCCAAAAAACAGGGAGAAAAGCGCAAATCAGTGTTACTTTCATGATGATTTTCTATCGAGCGAAATGTCCTTTATAGTCAATTTTTGGCGAAAAAAGGTAATAACCTAAGTACTGCATTGCTGTGGGAGACGTGGTGGCGCTTGCCATCAAACAATGTCATGCTCTTCTCAGCAATATACTGAATAATATTTACCATGCATTATATATCTGTTATCTTCAATAGATATGAAACCGTTAAATAAGGGATTCTCAGCCATCCCGCGCGCGAAACTTTTTTAATACCAAGTAAGAGTTATTGGTTTTCAACTTGCTGAGATATTAATTTTGTTATTGTGAAAAAAATCTTATTTAGTGTTATTTTATTTTGTTATTCTTTTTCTACAGTGTATTAATGGAGAATTCGGTTTTAAATCATAGTTAAACCAACTGTATGTTATAAAAACAGTGTTTGGACCGCAACTTCGCCCGGTTGGGATAAAAGTATATATTGAAGTCACAACGTGCTATAGCCCTCTCTGTCTTAGTAAATTATTAATTTTATTTTCGTTGATGGGCTCTATTTGTGATCAGCTTCTCAATGAGGTAATAAAAAAATAGGACATGCCTATAATCGCCCTCCCTGGAGCTCCCGATATTTCGGCGCAGTTACATCCAGGTGGATGTCACGGGCATGGGCCTAGCTATTGTTTTCGCAAGGGGGGGTACAAATCTGCACAAAGTTTTTCCCCGGACTTGACGCAGAAAAAGGCAGAATTATAAGCGCTTCTCTCACATAGCTATCGTTCGTTGTCACTGTAAGGAACTGTTGCTATGACAATCTATGCATGCACATAATTATGTGGCATAGATTATGTGCCATCTGTCCAATATTCCTAGCGTGTCTACTCTAAACGCCAAAAAAACCTCTGTCCATTTCCTGACTTTCCCTGACCACTTTGGCCCCTGACATTGCATTTAAGGTGGTACGTTTACTTACGGCCGGAAATTAAAACTACTAACAGTTTTTTTGTTCTTGTAGCTAGGCCGGCTATTTAAGTATGTAACTAAAACTATATAAATTATGTATGTATCAGTCTCTGGCAGCCATACCACAAGATTGCTTAGTTTGGGGTCAGATGACGGTGTGTTCAAAAATGTCCCAAATATTTATTTATTTATTTAATAATTGTAAGCGATCATGGTTTTCCGCAAATTGATTATTATTCTTTACAATATCATATTACTGGTAGCGTCACAAATACAGAGTAGGTAGATCTCCGTAGATATACAGGATCACGCACGCATCTAATCATCTAATTAAAACACCAATTACACTAATGATCGACATCATTACTGTAATTGGTGTTTGAACCGTTCTAATTAAATAAATACAAATAGACTGTACTAAGCGGAAAGGAGGTCATTGTACTCATCATTATGAACAAAATGTACTATGTGACCAACCCTGTAATGTCTATTGTACAGTACATCGCATCAAAGAAATGCGTTAATATCAGAGATGATGAAAGATGCCGTTCGTAATTAAAATGACTGGATTGTTAAATACATTACTTTGTTAAAATTTGCCAGAAGTTTGAAAGAAAATATACAATATAAAATATAATACATAGGAGGATGCTATTTTTAACTTATGTACAAGTGTCTAAACAAATTCAAATTATTTATTGAGAATAAAAACGGACAAATTCTACTACCATATTTTATCTCACAACTTTTAAACTAAAAAAGTATTCCTAGTAGGTAAAAATGGGAATAAAATTAAAAAACTAATATAATAAATACCACAGATCTACTACCTATAGATTTTCAATGAGCGTGGCTAGCTCAGTGCCTCTCGCTCATCATCGTATTTTCGCTCACTGCGCTTCTTGCAGCCCAAAATGCTACAACCAACCATTGTAAAATATCTTTTACAATTATTTCTCAGAGGAAACACGCATTTATCACATTAAATCACCAAAAAAAGGCAATAAATATAATTCAGACCCGTTTTGTTTGTCACTGATTATTACAGATTTTGACACTTGAGGTACCAAAAACAGGTCACGCCGATAAGGACAACAAATTCTATTTATGTCCTTTTCGTACTTGTGCTGAGCCATATCAAGTTGTCTCTTTCACTAAAATATATTGCCGATCTGGTTGTGTATATCTGTGATAAATACAAATACATTTTAATGACATACTAATTTAATGTTGACATATTTTTACATAAATTTGTGCTGTAAAAATATCAACATATTTTTATATTAATTATTTTACATTAAATTAGTACCTACGACACAGGTACTAATTTAATGTCATCGTAATCATCGGCTTTTTTGCCCCTGTCCCATTGGTCAGTTAAGTTTTCACAATAAGTCAAAAACACATTAAAATACAAGCTAACACTAAAACATAGACCGTTGAAGGTCCAAAGAAGGAAGGTATGTAATATTTTGTAACAACTATACGCAACTTTCAAATTTAAACAGATCTTTCTCAACAACCGCATGTGTCTTCACCTAGACACTGCAGTTTCCAGGATGAAAAGAAACCCGAGAATAGTCGTGTAATAGCCATAGCTATAGTATTTTTGAGTTTCGGGAATTGTTAACATAGAGGTGTTGAAAAGTTATCTATATGTGGAAAAGGTTTAACACTTGCGACAACATAAACCTGTTCCTGTTGATAAAGCGGTAATTTCAGCCGCGACACTTTAGACATGTTTTTATTAATTCAACTGTTTTTGGCTAAGTAGTAGTCTTGTGTTTTGTTTGGCAAAATACAAGCCAAAATACCCATGGACCGTTAAAAATCTATACCTACCATCAGTATATTATACCTACTATCATTCACGCTGAATGGCAATATTTATACGTAGAGATAATAAACATCAAATTTTGTTCACGCGTCGCATTAATCATGCGCTTCATATAGACCTAGGTACATCGGATAAGCAGAATCCAAATTCATTCCATTTATAACGTGACAGAGAATTTGAATCAGATATTTTTACCAGCCGCGTCTGAGGTACAGTCGGGCAGAATCCGTTTAAAATTAATCCCATTCGTTTGCGCTCTCATATACTCGTGTATCAGTATCACTGTGTAGTATAGAAGCTGTGGGTAGGAAAAGTTAAGAGCTAAATAACCATCTTACTATCTATTTAAAATAACTTATAGATAAGAGCGTATCGTTTTTCGTAGCCAAAGTCATATAATTGTGGTCACAATCAACATAGTCAGAAATTGGTGGTAACAGAAAAATTCTAAGGAACGAAGCTTTGTGGACTCGACTAAATGGCTTAGTCGAAAAGAAAACGAATTGGGAAATATTCTTTGTTAGGACAATTTTACGTGAAAAGTCAAATTATTAACTTTGAGCTAGAACGTCTTGAATTATTACAGTTTTATCGCTATATCTCAAACAGTTATAATCAGTAAATGTTTGAAATCATTTCGAATGATCGCAAGTTACAAGTCTAATAGTTTAGAAATACAGGGGGGCCAACGTTTTGCCACTTTAGTGGGCCTTATTTCACAAAATATACTCTTGATAAAAAGTGATGTATCAAACCTTTCCTTAATTTTAAAAGAACTATTAAACGATATCCAACACGAGTGCGTGCAGCAAAAATATTTCATCCCTATTTCACATGAGCCAGCCCTAAAACACAAAACTATATTCTTTTTATAAATTGATAAATTATATTCTCTGTCCATATTGAGACCTATATTTATACTGTAGTTGTGCAAAGTTTCAAGCACTTGCCTTAATAACTATAGAAGTTAGAAGGTTCTAAAAAATTAGGTAACACAATGAGCTATGGAGAGGGCTATGCTCAGGGTTTCTCTACGAGATCCGAAATGAGGAGATCCGTAGACGAACGAAAGTCACCGACATAGCCCACCGGATTAGCAAGTTGAAATGGCAGTGGGCAGGGCACATATCACGCAGAACAGATGGCCGATGGGGCCGAAAGGTTCTGGAATGGAGACCATGGACTGGTAAGCGCAGCGTAGGACGTTCACCCACAAGATGGACAGACGACCTAAAAGAGACCGCAGGGAAACGCTGGATGCAGATCGCTTCCAACCGGCCCTTTTGGAGATCAATGGGGGAGGCCTATGTCTAGCAGTGGACGTCCTATGACTGAAATGATGATGATGATGATGAAAAAATTAAGACGGACAGACAGAACGAACGAAAGAATTTATAAGGGTTAATTGTTGGGCTACGAAACCCTAAAACGGGTCTCGATAATGCTTTCAAGGTCATTCTAATTGAAACGTTGCTGTCGACATTTCGGCGACCTGACGCAATTTCCTCGAAGGTAATTTATAGCGATTAGAAAAAACCGTGAGGTGAATTTATGGGGCAATAAATTTTAGGGAGCTTGAATAAGATGCTTGCAAACTTGAAGGGGAAATTTAGGGCATTTTTTTTGTAGAACGACCACTTTATTAGTTTCTTGTATGGAAAGACCTTTGGTGTTGCCTGTACCCACACTGTTCCTTGGGGTATTTGATTGTTTAGCTATAATTGTAGAATAAGGCCCAACGCCCACTGGAAAGTCGAGGCAGGTGCAGGCACACAAACGTTGTTGAAAAGCCATCCTTCCTTTACCGTAGGTAATTAATAAATATTCGGGACATTTTTGCACACACATGATCATCTGACCCTAAACTAAGCAAAGCTTGTGATATGGCTGCCAGAGACTGATGTACATACATATATAGTTTTAAATACATACTTACATAGATACTTACAACCAGATATAGAACAAACAGAAATGTGCATCACATAAATGTTTGTCCTAGGTGGGAATCGAACCCACGCCCCCAAGCTCAGCAGGCAGGTTCACTACCAACTGGACCAAAGGGCTATCTAATTTATCCCGCCACGGCATGTTGACTATCCGCGAATAGAACAAAATTTGTATTGGATCAAAGAAATAATAGGTTTGCGTTTGACCGCCACCTCGCCTGATGGTAAGCGATGATGCGGTCTATGATGGAGCACGCTTGTCTAGAAGAAACCGATTGACTCGCTATTTGAAGAAACTACTACAAAGCGGCTTAAACTCACGTTATGTTTATCGGTCGAGACCAACAAATTGTAGCTATCTGGGAACACAGCTCATTCCACAGACGAGCAGTTCGCGTCAAACTTAGCATGATTATAGTACTTAATCTGAAGTAAAATAATAAATATAGGCCAAGTGCGTGTCGGTGACAAATTTCTGTTCACCACCGGTTCTCGTACGATCACCGAAGTGAAGCAACGTCGGGTGCGGTCGGTACTTGGATGGGTGACCTGGTACCTGGGCGTTGTAGGAATGTTGTTTCTTTGCAAAAAAAATATGTACTTTATTAGCTAACAAGTTATGTGGTGGTACGGACCCCTCAGTGCGCGAGCCCGACTCGCACTTGGCCGGTTTTTTTTTTTCACGTTTGCGTAAAAACTCAATCTTATTCTGAGCCTCCGCTAAGTATTTAGTAGTTAGTAAGTTAATATTAGTTGTGTTTTCATAGTTGCTACCGTCTGCCACTGCGTGGGGAACGTTCGTGAGCCCTCACGAACGTGCCTGTGTGCCCACACGGTAATCAGGTTTACTGGCAGAACGTTAGCTCATGTCCTAAAACCTGCGCAAAAAGAGAATAAATGAAGCGAATAAAGGTAAATTATGAAGGTTTGGTTCGTGTTTTGAGATATAAGCTTAGAAACTTGATTCTCACCTCAATCTAGGTTTAATGAGTACATGTAGAAATTAACTTTGTAATTTCGTAAATTCGAAAGCTTGTGAGTCTGGAAGTCTAATCTCCGTAACAAATGAACGGGTTTAGTACAATGGTACCTAGGTTTATATTTATCCCTCAGATCAGACAAACAAGTGAGATATGCCTTAGTACAATTATCGGTCATGTTCAAATGTGTCCATTTTTCACCCACAAAAACTGTAAGTACGGATCACTTACTAATTTTTAGGGTACCTTACCCAAAGGGTAAAAACGCAACCCTATTATTAAGCCTACGATGTCTGTCCGTCTGTCTGACCTACCTATTAACGGCTATATCTTCCGAACCGTAATAGAAATGAAATTTTCACAGAACATGTAATGTTACGGCGAATTAACTAACAAATATTAAATAAATAAAAGTAAAAACGAATGAGAGGCCCCCATACAACAAACGTATTTTTTTACGTATTTTTATATTAGCTCTAATGTTTAAACGGTAACACGTACAAGTGTCAAACTTGACATGTTCTGAATTCAAACTTCTGCTTATCACACTTTATCCGCGTCACCCCGCGTCACCCCGCGTCACCCCGCGTCACCCCGCGTCACCCCGCGTCACCCCGTATATACTCGTATCTACCGTTATATGTAATCTACCACGAATGGCGTAGCCATACAATTTAGAGAATGCTCAAATGTTTTGAAAATAACTTTTGACTCGCGTCAATACCTCCCTTTCAATTTACTTTCAATCAAACTTTAATGGAAAGGCAAACGGCAAATTGAGAAATGATTTCTGTCGAATTATTTGAAGATCAACCTTTATAGCACAATCATCAATCATCACTAGATGGCAGATTTCTGTTGTAGCCGTGAGAGAGACACAGCGGCTTGAGAGTTAGCGAGCATGTTGGGTGACTTGTTCACCAAAACGAAAATGTTGTTTTCACTTCTCATGCTCGTAAAGTTCTTGTTTATGCCCGGCGTATGCGAACTAAAACTGAATTTTATGCTCTAGCTAGCCACTATAGTCTAGTGCATATAAATCAGCTTTTTGTGCACTAGTGCTTTTTTTAAGTTCAATTTGTAATATATTTCTTGTAGGAAGTTTGCCTGGGTCTTTAAAACGAAAATGACTGATATTTTTATAATTTTACCTATAACCTTTTTTTTCTATTGTAACTGTTTTGTTTTTTTTTTCTGGAAAGAAATGGAGGGAGACCTTTGCCCAGGAGTGAGACAACATATCGGTTAATTAAAAAAATTGGTAACTGTAAGAATAACTGTAACAATATGGGTTCCATGCCTGAAATAAAGAAATTATTTTAAAGATCAGGGTATTATTATTTACAGGCTGTCCTGGGAAAGGGCGACGACATCAAAGATCCTTCGTGTACCATCCATGCAACCACGACCACTCTGTCAAGAATGCACGACTAAGAAAAGCTGCCTGCAATAGACAACCGTGCGTATACAAGATTAAGGAATTATTTCTGCTTCATTTAACTGCAAAGGGCTTTTATAGGGTCGGCTTTAGAATATACAGAATGATTTATCCAAGGGCATTGATAGATACGATCAAATGGTTCTCAATAGAAATTCTAGACAAGGCTCATACGACAAAACCTCTCACCTGAAACTTTGTCTCAATAAAATCAAATAATGCAGCACTGAAAGGTTGAAAAAGGAGCCACCATCGCATTGTCCGAACAAAATTGATAATCTTTTATGGAAAATGTTAGTTCTATCATTTCATCACCACTCAGATTAGTGTCGGTCACTTTATAAACACATGTTTTTTTTTTCTTCGGACAAGGCTAACTTTTGATGCGATCTTGCCTGATGGAAAGCGATGATGCGGTCGGAGATGGAGCACGTTTGCCCAGTAATAACCTATTAACACTAGGCTTGAACTAGTATTTTTTTCATTGAGATAAGGTCCCTTAAAGAAAAATATTTTTTGTAATGGAAAAAACAATGTCTATAATGAATAAATAATGACGTGTTCGGTTTGTATGTCCTGGGACTCGGAAATACGAATGAGTGATTTTCTTGAGTGAGTGGCTTCGACTGTAATGTGAGTTAGGGACCTCACCGGGGAGGATATCAAAGGGACATAACTTCTTGGAAGGTAGGATTCGGTGAGTTTGTCTTTTCCGGTCTAAACCAAAATTGTTCACGACATTATTATTTAAAGTTAAAGTTAAGCAACGTCGGGCGCGGTCGGTACTTGATGGGTGACCGCCTGGGCATGATGTCGTTTTGCATAACTTTTTTGTATATTAGTAACTTACAAGTTATGTGGTAGTACGGAACCCTCAGTGCGCGAGCCCGACCCGCACTTGGCCGGTTTTATTAAATTAAAATTCCGGTGTGAAACTAATATTTTTCCCGCTCCTAGTGTTAAACTTATTTTACAACACATTTGCTCAAAAAGTGCACTTACGAAGCCTGTATACATCGTTCGAAAGTTAAACATTACGGATCATACAACGGAGCGTGCGGAAATGAATTTGTTCGCACGCTCAGATGTATAGCACCGTGCGTGTGATTTACGGTATTTTTTTAATTTCTATCATAATTACATAAGAATTCCACAAAAGAGTTTCATATTACGAGAATAAATAAGCTGAATGATCAAACCTCCTTGGAAGCGCTTTTGCTCAATACGTTTGTCTCAGTTTAATACTAAAGAGAAAATGAGACGAAAGATGTAGTTCTAATTTTCACCACGTGATAGTGGCGCTATTTGCATGTTCGCGCCATTTTGTTATTATATAATAGAAACTTTTGTTGTGACTGATATTAAGTTATAAACAAAAATTTTTTCATTTGTAGCCTTTTTTTCTCGCAAATGTGTTGTAAAACGTTGTATGGCACACGTGCGGATTGGTTATTACAAACTCGTGACTATGGTAAGCCCTCGACTTCGTCTCGGGCTTACATTCGTCTACTCGTTTTTAATAACCAACTTTCCGCACTTGTATCATAAATAACTATTATAAGTTTTTGACGCAAAAATTCAAATTTCATTTGAACGATAAAACTTCCAACAAAAATAGCAGAATAGTTTCCAAAGCTTAAAATAACTTTTCTCAGACAATATTTTGAGCTAAAAGGCACATTTCAAAGAGAAAGTCTTATAAATGCTTTGAAGTAGAATTCAGCGACAAAATAAACTGTTTTCCATAGAATTGTTTGACGAGATGATGTTTTATGAAATGCTTAAGGGTCGATATGTCGTCAGCTCAAATTCAAGTTATGCCTCTGCGCGAAACAGGGACAAAAATATGCTATCTACGCCTGCAGGAAGATATACGCACGAATCGGCACCCGCCTCAGAACTAAATTACGGAAGCAACATATGCTAAAAACTTCAAATTACTCAAGAACTATTTAAATTTTAAATAAAACGAATTTACATTAAATTCCATTATACAAATGACCATTAGAATATGAATAAATAAATTGTTACGAACTTCCAGACGCGGAGAAAAAACTTAAAACGTGTTTTAGAAAGCCTGTTTTCGCCGAATTATTCTATCGAGAAAAGTTTCACCAATCATGTTTCCAAAATTACATTTAACTTACTTGTATACTAAACTATTTATAACCAGAATATGAATTTGTTGCTGTTTGCCATAACCGCGTAAATTGATGCAACACTACCCAAGTTCACGACATATATCCTCTTAAATACCTACAAGCTTACTTATAATATTTCATGTGAGTCTTAATTTAGCCGTATCGTTCGACCCCAGCTCCACTACTACTAGAAATAAGCAAATAAGTAAATTGACTTGCCTCATATGACGAAATCTGCATCTGAATCTGCTCATCTCGCCATATGCATGTTATTCACTCAAGTTGGTGAGTTTTACCCGCATGGATACTTTCTCAAGAACATATTTTTTTTTTTTTTTTTTTTTTTTTTTCTTCTATCCACCGAGATACAATACATATAGACACAATCGTGCCAAAAAAATGTCTGAACCAAAACTCGGCGCACGCTACGAATTGAGCTGACTTTTTGTTTAGTTACAAGGTAACCGCGGTCAGCAATGCCAGAGCTACGATGACATAGCGGACAACTAACGTTAAACACTATGCAAGCGACATAACGTCTAAATTGGATTAAATGTGGCATTGTGAACTATATAATAATTGATACAATGTATGTGCAATGACGCTCGATTATTTTTTTGACTGTTTTCACTGAGAGATTGTGACTCTATAGGAATTGTATCTCGATGCTTCTATCACTTTTTTATTAAATACTTTCGGGCCCTCCACGTCTCTATGCAAAAACCACAATGACCCGTTGTTCTGATGCTTTTTTTATTATTAAATAATAGGCTGCGACCGCCACCTCGCCTCATACTAAGCAATAACGGTCTACGATAGAGCACACTTGCCTATAGAAGAAACTTGTTCACTCTTGATTTGAAGACACCCAGATTGTAACTATTGGGGAACACCCATTCAGGCAACGCATTCTTAAGATAAAGTTTGCACAATAAAAGTGGAATCAAAGTGCTTCGTACGGGTTTTCAGAATATGAACCATGAAGCGGAGTCGCCTTTTCGTGCTCACTCTGGCAGTTTGATAGAAAAATGTGCAGGAGGAAACTAGATCATGCAGATCCGATGCACACTCTCCGAAAAGTATTCGATAAAAAACCGATAACCGAGCAACTTTGCGCTAAGAAGCTTAATCTGAACTAATAGTTAATAGATCGTACCATAAAAAAAGCTAAAAAGTAGGTACACAGTTTGCTTTTATAATAATAATGTAGAGATTAGTAATATGCGATAGATATGCCAATTTACCCAGTCAATGTTTAGGTCACATTGGGAACAAAATATAGCGTTCCTGACACGTGTAACTAAATTATAAATTTAAATAGGTACTTGCGATTCTGAGCTCGCCATGTTGACGCTGCCAAACTAATTCAATTTGGGGCTTCCTTTTCGCTACAAAATCTTCCGATCGGAGTTTCAGTTGTTTACTCGAACAGGCAATTGTCTTGACCCATTTCCCGAATCATTAGATGTAGAGCAGGAACTCGGTGGTAGAGCAAAATTGACTTGCAATGGGATGGACGTGAGTTCTAAAGTTCTAACTCTAGGATGTAGGTGTGAGTTTTTGGTGTTTGGAAAACGTCGTCGACTATAATATAGGTATGTCATAAAATTGGGATACATTAGCATCGATTCTGGTGTACTCTAAACTAAACTAAACTAAATTTGACAGCTCTAAAATGTTTCCATCCTTCTCTCACATATTAAAATTAAAAGAGACGCAGATCATTTTAGTCCTGTCAGATTGGTTTAGTTTAGTGAGTGGTATGACAGAATAGACGCCAATGTCTAGTCTCAGCGTTGTACTAAGATGAATTTTGTGTCCCTGTTTGGCTATATAGGGCTAGGGCTACTGTACAAATTATCAATTTTGCGCTCAGTTCTTCTGTCTGGTATAAAACTGTTTGTGGATGGACTCGAGGTCACGCAGACACGGTGGCCAGGACCACCCTGGTAACCATGTTTGCGTAGACTTTCACAGTGGGTTCAATCAATTCTTGGTAGAAGCGATGCAAAATGTAGAACTGGAGAACGTTTGCCCATTCAGTTTAATGATGACCGGAAATGTCATGCTTAAGAGCATCATATCCCAGGTTAGACGCAACGTCTTGATTTATAAACTTTCGACGCAAGTAAGTAAGCACTTCTGTTACCGATTTACTTAGCACATTAAAAAGTTTTAATTAGTCTAACAAGAAATTCCTTGTAATTAAAATTGTTAGGAACGAAGCCGTTAGAGGAAAATTAATTCAGCCCCATAATTACTCCTGATTAGCCAATTCGGGAACAAAGGAAAAGAGAAAAAATAAAATGTTGAAAGGTTTGTTAGGAATTGCGATGGATACACGCTAAACTCTAGAATTTAAAATTATTTTTAACTAACTCTTAAATTAAAGATTAAAACTGGGATGATTGCGAATAGTGTACGATTTCAAAACATCATTGAAAACTGATAAGTACATGTTTTCACCGCTGGACTTGAGTGGTGGCGAAAACTCTAAACTACACTATACATATATACATAATATACTATACATATACATATTTTTACATTTGGCTCTAGACATGTTGTCTATATTTATACAGTATTGAGATACTATATATGAATGCTCTACAAAAAGTTAAACCAAAGCATAACGCCAAACATCCAAATTGACAAAAACCATCCCCAGACGAGTCTCATTAAGGCAGAAAACATCCTACAATAAACGTCCCCAAAATAACAGTAATTCAAATCAATTAACAAGCTTGTTAAATCTTTACTACCGTCCTAAACTTGTCATAACCCAGTGAAGATCTTAATACCCCTGAGACATTGCAAATGTGTGAGTTACGATGGCCAATAAAGATTTTACATGGCATAAAGTTTAGTGGTATCATAAAAGAATTAGGTATGCTAAACTAATATCGGATAAGATTATGGGTCCAGCTTTGACCAGAATAGCCATTATTACAAGGATATTTTATCCCCTAAATGGTTATTGATAGATCTTTAGTAACGGTGGATATAAAATTCATGCGTTTGCGCCATTTCGTGATAATATGTATATAAATTTATTTTACAAAATTTATTGTTGAGAGCTCTGTACTTTTGTAAGTACGTATATTGAAGATATAATAATATACGGTTTTTGCCCCAGTATATCGAAAGAAAAATACAATAACGTAAGCAAAGCAACCCCGACAATAACAAACACGTGCTAGACCTCGTTGGGCGCCAAATTTACATTATTGGCACCCAAACTGGGACTTAAGAAGAATATTTGTATGGAGTATATTGTTCCCTTATTGGTATTATGGACCTTTACGGCGCTGATTTAAATATCTTTTGGCATTTTGTCTCTGCGTTGTATTCAATATTCAAGTCTATTAAATGATGGAAATGTTATCTTGTTTCCGGGGCACAAAGTAAGCCTCGCAATCCAGTGAGGTAAAACAGCCAGTATTTTGGGCAAACAGTCTAAATTAGAGATCGTTTCAGCTATAGATAGACCTTCGTAATATAATTATAAATATTATAAACGTTCTCCAATTAGTTAATTCAATTTGTAAGTTTCATATTTCTCGGTAAAGTTATTACTTTAAATTAGTTCTTTCTTATTTAAATATGTAATATTAGTATTTATATGTAAATACATTATTTTCTTCAAAAAGGTCTTTAATAAGAAAAACGTGAATGTTGACGTAGGCATGTCTGAAAACTGTTTACATTGTTTTCGTATTTTAATTTCAATACTTTACTTCGTTAGCGTTTTTTGGGCAAAAAGCTGTTTTATTATGAAAAATATATGAAATTGTCGTATGTGTGTGGAACATTCGCAATATGGTAATACTGGTGACCTTTACACGAAATATTGCAGAGAGACTACTCTGACATAGCGGTCTTAGTGTGCATATATACCTGTGACTATGGACGCTGCATAGCGTTTAAAACGTCAGATATTATAAGATAGAAATTTGTTTTATTCAAGGACGTTTCATAATTAAAACCTATGCCATTAGGTTATGAAAAGTCCTTGGTTTTATTTCAATAATGGAATGCATTTCCTGATGTTCCCCGATAGATATAATCTGGGTGTCTTCAAATCGCGAGTAAATGGGCTTCTTCTAAGCAAACGTGCTCCATCGTAGACCGGGGTCACGACCTGTCCACCCACCGGCTTCACCCACTAGTAAGCATCTGCATTCATATAATAGGCATGTGTCCTAATGTTTAATTTATAACAAATAACCGGCCTAACGATGAATAAATACATTACACATACTGAAAAAATAATTTGAATTGGCTGATAAATCTCTGAGATATGAGTATTTAAAGTTTTAGGTGGGGATGGAGGATGTTCTATTCCTTTCTCGCAAAGCGTGTGTTAGTATACCATTTGTATGGCGCTCCTGAGCCGTGACGTCACGGCTCAGTATAGTGCGCTCTCTGTCTAGCATGAAAATAAATTAAATTAAAATGCTTATATCTTATTTATTTTTGAACTAATTTTAATTTTGTTTATGGTAAAGTGCTCTATTTATGATCAGCTTTTTTATGAGGTAATAAAAAAATATTGCCATCATGTCTATTGCAGTAGTATGCATAAGTGTATAATTCGCATTTACCCTTGAACCCACTGCATTAGAGTTGGAAACTAATAAAAATAAACAACATTTATGAAGACCGCGAATCGTTTTTTCACCAAATCCAAGTACCAGGAATGCATAAACCATGAAAAGGTTTTTCCCCCTCGCCACCCGTGATCACACTCTTTGACCGCATCATCGCTTAAATCAAGCGAGGTGGCGGTTAAGCGCAAGCCTAGTACATAAATAAAACTATTGAAAAAAAACATCTATGACGTCTGATAGATAAAAATGTTAGTCCGTGTTTAGACTTTTTTGCCAGCAACAAGCAAATAAACCGAGAAAAGCGTTTGCACTTATTGGTGAGCTAGGCCGTCTGTACGTACGTTTCTACTTTTGTATAGTCTGTGCTTTTTGCGTCAAAACTGTGACGTCGTAGATCCAGACCGCAGCTGTAATCTCTGGGTTCAACCCGTTAAAAACCGGCGACCGGATAACTGCATTACAGTTTTTGAGCTGTGCTTATCGCGATTGAGTTTTTTCTCTCATAAAAAATAAGAAGTAGAACTTTTTTATTCAATGAATTTTGTGTTTTAATGCCATCCCAGGGTCAGTTGTAAACAACAGCAACAAAAAAAAAACAAAAAAAAAAAGTTTTGTTGTACAAAAATTGCCTTTAGCCAGAGAAGGTAGGTTTCCAAAGAACGCCTTCTCAAAACGTAAGCTACAAATTCGCTTTGTAGCTTACGTTTCGATTGGTATTTTAAACGATAATTAATGGATTACCTGTGGAATGTCACACCATAACTCTTATGCTGCTTTTCTGATTTGTTGTGGTACGATTTCACCGCGCAAATTGTCATAGTAAAATTTTTATATATTTTTGGTGTCATATATGACACCATTTGAATGTCTTAAATTTTGCGAATGCACTTGATTTCTTTGTGTAGTTATTCTAAGCCTTTAGCCTTAAATAAAAAATAAATAAAAAAAGCCTTAAATAGCCTTTTTTTTATACAAAACAAGTTTGTTTTCAATAAAACCGGCCAAGTGCGAGTCAGGCTCGTGCAGTGAGGGTTCCGTACCACCACATAACTTGATAGCTACAAAAGTACAAAAAGACTACATCCCATCAACGCCCAGGCGGTCACCCATCCAAGTACCGGCCGCGCCCGACTTTGCTTCACTTCGGTGATCGTACCAGAACCGGTGGTGAACAGAAATTTGACACCGACTTGCACTTGGTCATTATTTATTATTTGTTGTTATACTTTAGAGTGTGTACCAAGTTTGACGCTTGTACGTATTACCGTTTTTACATTAGAGCTCATACAAAAATATGTAAAAAAATACGTTTGTATGTATACCCCCTTTCGTTTTTACTTTTTGACTTTTTTTTTATTTGTTTGTTAATCCGTCGTATTATTACATATTCTGTGAAAATTTCAACTGGCTATCTATTACGGCTCGAAAGGTATAGCCGTTAATAGGTAAGATGGACAGATAGACAAACAGACGGACATCGTAGGCTTAGTAATAGGGTCCGGTTTTACCCTTTGGGTACGGAATCCTAAAAAGTGATCCTTACATTACATTACCTCAATGAGTTATTAGATCATCGACACAACGAAGAAGAATTTTATAGAGGAAAAGTCCTGCTGGTGAAAAAACCAAACAGCCTTACTAGTAAGGCTGTTTGGTAGAGTTCTACTGGGAGCAGCCTACAATTTCATCTATCAACACTTAAAATAATATCACTTTTGTGTACGTAGGTAACTTAGGTACCTACATAGTAACGATTTCACAGAATCTGTGGAATCTCCCAAACATCCAAACATCTCTCGAATAAGACAAATCCGCATCTTATTGCCGCCGCCAGAGGTATTTAAATGTGAGAGATTCTCGCTTCACTGTGACAAATATTCCTTCAATGGGATTTAGGTATTTCGATATTTACGTCCCTAAATCCTCCTTGGATTGATTCATACATTGCTATTGAAAGATTTGTCTGAAACAATTTGGTTACACCACAGAAACGTGTGTTCGTAAACGTATGCGTAAATATTTGTTCCTTTTTAGCCCCCGACGCAAACAAAGGGGTCTTATAAGTTAACCGTGTGTATCTGTGTGTCTGTCTGTAGCTAACGAATGGCTGAACCAATTTCGATTTAGTTTTTTGGAAGGTGACTTGATGAAGTGTATTTTAGCTATTATTATTATTATTTGTTAGCTATGATTCCAGCTAAATAAATCGCTGTATGAAACGAGGAAATTTATTCAGCCGTTTGAAGATAAACAGCTCTATTATCGAGGGTGTTAAAAAAACCATCACACTTGTTATATTTAAAAAAAATATGCAAAAAAATTGTCACAACGGATTTTGATAACTTCAGTATCATTTTAGTCATATTTATTTATTTCCATTGGAACACATTAGAGCACTTGGACACGTCAACAAAACAATTCAGTTAATTATTTCACTCACAGATCTACTACCTATAGATTTTCAATGAGCGTGGCTAGCTCAGTGCCTCTCGCTTCAACAAGGTGTGTTGCCACATTAAAATGATTTGCTATAAGTTAGGGTAATTAACCTACTATGATGGGTAGTGAATCTTCAATGAGTACTTTGGAAACAAAACTAACTTTTAAATATTTATATTTTATACACTATCTGCTGCAACCCGCGGAGCTACCTGCAATTTTCTGGGAAGAAAAGTACGTTGTCTGTCTTCATGACACACCCTATCGTCCTGACAAATTTTGTTAAGGTTGACTTAGCCATTTCCTCGTAAAAAACAGACAGAAACTTACTTGCGTTTTTATTATAATTATTTGTTAGGATTAGAATATAGTACTAGAAAAAAGGTTGTAAAGTAACCATAGCATGATGGCTGGGCACTTTGTAGTGCTTGGCTTGCCTAACTACAACCTTCAAGATGTAGGTAAGTAGGAAGTACCTTACAGTGTGTTATAATAATAACTAGCTGGTGCCCGCGACTTCGTCTGCATGGTGTTAAAAATAAAATAAAAAATATCCTAGGTACAAGGGATGGAAGGATAATCTGAAAAATAGTAAGCAACAAAACAAATTAATAAATTAAGATACAATGTTTGAGATAAAAAAAATACTTCACACAAACATTCTTATTTATAATATTATGGTTATATAGTAACTTTTTAGCTATACCTGAGTTATCATCAGAAGTAGGTACTATTTAATATTCTATGGTAGATGCAGTTACGGAGTACTATTATTTATTCTAGGGCGTAGGACTGAGGTGAGATAAAAACGAACTCATGTTATATTAGCGAGAGGAAAACGGATTTATTATTATTATTTATTGTGCGTGAGATGAAAAAGTGAGATAATAACGGACGTACCCAAATCTGTCCATACAAATCACATAGCTTTAAATAGTTTATTTTTCCCTTTCTGATATTGGATTCGGCATTGAAATGACTCGAACAAATTCTAGCATGTTTTGATGGCACCCAATTTTCACGACCAGTAGCACTGATCCATTTTATTCGTAAGCCAGGATCGGTTGGAAACCTGCAGAACGAATAATTTATGTTAATTGTGGTGGGTAATTTCATTTATAAACTGGTAACATTTATTGTTATTCTTCTAAGTAATTTTTTTGATAAAACACTGGAAAAGACCACAAATCGACCCAAAAACGGACTAATTATGAATAAAAAATTTGCGAATTGATATCCTGAATTTATTTAGGTGATCGTTACAAGCTTTATATGTTTACTTACGTGTGAAATGATATTTCATCGTATTTTCGCTCACTGCGCTTCTAGCAGCCCAAAATGCTACAACCAACCATTGTAAAATATCTTTTACAATTATTTCTCAGAGGAAACACGCATTTATCACATTTAATCACCAAAAAAAGGCAATAAATAATATTCAGACCCGTTTCGTTTGTCACTGATTATGACAGATTTTGACACTTCAGGTACCAAAAACAGGTCACGCCGATAAGGACAACAAAATCTATTTATGTCCTTTTCGTACTTGTGCTGAGCCATATCAAGTTGTCTCTTTCACTAAAATATATTGCCGATCTGGTTGTGTATATCTGTGATTTCACTAAATAAAATATTAATAACAACTTAATAAGCGGCTGTAAAGGAGCCTTGTCATGGAAAACATACTTATAACTTTGTGGACTATTTACTATAATAATAAATAATGTATTTCAAGTACTTAATAAGACTCATAGGTATATACACTAAAATTATTAAAATTGTCACACATCACATCACATCAGCAGCCATTAAACGTCCACTGCTGGACACAGGCCTCCCTCTTAAAGAGGGGTGTTGCCATAATCCCCACGTTTGGCAGGCGGCTTGGGGATCGCAGTACGTTCACCGTGTACTAATAGGGTGCTGCTGCCCATCCTCCGGTGGTTCTGGTCGCAGTTTTAGGACATACAAAATAGTCACATTACATTTAAATTCTTACATATTAAAATGTTGTCGGTTGTATTTACTATGTGTGTATGATGTATGTATGATCAACAGTTTTTTTTAAAGCATTCAGCTCGTTTCGTTCAGAGCCATACAATATCCAAACATTTTTATCTTCCGTATAATGTTTAAATTTATAATACGCCTTTTTTGTCAGATAGTGTTTAATGTAATTTTTAAAACTAGTTTCATTAAGATCCAAGATCTCTTTTGGAACATTATTATAGCAGAGTATCGCATTGCATACGAAAGAGTTACTACTTTTTTGAATCTGAGTATGGCAAAATAATTCAAGTTATTACGTTACATAACGCTGTAACAAAAAATCTAAATGGAGCCCCAGAGTGTCCCAGGGATTCACTCCGCGAGTGTCTACTGTCTACTAGACACACTCACTCAATTATTTTTTAATTTTCTGTCACCATCTAGTAGTGCAGTACCTTGGTAACAAGATTTCCAAAGATGTCTCAAAAGTTCACAATCCTTGGAAACAAGTAACGACGAGCAAGCTCGACGCCACTCCGCATGTTATATGACCGGCCGGACGTTTATCGATTCATATCGGAACCAACATTATTATAATATGTTAACAACGAATTTTTATCAAGAAAGTATGTATTGTATCAATAATCAAAACCAGTATATAATTTACAACACATTTGCTCAAAAAGTGCACTTACGAAGCCTGTATACATCGTTCGAAAGTTAAACATAACGGATCATACAACGGAGCGTGCGGTAATGAAACGCATCATACAACGGAGCGTGCGGTAATGAATTTTACCGCACGCTCCGTTGTATAGCACCGTGCGTGTACTTTACGGTATTTTTTTAATTTCCATTTTTTGTTTTTTTCTCGCAAATGTGTTGTAAAACGTTGTATGGCACACGTGCGGATTGGTTATTACAAACTCGTGACTATGGTAAGCCCTCGACTTCGTCTCGGGCTTACATTCGTCTACTCGTTTGTAATAACCAACTTACCGCACTTGTATCATAAATAACTATTTTGTCACAATTTCTTTATTACCAACTAGCAGACCTGACAGACGTTGTCCTGTCTTAGAACTGTCAAACACGCAAAGTCAAAATTACAAATCTTATTTTTTACACCTTGGGTTTAATTATTGGAGTTTTAGTAAGGATCCCTATTAAAAAAAAAAATATAATATAGCCTATGTTAACCGAGGATAGTGTAGCTTCCCAACAGTGAAAGAATTTTTCAAATCGGTGCAGTAGTTTCAGAGCCTATTCAATGCAAACAAACAAACAAACAAACAAACAAACAAACAAACAAATCTTTCCTCTTTATAATATTAGTATAGATAGTGACCCACAAAATTGTAATATACGTAATGGCCGTGATTTTTTCTATATATTATCGTTAATGTCACAAGTGATTTGACAGTAATATAAAATGTAACGTGATTCGTAAATATTTAATGTGACGTCACAGAACTAAATTAAACATTTAGGTACATTTTAAAACATACCTGAGTGCTACTATGAAAACTAAAGGTGAAACCTAGTCTGTTAGCGGTGGTTGTCAAGTGCCATGATATTTGAAAAGGATTATAGTATGCAGTAAGAAGCAGCTAAGTTATTTCAAGCGTTTAAAGCCACCGATACTTGACCTTTCCGGATGTTCGACCCTTCCTGGATTAGAATGCAAAATATTGACCGTCCCGAAATTCTAACAAACAAGGAATGTTGATGAAGCGTTACCAGGATTCTCGGAATCGGACGGAATGGAAGGTCAACCGTATCTATCTGGAATAGATCTATGAGAAATGTCTATTTAATCGCATTTTGGATCGAGTACCGAGTAATTAATACCACTATCTGATAATGTGAGATATTTAGAGATCTGGTGGCGTTGCTCTTAGGTTCCAGACATTGGGATAGCAATCTCTAAACTCAAATGGAGTTATAGAGGATATATATTATGCTCAGGACTGAGATTACCTACCTGGTAAAGAGTTTAGGTACCTACATAATTAGAGAAATGTACTTGTTGACAACTAATCGATAGGGAAAAGTGGAAGTGTATTTCCATTTATCCCTACCAGTGGAGATTGATGGAAAAATCCACTCCGGGTGTTATTTTTTCCTGATATTAAAATTAATTTTAATATTAATTAGATACCCTTCTAAGAAAACGTAAAAGTTAGTACAGTGTTACTGGATGAGGAAAAACCCCGAAACACACCACGCTACGAATAGGTGTGACTTCCCAGGAGATCAAATGGAGGAGATCTTTTATCACCCAGGTGATTAAAGTGGAATAGACCATAGACATTTCTCTGACCTACCGCCGATAGATTTGACATTTTATACAATTTAACATAATTTGACATTTTAATTTTTAATTTTTACTACTCTTTAACTGTGTTAAAGAAGATTTAATTTTATTATTTTAATGTTATAAAATTGAGTCGTGCAAACCTACCAAACAAATTTGGTAGCTTTCTACCACTGACACTTGGGAACACCTTGTTGTGAGGATGTGAGTTCGTTCCTACCAAATGTACTGTTTGTAAAAAAAAAAAAAAAAAAAATATTGTTTGTGACGTTTCAAAAGTGTATCATAGTATACCTACTTGAGAAAAGATTAAATGAATTGAATTGAATAGGGATATTGACAAAATTTTGCAATGGCCTTTAATTTAAAGAATATGGTGCATATTCACTTTAAAAAATACTTTTACCTCCATTAGTTCAATTATTGAATAATTATTAGCTCTTTTTATTTCAATTTTTAAATGACGCATCAAAACGCGCCAAATCGACGTTGTGACGTCAATATACTTAACTACAGAGTTGCGTTCAAGGCATGCGATAGAATAAAGCACCACCGTTTACAACATCATCGTCAGTGTGAAAAACAACCGAGACACAACTTGGCTGTTACGAGTATTTGAGCGTACACTTCAGTTGCAATTGAACAATAGTGAAATCGATGGTTAAAAAAACACTGATGTTCATCTGTCATTCATTTTCATATCTCACTCTAGGTGCCCCGAACGCATCTTTCGAACGGAATCTGCCCATTATATTACTCTATGCTGCCCATGTAAATAAACAAACATCTGTCACAGTCGGCCGTGAAATGCTGCCGTTGTTGTTATTTATTTGTAAAATTATTTAGTTGAAAATGGATCGTAAAACTTATCATTGGTGTGTAGTGCCTCAGTGTCCTAATGTTTCCAATGCAATACTTGCGAAATTATTCATAATTGTACCGTCTAAAGCTGAAATACGAAGAAATTGGTTGTGACTTGAAAGAAGATACAATGCTTCACAAATATTAACAACTTCGTCGATTTACGTTTGTGAAAATCATTTTGAAGTGAGTATCACCATAATAAACTCGTTCTATACTGAGAAATTCAGTAAACTTTTACAGAAAATGGATTTCGATATGTTTGCTTTGTTTTGTTTTGGTTGTGCTGTCATCACCATATTGACGTCACGCACTGTGATTGGATTTTCGAGTCACGTGACACATAGATAAAAAATCGTGATTTTGAAATCGAAATAATTAAATTTAGGAGTGATTATTATTATTGAAAAAATATTGAAAAAATCTCTTAATATAAAACCTTTCAATATAGCTAGGTTTCGTATTTTATTTCCACCAGTGTCAAATACCCTATTGACCGAAGAACCCTTAATACAGTCCACTGAACCAAGTGGGCTTAGGAACGCTAGGAACGAGCCCGGAGTCCACAACATTCCTGCTCATTGTCTCACTAGTACCTACCTACAGTCAATGGAACTAATAATGGTATTAATGGAAATAGACGGTATTTCTACTCATATTTTTTTTCTACTTATACCCATAAGTCATGTAAATAATACACTTTTTCATAAATATGTAATTATTTAATTGTTGTAAATAATAATTTTAATTTTTAATTTTTTGTGTATTCAACGCAATCGAAATCTAAATAATACAACTACACCTAGTGGTGCTCTTAAAAAATAAAATATATTCTGCACAAATTACAAACACAATAAAAAAAATATTAACTACGCAAATACAATCTAGAATGTATCTATATTGTATTTGAATCTTTCAAAACTTACACTGCTTTAAATATCGGTTTAATCGTTTTTTAACCGACGGAAGGAGGAGCTTATCAATTCGACTGTTTTTTGTTTGTTTCGCGATTACTCCGCTAATTATGAATTGATTTTGATGATTCTCTTTTTATTTGGTAGGTCATACAGAGGTAGTCCCATATAAATTTTATCAAAATTGATTAAGCGATTTTTGAAAAATTCAACAATTACCCAAAAACTATACACATAATTATGACGTTTTGGTATGTGGATCAAAAGTTTTGATGACTTTCAATCTCTGTTTTAACTATGAAGGGGTATAATACTATAGTCGCGAATCGTTTTTTTTTTTCGAAAGATCATTATGTATTTATCGTAGTGTTGTGCTGTTCCACAGATAAATTAGTGGCGCTACGTTCAGTGTAAAGTTTATTGCCAATTCATAGTGAACTGGCAAAGACACCCTGAAGTGATAAGATTCTATGAAAATAAAACAAGTTAGTGGTTTCTTTGCATTACAGCATACGTGTGAGGCGGCCCATGATTTGGTGGTTCCATTGACCTGGAAAATATGTTTAGTTTATGAGAAAATAATAATCATCCACCCTGAACTAGCAACATCTAGGTATTGTCTCTATCTGGAGTGGAGTTTTGGCGCCAACGTGGAAAAAACATGTCGGCTCGTTGGTATATTTTCCTAAACTTGTATATTTTCGAGTGTTAATGTAAATTAAATGGTGAAAAACCACCATGGTGATTCATTAAATGCTCGTAAACGTGCTCGAGTGTGGGAAAGTGATATAATGAGGTGAAACGTTATTTTCGTGTTGTTTCCAAAACTCCATAGGAGCTTCTTGTAAAGTCTCCACCACTTTACACTTGAGTTTGACTTGACCGTGACTTACTTAGCTTGACTCTGACTGTGAAAAATTTAACAAAAAAAAAACAAAAAAAAAAACAATCTGGAGTTTTGGCGTCAACATGGAAAAATACCATGTCGGCTTGTTGTTTTATTTTCCTAAGCTTGTGTATTTTCGAGTGTCAATGTGTGGGTAATAATGGTAAATTATTATTTACTAAGTTCTTGTGAACGTGCTCGAGTGTGGCCAAGTGATATAACACGGTGAAACATGTATTTTCGAGTTGTTTCCAAAACTCCATAGAAGCCTCCACCCACAGATCTACTACCTATAGATTTTCAATGAGCGTGGCTAGCTCAGTGCCTCTCGCTTCAACAAGGTGTGTTGCCACATTAAAATGATTTGCTATAAGTTAGGGTAATTTACCTACTATGATGGGTGTGAATCTTCAATGAGTACTTTGGAAACAATACTACCTTTTAAATATTTATATTTTATACACTATCTGCTGCAACCCGCGGAGCTACCTGCAATTTTCTGGGAAGAAAAGTACGTTGTATGTCCTCATGACACACCCTATCGTCCTGACATAATTTGACTTAGCCCATGATCTAAGAAAACAAGGTCTAGCAATTTGAGAGTGGTCCCGCAATGACGTCACTGTCCAGTTGCCACTTTATTCAATCAGCTGTTACGTGGTGTATTGTCATCTCTCTCGAACCTGTTGTAAATTGACATCATGACATCATTGCGGAACGCCCACGTAAACATTTTTCTCGGATTGCTATACCTGGCGGAGTATATTATTATACCATGACTTAGCCATTTCCTCGTAAAAACAGACAGAAAGTTACTTGCGTTTTTATTATAATTATTTGTTAGGATTAGAATATAGTACTAGAAAAAAGGTTGTAAAGTAACCATAGCATGATTTTTTATAATTAATAAAATATAATAAAAAAGTCAGAGTTAAAACGGAACGGGGGTCCCTCATGCAACAAACGTTAAACGTATTTTTGGATTTGTTCTAGTGTAAAAACGGTAATCCGTACAAGCGTCAAATTTAGCGGATTATAGTGAACATAAGTAAAACAACAAATAATAAACGCTGGCCAAGTGCGAGTCAGTGACAAATTTCTGTTTACCACTAAGCTAAGCAACGTCGGGCGCGGTCGGTACTTGGATGGGTGACAGCCTGGGCGTGATGTTGTCTTTTTGCACAACTTTTTGTATTTTGTGATTGTAAAGAACTCTCAGCGCGCGAGCCCGACTCGCGCTTGGTCAGTTTAGTTTTTTCATGAATGGAATTATGTATAACATTCCAAATAATTAGATAAATAGACTCTTTAATGTTTACAGTACAAATTTCACGAACAGCGCGTAGCTTTTTGAATCGGTTCGCCGAAATCGCCTTTTGCTTTTCCAGCTTCATAACTGTGGCCTCATTAATATATATTTAATATTAACATTCACCATATTCATATGGGCATAAAAGGGTCGGTATTTTGCACTTCTTGCAATGTGCCAGCTTTTTTCAGCAATGTGACAGGATCAGTTGGAAACCTGCAGAACGAATAATTTATGTTAGTTGCGGTGGGTAATTTCTTTCATAAACTGGCAACATTCATAATTTATTTTCCAAGTGAATAATTTAATAAAATTCATAGAATTAGACCACAAATCGACCTAAAAACGGACTAATTATGAATAAAATATTTGCGAATTGATATCCTGAATTTATTTAGGTGATCGTTACAAGCTTTATATGTTTACTTACGTGTGAAATTATATTTCATCGTATTTTCGCTCACTGCGCTTCTTGCAGCCCAAAATGCTACAACCAACCATTGTAAAATATCTTTTACAATTATTTCTCAGAGGAAACACGCATTTATCACATTAAATCACCAAAAAAAGGCAATAAATATAATTCAGACCCGTTTTGTTTGTCACTGATTATTACAGATTTTGACACTTGAGGTACCAAAAACAGGTCACGCCGATAAGGACAACAAAAACTATTTATGTCCTTTTCGTACTTGTGCTGAGCCATATCAAGTTGTCTCTTTCACTAAAATATATTGCCGATCTGGTTGTGTATATCTGTGCCTCCACCTCTTCACTGGGGCATGAGTTTGACTTGACTGTGACTTATTATGCTTAACTCTGACTGTAACTATGACTTTTTAACATAATTTAATATTTACTATATAAATTTGTTTAATATTACGACTGAAGGACTCTGTATCCATAGTCAGGAAAAACAAAAACCAAAATAACTCGCGCTCTCTCTCCCTCTCTCTCTCTCCTCTCCTCTTCTCTGCACCTACAAGCAATTATATCCAGCAAAAACTATTCTGAAAGCAACCCTCATAATTTTGATATGGCGCTAAAACAACGGGTGGACGTAACGACGTCTAACTGCCATTTTCGTTTTTCAGCCATTTCACATTTTTATTCATTTAAATATAATAACGAGTTGGCTGGCTGACGAATAGAAGCATTATGCAAATGAACAAACGTACAAAACGCATCAATTACAACTTTAAATAAATATTTTTGCATATAATAGTACATGTTAGCCTCGCCAGCCACATAGCTATCTGTGGCTATTACAAAAATTCTTAACATTTTTGAAGTAAAAAATTCACAGTGCAAGTATAAAAAAACTGATTCGGCATAACTTTTAGAATAACATTGCAAGTAGTATTATCTATACTAACTAATATAATAAAGAGGAAAGATTTGATTGTTTGTTTGTTTGTTTGCATTGAATAGGCTCCGAAACTACTAAACCGATTTGAAAAAATCTTTCATTGTTAGGAAGCTACACTATCCCTGGGTGACATAGGCAATTTTTTTTTATTGGGTTCCTTACTTAAACTCCAATAATGTAACTAAAGGTGTAAAAAATAATACTTACATCCGTACGAACCCGGGATGCGTTGCTACGTGTTTTTGTGTATCTCCTCTACCATCATTTATTATAAAAACTAAACTAAATTTGAAAGCTCCAAAATTATTACCATTCTTCTCTCACATCACACACACACATACACACCATCAGCCATTAAATGTCCACTGCTGAACAGATTGCTGACACAGATAATTTAGTTTAGTTTAGTAAGTGCTACAGCAGAATCGATGACATTTAGAAGAGAAGATGGAAAAAAGGAAAAAGTGGATACCACGCCCATCCTTTAGGATGGGCGTGGTACTTAGTCATCATCAAGGCGTGTCAATAAAATTAGCTGTTATATTTATGTTTGCTTTTGTATATGGATTTTTATTTATTTAGAACTTACTAGCGACCCGCCCGCCCGTCTTCGCACGGGTGTAATTTACGTGCAAAGTCGGGGCGAGTCGCTAGTTATATATATAAACCTTCCGTGAAAATGTATCTAACTGATGGTGAAAGCCGCATCAAAATCCGTTTCGTGGTTTAGGAGGAGTTAGCAACCATACAGACAGACAGACGCTGAAAGAGACGCTGTAGAGATTCACCTCTGAAAGCGAGCTGGTTCAGCGAATTCTTAACATACTGCCCGAAGCTCCCTGAATAGGAGACTACAGAACGAATCCTTTCATCGTCAGCATTTCAGCCGTAGGACGTCCACTGCTGGACATAGGCCTCCCCCATCGATCTCCAAAAGAGCGGGTTGGAACCGGCCTGCGTTTCCTTGCGGTCTCTTTTAGGTCATCTATCTTGTGGGTGGACGTCCTACGCTGCGCTTACCGGTCCGAATTCTTTCATAACAATAACTTATCTGGCACCCCTATTTAGGGCCAATTTGACCAACAATGGTCTTTGGGCAAAACGACCACAAACTCTACAAACGCTCTTCCGAAAGCCCCAATATCCATAATTATAACTATGCTGTGGCGCGGAAATGAAGGTGATTAAAAGAGCAGTATACTTAGGATGGTTAATGTCCCATTGCTCCAGCTCCTGGCACAGCTGGGAGACCTCGTCTCGCTGCGCTCGCGTCGGGTGCTTCGGCCGCCCACTCTTTTGAGGAGTCGCCCACTTCGTCATCACACCTGTACCATAAACACAACATACGAAATATTATGATAATGCTTCTAGAGCTCCCAAAACCTCACTTCCTCTGACGATTTATGCAGGATATAGCGGTAGTGGGTTTGAAATTTTCATAAAGCTCATTAGTATTTTTTTTTATTCTCATTGAATTTGCATTTGATCCAAAGATAATATATGAAACTGTCAGTCGTAGAGTGCCAAAATTGTGGAGGGAGAACTAACTTTTTGTATTTTTTTTTATATTTTTATTTCGTAGATAAGGCTATTTTAAGAAACTAATTTCAATATTTTTGTTTTCTATTGAGTAGTTATTTTACAATATTTTTTTGAAAATTGAAATTATGTGACGTCACCATATAGCACAAAATTTCGTTGCGTTGAGAAGCCTAAAAAAGCACCCCATATTGGCAGCCCTGAAAAAAACCAGACAGTCAAACCACAGAAATGAAAAAATATTCTATTCTGTGTGACGAACAGTGTGTCAAATGTATAATATTTTTATTCTTAAAAGGCACAGAAAATAAAATGCTACAATGTGACGTCATTTAGAGGACAATGAAAGTCGAATGATTTCTTAGTTTTATGTTAAAATAAATGGCATCTTATCGTTTTAAAAGGTCAGAGTAGAAAAATAAGGGTTGGTAACATTAAATCTCGAAATGGTTTTGGAATTGGCATAGATTAATTTTTTTTAGCATACCGAATTGTTGTATTGCTCACAAAATATCGGGCAAATTGTTGAACGGAACGGTTGTTTCTTCTTCAAGATTGGCTTATAAGGCCACGTTAAGTCCTGTCACAAGGGCGGACAGATAGTTACCCACTAATATTCCACAAACAGTCTTCGCCACAAGCCCGGTGCCGACAGCATCTTGTCTGAACCCAGCCGAGCTTGTCGTGAACCGATTCGATCAATTAGCAAGTCACGCTGCCGTTCCAATGCTGTAATTACGAACTTCGTCCAATTGCGGCGTCGTTCGCAGAATATCCAGCGACGTCGGAGTTCTTCCCCGGCGAAGTTATTTGGGCCTTGTTTGCCATTACCGTGTGTAAATAGAAAGCAATGCCGTAATTAAAAGTTAGTTCGTAATGGCTGAGTAGTCAGCCCAAAAGTTAAGGGGTTTTTAGGTCGCCTGAAAGCCATGTCGAAATAGCACGAAGTAAGTTATGCTATAGATATATCTATATACTATTTATCTATATACTATTAGCAGGTCCGTGTTGTGTTTGCGTCACCTTACCATTATTGAAACAAAACGAGCGATAACTAATACCAATCCAAAGCATTCCGCCCCGTAACACGGCGCCAGCGCGGCAGGCAGCTTGTCGGGAAGCAAGATGGGCCGTGCATAATGTAGACCCCATTACGCTATGTTCAGCGAAATACCTTCACCGGATGCATTCATGACACTTTCAAGATGCAATTTCAACTCTACATTTTACAAGATACGGCTGGATTTTTGCTGGCAAAACTTGAAGTTTAAACGGTTTGGAATGTTTATGAGCGTGGTGGAAAGTAGATTCCTACAAAACGCTTGACATGCAAACAAGTCTATGTTTCAATGAATACGCTGAGATGCTGAATACAATGAAACAACGCGGGAACATACTAATTTGTGATTTCGCGTTTAAAATCATGACTGATTGGAAATCCTATTTTGCTCCAAATATTGCATAATCAAATTTTATAGTCAGATACAATAGGTAGCTGTTGTATAAAGAGCATGTGCCCTGCCCACTGCCACTTCAACTTGCTAATCACGCAGAACAGATGGCCGATGGGGCCGAAAGGTTCTGGAATGGAGACCACGGAGTAAGTGCAGCGTAGGACGTCCAGTGTACACCCACAGGATGGACAGACGACCTAAAAGAGACCGCAGGGAAACGCTGGATGCAGGCCGCTTCCGACCGGCCTTTTTGGAGATCGATGGGGGAGGCCTATGTCCAGCAGTGGACGTCCTACGGCTGAAATGATGATGATGATGATATAAAGAGTATGCAAAATGATAAATCTCGTAATAAAACCGACCAAGTGCAAGTCGTATTCGCGCACGAAGGGTTCAGTACACACTCATTCCCTGACTGACTAAATATCGAAAACTATTTAACCTTCGCAGCTGAAATTTTACCCACGAAAGCAGGTAAATTCCTTACAGGGTGTAGAGATCCGGTAAGAAAGTTACTTTGCAAAAAGGCCGAATTAAGAGTGGCAAAGAGGGTTGAAAGTAAATATGAAAGTCTACCCGTACGCGGTACGCGTCGTGGACATCTGCTAGTTACATGTATTGTACAAATGCCATGAGAAGCACTTCCGAAGCCATTTCGGTATTCCGTTCGCGAGTTGCCTCTAAAACGGATAGCCGGATGGAGGTCGGTGGCTTTAGAGTCGGCAGAGTCTAAATTCTAAAAGTAGCCGAATTCACTTCAAAGCACAGTCTAGTGTGACCAGTGCAGTTTCCAATCTGAGAGCCAATCCAACCATGCCCCGGAACAGTTTCCGGCCTAGCAATAGCTGCATTATTATGAAAAAGCTGTACGAAAACTATTTCTTCTAAAATTGCAGCATTTCGGCTACTAGCTTATCTGACACTAGCTGTTGCCTGTGACTTTGTACGCGTATACTTTTATATAAAGATTCAATCCTCATTTGCCCCTCTTTATTTTACCACTAGCGGTCCGCCCCAGCTTCGCACGGGTATAGATTATAGCCTATGTCACCCGGGGATAGCGTAGCTTCCCAACAGTGAAAGAATTTTTCAAATCGTTCAGTAGTTTCGGGGCATATTCAATGCAAACAAACAAACAATCAAATATTTTCTTCTTTATAATATTAGTATAGATACTCACATGATCTAATTCACATCAATCACTTTCACACATCAATTAAACTCGTAATAATTCTGATCAGATGAAAATCTAATAGCATGATGTGCACATTCTCGCATGGCATACATCCCTCAAGATAACTGGCTTCCACAAACTCAGGGTATCCCACTGTGGGAGCTAGGGCCTCACATGGGTACGTTATTTTATTCTATTGCATAATTGTATTAAATTTATTTTAAACTTATATAATTATATCATGCATGAATTTAAATTTTTATAATCTATTGTAATATATAATAAGGTAGCATAAGTTGCATATGTATATAACCAAATAGATAATTGTATTATTTATTATTATTATATTATTCTGCCCTTTCGCAAAACCCGTTCTTAACGGATCTCTGCACCCCATAAGTAATCTACCTGACAATCATGGGTCCAATAGTTTTCGAGATTTAGTGATGAGTGAGTGAGTGCGTGGTATTTCGCGTTTATATACAGGGTTACACATATAGACTGTACTAAGCCGAAAGGAGGTCATCGTACTCATCATTATGAATAACTTTTACTATGGGACCTACACTTACCTACATTTACTAGTATATTCTATGTGCGTAACCCTGTATATATAGAAGATTCACAAACCTAACAAAGGTGATGGGAAATCACGGTTATCATTCAGATTTTTACAATCTACTGCAGCTCAGCAAAACTTAGAAAAACTAGGACAAAGTACTTCAACCAAAATAAAATGAATGGGCGGGCTATGACCATTGAACTTGCTCAGTAAAAACGAGTCAAACCATCGGACATATACTTCAACACCTAATTAATAACTGTGTACAGTACATATACAAAAACTAGATAGCGGTTTTTTTGTTCTGTTATTACACTTCGGTAAAGCACACGAAGACATAATTTTGTCAGATGTTTCGTTATTATGTAACAAAAGTCATGTGTCGCACTTCCTACGGCTAGACACCGACTGAAACGAAGTGAGAGCTGGCGCTCATTTTGGAATCTTCAAAAATGCGCTTCTTTTGGGCCCGTCTATTCATTTTATTTGTTAAACATAGCTGTTAAAATTTGCAAGTTGAAGTGGCAATGGGCAGGCCACATCGCTCGGAGAACCGATAACCGATGGGGAAGAAAGGTTCTTGAGTGGAGACCACGAACCGGAAGACGCAGCGTAGGTAGACCTCCCACTAGATGGACCGACGACATAGTAAGAGTCGCTGGCATCCAGTGGATGCAAAAGGCAGGCTGTCGTTCAGTGTGGAGGTTAAAGGGCGAGGCCTATGTTCAGCAGTGGACGTCTTCTGGCTGATGATGATGATGATAATGATGATTCATTTTATTTTGGTCGAAGACAAAGTATAGTATTAACTATGCTTGCCTACGAACCCTCTTGACACGCGTGGAGTTATGACGCTAATATTGCCACGCTCTCCGTGTCATGCATCCATCCTCTCCAAACGGGAACTGCCACAAGGTTCGAAAACCAACCGAGCAGGAGTTGCCGCGCGGCACTTGCATTGTTTCAAAAGGTCTGATTAAATTCTGAAACCTAATTGACTTACCCGGTTTAGATGTAGGCAAGTCGACGAAGTAGTCCCCACTACCTTCCTCACAGTAGCGTCTCTTCATCTTGTTTACTAAACAATCGTCTACAGCTCGACCTGGAATTTCATTAAAAAATACGCTTTTCCCTCATATGGTTCCTTCCAGCTAGCATTTTCTGTGTCTGGGATTCCATGTAATACACACAAAGTCCCATACATTAACTAGCGCCTCCCTAGAGCAGATATTTAAATTCAACATTCAAGATCTGCTCAACCGGGCATCGAACTTGGGACCCAAGAGGCAGACGTACTACCACTGAGCCATACCGGTTTTCAATACCGGTTTTTAATTTTCTTTAGCTAATCGAAAACCTTTTTTTATTTGTTATTTTGTGAACATGGGTGATCAAAAATACCAAAACAATATAATTTGAATCGAGTCGCCTCGAGTCGTTTGAATGGTCACCTACTTGCAATTAATCAAAGGATACTCAAATAATAATTTAAATAGAGTCGCCAATGATCACCCAGGTGATTATATTCCCAGGTGATCAAAGTTAAATAGACCGAAACAATATGGCATGCCTTTATTAACTAAACAAAATACAAGCTAACACGTAC
This sequence comes from Agriopis aurantiaria, assembly GCA_914767915.1. Taxonomy (NCBI): domain Eukaryota; kingdom Metazoa; phylum Arthropoda; class Insecta; order Lepidoptera; family Geometridae; genus Agriopis; species Agriopis aurantiaria. The sequence continues at coordinate 677,156 of OU611994.1, read as the reverse complement.
ACTACAAAAACTGCTAACTACAGACTGCCCATGGACTGTTAAAGGTATAAAGACAGTCCAAACCCTCAAGCCTACTTGGCAGCGTACCCGGCATGCTGGCGGCATTATCGCGCTGAATGGCAATGCTTATGCGTAGAGCCAGAAACAAGCCAGCATTTTGGTCACATGTCGCACTAACATTGTGAAACTAATGTTATAAATGCAAAATTAAGTCTCTGTTTGTCTGTTTATCACTTTTTCACGGCTACCCGGTTGAACCGATCTTGATGAACTTTAGCAAAAAATTGAGGATATAACAATACGGACAAAATATGATACTTTTACCTCCAAAAAATCTGCAAACAACTATCAACTAGTCAACTATGGTGCAAATAATGGAATCAAACCTTTATCTTCCATAACTTCAATGGCGCCTAATCTGGGAGGCGGAAACTCTCCATGAAGCAAGAAGTTTTCTTCTGACTGAGTACTTTTAACAGATTCTTCTTCGACGTTCTTCTGGGAATTTGAAGGTATATAACTATTAGGTACTACAGAATAGAAAATTATGATATATTTCCACAACCAAAGCTGCTTGCTGTTTGCTTTTATTAATATCTACTTACCTACTAATAAGAATATTCTGGTTTTTTTTTTTCACTAAGGATTGTAAATATTTACTTAAAAAATTATAATCTTGGAACATAAATGCGCGGTGAAGAAATTATACTAAGTAGTGAATAAGGTGACAGTTTTGCTGCAAGAGTTGAAATGCAAAGCACTGTAGGTATATATTCGTCATCCAAGCAAAAGATAGCCAGCATAGAAAAAGAGAATCAACTGGCTCATCCATGTTAATAAAACAGACCCCACCTCTCACCTAGAGTCTTACTTCCAGCTTCTAAGTGCGTCTAGTCTTCTCAGGCACCAATATGTTTAACAAGCTGCCGTGCGCAAAATAGAAAGCAGTAAACTGATATGGAGCGTATTGTTAGGTAACGATTCTATAGTACTGATTATTGGTTGAGACAATGCCTTCAACCGCGGCAACAGCGAAGTGCGGAAAATCACGCGATCGTGAACCTTAACGCGCCGAGATACGGTTTGCGGTCGCGCAACTTTTCGCAATCACCTAAACAGAATCGCTTGAAATAGGTAGTTGTAAAGCCCCAGGTATAAATAATGAACGATACTTGCCTCCGGCAAAGCCTTCAACTCCTGTAAAGTTTTGCTCCCCTCAACAAGCTTCCAGAAGTTCATGCATTTCTTCAGCAGATATTCGCTATCATCGACCCCTTCCAGCGGGTTGAAGTCGATCCTCAGATGCTGAGACATCATCGGCTCCCCGCACTCCATGTCCAGGATCTCGCTGATGCCGTCTTGGCTCAGTTCTTTATGTTCAAATGAACGTTCGCCAGAACCAGATCCTTTTTCTTCAACGCCTGCACTAACGCAATGGAAAATTGACAAGAACCCGATTCTAAAAAAATACATCTCAAACTATGTACTCATTAAAGAACCTTAAGCCGATAATCCTCGAATAAGAACAAAATGCCTACCAAATGAAATGCGGAGTAAGTGACCTACGAGACATTATGTAATTTAGGAGAATTCTATAAATGTAAATATTAGTAAAGAAGTAGGTACAGTTAATTTAAAAATATGTTAACGGCCGGTTATCCGAGTCGCGTAAGCAACAAAACGCTCCCTCAGCCCCCGCCAAGTTATAGCGACGATGTATTTTGCCACGCAAGAGTCAGGAGGCCCGCGAGTGCAACGACAAAAACGAACATAAGTCCGACCTCGATGACGCCTGGCGCGGGACTGAGCGAGGCGCGCGCAAATTCTCGCGACTTTTTTACGCTTTTAATTTCACTAAAAAACTAAACTATTCACTATTAAAAATCTATCCAAACCAATTTTTTTTGAATAGGATTGCCTTTCAGTACACGAAATTTTCAAGTTGTTACGAGCTTTCATTAGAGCACAAAACTAAAAAAATAAACTAAATCGACTTTGTTTCAGTTATTTTTTTGATCGAGTAAATTTTATTCTATCGTGTTTTGAACCAAATCATAAACTCAAACACAGATGTATCTGTGACATGTATTTTTTCCCAGCTCAAATATTGTAATTTAATTGAATAAAATTGATTTAAAACCGTCAAGTTTAGTATAAGAGGCCGTTAAAGGCTAAACCAAACTGCGACAACGGCAGTGGCGGTGGTTCGGTGGCGGTCAAAGTAGTCTACCGCCTGGTCCCATCATCAGAATGATCTCGTCACACATGTGTGGGACACGTTAAAACAAACCAAATGAGTTCAAACTCGACAGTGTTACAGTAGTCATTGAAGAGTTCTAATATCCACCTTCTGGTCCTATCATCAGATCACTTCCATGGTACCAAACTATTTTATTGTTTTTCGCAAGTTTCAATTTAATGCGGCAATCGGCTAGTTGACTGGTGATTTGGAAATAAGTAATGCGCCAAAAGACATTCTTGCTCTACCCTTGGGCTTGGGCTAGGGGCTGGGCCGGCGCTGGAGAAAAATAACTAAGACACATGCCTATTTGAAGCAGGTTAAAATCGAATGCCAAGATTTGTTTACATAGTTACAAGTAAAGCTAATAAAAGCGTGTCAAAACACTTTCCTACAATCTCTTCCTTCTCGTCCATCTCGGTGGGTAAACAATCAGGATGAGACAGCGTCTCTGCTTGCACGTCTGTGCTGTTACGGACAACCGTACACGACAAGTGGGGTATTTCGTCTTCCCCGTCGCTTCCATCAGGAGTGGTCTTGGGGCAGGACATAGCAAATCTCGAGATCAGAATATACTCAAGCAAAGATAGAGAACGTCAAATATAAATTCAGCTAAGATTTCCTTGAAGAAATGCACAGATATACACAACCAGATCGGCAATATATTTTAGTGAAAGAGACAACTTGATATGGCTCAGCACAAGTACGAAAAGGACATAAATAGATTTTGTTGTCCTTATCGGCGTGACCTGTTTTTGGTACCTCAAGTGTCAAAATCTGTAATAATCAGTGACAAACAAAACGGGTCTGAATTATATTTATTGCCTTTTTTTGGTGATTTAATGTGATAAATGCGTGTTTCCTCTGAGAAATAATTGTAAAAGATATTTTACAATGGTTGGTTGTAGCATTTTGGGCTGCAAGAAGCGCAGTGAGCGAAAATACGATGAAATATCATTTCACACGTAAGTAAACATATAAAGCTTGTAACGATCACCTAAATAAATTTAGGATATCAATTCGCAAATATTTTATTCATAATTAGTCAGTTTTTAGGTCGATTTGTGGTCTAATTCTATGAATTTTATCAAATTATTTACTTAGAAAATAAATTATGAATGTTGCCAGTTTATGAAAGAAATTACCCACCGCAACTAACATAAATTATTCGTTCTGCAGGTTTCCAACTGATCCTGTCACATTGCTGAAAAAAGCTGGCACATTGCAAGAAGTGCAAAATACCGACCCTTTTATGCCCATATGAATATGGTGAATGTTAATATTAAATATATATTAATGAGGCCACAGTTATGAAGCTGGAAAAGCAAAAGGCGATTTCGGCGAACCGATTCAAAAAGCTACGCGCTGTTCGTGAAATTTGTACTGTAAACATTAAAGAGTCTATTTATCTAATTATTTGGAATGTTATACATAATTCCATTCATGAAAAAAGTAAACTGACCAAGCGCGAGTCGGGCTCGCGCGCTGAGAGTTCTTTACAATCACAAAATACAAAAAGTTGTGCAAAAAGACAACATCACGCCCAGGCTGTCACCCATCCAAGTACCGACCGCGCCCGACGTTGCTTAGCTTAGTGGTAAACAGAAATTTGTCACTGACTCGCACTTGGCCAGTGTTTATTATTTGTTGTTTTACTTATGTTCACTATAATCCGCTAAATTTGACGCTTGTACGGATTACCGTTTTTACACTAGAACAAATCCAAAAATACGTTTAACGTTTGTTGCATGAGGGACCCCCGTTCCGTTTTAACTCTGACTTTTTTATTATATTTTATTAATTATAAAAAATCATGCTATGGTTACTTTACAACCTTTTTTATAGTACTATATTCTAATCCTAACAAATAATTATAATAAAAACGCAAGTAACTTTCTGTCTGTTTTTACGAGGAAACGGCTAAGTCATGGTATAATAATATACTCCGCCAGGTATAGCAATCCGAGAAAAAATGTTTACGTGGGCGTCCCGCAATGATGTCATGATGTCAATTTACAACAGGTTCGAGAGAGATGACGATACACCACGTAACAGCTGATTGAATAAAGTGGCAACTGGACAGTGACGTCATTGCGGGACCACTCTCAAATTGCTAGACCTTGTTTTCTTAGATCATGGGCTAAGTCAAATTTTGTCAGGACGATAGGGGTGTGTCATGAGGACAGACAACGTACTTTTCTTCCCAGAACATTGCAGGTAGCTCCGTGGGTTGCAGCAGATAGTGTATAAAATATAAATATTTAAAAGGTAGTATTGTTTCCAAAGTACTCATTGAAGATTCACTACCCATCATAGTAGGTAAATTACCCTAACTTATAGCAAATCATTTTAATGTGGCAACACACCTTGTTGAAGCGAGAGGCACTGAGCTAGCCACGCTCATTGAAAATCTATAGGTAGTAGACACAGATATACACAACCAGATCGGCAATATATTTTAGTGAAAGAGACAACTTGATATGGCTCAGCACAAGTACGAAAAGGACATAAATAGAATTTGTTGTCCTTATCGGCGTGACCTGTTTTTGGTACCTCAAGTGTCAAAATCTGTAATAATCAGTGACAAACAAAACGGGTCTGAATTATATTTATTGCCTTTTTTTGGTGATTTAATGTGATAAATGCGTGTTTCCTCTGAGAAATAATTGTAAAAGATATTTTACAATGGTTGGTTGTAGCATTTTGGGCTGCAAGAAGCGCAGTGAGCGAAAATACGATGATGAGCGAGAGGCACTGAGCTAGCCACGCTCATTGAAAATCTATAGGTAGTAGATCTGTGGGTAGTAGATCTGTGAAGAAATGTAACAAATGTTGATGAAATTCTAATCAATTTGACATTTGTCAATGATACATATTGTCATGATTTGAATAAATTGGAACCATAGATTCAGTATAAGTGCGAATCTATGATTGGAACCAAAGAAATTCCAATGTAAGTTTAAGGTCGAATGAAGGTTTTACTCGTTCATCAGCTCTTTCAGAATACAGTATACTGTATTTTTTGATTATGTATACATATTATAAGAATACTTTGGAACTTTTTTAGAATCTTTCGGAATTTTAAAAGCACTATAGGAGTAATAATGTTCCTTGAGTAAACCTGGTATTCTTTCGTCACTGGAATAAACCAACTAAATATAATAATAATAATTGTATAAATACGCAGGGGCGGGTTTATGGCGAGCCGTCGGTGAGTGGCGACACCGCGTACCCCGATTCCATGGGTCTAAAGCCCCAGAGACCCAGACCCCTGGCTTGCCTTAACCGGCCGTCTGGGGGTGGAAACCGTAAGAGCTAAAAACCTAAGCTCCAGGGTGGAAGTGTTAAAGGGCATAACGCCGCTAGTAGCTCTTAGTGAAAGTGCAGCACACCTCTCGACACCCTAAGCCACCCACGTTAATGTTGCCCTTCCGGTGCCAATATGCGGCAGCTATTATGGGGGCCCATTTAGTGAGTGGCAAGTCATCACCTGCCTAAGTATTTTGAAATGAGGCATAATTGGCAGGTGCCGTACCTCATACCATAGATCTGTTATCCCATCCACAAGTTGTTCACCTCAATAGCCTAGACGTTTTATATCCTATACTGTACAATAGTTTTATAATCCATTTTATACACATTCAATAATATTGTATTTTATATTCAACGGGGCCTCTTGGTGTTGGCTTCGGCCCCACCAATGCCTACTAAATGTCCGGGCTAGACCCGTGTTTATATTGAAATAAATTGTAATAAAACGGACCCCACCTCTCACCTAGAGCCTTACTTCCAGCTTCTAAGCGCGTCTGGTCTTCTCAGACACCAATATGTTTTACAAGCTGCCGTGCGCAAAATAGAAAGCAGTAAACTTTTATGGAGCGTATTGTTAGTTAACGATTCTATAGTACTGATTATTGGTTGAGACAATGCCTTCAACCGTGGCAACAGCGAAGTGCTGAAAATCACCTCATATTAATTGTTGACTTGATGACGATTATAGCTAAGAGCCTCGTCCGCTAGACGGTTGGGTCAAGGGTCAGATGCAGAAGGCGGTAATCCTTGACACGGCACGTATTGTCAGGAGGTTCCTCACTCTGCAGCCCTAACTACCGGTAGCTTGGGCCCTGCCCTGCTGCCGGCGGCACTCTAGGTTTAGGTTTTTTTATAATATTTTATGTTTTTATAGGAAATATTGTAAAAAAACGTAAATTTAAGAAGGAAAATAAATATTTGAAAAATGATTGTAATAACTGTTCATTTTGTCCCTTCTGCCATACTTGTTGCAAACTTGTTGCTGGAAAAAATTTAATTTTAGATTTTGCCTTTAAAAAAATAAGATTTAATAAAACCAACGAAAATTTTGTCAATTTGACTTTTTCCGTCATTGTAATTTGTATTTCTTTGCTTAGAATTATTTTCTATATGATTTTACGAGAGATGATTTTTTTTTTTTTGTTAGAGTCTGCATATCCAGCATAGCAAACTTCTTAGTGAAGCTATGGTACTGAGCTGATTAGATGTCACCTTCCTATGAAGTGACATTGTCTTCTATGTCTCAAACAGAGAAAAATAGGATGCCAATCTAAATTAAATAAAACGTTATGATTTGAATATTTATTTATATAGTTTCCATTATCTTCATTGCCTAACGACACGGACACCTTATTTATCTTAAAGTGGTAGCAGAATGCTGTTTATTTAAAGTGAATCGCACGCAACCGTCGATCGCGAACTTTGAAGAGTTGACACCGGAAATTCGTAAGAGTAAAAAATTTAGCTAGAGCTATCGTCATGGACGGAGCAATAAAGATTAAAATTTTACCGCTAAACGAACACAACTGGGTCACGTGGAAATTCCAAATAAGACTAGCTCTTAAAGGCCATGGTCTCCTACACGTTGTCGAAAGGGACTTCGTGAAAACGGACAAAACTACGGCTGCTGAGCTCGAAAATCATGACAAAGAAGAAAGTAGAGCATTTCTTATCATAACTACTAACTTGACACAAGAGAACATCATGAAAGTGATGCGCTTCGAAACAGCGAGAGAAGCTTGGTTAGAGCTGCACCGCATTTACGAAGGAGATACAGATGATCGAGCATTTGACTTGATTATGACATTCTTCAAGTTTGTTAAGGATCCTGCCGATAATATTGGTATGCATCTATCGAAACTAAGAAATGTATGGCGAGATCTCTCTTTAGAAATGAAGAAAGAAGGAGTAGAAGAACTACCAGAAATCTTTCTTATAGGCAAGACTCTAGAAAGCTGTCCCGAAGAATATTTCCAATTAATCTCAAGTTGGAAGCTGTTGGCGAAAAAGGATCGAAGTATCGAGAAATTGACTGCTCACCTGTGTTCTTACGAACGAGCATTACAATCTCAAGAATCTCAAAGTCAAGAGAAGGAAACGCTTGCTATAATCGGAGGGAAAACTAAGTCCAAATTTCGCATGAAATCAGCTGTCAAAGACATATCTAAGAAATGTACTTATTGTGGTCTGAACAATCATTACGTTCAAGATTGCCGCAAATTGATAGCAAATGGACGTCCCGACGATAACGCGGTGGCATCGCAAAAACCATCGACATTAAATCAAAGTAGCTCTATCAAAACTAGCTGCAAGGCTAACATGATGCTAATGAGTATCGGTGAAGTGAACACTACAGTGAAGATTGATAAAAATCAATGGTATGTTGACAATGGCGCAACCAGTCATGTCACAAACCGAGCTGATCTGTTTGAAGACTTTGAGCCATTTAAAAACAACTCGCATACAGTGACAACGGCAAGTGGGCAAACGATTCCTGCTGCTGGAAAAGGATCTGTAATAGTTGAAGCAGACGTTTATGGACGGAAGCAACTAATAACTTTGAACGATGTATGGTTTGTTCCAGGAATTACGAAAAATCTTTTTTCTGTGTTAGCTGCCCAAGATAGGTTAGATGATAGCACCTTTGTATCGAAAACAAAAAGCTGTCAACTTATTGTAAATGGCGAACCTGCCATAATAGGAAATAGAGTAAAAAATGGAGGTCTCTATAAACTAAGATTGCAGAACAAACCATCTGATCCAATTGAAGTAAAAATCAATGCAGTGGTTGCAACAAACATGCTACAGCTTTACCACGAGAGGCTTGTACACCAGAGCAAAGCTCATGTAAGGAAAGTGTCACGTAATAAATTGGACAAGAAAGCCAAAAAAGGCATTCATATTGGTAACAATTATGATAAAGGCAATCGCGTTTGGGTAAAAAACAATCTGAAAGTGAACCCTGTCGACGATAATAGGTATCCAACTGAAAGTAAATCTGAAGAGAAGATTCCTAGATCAGTTGTGATTCCGCTTCGAGTCTGCAAAAATTCAGTTGATGCAAATCAGGAATCAGACGAATCAAATGTACCTATTGATCCAATTAACGATTCAATTGATTTTGACACTGCCGAGTCTGATGACGAGGACATTTCATCAAGCGAAGATAATTTACCGCACGCTGAAACAGATATACAAGACGAATCTGAGGGTGGCTTATTAAGAGAAGATGTTCAAATCGAACAACCTCAAGAAGACGTTCAAAATAATGAACAATCTCAAGAAAGAGCACCAAACAGAATAACTCTAAGAGATCACTCTAAAATCAAACCTCCTGAAAGGTTTGATGAGTTCGTTCTTAATTGTGTTGAGAATGTATATAGGCATGAAGAAGAACCAAAGACGTTTAAAGATGCGATGAAATCTGTTGACAAAAATAAATGGCGCAAAGCAATGGATGATGAAATGAGTTCCCTGAAACAGAACCAAACATGGGACTTAATGTCCTTGCCAAATGGACGCAAAGCAATATCTACCAAATGGGTTTACAAGATTAAGCGAAACTCTAATGGAGATATTGACAAGTATAAAGCCAGGCTCGTCGCAGTAGGCTATTCTCAAAAGAAAGGCGTAGACTATGAAAAGACATTTAGCCCAGTTGCAAAAATGAGCTCCATCAGAATGCTATTGAGTATTGCTGCAAGAGACAGTATGATTCTAGCTCAATTTGACATATCTACCGCATTTCTTTATGGAAGCTTAAATGAGGAAATCTACGTTAAGCAACCTCAAGGGTATAACGATGCGACTACCAAAGTATGCAAATTGAAACGTAGCTTATACGGGCTAAAACAAGCACCGTTGTGCTGGAACAACTGCATCAAAGATTTCCTTCTAAAACAAGGGTTCATACCTGGAGAAGATCCTTGTTTCTTCTCGATGAAGAGGGGAGGAGGTAGGCTACTACTAGCCCTATATGTTGACGATGGCATTTTAGCTGGCACGTCACAGGCACTGATTGACGAGTTCCTCGAGAAGCTGAAGAAGCGATTTAATATAAAGGCCCAAAGAAACAAGAAGTCCTATTACTTCCTGGGACTTGAAATTGAAACAGAGGAAGATTGTATCAAAATACATCAAGCTGCCTACACCAAAAAGGTACTTGAGAGATTTGGTATGCAAAATTGTAAGGCTGTCACTACGCCAATAGTGAAAGACTCTGAAATGAGAGAAGAAGCCGGAGGAAACAACGCGTTTCCATATAGAGAAGCGGTTGGAGCTCTTGCTTATCTAATGGTGGGAACAAGACCCGATATAGCTTACGCCGTCGGTGTTGCATCCAGACATTTGGAAGCTCCTACAAAAATAGATATCACAAAAGTGAAAAGAATATTTCGGTATCTAAATGGTACGCGAGATTATTGCATTACCTACAGAAAAGGTATGCACAAAGAATTGGTCTGCTACAGCGATGCTGATCATGGTGGAGACCCTGACACTGGAAGGTCAACTTCAGGCTTAGTATGTGTCTATGGAGGTCCAATATCATGGAGAAGCCAACTACAGACATCAGTCGCGATCTCAAGCACTGAAGCTGAAATTGTAGCCGCCAGTGAGGCTGCAAGAGAAATAATTTGGCTTAAACGGTTGATTGAAAACATAGAACAATCATCGAATACTCCTGTTCTTCATGTAGACAATGAGTCAGCCATCAAACTGGCACTTAATCCACCTTATGAATTCCACAACAGAACCAAGCATATCAAGCTACGACATTTCTTTATTCGTGAAGCCGTAGCTGATGGGAACATGATTATTGCAAAGATAGGTACTGAACACCAAATAGCAGACATGTTCACGAAGGCCCTATATAAGCCAAGACTGGCAATGCTATGCCTTCAGATTGGCCTGCACGCATAATTGAAGATCTGCTGCTATACTCTGGGCACCATGAGCGTCAAGAGAAGATGTTAGAGTCTGCATATCCAGCATAGCAAACTTCTTAGTGAAGCTATGGTACTGAGCTGATTAGATGTCACCTTCCTATGAAGTGACATTGTCTTCTATGTCTCAAACAGAGAAAAATAGGATGCCAATCTAAATTAAATAAAACGTTATGATTTGAATATTTATTTATATAGTTTCCATTATCTTCATTGCCTAACGACACGGACACCTTATTTATCTTAAAGATTTTTACTGTAAAAAAGAACGAAAAGCGATCTGATGTTAAAGACTCGTGACTCATGCGACGGAATGGCAGGGCGGGAAAAATCGACCAGCTTGTTCGGAGACTGGGCTTGTGGCGAACCCTTGACGAATCAGCACCTGGTGGTGGACTTCACACCCTCTGACAAAATTGACACAGACTTTGTTCAGAGGAAATGCTGCGCGTTTTGGGATCTCGTCAGCAATAGCCCTGAGCTTAGAGACCTTATAGTGTTGCCGGTTCGTTGCTTTGTTTGATAGAATGTTTCAAAAGCAATATCAGATTATTTTTAGGCTTTTATATTGAGTCACTTCACCATCATCATCATCATCATCAGCGACGATCATCATGGCGCAGCGGGTGGTATTCGGCCAAGTGACCCTAATAACTGTGTTAAAACAAAAGGCTTAATGTTGACAGGACTCAATCCAGTATAACCACAACAGATCCGATGAAGTGTCGTCGATACCCCCAGAAAGTTACTCCTCAAACTCCTCGGTGTCTTCAGAACCGATCACATTCGAGAGGACTGCGCTCTCTGCACTAGAATTTGCAGAAGAAAAAGGTAAATGAAAATAAATTTATCTAATATTGGGAAACGATATAACAATTTTCGGCAGCGAGAAGTTAACAGAGCAGTTTTAAGCATCTGGGGCCTTACGGACAACAGCTAATTGCGGCACCTAATCCGCTCAGTTGGAAAATCACGCTATCGTGAACCTTATCGCGCCCAGATACGGTTTGCGGTCGCGTGATTTTCCAACTGAGCGGATTAGGTGCCTGTAATAGCAGTTGTCCGTAAGGCCCCTGTACTGTTTAAGTAAGGCCGTCAATTAACAGCCCTTTTGAAGAACCCCATGTTATAGTTAGTCGAAAACTAACTGCAACTAACTATTAACTGCTTAACTATTTGCAATGTTATTTAAAGATATATAAAGATGATATAATGCCCAATCGTTATTTTTAATGCTGACTCAGAAATATTTTATCTTCAAAGCGAGAAGCCTACATTTTGAAAAATTTGTAAAATGTTTGACGTCCTAACAATTTTACATCAGTTTATTTTCAAATTATTTCCAACTCCAAGTTTACAACTGGATATCCCTACGCTAGACCCTTACAGTATTTGGAATGTCAAGAATTTGAAGGGACCGACTCGACATTTGAACCATTAAAAACCCACTTGAAATTAGCTCCACCTACCTAGGTATTTAATTAAATAAATATTTAACGAATACCCAATTACATCAATGCGAATTCCAGTGATATTTACGTGAAAAGGTCAATGAATGCGTAAGGGCGATTAGATTCAAGTACAAGTAGGTATAACATTGTTTTAAACTATCACAGTTGTTCACTCGCTAATAATCATATAAATAGTTATATGATTATTAGCGGGATATTCACCGTGGTTGAACCGGTTTCGTGGTTGAACCACGAAAGTTAAAGTTGTTCAATCCTCTCTATCTCATTCCCTGTCATTGTATCGTCCATACCATTCAAGGCTGTGGCCTTTCCAGGTGTTGTAACGGACACCTTCGTGCCTCGGTTGCCGAACACATGCTCGTTGGGCCCCAGGGAGTACCACAAGAACGCACCGACGGCTGCCACCTATAGTAATCTGTCGCTCAGAAATAAGGGTGAATATGGCAAAACCTTTCGTTGTTAAAGATAGACTTTACAGATCTGCGTTTGTCATTTTGGGCCTGAAATTTAATTAACGAAATACCTAGAATATCCTTCATATCCTTTAGTTTGGTTGTATTTCATACTCTACCTTTTTTATGATGGAAAAATCTTGACATCCAGCTGCGTTGGAATGCAGCTGGGTTATGAGGGATTAAACGCAGATCTTAAGACCCTGAGGCGGGATATCCAGAGGAACGCATTGAAACCCTCAGCACTGCGCTTCAGCTCCCCTCCGGGCAGCTACAGCTGCACTTTAACCCTGTTTCCAACTAACCTCATGAACAATTGATTCATTCTATGAGAAATTAGCTAGTACTTACATTATGCAACATCCACTTGACTCCACAGCTGTCTATTTCAGCTTACAGTCACTTTTCTGAGACTGCTGGGACTCAGGCCTTCTCTCAGAGGGAGAAGTGGGCCCTAATCCACTATGCTGGCCCAGTGCATGTAGTTTAATGTCGTATGTCTTTGAACTTTTGAGGTTCTTGGAAATACCTGTTGTCACGATGTTTTTCTTCCCCGTTTATGAGCTATATCATCGAAACTGCACATAGGTATTAAATAAGTCAATGGTGCAAGGCCGAGATTTGAACCGGATGCTGTCAGATTATGAAGCACACATGCTGCCGTTCGGCCACCATCACTTCTGAGAAATTCGTGTTTGCACATACATCCATAACGGTTTCATAACATATTCAGCAGATGTTTTTGTTTTGTTTGTTTTCAGCTTGCAAATGCGAGTGTACATGCGAATTATGCAAACACAGACAGCCCAAAGGCGGAGCCTCTCCTTCGCCAGAGGTGCAGCACCTGTGCAAAACGATGCGGGACTGGGATGACGATCATCCGAAGTAAGCAAGCACCCTTAGAATAATTAAAAGTAAAAGTAAAAAGTAAAAAAGCCTTTATTTCAAATACACATTTCATTAATTAACACATTGTTTATTTTAAATTTTAATTACATATTTATACTTCTCCATCATTATCCTATATCACATAATTGTCATTGTAAATACTTTTTTGTTGTTGTTCTTGTTAAACGTTTTGCTATGTATTTATGTCAGATATTCTTTGTTCAGTTGATTTTAAATATTATTATGTTTGTCAAGCAGTATTAATTTGTTATTTTAGTCCTGTGTAGATGTCGCCTCATTGGCGTAGGCCTCCCCCAGTTTTGTCCATAGTTTCCTGTCTCTTGCTATTCTCATCCATTTCCCTTGGAATAATTACGCTTGCTATAATTCAAAGAGTCATTTAGAGACATTTAGGCGGGAACTTGTAATTAGCCCAGTCACCTAACCATTTTATACTTATTTTTATATTATTATTTTTTCTATTAGGCTGTAAATTTCTCAAAAAATCCAAAATAAAATAAATGAATAGCCAATCGTAGATATATCTGTAACAGAAGAAAAGTGCGTGACAGTTAGCCGAAGAACGGGTCACCGTAACTACGATTTACCGTATGTTTCTGTTACACAACAACTTCTAAAATCACATTATATAATACTCAATCGATATATCTCAATAGTAATCCCTGCCAATCCCTGTATTTAAGCAGGAGTTCCCAGGTTCTATTCCCGGACGGGGAGTGGTTTGAATGATAAATTTAAATATTTGGTCTGAGTTTGGGTGTTATAGTTGTCCATTCCTTTGTGTGAGCTCAATGGCGTCCCTGAAAGAGTGGACTTTATTGGGGGATAAGTTTGAAGCGTTGGATAAACAGATAAACAGATAAACAATTTTATTGATAACAGTGTGAATAATTATAAGTCAGTCAAGAATTTCATGTTAAAAATAATAATAACCATAATTATAAATACTTCCAATTAATTAATTAATTCATAAATTATATAAAGATTAAATTAAATTAGATTAGATTGCGTCCGTAGTTATTTAAATAACATTTCTTGGATATAAGTTATTCGTATTAATGAGTAGGTAGGTACATGTTGTTTGTTTATTAACAAGTTTTACTGTTTAGTATGGTACATAACTGGTCGCAGTGCCACGCGTGGTCAAATCTCCTCCAGGAGGCACTTCTCAACGTGATTGCCGTTCAAATAGACTTATTTAGGTCTCTATGCGAATATACGAAGTTTTCGGGTAATTTTTTTATTTGTTTTTTGCTTTAGGTTTTATGCTATTTGATAAGATGAAGTAGTTCAAAATGTTGCCACACTACCGCATTATGTAAATAAATATTACAATAATAATTTCAAGTTGAAAACAACTATTGCAATATAGTAGATATAATTGTAATTGTAATCCTACTAATATTATAAACGCGAAAGTTTGTATGTATGGATGTTTGTTCCTCTTTCACGCAAAAACTACCGAATGGATTTTAATGAAAGTTTACAATAATATAGCTTATACATTTGAATAACACATAGGCTATAACGGGTTGTAGTAGCGAGGCCGAAGGGCGAGCTCTACGCGTACAAAGTAGCGGGTTTCAGCTAGTAATATTATAAATGCGAAAAGTTTGTTGGTTTGTTTGTTCCTCTTTCACGCAGCAACAGAGCAACGGATCGACATGATTTGTTGCATGGGTATAGTTCAAGGGCCGGAAAGTGGCATAGGCTAGTTTACATCATCATCATAATCACCATTTTTCATCACTACGCGGGTGAAACTGCGGGACGCAGCTAGTTTATTCATAAATAGTTCATATTAATCATCTTGTTCATGTTAAGTATACACATGCATAATATAACCTTGTAGTTTATTAACATAACAGTAGCCTAATTACAGCATTCGGGTAACCGTGTTACCGGCCATTCGTTCTTCGGTGAAACACTGTTTTGACAAACCGTTTTTTGCAGAAGTTTCATTCGGTTACACGGTCTTTGGATTCAAGAGACTGCGAACCTGATTGTATCATTCACATTATTGTTGTTTTCAGATCCATGGAGCCCCCTGGCCGTGTACCATATTTGTCACACTGTCTGATGCAGAGAAACCTCATCACTTGATTTCTTCGTTTAAATAGTTTTTTAACGATTACTCGTAGTTTAAATTTGTACCCCTTCCACGTAATCTGTCTAAAGAATCGTTAGTACGAGTATGTTTTCGATAGAAAATGTATGGAACAGCGTCTTTTTGTGCGACTTTATAGTGCTAGTGGTACTGTTTTAAACATTTCTTAGTACTTATTTATTATAATTACGACTTATTAATATTATTTTAATTTTATTATTTTATTGCGATAAATGATGTAGATCAAATTTATTTTTTCTCTACTTTACCCGGTATAGGTTTTCAATAACACAATACGACCCATGTTTAAACCTATTAACTCTCTTATATTTATCTTGTGTTCGGCTAAAGATGTCAAGTAAAAAAAACATGCCCGCAGCTAAAGTTTTGCGTTCAGAATTCCGCGTTGCAAAAATAAAATACAGTCACTCCGAGACAGTCTCTGAAGAATCATGCGAGATTCAAGAACAGTGTTTAAACCTTGTTTAATTTTAAAGATATACGGTTGACCGCAATCTCATCTGATGTTAACTTAAAGAAAAAACTTTTCACTCACGATTTGATAACGCCCAGATTGTAACTATCGGGTAACAGCCATGCAGTGCATTCCATAGACTAGCAGTTCGTACAGTAAAACTGCAATCAAAGTAATCCATCGATCGAGTACTAAGCATTCTTTATGTACGGGATCTCCGACACAGCGAATACTTAGGCTAGATAGGAATAAAACGTTATTTAGATGTTTATTATTTAAGAAAATGTGAGAAAATAGTAAACTGTTGTTCTCAGCTAGAATAATAATAATTGGAGTGTGATATTAGAGGCTCTACTCTCATTGACGCAGGGTGCACTGCGTCTCTGCCTACCAGCGAGCCGTAAATTCAATTGCGTCGCAATTAGCTAACGAACCGACAGTCTCGTGTTATTTATACGCTGCACTTAGCTCAACTTAGGGGCCAAGTGAAGAGGGCTAATTACACTTAGCCTTACTATTTATCCGTACCGGTAGGGCCAAGTATAATTGTTCTTTTTCAAAACTCTACTAAGCACTACTAGTTGCTAAGTATTCATTATTCTCCATTTCTCCAAAATCATTACTCCAAAACCACTTATCAGATTTTAACAAATTTGGTGTTTCGTGATGCGTCTGAACACCCCGTGTGCTATAGGATATAATGATGTCGCGCAAAATCCAATATGGCGGATTTTATGACCTAATAACGCATGATAAAAAAATGGGATAATTATATCGTGTTTGATATCAAAAGAAAGGGCTAAATAAGTAAATTTTAAATATATGTATATAATTTGCCTAGCCTAAGCTATTTTTTTTTTTGAATAGTTTTTTTTCTCACCTTTATTCTTGTCTCCAAAACAGCTGGACCGTTTTGAATGCGTATTTTTTAAGCAAATTTTTTATAATATGTCCCGTGGTTTAAAAGTTATGATCTCTTATCCGAAATTGATCCTTGTTACTTAACCTTTTTGAGAATGGCCTTCGCCTTCAAGAAACCCAGACTAGCCTGTATGAAACCTTATCTAGCTTTCATCAAAGCGAATGCTATCACCATAAAAGTTAGTAACGTAATAAAGTTCCTGGTCCGGAGGTTCTTTAATTTACTTGCTAATTTTATATAGGTTCATTCCAGTTTCTCGTGACTTGTACCAAAGTCAACGTCAGTCAATTAACTCATTCCCAAAATGTTTCCAAACACAAAATTTATTGGACGACTTTGTTACTTACTCCTTTAATATTAATTTTAAACGGAGTATTCCACTTTATTTAATCATCATTATCAGCCAGATGACGTCCAATGCTGAACATAGTTCTCCCCCTTAAATTTCTACACTGGACCACAGCCTGCCGCATCTGCATCAACTGGAGTTCTAAGTACTTTATAATACTTACTACCTCCTTATTACAATACGCTACCGAATTGATATTTTTTGACCAACTTCAGCAAGGAGATTCTAAATTCAATCCGCCATAATATTACGTATTCAAAAGGTAGGATGGACAGACAGACAGCCAGCGTAAGCTTAGTAATAGTTCCGTTTACACCCTTTGGTTACGGAACCCTAAAAAGACCCCTGTACTTATACCGACTATACAAACTGGTAAACAAAAGACTATTCTGATTTTTATGTACCGCTTTTAACTTTGCTGGTATATAAACTTGCAGCATTCATTAAAACGTTATGCTCTAAAGCGTAGGAGTTTTATGTGGTTTTAATTAATAATGATTCTATTTATCAAGCTGTTGAAGCCATTATATTAAAAAAATTACATGTTGCGTTCAGTAAAATATATAACTACCATGGATATAATAATTACTTCGTTTAGTTTCGTTTAGATAACTTGCTCAAAGACTCATTTCAGCAAAAATAAAAAAACATCCAGAAATATTTTATTCTGCAAAATTCATACAAACTATCTTTCCACCAAATTCATGCCAAAAGGATTGTTTTCAACACCAAAAAAGAGGTTCTCAATTTGGTTGCTTTGATATTTTATCTGTGGTAATTGTGTATCTATTTTATTATTTTTTATTGGAAAGACTTTTTTCTCGAGGCTGGTCCCATTTTGTCTGTGCATTTTGACCAACCTCGAGAAATCGTTCATAATCAATTTGACAATGGATTGTGAAATCGAGTCTGCGAAAGTGATATAAAGAAATGAAACGTGTAGGTATGTTGTTTCCAAAAACCTCCATCGAAGCCTCTATAGTAAAGTCTCCACTGCTTTACTCGGGCATGACTTGGACCGTGACTAACTTTGATTGACTCTGTATATGACTTGTTTAACGAATATAAATAGTAAAACTAGAAAATATTTAATTACTTGACACTGCCAAATGCACAAGACGTGCAGCTCCAAAATCCTCAAACGAGGAAAAAGAATAACAACCAAAAAGGTTATTAGTTAGAGTACCCTTTACATAACTTTAATAATATTATACTTTATTGATATGTTGTTTATATTGTATAATAATCTGTGATATTATGTAGTCTATGTATATGTATATATTAGTATGTAATATTTATTTGTAGTCTATTGATTGTTTGTTGTTATTTGCATAGGTATTTACTTTCTATTTTTTATTTTTGTTAAGGCCACACATTATTAAATATAATTCCTTTCCGTGCACGGTTGCCTGGAAGATATCGCTTTAAGCGATAAGGCCGCCTGTTAAAAGCTTAGATAATATTTTTGTTCTAATGTTTATGTTATCCTTGTTTAGTGGTATTTTAAAAAAGAGTTAGAGTTGTATTGTATTGTATTATAAAATTATGTTAAGTATTGGTTCAGTAATATCCTCAGAAGAACTAAAGCATGCACTTTATTATTCTGTGGTAATATCTTATTTATTTATTTATTTATTTAAGTCCACCTACACCAAGGAAGTTTTCCCTTTATATATAGTATATATATATATATAGGGTATATACATAGATGTACCTATACTGAATCTATGGGTATATACAAGATCTTTGACTTACACTGTGTACATCAATACAATTAAGAACTAAAAATATAACAAAATGTCACAATAATTACAGGTGAAGACATCATGCAACAATATTGAGCGATAAAATAAAATAATTGTATAGTTAAACATACACACAAATGAGATATAAAACGAAAAAAATGATTAAAATTAACAGTCAAGTTTTGTCAGAATTAAAAATTGGAAATTATAATTAAAATGTCAAGTAATAAATGTCACAAAGAAAATACAAACAATTAAATTATATACAAATAATTAAATAATAAATTAAACCTTAGTAGATATTACCCAAAGACTTTCTATAGTAGCCTAGCCTAGTCTGTGGTATTACCTTTGCTCTTTGTGGTACCTGTGCATCTGTGCATGGTATCTGTGGTGCATGTATAGAAAAATCAAAACAGGAGTAATAGCTAGCTGTGGTAATAGCATAGTAGACCTGTGTAATAGCACGCACAGATCTACTAGGTAGTATCTGTGAGGTAGTAGATCTGTGACAGTAATAGTGTTCCGTCGTAGAGGGAGAAATATACTGAATCTATGTGTTCCGTGATCAAAACCAATTGTATTCTCTTTGGCATGTCTTTGACCAACGGCGAACGGCATGTCCAATATGTCAAACCATCTGAATCACAGATATACACAACCAGATCGGCAATATATTTTAGTGAAAGAGACAACTTGATATGGCTCAGCACAAGTACGAAAAGGACATAAATAGATTTTGTTGTCCTTATCGGCGTGACCTGTTTTTGGTACCTCAAGTGTCAAAATCTGTAATAATCAGTGACAAACAAAACGGGTCTGAATTATATTTATTGCCTTTTTTTGGTGATTAAATGTGATAAATGCGTGTTTCCTCTGAGAAATAATTGTAAAAGATATTTTACAATGGTTGGTTGTAGCATTTTGGGCTGCAAGAAGCGCAGTGAGCGAAAATACGATGAAATATCATTTCACACGTAAGTAAACATATAAAGCTTGTAACGATCACCTAAATAAATTCAGGATATCAATTCGCAAATATTTTATTCATAATTAGTCAGTTTTTAGGTCGATTTGTGGTCTAATTCTATGAATTTTATCAAATTATTCACTTAGAAAATAAATTATGAATGTTGCCAGTTTATGAAAGAAATTACCCACCGCAACTAACATAAATTATTCGTTCTGCAGGTTTCCAACTGATCCTGTCACATTGCTGAAAAAAGCTGGCACATTGCAAGAAGTGCAAAATACCGACCCTTTTATGCCCATATGAATATGGTGAATGTTAATATTAAATATATATTAATGAGGCCACAGCTATGAAGCTGGAAAAGCAAAAGGCGATTTCGGCGAACCGAATCAAAAAGCTACGCGCTGTTCGTGAAATTTTTACTGTAAACATTAAAGAGTCTATTTATCTAATTATTTGGAATGTTATACATAATTCCATTCATGAAAAAACTAAACTGACCAAGCGCGAGTCGGGCTCGCGCGCTGAGAGTTCTTTACAATCACAAAATACAAAAAGTTGTGCAAAAAGACAACATCACGCCCAGGCTGTCACCCATCCAAGTACCGACCGCGCCCGACGTTGCTTAGCTTAGTGGTAAACAGAAATTTGTCACTGACTCGCACTTGGCCAGTGTTTATTATTTGTTGTTTTACTTATGTTCACTATAATCCGCTAAATTTGACGCTTGTACGGATTACCGTTTTTACACTAGAAAAAATCCAAAAATACGTTTAACGTTTGTTGCATGGGGAACGGAAGGGCAAAGGAAGGGCTTCCTTTGCCCTTCCGTTTTAACTCTTTGACTTTTTTATTATTTTTAATTAATCATAAAAAATCATGCTATGGTTACTTTACAACCTTTTTTCTAGTACTATATTCTAATCCTAACAAATAATTATAATAAAAACGCAAGTAAGTTTGTAACTTTCTGTCTGTTTTTTTACGAGGAAACGGCTAAGTCATGGTATAATAATATACTCCGCCAGGTATAGCAATTCGAGAAAAAATGTTTACGTAGGCGTCCCGCAATGATGTCATGATGTCAATTTACAACAGGTTCGAGAAAGATGACGATACACCACGTAACAGCTGATTGAATAAAGTGGCAACTGGACAGTGACGTCATTGCGGGACCACTCCCAGATTGCTAGACCTTGTTTTCTTAGATCATGGGCTAAGTCAAATTTTGTCAGGACGATAGGGTGTGTCATGAGGACAGACAACGTACTTTTCTTCCCAGAAAATTGCAGGTAGCTCCGTGGGTTGCAGCAGATAGTGTATAAAATATAAATATTTAAAAGGTAGTATTGTTTCCAAAGTACTCATTGAAGATTCACTACCCATCATAGTAGGTAAATTACCCTAACTTATGGCAAATCATTTTAATGTGGCAACACACCTTGTTGAAGCGAGAGGCACTGAGCTAGGCACGCTCATTGAAAATCTATAGGTAGTAGATCTGTGATCTGAATCTATGTGTCAAACAAAATAATCATAACCCAAAGACTACTATATATTGTCATAACCAACCAAAAATAAAGCCATAATGAATTAAATTATTGTATTCTCTTTGTTAAATTATTTCAAAAACCGAGAATGATTCAATTACCAAAAAATAAAAGAGACCCTAAGGAACTTGAAAAGTTATGCCTGTAAGTCGTGATTATATTTAAAGTAATTATATTTATACGACCACTGAAAAATATATTTATTACCATTGACCTATATGTATTTATTAACATAATTATAGGCTCCTAGCATAGGGTTAAGGTACCTATGTACTTCGACCAAAATAAAATGAATGGACGGGCCCAGTAGTAGCGCATTTTTGTGGATTATATTATATATAGACATAGCGATTTAAGTCGGTCTCTAGCCGTAGGATGTGCAACACGAGGCTATTGTTACGTGATAACGAAACATCTTGTCTTCGGATGCTTTCCCGAAGTGTAAAAACACAACAAAAAACCGCTTATCTATTTTTTTGTAATAAATGTACTGTACAATGACTACATGGTTATAATTAGGGGTTGAACACAGAAGAGAAAAAAATTCTACTTCTCTTTTCTGTGGTGTTGAAGTATATGTCCGACGGTTTTGACTCGTTTTTACCGAGCAAGTTCAATGGTTATGGCCCGTCCATTCATTTCATTTTGGTACGTAGTACATATAGGTCGGTAGAAGCCTATGGTGGCAATTCTGTTGTACCATTATCTAAACTAAACTAAATTTGACAGCTCTAAAATTGTTGCCATCTTTTTCTGACGTATTGAAATGAAAAGAGACGGTGATAATTTTAGTCCTGTCAGATTAGTTTAGTTTAGAGAATGGTACAACAGAATTGATGCCTATGTATATGAAACGAACAATATAGTATGCTTATGAGTGAGTTGGGTAAGTATAAAATTTATTGGTAACGGCGATTCCCGCACTAGGCTACTCTGTATCGACTCTCTTTTCTATCTCTATTCTATATCTCTGTTTACATTCTTTCGTGGGATCGTTGTGGGATGTTTTTACATATAAAAAGCTGTTGGATCAGGTCCATGTTGGTATACAGGTAGTATACCAACATGGACTTTAATAGATCCAGCTTGTATCCAGCCATGATCTAAGAAAACAAGGTCTAGAAATCTGGGAGTGGTCCCGCAATGACGTCACTGTCCAGTTGCCACTATCCAATCAGCTGTTACGTGGTGTATCGTCATCTCTCTCGAACCTGTTGTAAATTGACATCATGACATCATCGCGGGACGCCCACGTGGTAATTTTTTCTCGGGTTGTTATACCTGGCGGAGTATGTATATCATTATACCATGTATCCAGCTATATAGAAAGTCTTATCAATAATTACTTAAATCAAAAGGTATAAAATATTATTTGCTTCTCCTACAATATGAATCAAAATTCAATGACGGTTTTGAAAACCACAGATTTATTTTTTCTTTTCTGTCATTTTCATTTTTTACCAACCACTTTTTGTTTATCAGTTTGGCATCGCACTCCCTGTGCATTTGCCAGTGTGAAGTACCTATTAAATTATTATCGTTTCATGAAATGTGGCCAAATAAGTCAGTCACAGTCAGAGTCAAGCAAATTAAGTCACGGTCAAATCAAAGTCATGCCCTAGTAAAGTGGTGGAGACATTAAATAACTAAATAAATTCGGGACATTTTTGCACACACGGTCGTTTTCGTACCATTATACTAAGCCTACGCTGTCTGTCTGTCTGTCTGTCCTACCTTTCAACGGCAATATCTTTCGAACTGTAATAGATAGCCAGTTAAATTTTTAACCCAGACATATTAATAAAATCAAAAATTTTAAAAATACTACTCAACATTGTTTACTGTTTACTAACTAAAACGGCACACAAAGCCAATTACATCAGTTAATCGAAAATTAAAATTGTACAGAATGAAATAATAATATATAAAACAATGCAGTAAGAATTTAAAACTATCACTTAAAGTCAATAAAATTAATTCAACTTAGCCTAGCAACATGACGGTCGACTCACATGAAACTTTTTTAAACGTATTTTTATATTTGTTCTAATGTAAACACGGTAATACGTACAAGCGTCAAACTTGGCAAGACTATAGTACATACTGTAAAGTAAAACCACAAATAGGTAATAATTAATGGCCAAGTGCGAGTCAGTGACTAATTTCTGTTCACCACCAAGTGCTCCAACGTAGACCGTACCATCGCTAACATCAGGTGAGACGATGGTCAAACGCAAGCCTATTATTTTTTAAGTAGCACATTGTCGTTACTTGGATGGGTGACCGCTTGAGCGTGATATAATATTTTTGCACCACTTTTTGTATTTTCTCGTAGTACGGAACCCTGAGTGCGCGAGCCTGACTCGCACACGGTCAGTTTACTTTATAGAAGAATCTTAAAATAAAAAAAATAAAAAACTAAGCTAAAATTTAATTTAGTAATTAAACCAACTATAGGTAAGTAATAAATTCGTAACATAAAATAAATTACATTATTATTGTCACAAATTCATAAAATCAAAAACATGTCAACAACGCTAATCTAATCTATTCGGCTTTTCACAATCGGCTTCACTGATTATTGTAATTGGATGTATGTAGTTATATTTCTACTTCAATAATTGTACTTACGTAAGTATTCGGTGAAGGAAAACATAGAATATTCCTTTACCGAAACTTTTTCCATAACTAGATTTTTTTTTACAAAAAACTTAGAATAACTACACAAAGAAACCAAGTACATTCGCAAAATTTAAGCCATTCAAATGGTGTCATATATGGCTCCAAAAAAAATATAAAAATTTTACTATGACAATTTGCGTGGTGAAGTCGTACCACAACAAATCAGAAAAGCAGCATAAGAGTTATGGTGTGACATTCCACAGGTAATCAATTAACTTTCTTGCTTAAATCGTTTACAATACCAATCGAAAAGTAAGCTACAAAGCGAATTTGTAGCTTACGTTTTGAGAAGGCGTTGTTTGGAAACTTACCATCTCTGAGTAAAGGACATCATTCTAAGGACAAAAAATAAATTTCTGTTGTTTGATTAACTAGCTGCTGTCATCATAAATAATATGCCCTGTAAATTCACTGGAAAGTTACTGCAAATTTCCCCAGACGGACTTTGTAAATGTGACCTACTGTATCATAAAGTAAGTAGAAAGCATAGCTGTTTAACATCTAACCCTGTCATTTCAGATGTCGGCCGGTATGCAAGAACCGACACAGAGAATGGAAAGGGCAGGTCCAGAACAGCTCAGCAGAGCTTCTGCTGGAAAGAAAACCAAAGGCTGAGTGCTTCAGGCGGTGGCCAACGGTATGCCTCTTATTCTTTTTAACCGACGAAAATAGAGGACGTTCTCTAGTCGACGTGTAACGTCCTATGAACTAAATAATAGTCGATAAACTAAATAGATGCGATCGCACACGCTACCACAGAATACATATTAGTATAGGTGCAGAAGATTTACTCCACAAAATCATTTAAATAAGTAGCGACTCTTGCTACTACACAATAAAGTGCAAATCAGGACGTGCGAGCGCTAACTACCTACAGCTCTATTAACCTAGAAGTTGCCTCTCTGTCTATCGCGTAACTCTTGCTTGTCGCGTTATCTCTGTCTATCGCGCGGCAGCAGGTGCGGCAGGCTACAGTCGGCTACTTGTAACTTCATACCTAAAGTGCGTCAGGCCGGCCGTTACGCCGTCTTACCATGTCTCCCTTGTTTTTCTGATCTGAGGCCTTGATCTTCCAGAAAGTATACCCCAACAGCCCATGCCCACTGCTGAGTAGGACGCGTCGCATAGCCGTGAAGGAGCGAAACACCTTCGAGAAACACGACGTGGTGAGGATCTGCCAGGCACCCGTGGACGACCAGGTCGACACGCCTTATTTGAAGTATGCAGAAATGGCCAGGAATATTGGTGAGACATGAGTCAGAGCTGGCATCTGTTTTCGCCTTTCATTCATCAGCATCGTCGTGACATGATTGTTCCACGATTGTTCACTGCTTGACGCAGGATCTCCTATTGTTAGTACCTACGAGATTGAGCTAGCTTTCAGCCATCCAGATTTACTGTCATTACTGGCGCTAACTTATTCATCAGAGAACCAAAGTCATCGATATAGCTCAACGTACTAGCAAACTAAGTGGCAGCGGGACGGAACCAATAACCGTTGGGGTAGATGGATTTTTAAGTGGAAACTATGAATCAGCATACGTAGCGTGTAAGAAGCTCTACGACTATATGGGTGCCATCAGCTAGCAGTGGCTGGAAATGAAGAGCCTCAGATCGGGCTGAGTGCTGTGCCTAAGGAGAGACCTTTGTTCAGTAGCGGACAAAGATTGGCTGACTATGTATCTATAGTCTGCTTGATTTCTCACTAGTGGTTCACTTGCCAGGTGCCTGGGAGCAGGTGCGCGCGCGTTGCGCGTTCTGCTCGTGCCGTGGGACTTGCTGCTCGTGCAACACCAGCTTGTACACGCCGCGAGACGCCGAGCGCGCCACTAGCCGCCGTGACGACATGCGGCACTTCGACGCGAGGGTCAAGGCACAGGGTGTCGATATGAAGATTATGTACGATATTTAAAACCGCTTTTGGCACTGGCTCAGAAGGGAGGACGAGACTGGCACAGGACTGGAGAATATGGCGCACTGAAGAGGAGACCTATCCGCAGCAGTGTGCCTAAAATTGTTGATGATGATGACGTAAACCAGCTATACACTCCGACGTATGTCTTTGAACTTCTGAGGTTCTTGGACAAGCCCGTTTCCTCACGATGTTTTCCTTCACCGTTTTTTAACGATTGCATCGAAACTGCACTAATTATTTACGTAGGTACTAAATAAGTCATTGATGCAGGCCGAGGATCACACCGCAGGCCACCATCGCTCGCAAAATCGTAAATGAATATTAGTATTCGACTGTAATTCGATAGTTTAATAATATTTAGCGTTTTAGCAAGCTAAATTAGCAAGTTGAAGTGGCAGTGGGCAGGACAGCGCACAGAACTGATGGCCGATGGGGCCGAAAGGTTCTCGAATGGAGACCACGGACCGGTAAGTGCAGTGTAGGACGTGCACCCATAAGATGGACAGACGACCTAAAAGAGACCGCAAGGAAATGCTGGATGCAGGCTGCTTCCAACCGGCCCTTTGAAGATCGATGGGGGAGGCCTATGTCCAGCAGTGGACGGCCTATGGCTAAAAGGATGATGATGAATAATAACATTTCGGCTTCGTGATGTGTTGCAATGCAAGACACACCTACGATGCTAAGAAAATAAAGATATAGGGCGTTATAAGTTTGTAGGCAAAGATTACTTTATTTACACGAAAAATATTTTAAATACCGATATTTAAAACCTAAAACTATAACTAACTACCAAAATATTAAAATTAATAAAAAAAACCTAGCTATCATTCTATTAAACCGCTACCAGTGGGAACTGTTCCCAAAATGCTGGCCCCATTACCACGTTGTATGGCGATGCTCACCCTTTGAGCAAAGTAGAGGCCGGCATTTTGGTCACGAGTTGCATCCAACAGAGGTGAAGATAAATCTTTGTTTTTTTTATTAGGCAATGTATATAGGTAGACATTTTTATATTCGCAGAATTTGTATTTTATACATTATGTTTTACTTTACAAGGTTTATTTTATTAATATACTAATACTATCTTTCTCTTATATTTGCTTGAATAAAATCTGAAACCAATGTACCTTTGTGTTATTTTTAGAAAGTAACCAATAATTATGTTCTCGTCTCGTCGTAGTGTCTGGCTCGACCAGTTCTTTCTGGGAACTATACAAGGGAACTTCTGCCCTATGAAGAAGTACAGCATCCAATAAAAGTGCTGGTATGTTTCTGGCTTAATGCATAAGCATTGCCATTCAGTGTGGTAATACCGTCAGTATGGTGGGCCACACTGCCAACTGGGAGTTAGTGCAAGCGTGGTGCAAGCATTTGGAATGTCTTTACCAAATGTTCCTTGGTCAACGGTCTATAGGAATTGCTTTTATTTTGCTCAGTAAAAAAATGGCGCTACATATGTACCTATTTGTCTTGTTCAATCTTTTAGAGTTAAAATAACAATCCCACAACTATCCACTGGGGCATACTTAAGTCAGTAAAATACATTAGATGTGGTGGTATGGCCTTAAGAACTTTAACCTGCTCAGTCTATTACTGGACACCACTATCCTCAGAAAAAATAAATTAATGGAAGCGTTATATTTACAGTTCCCCTTTAGCACTTACACCCCCTCCCCTTGGTCATCCATTCGTTTACATTTTCAGCATATCGTTTGCAGTTGTGTGCCGCTCAATAATGAAGTGTGCGTTTTTAGAACTATTAAGAATATGTCAGTGTGTGCATAGAGATTATAATGTGTGTGCAATACGCAAGGATTTTCCTTTAGGGTATATACTTATAAGATCTTAGGCAATACGTGATTACCTTTACAGAAATGAAAAAAAACTGTGGTTACCTCGCCCCTTTAGTTTCTGGCAGACTTTTTTTGGTAGCTCGAGTTTAAGGCAGATCCTTATATTACCAAAGCCACTACCACTGATCAGATTCTTTGAGAATAGCAAGGACTTTGTATACCCTATGTAACTTGTATTCTCTTTGTATGTAACTTCCTTGGAGAATAGTTATTTCTCGTCATTGATCAGAAGGCAAGAAAGCGAAAAAAAACACCTGACCCATAAAGTGTCATTGCGGTATAGATAGTAGATAACATAGAGTAATGTAGATAATATCTGTGGTGCCATCACTTTGCCGCCGGTGTATATATTACTCTATGCTTTGCCGTCAATTTTGGTTTAATTTAGTGTTCATTTTTTTCGCAAATTGCCTGAAATTATCTTCCCCTCCCAATCTAAACAATGCCGCATTAATGATAACGATCAGCTGCTATACCTTCCACCCACTGATCCAGCGGTTCGTGCGGCTTTATAGACGAGTGCAGGTGACCATCCAAATAATCCTCATCGCTCCATTTGATTTCCAAATAATGATTTCCAATCAAACATTGCAAGACAGGCAAGAGCTTGATTGCAGAACTTGGCCGCAGATTGCGAGATAACGGTGGTGACACCCGCTCTGGCTCGTTGTTGGTGCAATGAACGCCATTGCCATTCAGCGTGGGAATGCTGTCAGTGTTATGGGCACTTTTGCTCCAGGAACGATCCGGGGCGGGCTGTTTGACTAGACTAGATTTGTAGTATATAATTAGAATTAAGTAGTTTAGTAATTAAGCGACGTATTAATTATATAATGATAATATAAAATATTAATATATATCAAACATTATCACTCGGAGCAAACTGCAACCAAATTAGCACTACAACAGTGCCAGTAGACCAGTTGTCCGGCAAAACCATACCTATAACTGTGACAAGGCATCTTGTGACTGTATTGTACCGTTTTTAACCGAATTCATGTATATTTTATATTTATTTATGTACAATTGTATACCAATTAGGAATACCAACATTTTTTTACACGGATAACGAGAGGTGTTATATATTTAACGTGTGTATTTGTGTGTCTGTCTGTGGCGTATCGTAGCTCCTAAACGGCTGAACCAATTTTAATTTAGTTTTTAACGGTGATTTGATCGAGGGTGTTCTTAGCAATGAGTCAAAAAAAGTTTTTTTACCAGGGTTTTAAAAAACTTTTGTTATTATACTTGTTTGTATTGATTACTTACTCCTTATCGACCAGCTTTGCGTTCGCACGTGTTTTCCGGCACCAAAATTATAGTCTTGAATGTTTTAGATAGACCATATTATCCTATAGTAAAATGTAAACTAAGCGATTGTATTTTTTTTTTTGTTGAAGTTTTGTGCTTGGACGCCATCTCGCCTGATGTTAATCGGTGATGCTTTCTCGTAGTTAAACATGTTTTGCAAGTAAATCGTCCAACTGTTCCCATAGTTTTGCTCATACAAGACCTTTTGTACCTACTTATAATTATGACTTGAAATTGATCTAAGCTTGAAAGTAGTTATTGTCAGAACTTCCAGGCAAGTACATATGTGATAGGTAAGACAGTACAAAACCTAGTACCATTCGTCTGGGTACATCTTAATGCCACATCGAATGTAATCGAAGACAAATGCTATGTTTTAGGTGGTATCAGACTGGTTGACTTGCATTCTGTCAGCTCTCTGCTGCCAGTGCTTTCCGCCGTTGCCGTTATCTACGTCCTCTTCAGCCACCTCCCCATCAATCATGGTGAGCATACTTATACGTGTTACTTTCATATTACCGTGTGCATCAAAGATAATATAACCACTTGATCGTGCATGTAGTCAAAATTCCCTTTTGCAAAATGATGCCACGTCGGTCGCGCTGGGCAGCTTGTGATTGGATACTCAACGCTTGTGATTGGAGAATCAAAAGTCATTCATTCAATTCGCACCTAGGATTGGCCCCGCTGTTTGATCTGATGCCGGCGTCGCGGTTTTACCATCGCACTAGCCGCCACCGCCTGAAGGCTCGTCCACACATCATAGATCAGTAGAAATCGCACACTGTGCGATTCACACGATCCTTCTGCCTCACGACCTGCAAAATGTGGTATGAGCTACCTTCTACGGTGTTTCCGAGAAGCTACAACATGGGGTTCTTCAAAAGGCGAGTTAATCGAGTTCTAAAGGGTCGGTAACGTATTTGTGATGCTTCTGGTGTTAAAAGTATCCATAGGCGACGGTGACTGCTTACGATCAGGCAGCCCGTTTGCTTGTTTGCCACCTATGGCATAAAAAAATAGTTTAGGTTGTGATGTTAAAACCTTTGCCTCATGCGGGGTAAAGGATGAGCAGTCAAGTGGTTATATTGTCATTGGTATCCAAGCAACAGAAGGTGAGTATCAATTGGTTCCGAATTTGAATTCCAATTTTGCTAGTTCCCATTGGTCAAATACTAAATATAGACTGCCGGAATGACACCGCTTAGAATGGTTATCTCCATGGCGCTATAGTTGAATCTGTGTGAACCAAGTTGCCAATTATCGAGAGACAATGCATTATTCATTATGTGCAGTTTTCGATTCCATCGCTCAAAATCGGTGTTGCAAAAACATCATGAGGCAACGGTATGTTCAAGAACCAGAAGAAGAAAGAAGTTCAGAGTTATGACATTCACCAACATGCACTGGGCCAGCATGGTAGATTAGATTAGAGCCCGTCCTCTCTCTCTCTCTCTCTCTCTAACTCTCTGAGACAATGCCTATGTCTCAGCAGTGGGAACATGATAAGCTGATAATGATGAAACGCAAACCGCAAACAACGCAAGACCGAGCCCGATGGCGTCATATTTGTCGACTGTATGTTGCTGCATTAGCGGAGTAGTACCAGCATATAGAATCGTTTCTTATCGTCAACCTTCCGTTGAAGTAACGTTTGTTCTATGTCAGGACGTCAAACCTACAATAGACCCTGGACGAGCAGGGAGCGGTGAGCCGCTGCGGCCCCAGTGCGTCTCGATACACTTCACTCCGCAGCCTCAGGACACGGATGAGACCGCCACCAGGTGCAACCAGTACTGGGAGCTGCTGAGGAGCCAGCCTGATTTGGAGGGGATCATGGTTACTTCGGTAAAACCTTAATTTTACTATAATAGAGTTCATCATCATCATAATCAGCCTTTTAACAGTCCACTGCTGAACTTTTAGCTTACCCCTGAAAGGGTGATTGGGCCATATCCACCACACTGGCCCAGTTGCGGGTTGGTAGATTCACATACGCCATTGAATTCCTTCTCCGTACGTATGCAGGTTTCCTCACGATGTTTTCCTTCACCGAAAAGCCAGTGGTATGAAAATCCGTACATAAGCTCCAAGAAGCACATAGGTACGGGCCCGGGGTTTGAACCTTCGACCGCACGCTTTCAAGTCGAGCGGTCTCCCAAATGGGCTACCACGGCTTCATATGCATAATAGTTACTTCCATTTTATTTTATAAGTTTTTGCATACTTTGACCTTATTTCAGGAAAAGTCACCGTACGCTAACGAGGAAGAATGTGTTCCAGTGCACAAACCGGGGTCACCAGCGGGTAAAGCTCGCAGCAAGATCATCCTCCCTGCTTTGAAAGGCGTTAATCATAGTCACCATAAAGGTAAGAACATCAACTTTGTGATTTATTCAGCTTCCCTCCCCCGTTGTTCGTGAAGTAATTAGACGCAATGTCTTCTAAACTCGATATAGTTTTCAAATCAGATGACTGGTGAAACAGAAGGTAATAATTAATATTTAGAAGAAGAAAAGTCGACTTCAAGACTATACAAGACTACATGTACCCACAGCATGTACCCAAACTAAAAAAGTAGAAAATGACGGAAAAAACAGAAATTGAAAGTCCTTATCAAAACTTTTGCTGAAAGGAACCACCAACCAAAACGTCATCTGTGTATATATTTTTGTTATTTGTTGATTTTTTCAAAAAACGCTGAATCAATATTGATTATATTTATATGAAACCTCTGAAGTTGCGGAAAATTGCGCGACCGCTAGTCGTATCTCGGCGCGTTAAGGTTCACGTTCGCTTGATTTTCCGCACTGTGCTGTTTCAGCGCTGTTTCGGACCCGCGTTTAGAGGTAGCCGTAAAGCCGTAATAGAAGAAGTACAGCGTTTTCTTCTATTTCATGTGCCACTAACAATTTCATACAACTTTCAGGAGCTGTCTCCCGTCATGGACAACTTTGACAAACTTGTATCTAATTGTGAAATTTTATTTATGAAATATTTTTACTTTCTCTATTTTTAATGTATTTTTTTTTTTAAATATTGATTTTGTTCGTATTGTGTACATTTAAACATCTATTTTTTTGTTATCCAATCTTAATTTAATATCTTTAGTATTTTGGTAGCATGTACTTTAAACGGTTTTTTAATATCACTAGGTAATAAAATTTATCTTTTAATCTAATTTTGTTTTTAGTTTGTCTACCCACGCTAATTTTACTTTAGCTTGTAAATTATATAACTTGCGTTTGTTAAACTTATTATTTTATATGCCCAATCACAATCTCAGAGTGTTATTTTTTCAGTTTTACTTGGATTTTGTCTCACACTATCACAGACTGTGATAGAGGGACAGTAGAGAAAAAGGGAAGATTAGAGAAAATTCTCTCTGGACTCGTGATGCTGGACCTGGACTACAAGAGCTCTCAAATTCTCAACCGCGAGGAGTGGACTGACGAAGCATTATTTTCATTTGTTATGCAGCGGGAGAATCATAACAACAAAATAAAACTATTTTACCCACAAAACTTTACTAGATGCGCCCTGCGGTTCAACCCGCGCTATAGGTACCCTTTATATATAACTAGCTGTTGCCCGTCACTTTGTACACGAAGACTCATATAAACCTTCAGTCCCCATTCCCCTTCCCCATTTTTTTTTCCCATTTCCCTTTATTTGGCCCTTTCAGAAAATCCTTTCTTAGCGGACCTCTACATCCTATAAGCATGCTCTGCATTTTTCAGGAAATTTCAGCTTCGTAGGTCAAATAGTTTTCGAGGTTTCGTGATAAGTGAGTGAGTGAGTAGGTGAATTTCGCTTTTATATAATATATGTATAGATTATACTACCTTGAAGCAATACAATACAATATATTTATTTACCAAAAAGAAGTAGTTGTGTGCTTAAATAATAGAATTTAAAACATCAAATAATTAGCAGTTACGTACTATATTAAGTAAGTAGTTTAGCGGTGAACCCCAAACTACGAGTAGGCAGAATGCCTGTTTCTAGGGGCTCGAGCTAGAGAAAAAAAAAAGGTTGCTCCTTTAACTTTTTTTTTCTATGATGTTATAATATTGTCAATGTATAGACTTAAATTCTAGGCGTTGTCTTGCCGTTCCATACAAAATGTATAGAAAAAAAAAAACTTGAGATGGTATACGTTTCACCTATGGTGGGAAATTCAAATTTCAAACAGATTTTTTGTCCTTGTATCTAGGGTGGAGCAGTTTAGTCAGCGACCCAAAGCCGTGCTTCGTTGTTTAGGGAGCTCGGCTGGTTTGTGTAGGCTGGCAGAGGCAAATGCACAATACACCCGAAGCGGGATGTCAGTGCAGGTCTTATATTACCCCCACTTTGAATTAGAATTAGAATGACAAGAAAACTGCTTAAAATTTGTATTTCCCGCCATTACATAAATAATTTTATTTTCGTGCTTTTCGATAAAAAAAAATCGTTTCTTATTCTGCTATTCGGGGTGGAGAGGAATCCAACAAAACAAAGATCATGAAAATCGGTGCAGCCGTTCTTGAGATATAAATGGTGTAACTAACTCGACCTCTTTTTATACATATTTTTATACAGATATAGATAATAAACATACTCACATAGAGTAATATATACACCAGAATTCCTAACAAATCCATCCACCATAGAGTACAATAACTAAACAGAAGATAAAAATATTCAAACATCTAACAGAATTTTCATTATCAATATAATTATCGAAAGCGACGCGCCCTCGCATCCTCCAATACTTAATTATCGGCAATATTAACGCGGGAAATCTTGTTTAGGATGCGTCCGTTGGCGCCACCGTCGCAAAAATCTTATATGCGCACGAGACTCCGTCAGGAGCAAAAGTAACAGCTATATTTATGTTATTTTTATCTACAGCTAACTAGCAGTAAGAGATCTACATATCCGGGTATCTATTTCAAGGTTACAAGTATCCAAAGGAACTTGAAAAGTTATGCCTGTTAGTCGTGATTATTTTTAATACTAATTTTATTCATAATATTATTATATAATTTTATTTATATGCTTATGAGTGAGTTGGATAAGTATAAAATTAAATGGTAACAGTGTCGAGATACAATACAAATATAGAGTCACAAAAGTTGCCAAAAAAATGTCCGAACCAAAACTCGGCGCATGCTATGAAAATTGCGTAGAATTTTTATTTATGATATAGCTTAATTATGCCCGAATAAATGATTTGTATTTGAAACCAAGAGAAATTTTGTATGGGTAAGATTTAGTTAGAAAATAAAATAAAACTTTATTTGTAACCATCGAGATACTATTCCTATAGAGTCACTACCTCTCAATAAAAACAGTCAAAAAACGTCCGAGCATCATTGTAAATACATTGTATCAATTATTATACTTACATCACAATTCACAATGCCACATTTACTCCAATTTAAACGTTATGTCGCTTGAATAGTGTTCAACGTTAGTTGTCCGCTGTCATCGTAGCTCTGGCATCGCGCGGCGTTGTAGTCGGACCGCGGTTACCTTGTAACTAACTAAAAAGTCTTCGCAATTCGTGCGCCGAGTTGGTTCGGACATTTTTTGGCACGATTGTGACTATGTGTATTGTATATCGATGGTTGTGAACCCCGAACCCCGACAACTAATACCGGTCAACTGAACCTAAACCGGCTGCTACTGCAAGAGCAATGCGTGAGCGGCACGAGTAAAGCTGTAGGTAGGACAAGGGCGTCGCCAAGGGAAGACAGAGAGGGAAAGCTTGCCCCCTTGCCAACTGCAAAGAAACCATAGTCCTAAGACCGTGCTAGTCTTGCTTTGCCGATAAATCTCGCACGTCAAAACTTGACTGTACCTAGAATTCATATCATTCTCATCCTCCATAATATTAACTTGCTCCCCCCCCCCCCCCTGGGCCATGGGCTGGCGAGCCCATGGACGCCCTTGGATAGGTACCTTGTATTTTGGGAGACAGCCTGGTCAAAAACGACGCAAATCCGCTTTTCAACCGCGCTGCTGACTCTACTCTCTCTTTCAGCTTTCAGAGTAACGATGCTTAAACTTAAACCCGAATAGTTCCGACCCTAGAATTTAGGATGTGGTAAACTTACATTAACTAATTCGCTGAAGGTCAGATTAAAGTCTTCTTTGAAAAACACATTAGTCATTTTGTGTGCCTAATACATTCTTTAGAATCGCGACCCTTCCACGCGTAAAAAGGGTAAAACTAAGTACCTAAGGATTTATCAGGGATTTCAATAAGGGACTGACCTTGCTTACGCTTTTTTCTTTGTAAATAAATTAACTTTGAATCGCTTTAATTTTATCGCCCCCGATCTGGAGAGGCTAATTTCGAGAGAAAATACTGAGGCTGATCAAAGATACGAATACCTATTTTAGGATTCAGTGTCAGGTCAAGGGCAATATTAGGCTTTTTATTGATGACAATATTACATTTTGTTCTCCCTGGAATGTTTTCAATGTAAAATACTTATCACATCACATCATTAGCCTGTAAACTTCCACTGCTGAACAAAGACCTCCCTCTTAGAGTTTTTTTTTCTACTTGTTCTATTGGTAGAACAAATGAGAAAGACCATTGCCATAATTCCCATGCTCGGCAGGCGGCTTGGAGATCGTAGATAATATGAAATATACTCCTGTTATGTAGAATGGAAGAAATTTTGTAAACTCATTTGTACAACAAGTTTACAACAAGTATCAAGTTTAATAACACTTAAATAAATAAATAAATATTTCGGTACATTTTTGCGCACACGGTCATCTGACCCCAAACTAAGCAAAGCTTGTGATATGGCTGCCAGAGACTGATATACATACATAATTATATAGTTTTAAATACATACTTAAATAGATATTAACAACCAGACATAGAACAAACACAAATCCTCATCACATAAATGTTAGGTGAGAACCGAACCCACGCTCCCAAGCTCAGAAGGTAGGTTCACTACCAAAACGGGCTATCCAAATTATAACTTCACAGTGATTATGTAAAATTACCTCTGATTATTGAATTTGATGTAAGAAAATTAATATAAGATTAAGTTAGATTTAATTAACTGCTAGCGTAATTGGGTTCCATTGATTTTAATTAAATTTAGGGGCGCATTTTAGAGCAAATGACAAAAATACGAAAGTGACTCAATCCGTCTGTTCTTTCTTTTGCTTCACGATCATCGGCCTAGAGCTATCTATTCCGCAGTTTTACAAAAACTTTGCAGATACCAAATTACTAAATAGGAAATAAAAAAACCGTTTATCTTTATCCCCGAGAGGTAGTAACAGTTACAATCTGGGTGTCTTCAAATCATTTTCTTTAATTAAATTAGGCAAGCGTGCTCCATCGTAGGCCGCATCATTGCATTAGGTGGCGGTCAAACGCAAGCCTATTTAAAAAAAAACGAAAATAATTAAATAAGTCTATTACCATACCTTTACCTACTACGATCTAAGAATAAAATATATCAAAATTTAATTTTATCAGCGAACACAAAAAACAGTTGAAATTGAGAACCTCCTTTTTGTAAGTCGGCTGAAAAAGAGTCAGCAATGCAGTGACGCGCATGTTATAAATAGGCCAGCTAGTAAAACTATCTCCATAGCCGCAAAGAAAACAGGTATGATAAAGGTTATTCTGTAGCTCATTAAAAAGGTCACCGCCCTAGAGACGAAAATCAACAAAAACCTCGAGAGAGAAGGAACGGTTCGAACGCATTGTCCCGCATTCTCCCGATGTCCACCGTAATCGCCTCACAAAGAAACTCCATTAAAATTCTCATTAAATTTTGTTTATGACAATATTTGTTGCTCACGAAACGAGGCTTTTGTGACCACATTAATTGGATATTGATCCTCGTGACAAGCAGACTTCACAGTGATAGCGTACCTCCCTATTATTCACTCACCACAATGTGGGACGAAATAAATCAAACTTAGATTGGAGAATACTATATTTACTAGGTACTAATACTGTACTTTGGTATACATTTTACTTAGGTACCCACGATTGTACTAGGTAAAAATGTAATACAAAGTAATTTATAAGTACAATAATTAATGTGTAGCAGACTTGCTAATATCCAACGGGGCCAGGGCTATTTTAAACCGATTTCAAAAAAGAAGGCTCTCAATTCGACTATGTTTTTTTTAGAGTTCCGTACCTAAAGGGTAACTTTATAGGTGTGCACCAGATATTATCAATTTAGTTTTATACAGAGTACTTACTTATAATTTGATTGCAACAAACACATTAGGTTTATTTATAATAATATAAATAATAAAATAACGATGTATTTTTTTTAATTGCATTTATTGTAAAATCCTTGCCTTTTCACTAAGATCTATATCAGAAGTGGTAGAAGTATCAGAACTGACAACGGGCTTTAGATTTATATCGCTGCCATCGTCTATCATTCTGTATCTCCTCTTCCACCTGACTTCCTTCCCTATCCTCTCGCAAATATCCACCACACTTTCACGCAGTTCCAGGGGCAACTCGGAAACTATCACCTCCTTCAGTAACTTATTCGTTATTTCTTTATTCGATCTTTCTTTATTAACACCACAACATTCTGTGTAATCTTTTTGATCATTTGTTTTAATCTTACTTTTCATATCGTTTAGTCTTTTATGTATACGACCAGTTTTCCACTCTCTATAGGTAATCAAACCGGCGTTCGCAAAGCAAACGAACAGTACTATTACAGTACTTAATCCAAAAATTGTAGAAAATATAGTTTGAAAAGCATAGTTGCACGACTCCTTTACATCAAGAGAGTATCCTTTTCCAGGATTTAGTTTACCAGAAATCAAGTCTTTGAGGAACAGCACATTCTGTGATATTGTTGAACAGTTCGGCTTGTAAACTATAAGGTTCTCTTCTACCTTATTCTTAACTGTTTCGTTTGGTGTAACAATGATTCCCAAGCCAGAGTTAATAGCGTAGATATCAGTAACGCTTAGAGAATTATCTAGATATTTGCAAGTGTTGCTGGCCGGTTCATAAACTAAATCTGGTAAACTTTTGAAAGGGTTTGCTATACATTTAGCAGCTTCTATGCATCTGCGTTTGTTTTTATTGAAAAAAGGTTTAGTGCCTGCGTACTTGATATCACAATTCACAGGTCTGCAATTATTCAAAGGGTCTTCATCAATGGATTTGCATTTAACAGTTTTTTCGCGTTTGAAATTCCGTAGTAGATACTGTGTTTGTTTCTTGTGCAGTCGCGTATCGAAAGGTATTTTGATTTCTTCACTGTTACTTCCTGTTAGACCACATCGACGGACTAAGTCAAAATTACAATATCCTTCGTGGTTAAGCTGAAACATCGTAACGTAAAAAAACAGGTAGGTTTTTCGGTCTTTAGGTTTTAACGTATCATCATGCTTTCCAACTAGTTTCATAGAATCACAGTCTACTTCCTCTGTATCATATAAACAGCATTTAGTAGCTCTTGCATTTATATAGCAAGATTCCAATTTGTCGTCGTTTTCCAAATCTAGAAAGAATTGTATTGCGACAGAATATGTTTCTAAAGGTAATATGCCTTTTTCTAAAACTTTTATTGAATTTGATAAAACAAACATTATTAGTTTTATGGAAATTAATTGGTGGATAATAAAATTATAAAACATAATCAGCCACAAAAATAAATACACGATGACGGAACAGACATCTCCTACATTTCTGTCCACAGTCAATGCATATCCACAGTGCATATCTCTCATACTCTATGGTCAATGCAGAAGATTTTGCGCAGTTAGTGTCATACACAAAGAAGACTATTTTGCAAAAAGTTTTAAACACCTGAAGAATAGAAATCCCAAGGAATACACACACCTCTATAATACTTATAAATACATATGAACGCACGCTAGTATCTGATTTAGCTCAGTACTTAGCTCAGTATATATGATGGTTATATAGTAACCTATCTAGCGTACGTTAGTCTTGAATATACTGGTTCTTTCTTGGTCTGAATGTTATATTAAATGTATAGTTGTCCTTGTTTTGTGCGTACCATGACATCCCTGAGACGGGGAATTCTAGTGGGAAAGCCACTGACTAGGTAAAGCTGTCTTTGGGGAAAGTGAAATCATAACTTCTAAACGTTATTTATATATTAAGTAGATACTTTTCTATCGTGCGAAATATACAAAATATTTTAATTTATTTAAATTAAAATATAAATTTACTTCATCTACTCTATAATTACATGTTAAAATAAGGGTATTAAACAAATCAAAATCTATGTTATGAAAACTGACGTGGTTTTCACTCATTTTATTTATATGATGACACGGGAATTACTCACATATGATTAATCTGGTTACTCCCGACCAGTACCGGCGTTAGGCTAGGGCCTGGTTGGGCGACCGCCCAGGGCGCCAGATAAAAAGGGGCGCCATAGGCGCTTATTAAGGAGCGGTATAGAAAAATATATACCTAGATCTATTCTATCTAATCTATTCATGCCTATTTTTCGGTTTGAATGGCAGAGGCCCCCCTCTGCCATTCAAACCATATCACCGGAGGTGCGCCGTACAAGTCTCGCCCAGGGCGCTCGTACTGCTGGTAGTGCTGAAACCGGCACTGCTCCCGACTATAACTGCCGCCGTTGTGGCATACAATGTGTCACAAATATACTATCTTATAGGTGTATAAATATTTTGTTGTCGGTCATGGTTAAAACTACCGTTTTCTACCCGTGGTTTACCTAGCTAATTCACCTGGGTGGATTATGGGTATATTTCGGATGTTATAAAGATCGGCCATTTTGCTAGATTGTCCTTCTGATAGGGTGCAGACCAAAGGTCCACCTGCTAGGTGTACAATGGGCACCACAATAAATATTATCTGTAGTTCACTTGATAGGTGGTCTAATCACATAAATAAAATAAAGCCTTTAAAAAAATTTACATCACTTAGCAAATATCTGTGCTTAGCAATAAAAAAAAACATTTACGGGTATTAAAATTTAATTCCTTAAAACTATGTGTTTATTTGTTATATATCTTATAAATAGATAGTGATACAGTACTTACACATTTTTACTCTTCGTAGGTACTCACACTCTCTCAAGGACTTTGTATAACCTTATATTATAGGGTATACAAAGTCCTTGCACTCTCTTTGTTCTAGAATGAGTTTCTGTCGTTGTTGTATGTAACATTTCTTCCCTTTACAAAGTCCTTGAACATTTCTGTAACTTTTAGATACGTCACAATTTAACGGGAATAAATAATCTTCGGACAAACCGACACATTTCAAATACGTAAAAGCAAGGCAAAGGCAAAGTTTTAATTTTTTTAGTAAATTTTTGAGTCAACTAATTTGCGCTACATAATGCTCCGATATACTTCTGGACTTTAAAAGCTTCCACACAATCCTCTGAGCTTCCTCATATAATTAAACTATAACGAAACAAAGATGACACAGGGCCATGGTGAGCGCTGAGCGTGGCTTGTGTCGTAGCTACACTCGTCGCATTTACCGAGCTCATCACAACTCGTCTTTCTGTTTCTTCTTAAGATATTCCTTCTTTATAAAGTCGGCTGCTCTTTCCGCAATCATCATTACTGCTGCATTCGTATTAACACTAGGTATAGTAGGCATCACACTTGCATCTGCTACCCTTAAGCCTTTGACACCGTGAACTTTTAGTTTCCTATCAACCACAGCCGTAGGATCGCTGGCTTTACCCATCTTAGCCGTTCCAACTGGATGATAAACATTGTAAGTGACAGTCCTAGCCATACATTCCCAATACTCATCACTCTTGAACTCAAATCCATCACAATCTTTATATTGTATCCTTTTAACTTCACCTTTAAACTTTTTAAAAGTAGGCGTATCAACGATTTCTGTTATCTTCTTCAAAGCGTTGACAAATATTTCCATATCTTTTTTATCACTGAAGTATTTAGGTATAATTTTAGGATGTTCCATGGCATTCATCCCGCGAATTTCTACTCTTCCTTTAGATTGCGGCCTGCACAACGAAACATAGAATATAAGCAGTTCTTTTTCAGAATTGAAATTGACGAGCTGCTGGCAGATGGAATCTTTCAAAGAAACTATATCTGAACATGTTTTATAAACATAGGAAGTATTTGGCAGGAAATAATTGTGATCTATTTGAACATCAGGCATTTTTTTATCATTGGGTATAGATAAGAAAGCGTTAATGTTAATTTGGTCATAGTTTGTAGCATATGGTCCAGTTTGATCAATCAGATATTCTGCTAAGGCTTTTTTCCAAAACGTTTCATCCCTTGGTTCTGCGCCTGTTTCTATTGTCACTGGAACAGGTATTCTCACATGGTCTTGAAGATTTTCTCCAACGGGCAAATCAACTAGGACGTCTATTTTCTTTTCTTTTAAAACTTTCTTTGGTCCTATACCAGACAAAGATAGCAAAACAGGTGTATTTACAGCACCAGCACTAAGGATAATATCATTCTTAGTAAAATAGTGCTCAACGTCACCATAACGAAGAATTACTTTAACTGATTTAGCTGTTTTCCCTTCAAACTCAATTTTCGATACAAACGCATTTTTCAGTACTCGTAAATTCTTACGATCCTTAATTGGACTCAAGAAAGCTGTAGCTGAACTGACTCTTTTACCTTTATAATTGCCACCTCTAAGTTTGCCAACACCCATTTGGCTGGGACCATTCAAATCTTCCAAATATTTGAGGCCTAGTTCTTGGTAAGCTTCGGTTAATTGCTCAGCTATCCCCGGATGAGTAAAATTAAGTTGATCGACTATGAATTCTCCTTCAGTGCCATGTTCTTCAAGAAGTTCTGGGTTGTTAAGAATGAAAGGATCAATAATTTTTTCGCTTTTCTTAAAGAATTTTTTGAGGGTAGACCAATCCCATCCGTCGTTTTCGTCAAGATGCCAAGGTTCATAATCACCGGCGCTACCTCTCATGTGGACAAGGCCATTAATGGAGCCAGTGCCTCCGATGACTCTGCCTCGGGGCCAGTAGGACCTACTATTCCTACAGCCTCGGTTAGTAGTCTCATCTAGTTCTGCGTAATATTGGAAGGCATGTCTGGACTGATGCGTTGCGCCTGAGAAGTTTGGAACCTGAAAATAAAAGTTAAATCAGTTTAGAGGATAATGAAAATTGAAGAAGATTCTTCAAGAATGGTTGGAAGAAAAGATTGCTTGCGCAATATTTATGAACAATAGAACATCATTAATTCATCAGAGGTGCAGTGTCATCGTAAAACGGCATTTTTGCTTTGTACGAGAATAGAAACGAGAAGAATGTTCATTTATCAGGACCACATCCATTAATTCTATCCTTTGATCACAACTCCTCTGATGTTATCTGAGAGTTTGGTCGAAGATGACAGCAATCCTGTCTGCCTATCAATCCTGTTGTGGAGTAGGCACTAGCTTATATCTGCTCTAGCACTTACAATAGCCTCCATCGGTGGGTCACCGCCAGCCTCGATCAGGAGCACCTTCCAATCCTCGACCTCCGTCAGCCGGTTTGCCAATAAGGACCCTGCGGTGCCAGCACCGATGATGATGAAGTCGAACTTGTCGCCATCTGTAAATGGTGTTCAAAATTTTCATAGTTTTTTCTTTAAATAGGCATGATGACCAATATTTTTTTATTACCTCATAAAAAAGCTGGTCATAAATAGAGCACAACAACATAAACAAATAAAAATTAGTTCAAAAATAAATAAGATATAAGCATTTTAATTTAATTTAATTTCATGCTAGACAGAGAGCGCACTATACTGAGCCGTGACGTCACGGCTCAGGAGCGCCCTACAAATGCTATACTAACACACGCTTTGCGAGAAAGGGATACAACATCCCCTCTCTATCCCCACCTAAAACTTTTAATACTCATATCTCAGAGATCTATCAGCCAATTCAATTTTATTTTTTTAGTATGTGTAATGTATTTACTTATATTCATCGCTAAGCCGGTTATTTGTAATAAATTAATCATTAGGAATCATGCCTATTGCTCTACAATTTTAGATGTATGGTGTTCTGCTGGCAATTGATGATTATTCAGTGATATGATGATGAAGCCGGAGGGTATAGGTGCTGAAACTTCCTAATGGCACATGGCAGACCCATCGAGTTTGGTGGAATTCAAGTCATTGGCTTATACTGATAATTTTGTAGTAGGTAGGGATTAAGATAAAGGTATTTACCTATAGCCGGTAAATATAAGTTGATTGATCGGCGTAGTGTTGCATTACCTACACGTCATTCTTTAAAAGTTCATTGACAGAAATTTTTAGATGTTTTTTCAAAGAGTGATACTGCTGAAGTAAATTTATTTTATCTTATAATCAATGCGCATTGCACGCTGAGCTTGCTCGTAATATAATTATGCAATCGTTTTCTCTCTTTCTCTTTAGAAATATATATATATCTAGTACATACACTTCCTGCCTATATGTTTCACTTAACCCCCGAAGTGCCTTACGTAGAGCATGTCTGTGTAACAGGTCAAAACAGGACCGACGCGCCATAAGCAGTAATGGGGTGCGTAAGCAAATGGCTCCCATTCGTAAATTTTTTGCCGCGTGATGATCGGTCCATTGACAGTTTATGTCTGTATCTAGTTTCGATAGCTAGAGACTGATTGCATCTTTACGCTGTCGCGTCACGGGTCATGCCTATGTCATTTACTTACCAACTCCTTCGTATTCTCAACAGCTTCGTCAGATATCTATTTCGCACAAACATGATATTTCTACCAGCATTACTCACTAGTAAGTCCGTAAGAGTAGTCCATAGGCCATTGCTCGTTGACGAGGCAGGTGGCAGCCAGGAGTTGTGTCACCAGGCCGGTGAAGGCTACTCCCGCTGGACCCTGGCTGAACGCAGCGCAGGTGGTGTTGATGCACGGCATCTTCACTCCTACTGGAACGATAGCATAATACATTTACAAAAATTTGCAAAAATACTGGGTCTCGCTTTTAGATGTGGAGATTATCGTGGTAATGCCGCCAGCATGCTGCCAAATGGTAGTGGACTTGAGCATTTGTATTGTTTAGACTTCCAACGGTCTATGGGCAGCCTAACTGGTTTTGTAGTGTTAGTGTTAGCTTATATTTTATTTAGTTAATAAAGGCACTTGCCCTTTAATAACCTCCTACTAAGGTCGGTAAAAAAAAAAAAAAATTGTAAAATAGAGCAGTAAATTCACTTAGAAACACGTGCGGTAATTTAATGCT
Organism: Agriopis aurantiaria; assembly: GCA_914767915.1. Classification (NCBI taxonomy): domain Eukaryota; kingdom Metazoa; phylum Arthropoda; class Insecta; order Lepidoptera; family Geometridae; genus Agriopis; species Agriopis aurantiaria. The sequence goes on along the minus strand of OU611994.1, from coordinate 632,704 downwards.
GCAAAAATATGGATCGTGATGTTCATAGATTTTAAACGTTACTTTACTTTGTACATTTATGATACAACAAAAGTAGAACAGCTGATACAAGGCCAAAACCTCAGATCACACAAACAAGTGAGAGGTATCATCATCAGCCAGAAGACGTCCACTGCTGAACATAGGCCTCCCCCTTTAACCTCCACACTGAACGACAGCCTGCCTTCTGCCTCCACTGGATGCCAGCGACTCTCACAATGTCGTCGATCCATTTAGTGGGAGGCCTAGTGGGGATAGGTATGCTTTAGTACAATTAGCGTTCGTTGGTTTGCGCGTTCACCGCTAAAAAAAACATTTGTTTTGGCTCCTCGTTTTCAGAACACTCCTCTCAAGGATTCGGAGAGTATCGGAATTCTGGGGGTCGACATTTCTGCAAATGTAGGTACAGTTCCGTGGTCACATCGCAAGCAAGGCCAAGCTTGTTTCTAAGAAACTTGGTGTGCTCAACAAGGCGAAGCGGTACTTCACGTCGAGTCAAAAGCTTTTGCTTTACAAAACGCAAGTCCGACCTCACATGGATCCAAAAAGTATCCCAAGTATCAGCTTGAGCCTCTTGATGCATTACAGCTTACAGCGTAGAGCTGTAACCCAAACTCACCGAACACCTATAGAACCACTCAACATGTGCAGAGATGTTGGGTCTCTCTGTATCTTTTATCGCATTCACAACGGGATGTGTTTTGAAGAACTGTTTGATTTGATGCCAGCGTCGCGGTTTTACCATCGCACTAGCTGCCACCGTCTGAAAGCTCATCCCCAAATCATAGATCAGTGGAAATGCGATTCACGCGATCTTTCTTGCCTTGCAAAATGTGGAATGAGCTAATACCTTCCGCGGTGTTTCCGAGAAGCTACAACATTGGCTTCTTCAAAAGGCGTGTTAATAGATTCTTAAAGGGTCGGCAACGTAGTTGTGATGCCTCTGGTGTTACAAGCATCCATAGACGACGGTGACTGCTTACCATCAGGCAGCCAGACTGTTTGTTTGCCACCTATGGCATAAAAAACGTTCATGTTTAAATGTCGCCATGTTTTATACCCTATTCACCATACCGCTAAACCGTAAGTAGGTACACCTATTTCCCCTGTACCGTTTTTGTTCGTAAGGAATTTATAAGTACCTATAATATTACATATTATGCAGTAAATACCTCCGCAACTCCGATCTCCTTTCACTGGTTTTCAACTGAACTATACAAGAATCCCTCTGCTTACAACAATCAATATTATTGTACAATATTCATTTATAAAATAACCACGTCTTTTATATGAAAGTACCGAAATAACACGACCAACTGTGACCAAGTTTACATAGGTACCATCACAATTAGATAACACGTCGATAAATCAGTATTATCGGCTCAAATGTAGGTAATGCTTAATTTTCCCCAACTAATATGTAGGTAATAATAGTCAATAGATAAATAATAATTTATTGGTGTAAACAAAAAGGTGGGGTCACCTAATTTTTTTAACCGACTGCCAATACTGATAATAATTCTCAGGCGTGTGTAGGTAAGTTTTGTTTGTAGTTTGTTTAATGTTTCTAAATGGTTACGCGAAAAAGGTGTAGGTACTAAGCCGGGAGCTGTTATAGTTTCGGCTTAGTAAACCCTTGCCGCGTATGCAACCCAGTATATTACCTCCTATAGCCTAAACGGCTTGACCGATTTTGATGAGTGAAGTGTTGTTATGTAGCTAACAGATTAGACTTGTGGATTTGGTTGACCTCGAACGCCGTCTGAAAAACGGGAGAGAAATTGTGTTTCCTGCTTAGATTAACTACACAGAGACGGTAAGTTTCCAAACAATGCCTTCTCAAAACGTAAGCTACAAATTCGCTACGTGTGCTGTGTTTACTTGCCTCGTCACGCACACAGACGCAAAAATTATGCGGCAATAATTAAGTTAATTTTTTTGGGAGTTCTTAACACTATCACCTGACTAATATCACTGACCACGGAACACTATTACAGCGGGCACTGACCGCGCGAGCGTCGTTTGGTGTCATATATGGCTCCATTTGAACGGCTTAAATTTTGCGAATGTACTTGGTTTCTGTATATAGTTATTCTAAGGTTTCCCGACAGTTATAACATAATATGGAACTAACGCAATGTGTAGGAATACCATAAAGTAGGTACACAAATAATAATAAGGAGAAGCCCTAAGTCAAACAAACAGCCATTCCTGGCCATTTACCATATTATAATAGGTATCTATACAATACGGCCAACTCCTTATGCGGTCTCAAAACTAACGTACGGTCGCGCAACTTTTCTCATCACCATAACTTCCTGGCCGTAAGGAACTCGATTCGCAGTCCAAGTACCGTTCTTTATCGATCGTCAAATTCGATAAAATGCCATAGAATCGATCATAGCGAGTACTGATCAAATGGTATTTTATTGAATTAGACGATTTCAAATTATGTCAAATTTGACGATCTATAAAGAACGGTACCTCTACTTGCACTGCTGGTTCTGAATCTGGATGCTTATAAGTAATAATTATTGTGTACACGTGGTGCAGTGCAGGTGTCCCTAAAACTTAATAAAACCGACCACTTGCAAATTCAGTAGCTTGGCACTGGCTAAATAGACAAGATTGCCTGGGGCCAAGACTGGAAAAAACTTGGTGGTAACATAATTAAAGATCAATGGTGGCAATGTAAATTATTTTCCTTTTTCTCCTGAAGGGATTTTGTCATTGAATGTCGTGTGCATTTTGCCAGAGTCAAGTAATTTAATTTCAATCTTATTTGAATGCATCAGCATCAATGACGTAAGACTTCTATTCTCAATGATCGGCATCCGTACATGTACATATTGTACATACAGTACATACATCCGTCATTAAAAACGTAAGATGAGGCGGTATGGTCTTAATAGCTTTAGCCTACCAAATAACAGGTGAAAATCTCAAAAAAAAACCTGTGACGGTTCTGATAGTGACTGTGATTATAATTATGACATTGATATATGACATTTATTTTTAAAACACAGTTGAAAGTTTAAAAATATTGAAATTTGTGAAATTTTACGTTTACTTTAGCGCATAAATATTTTTTGTGTTTTTTTGATAAAAATCAATGTAATTCACAATGATGTTCAAAAAAGTTTACACTCTAGTATTTGTACATCGAGAACAACATGTACTTTTAGGCCTCAAGAAGCGTGGTTTCGGCGTAAACAAGTGGAATGGTTTTGGCGGGAAACTCGAGCCCAATGAATGTATCTTGGACGCAGCTGTACGAGAATTAAAGGAAGAGTGTTCTTTGATTGTAAACAGAACTGATTTGAAGAACGCCGGACACTTGGAGTTCACTTTCGAAGGTGAACCTTTGATGATGGACGTGAGAGTCTTCACCACCAGTGTTTTCGAAGGAACGCCAAAAGAATCTGAAGAAATGCTTCCTAAATGGTACCATCGTGATGAATTGCCTTTCAAAGAAATGTGGCTAGACGACAAATATTGGTTTCCATACATATTGCAGAATAGGCTGTTCTACGGAAAGTTTCATTATCAAGGGCATGATAGAATATTATCATGGAATATTGAGGAATTGCAATCAATGGTATCTTTTTACGAGAACAGGAAGTAGACTTTAAGATCTGATTGAAATATTCTCTTAATTTTCAATAAGAAAAGTGCTGTGACTAAAATTTTAAAATAGTGGAATGATAATAATGCATCCACACATTGGTTGTTTGCCCTGAGATCATTGTCAGTATTTTTTACTATCTTACTCAAGAAATTCAAGAATTAAATTTCCGTTTTATGTCGGACAAATCAGAATCTGAAAATATTAAAAACTAAAAAATTGCTTGTGAATAACCTTGGGGCCAACACAACTATTATTTTTTTCGATCAACGATAAAGCTTTCACTTTGGCTAATAACTGACACCTGCTTGTCAGCAACTGTTCCGACATCAATCTATCAGCCTAATAGATTGATGTTGGTAGATATCGACCACCACCACAAGACCGCAGTACCTACTTTGTTTAGAAAAATCACATGACTGATAATAGAGATAATGATCATTTAGAAAATGCTACTTTTGTTTGGGATTTCGTTCAAATATCAGTCATTTCGCATATTATATTGCAAAAATATCATACAAGTGATTCAATAATCAAGCCCCTGATCATTATTTGCAATAGAAAAATGCCAGCATTTACACTGCACATTGTGTCTGTGACGATGTGTTGTTAGTGTTTACATAAACATACATATAAATATATGAAAATTAATCCCTGTGCCTATTTATTTTGGCCACTCCATAATTTGACGACTTTACCAATTTCATTCTTCTTTTTTTTTAAGTTTTCTAATCATTTGTAGAACGGTTCTTACAGAAAGAAAAATTAAGAAAATTGAGCAGAAAATTTGAAAATTTTAGAAAACTTAACAATGATCTTAACTTTGCGCGTTTGATGAATGTGAATTTACCAGATAGCAGTATTTTTGGACCTTCATAGCTAAGACAGGACAATGTCTGTCGGGTCAGCCAGTTGTAAATAAATACAAATATTTGTGGTATTTTTGCACACATGGTCATGGTTCATCCAAATTAAGCTAAGCTTGAGATTACCTGTCTGTAGTGTCGATATTGACTAATATGCGAGCGCCCAGTGTGCGGATGCAGGGTAAGAGTGGGCTGCTTAGTTTATAAGTAACATTTGTTCTGAAGTATGTTTATTATAAGTTTAATTATTGTAGTTGTTTGTAAAAAAAAGTAAGGCTTAAAATATTCCTAATTGTGTTTTTGTAATTTTGAACATTAAAAGAAATACAAAACATTTTAAATGCATATTTTATTATTATACAAAACACTTATCACAATGTTATCTAAATTAACTTATTTCTATTTTAATTCCTTGTTAACTTAATTTAGCTATTCTTAAATTATTTTTTAAAGACAGTTTATTGCGATAGTTACTATTTTTGTTCCAATAACTACCGCTTTATAAATGCCAGATTTTGACTAAGATGGACCCCTTTGTAACGCAAGACTTTTTGACCCCTTTGTAACGCACCGTAACGTTTTTCTGCACCCCCTCCCCCTCTAAACGTTACGTAACACTTAAGTGATAATTTTTTCCCTAAAGTCGTAAAAAGTTATGTAATCGTGTTTAAAAAAAACTAAAAAATGACCAGACTAATACAATCGAGGGATTCCCCGTAACGTAAATGAAAAGGGTTGCCAGTTTGGGAGTTTTAAATCGCCGTTTAAATTCCGCCTAATTTTTTAGAAACAATGTTACGTAACGTGTTGTAAGAAAGACCCCGCCCCTGTAACGCATCGTAACGTTTTACGAGACCCTCTCCCCCCCCCCCCCCCCCCAAATTGCGTTACGTAATACTTGAACGCTCCCTTACTTAGAAATGTCAATGATATGCAAATGGTATACAAAAGAAATATGACCGGTCTCTCCTTTACTATAACAATAATTACTGTTCAAGGTGCGTTTTCACTAAGGCAGAGACGAGCGGAGACTAGTGGACATGTGTGGCCGGGATGATAGATAGAACTGTTGCCGAGATGAATGGACATGTGTAACAGAGTTGAGCGAAGCTTGACCTAATAAATTTTTATGCAAACACCATGGCAGTGCGGGGCTCACCTCGCTTGCTATGCTCTGCTTCTCTTCGCTATACTTCGCCCCTCTTTGCTACGTGCTCTGCTTGCCGTACAATTTGATACAATTCTTCAAGCCAGGTGACATACGGCCATCTGCTTACGCGGCATCAAACTAACGTTAAAACTACGCAGTTCAGAAAATCACGCGAACGTGAACCTTAACGCGCGCAGATACGGTATATGGTCGCGCAACATTTTTTCATCACCTAAACTGGATTGCTGCTAGCCTTAAGGCCCCTGATCTATGGCCGTTTCCATTACAGTGGAGTAGACGAGATGTGGATTTCAACAAATGTGATTGGTTGATTCCAGCATGTGTGGAAACGCACCCTTATCTGAGGATACACATAATCATTACATACATGCATCCTGCTCTCGCACACGCCTCACTTGTTCAAAGTTGGGCAGTTTTTGGTTATATTGTTTTGGTTGTATCACGCAAAAATCTGCAGCAATTTTTTAAAATAACTACATTTCATACAATCGTTTACTGGTACGAGCAGTGCGTATATAAAACGCAGCACCTCGCAGTTTATATTACATAATAGGCTTTTGTTTGACCGCCACCTTGCCTGATGTTAAGCGATGATGCAGTCTACGATGCTACTTATACTGAGCCTTGTATGGTGGCCAATTGTCTTTCATTATTTTGAGAAACTATGAGAGACCAAGACAAATAGCATTTTTGTGTCATAGGCATATAACCCCTCACTGGACTTGTCTCACTGTATTGCTGTACCATGAAACACTCACAGCCGCACTCAGAGACGTTACTTAAGCTAAGGAATACTTAAAATTGCTCTGTCTCGTTTTCATGTGCGACAATTTCCGTCAACGAGAAGTTGACAGAACAATTTTAAGTATTCCTTAGCTTAAGTAACGTCTCTGAGTGCGGCTGTTAAGTTACTTAAGTTAAGCAATGCTTAAAATTTCCGTCTCGTTTTCGCGCGTATCCAGCCTGTATATTAGCTAGTATATGTTTATCTATGATATTAGCCAACTTTTTTCCGGTGTTTTATTATTTAAGATATATACATAACTTGTAAAACTATTTGAAATGAAATTCTTTTATTATTTTTTATCATGCTATGAATAGTTTTATTGTTTTTTTTGTTATCGTCTTCATTATTTTCGCCAGAGAGAAGTTTAAAGTGCATTTTAAGCATTGTTTATCTTAAGTAATGTTTCTAAGGCTGCGTATACACCAGACAGAGATGACCGAGAAAGATGATTGCTGCGCGAGGAAAAAATCGACCAATAGGATCGCTTCATTCCGTCTCGAACCGCCTCCTATTGGTAGATTTTTTCCTCGCGCGGCTTAAGTAAGGCAATTAAATGTGTTTATTTGCTAATCAATTTGTTCCTGGAAACTGCTTATGCACATACAGTACTTTTGTCTGGACAGAAGTTTTTTTGTTAGTCCGATTATATATTTGACACACAACACTGTTATTCCTTCTTGTCGGGTATCTGTAGGAGTGCGACCCTGGCCAGGTTCCTGGCGAGCGCCAGCCGCAGCAGCTCAGCCCGCTGGCCGTCCAGCGAGCCCGGCCGCAGCTCCAAGCACTGCATGATGCTGCACGTGGCTGGCGCGGTCAGTACCGGGGTGTCGCACTCGAGCAGAGGCAGGGTGTCCAGTAAAAGGGTGTCCCAGAAACTGGAAGAAACACACTTGTTTGAGAAACATCAACACAGTAGCAGCGCCGGGCGTCCACCCACAAGATGGACAGGCGACCTAAAAGAGAACGCAGGGGAATGCTGGATGGAGGCCGCTTCCAACCGGCCCTTTTGGAGATTGATGGGGGAGGCCTATGTCTAGCAGTGGACGTTCTACAGCTGAAATGATGATGATGATAATGAACACAGTATCAATAGGGTATAGACTGTATTAAAAATATAATTCATGCTTGTGTTATCCTAGAAGATTATTATTTAAATAAATTATTTTATTATTAAAAACTAAAAATAAACTACCGATTATCAGAATAATATAAAACAAAAATATGTTTTTCATTGATCACGCGACTTGACTGCAACATTGTGTAGATCAAATGTCCTTATGACGTCACACAAAAGTAATAGAGGCAATAATTGTATGGCGAGAAGAACTAGTTCGCTTATGTGTGACGTCACTAATGGCACGTGGCCCCATGAATGTCAAAGGGAGCGTTTACGCGGTAATTTAATAATTTGAATTTTGATCTGCCATTTAAAACACAAATACAAAAAATTATGAGGATTAAATCACAAGATTGCTTTATTTTAATATAATAAACAATTTAAGGTGGTTTCGTAAAATCTGTCAAATACCCTACTTATTTATGTACTGTAGGCGGTAGGTCATTTAAGGGTTAATTTTTACTTTACATGTAATTTGTATTTATAACTGACTTCAAAAAAGGAGGTTCTCATTTCAGTTTTTTTTAAATGTTTGTTACCCATCGAGATACGATTCCTATAGAGTCACAAACTCTCAGTGAAAACAGTCAAAAAAAATCCGAGAGTTGTACATGCATTGTATCAATTATATAGTTCACAATGCCACATTTAATCCAATTTAGACGTTATGTCGCTTGCATAGTGTTCAACGTTAGTTGTCCGCTATGTCATCGTAGCTCTGGCATCGCGCGTTGTACTCGGACCGCGGTTACCTTGTATCGTGTGTACCCGTGCGCAGAGTTTTGGTTCGGTAATTTTTTGGCACGACTGTGACTCTATGTGTGAACAACCGTGATAGTTTAAAACAGTGTTCTATGTGTATTGTATCTCGATGTTGTTACCTCAAATCTGTCATTTAAAAAACCGATTTGTCTTTTTAACATCTGCTTAGTCTAATTAATTAGAGCTTTCTGCTTCACTCATTTACTTTAAGGTTGCCTGGAAGAGATCGCTTTTAGCGATAAGGCCGCCAGTTGTTACACTAGTTTTTAAGAGTTTAATGTCCTCTGTATCAAATTTTATGGTGTGAACAATAAAGAGTTAATCAACCGATCAATCAATAATATTCAAAATTACCAAACCATAAAAGACTTACTAGTCTGGTGCTATTCTGGACGTGATCAGAGACACGAGCAGATCTGCTGCTTTCTGGAATTCTCTGTTTTTGTACAGTCTGTGGAAGTCACTGTACTTTCCTGTAAAAAAAAAATCACAGGATTAAATAATCAATATCGAATAAAAAGGAGCTTGATGTAGAGGGTATACCTATTTTTTTCGGTGAAATTTAGTAAAAATACTAAGGCTTATTTTATTAATAGGATAGGAAATTATTATTACTAATTAATTATTAATAGGAAAAGTGGGAGAAATTAGTTGCATACCCAAAGGGTAAAAACAGGACCCTATTACTTAGCCTACGCTGTCTGTCTGTCCGTCCGTCCTACCTTTTAACAGCTGTATTCAAACCGTAATAGATAGCCAGTTGAAATGTTCACAGAATGTGTAATGTTACGGCGGATTAACTAAGAAATCATAAAAAAGCCAAAAAGTAAAAACTAAAGGGACCTCCCCATACAACAAACGTTTTTTTGACTTTTTGACGTATTTTTGTATTAACTCTAATGTAAAAATGGTAATACGTACAAGCGTCAAACTTGGCATGATTATAGTACACACTCTAAAGTATAACAACAAATAATGGCCAAGTGTGAGTCGGTGACAAATTTCTGTTCATTACCAAGTTAAACAACGTAGGGCGCGGTGACCGCCTGGGCGTGATGTTTACTTTTTGCACTACTTTTTGTATTTTGTATGGAACCCTCAGTGCGCGAGCCCCCTAACCCCAACAGCCCAACCGCGGCCAACACCTATGCGCATGCGACCATTTTCGGACACGCGCGCAAGCGAGGAACTCGTCTCGAGCCATATACATAACGCAAGCGCTTATACTAACTTAGCTAATGATTGAAAGAGTATTTTTAAATGAGATGAGTGTTTTTGAGGACGTTAGATCGTTATGTCTGCACCTAATTTAGAACTGTTCTCCAACCACCCGCATTCTTCAGTCTTCCCGTGAACATGGTGCATGTAACTGCGCCGAAATATCGGGAGCTCATTCCACAACCTTACCACGGTATTTTTTTCTTTTTTTTTACATCGGACTAGGCTAACGTTTGACCGCGATCTCGCCTGATGGAAAGCGATGATGCGGTCGAAGTTGGAGCACGTTTGCCCAGTAATAACCTAATAACCCTAGACTTAAACACTCCAAGATTGTAATGCTGCGGAAACACAGTATTCTCGTAAATAATCATATTATAACTAGTGAAAGAGTGTTTCACCTAGAAACAGCAGCGTATCATGTAACAACATGGCCGCTCCAGCTGTCAACAACAAGTCTAAAGCAGGCAGCTTCCCAGTGTCGCAGTAGTGCTTCAGGCAGGCGTGAGCGGCGCGCGCGGCGGCCGCGGGGCTCCGGCCGCGGACGGCCCAGGCTAGGGCTCCGCCCGGCCGCGACGCGGACAGGTGCCGGGCTGATACGCAGCGACATACGGTTTGGACTGGAATGTAACACAATTTATGATATTACTAGCTGCGCCTCACGGTTTCACATGTGTAGACAATTAATGGCATCGATTCGGATGTACTCTAAACTAAATTTGACAGCTCTAAAATTGTTGCCATCCTTCTCTCACATATTACAATGAAAAGAGATGCAGATAATTTTAGTCCTGTCAGTATGGTTTAGTTTAGTAAGTGGTATGACAGAATCGAGGCCATTTTCTTTACGTTTTTGACTATTTTTGGATAATCTCATTGTTTTTGTCACTTCGAACTTGTAAACTAAATAAATAATATTCGGACATTTTTGCACACACGGTCTATTGACCCCAAACCACAGAAGACATAATAGACCAAACTAAGCAAAGCTTGTGATATGGCTGCCAGAGACTGATATACATACATATATATATATATATATATATATATAGTTTTAAATACATACTTAAATAGATATTAACAACCAGATATAGAACAAATCAAATCACATCAAATCAAATGTTCATCACATAAATGTTTGTCCTAGATGGGAATCGAACCCACGCCCCCAAGCTCAGAAGGTAGGTTCACTACCAACTGGAGCAACGGGCTATCAGCGTAGCCTCTGCAACACATCAGGGGAGATGTTACCGGTAGAATGAGAAGCAAGCAGGTGAATTTTGTCATTCACAAAAGCCTTGTGAAAATTATTTTTCTTTGGAAGTTCAGACAATGATATAGTAAAAAACAATGCTCACCAACGCCAAGCAAGCCGTGTTTTTTTGCTTCGGCCACCACTCTCATCGCTTTTGCCTCCGTTTCGACTGGCATTCGCTCCAGGATCAATTCACCTCGTCGCAAACCTACGAAAAAAATATTGTACAGTAAAAGAAAAAAAAAAATAATATATAGCACTAGACCTGAGACAGATGTCGTTGAAATCACTTCTCTGTATTTATGACGTTAAAAATGTACGGGAGACGATCATCATCATTATCTGCCTTTTATGTTCTGCTGGGACTCAGGTTTTCAGGATGGGCCCTAATCCACCATGCTGGCCCAGTGCATATTGGTGAATGTCAGTGGGAACATAATAGGCTGAAATGATGATAATGGGCTGAAGTAAATTGTAAGGAGCTGAATAGAAACCATAAAGTCTGATCACTTTAGCTAGATTTTTGAAACGTAAGATAGCTGAGGTAGCCGTGTATGTTCCATGGTACTGCGAGTTTTAAGGTAGCCCCTCAGCGTTAAACCTACCTTCAGGTGGGCAGGAAGCGAGGTATGAGAGCCCAACGGGCCACATCGATTTGTGTTCCATCAGCAGGTTGCCATATTCCAAGATCAAGCTGTCTCGCAGTCTGCCAGTTACACTGCAATGAGGAGATAGAGGTTATATGAAGAAAAAAAGCCGATGACTATGATGACAATTTGTATGACATACTAATTTTGTGTTAACATATTTTTACAGCAATTTGTTGTATTTATTATATTAGTTTTTTATAATATTATTCCTATTTTTACCAAGAAATCTATTTCAGCTTAACAGTATGTGAGATAAATGTTAGTGGAATTTGTCCGTTTTTATTCTCAACTAGCTGAATCCCGCTACTTCGTACGCGTAGAGCTCGGCCTTCGGCCTCGCTACTATAAACCTATATGCTATAAACCTCACGGAGCCCGAGACCTTTCCAACGAATGCAAAACCGTGGAAATCGGTTCGTGCGTTCTGGAGTTATAGCGTCAGGAAGGAAAACCCGACTTATTTTTATATAGTAGATAAATAATATGAATTTGAATGAAATTTTTGTTTATTTGCTAGAATGAAGGTCGGTATTGTTTCAAAGTATGTGGATGTATCCAAAAGACAGAAAGAATGTTGCCTCTCTACCAATGTTGGTGTAGCCCGTCATTGGTAGCATGGTAGCAGGCTGATGCAATGAATTTGGAAGTATTGTTATTATTACCATGGTAACGATACCCGGATGGTTCATACTCATACTTTTTTATTCATAACAAATATAGTTACATGTCACAGTGTATACATTCTTATTATCGTTTACATAATGATCAAACATGGAAAAAAAAACACGAGAGAAAAAAAAAAAACATTCAAAAAATAAAAAAAAATAAAACAACAAAATTATTAAATTGCATAATGTCAAAATTAAATTAAACAATTAGAATAAACAAATAATATTAGTCAATAATAATAATAATTTAAAATGTCAGTTTTACATTAGCAAATTAGTTCTCTTTGAAGCCGTTTGCTAAGCTCTTCTTCAATTGTTGAACTCACTTTACTCTATAACCTAAATTTATTAGCATTTGAATTTTGAATAGAGGTAATTCTTTTTTTTGATTAGTTTAGATTAATTTTAATTTCTCTAAAAATGTTCAACGTTTTAATGCATATCAGACTATATATTTTCCGGCATGCTGCCCGGCCAGGCCTCCTAATATATCATGTCACATAGACAAATCTGTAGTGGACTAACGGACTGTAGGTATGATTTTTAATGTTGACTTGCCATCAACCGAAGGAAAGCCAGAGAGCGACCAACAATCACCAGAGCGACTCATCACCTTCGAGGGGTCGATGTGTTGCGCACTATTGATTTAAACTCACTTGTTCTGTTGTTTGTCCAGAATCTTGAGCTTTCCACAGTGATACAGGATGTCTGTGAGATGTGTCGCGAACCAACCGTTATCGGATATCTGCTGTATATCGTGGATTACCTGGAATTATAGGTCATCATCATCATCATGAATTATAGGAATTAGGCTTTACTTCTAAGTCTTTGAAATATGTTTTAATATTTTTTTTTATTGCGGCGGCGCTGGTCTGCTCGCGGTATATACACAACACTAGTACCGAATTGTTTTAACCTTAGATTAAGATAGGTATAACTAACTTTCCTCTCCCTGTATTGTGAATAACTAAGTAAATTCGTTTAAGTTAACAAAATTGTAGTCAAGTATAATAAAAGTCACGGACCCTGGAGTCCATGGAGTTGCATTTTAAATAATTAAAAAAAAAAAAAATCCTCAGACTGGGTGGACCGACGACATTGTGAGAGTCGCGGGCATCCAGTGGATGCAGATGGCAGGCTGTCGTTCAGTGTGGAGGTTAAGGGGGGAGACCTATGTTCAGCAGTGGCCGTCTTCTGGCTGATGATGATGAACCCCTGAGGCAAGCCCCTCTGTTTGCGTGTTATAAGTTGTATCTGTGTGTCTTTCTGTGGTTTCGTAGCTCACAAACGGCTGAACCAATTTTGTTTTAGTTTTTAGAGTTCCTTACCTCAAAAGGATAAAACGGAACCCTTATAAATGATCACTTTGTTGTCCGTCTGTCAAGACTCTTTTTCTCAGGAATACGTAAAGAATATTATATCAAATACTCAAATCGACGGTCTCTTTCAGCAGTGAAAAAATAAAAATTGTGAGTCAACGCGATCAGAACAGACAACAGAGTGGTTGCATAAAGCTACCTGGTGCAAGTCTCCCTCGAGCAGGGCCCGCACCATGTCATCTAGCGGGCTCCGCGGCTGGGTGAGCATGCCGGCGACGGCGGCCGCGGCGGCGCCGAGCTCGTGTCGCCGGCTGCACGGCGCCGTGAACATCACCCACCCGCCCAGCACGTCGAACCAGGATGAGTAGTTAGATCGGATGGACTCGAACGCTGAGTAGTCGCCGATTATTAGCTGGAACACACAACAAAATAATTGGTTTTTTTTTTTGTTTTACTTGGAGCTGGAATAAGAATTGCAATAGCTACATACTGACGGGGCGAGCAACCTCTGGTGTTTCCCTGGACATGAGCAAGGCTGCTTCGAACCTCAGAATATCAGACCGAGGCCGGTTTGATATTTCGCACTATGGCCGAGTTAACTTATTAGGTCATTTTTAGTTTCGCTCAAAATCGTGATGAGGCCGCACGTAGCTGTCGCGACTACTACATTGTACAACTTTGTCGATACAAATAAAGGCTTTAATAAAAAAAAAAAAACCATATGGATACCCACTAGTAGCTACGACTGGTGGCCACTTTCAATCACTATAGTGGCTGTGTTCAAGCCACCAGTGGTAGCTACTGGTGGCTCTGTGTGCGGCAGCACTTAGTATTGGCTATTGTGCAGCGCCTCGCACCTAACTTCACAGCCGCCATTAACTTTGGATCGGGCTTTTCTAGGTAACAAAATATACAAGTTATTTATTTAATTTTCTGGCTCACCTTCATAATGAGCTCTAGTTTGGGCTGCGACGCCAGCACTCTGCTGCTGATCTTTGAACGGCACTCAGCCTGCCAGTGCTTCCACGATATTGTGAACTCGCCAGTTGATATGCCTCCATAAACCTGAAAGTATGGTTGTTGATTACTTTCATTTTTATATGTCTGGAACCATGTGTTACAAATAATGGTGTTACCTTAGGTTTATTTTTATATAGAATAGATCTGTTTGGCCAACTCGCTTGAAGGTGAGCAACGTTGCGGCCGAGGATGGAACACATTGTAAAGCCTGTTGCAGACCATGTAAAGTACAAGTGTAAACAATGTGTAGTACCTACTACACATTGTTTGCAATGAGCTACACACTTTTTGCTTAGTGCAAGTGGCAGTGCAAGTGAGTAGCTCATTGCCACTGATGCATAGTAGGTACTTGCTACTTGTACTTTGTATAGCCTGCATCGGGGTTTAGTATTAATGGCGTACGACCGTTTTACTGGCATAATTACTCATACTCACCCAAGCTTGAAAGGCTGCCCCGCCTACTGTTGGCAATACGGTCTTGTCAAGTCAAAGGTGCCATAAAATTAATACGCACTAGGTCAGATGCAGAAGGCAGTAATGCTAGACATGGGGAACATTGTCAGGATTCTCACTCTGCAGCCCTGAGCCTTCATTTCCTCTCAAGGTTAAGGTTATATTTTTCTTAAACTATTTAATGTTTTTACATATCATTCATAAACATTAAATATTAGGTATTAAATTTTGTAGAAAAATATAATAAACTTACGATGGTAAATAAATACTGCTATAATTATATAAGAGAAACATATAAAATATATGAGACTTACATTGTACACAGGCATGCTCCTCAAAGAGTTATCTACCAGCTTAAACTCATTGGAATCCGAAGCAGAATGCAGTTTCATCAGCGCCCTAGCAACATCCACCCTTCCTTGCACTATCATACCGGTGACAGTGTCCCAGTAGTCCTTGTGATCTTCCGAACCTCGCTCGCAAGCCTCCAGCAGCTGGGCTGCGGTCTGCTCATGTCCGGGGAAGTGGAACCTAACCCACTCAAGTAAAAACGGTAACACTATCTCTCCAGGGACGTTGTCAATATACAATATCTCACACAGATGCCATATACACTCTACAGAGTAGAAGATAGTAACGTGAGCGAGCAAGTTAGCCTTTTCAACACCATTGGTACACTTTTCAGCAGCTTCTTGGAGGCTTTCAATACAGACGCGGATAATTGAGCGATATTGGCGGGAAAGCTTTAGAAATTCCATTTGGTTATCGGATGTTTTTGCTGTTTCAGCAGCTTTTTGTAGTGCTAAGTACGTGCCACTTGATTCGTTCACTAACTTCCGTAGTATAGGCTTGAACAGTAAAATATCTTGACGAACGTTAAGAATTTTGTTTTCCACCACCGTCTGGTTTGGCCCGGTTATCTGGCTTCGAGGATATATTGTGAACTTATTGCCTCGTCTCCATGTACATCCGACGTGTTTTTCGAAGCATTTACCAGGTAGATTCTATAAAAACAAAAAAATACGATGAGCAACACAAGAACATAACCTCTTTGCACTTGTAAAATTATACTTACAAATGTTTTTACACGATTTTGAAACTCCAAATCGACAGGCCGCGGCGGGTTAAAAGTAAAGGTAAAGCCAGAAGTATTCATGTTTGATTTCAAGACAATTCAGTAAAAACAAAAGATCAGAAACTGAAATTGTATTCACAAAACAAAACCGTTGCACCGTAATATCCCCGTCTCACTCGTAACCGCGGAACACTATTATCATTCCTTCCTCGCGAGCATTTTGGCGTCGCACTCTTGTGTATTTCACTGTCATACTGTCAAGTATTTTAAAAATATCAAGTTTGATAATAATGTAGTCAAACAAGTCAGTCACAGTCAAACTAGTCAAAGTCAAAAAGTAAAAAAGTGGTGGAGGCTTCTATGGAGCATTGGAAAAACACGAAGGTACCATGTTTTGCCACGTTATAATTACCATCCACCATTATTACGCAATAACATTCGAAAATACACAAGTTTATGAAAATAATACGACACAACATGTAATTTTTTAATGTATTTTTTTAACCGTTACACCATGAACAAAATCGTCCATGCCTTTGTTTGCTCATTTTCAAATATATTATATAGATTTTCTCTTTGAGGTAATATTAACGACCAAAGTAAATAAAAATGTTTCGTTTCGTAATTCGTTGTTGTTACATAATAATAACTCAGTTGACATCAAAGTTCAGTGTACAACCACAGAAGACATAATAGCACAACCGAAACCGGTTGGTAAATGGATATGAAAAAGATAGCCATAGGCCTGCTGAAATCAAAAGTCATCGAATGGACGACCAAGGGGAGGGTGTAACTAGGTATTGTACGTAGAGAGAAAAGGACTGGTCAATGGTATTGTAGGTATAACGCTTTCATTTATTATTCGTAGGTTGTAGGTATACACCCGAATTTTGTAGTTATGCCGCCTCCATAAAGTTAGCTCACTGAACTATGCTTTACAAAGAAAAAAAAACAAGATCTTTGATGCTTTACATACCCTTTGACACTTGGCAGTTCACTCTAGACTAGACTATGGTTTTCATCACAGATCTACTGTGGTTTTCATCAAGCCCGTTAATATATTTAAAAAAAAATTGGTTGTAAACTGATGGATGGACTTTTATTGTTATATTTATTGGTCACTAAACTTGAATTATTTTTCTATAATTTTTATGCCTTATATAATTCAATTACTTAAAAGTCTTATTTTATTATGATTTTACTTTAAATGTGAACCATAATTATTAGTTATTTGTTTGACCGGATAACCTGTTGGAAGACATGTTGAATTTGTCACGAATAAAACGATAGATGTCAATTCATCAAAAACTTTTGTTTAGCAATAAATTATAACAAAATTGTACAGTAAATTGAGTAATTTCGTGTTGTGAAACGTGATAGCAGTATAATGTGTGATATATATTTACGATAATTAGTCTGACTGTGGGAAATAAGATTCATAGGAAAGCCCTAGAGCTACTTCTATTTGGTAAGTTTTCGGCGTTGCATCAAAATAATATCCAGCCAGTCCAGTTACTAGTTATAAAGGGTCACGGTACGGTTGTGCGCTTGTTATGGTTAAACCTTCACCCTGTCAGGTGACTAGATTGTTGTAAAAAGTGACCCCGGTGTGACGTAGCTAGTTGTAGACTGTGTTGATGAAATTAGGCCTCCTAGCTACTTAGTGGAGGATGTGGTACTAATGTGTACAAAGTGGTGGTTTTGTTGACGTCACGCGATTGCAAGCTGAAGATTCTTTGTGCTAATGTAGAGTGATATGATAAAAATACCTGTAAATGGTAGATAGTGTTATCAATCAGTAGCCTATGAGTAGTGCCTCTTGTTGGTATACTTACACCAAAATTTCTTGTTGTTTTAATTCTATAGTGAATTTTTGGAGACTGTTATTCAATTGTGTAAGTAGAAATACCAGAAAGTTGTTTTTAGTCCCTCAGATAGACAAATTTTTGATGGCTAACCAATAAACATGAGATATCCTTGAAGTCATCAGCTGATATCTGTGCATGATATAAATGCTATCTATTTACTTTGTATTCACTTACTATCTTTTTTTAATGTAAAAAGTTCTATGCTTATGTCTTGTAGGTATGAAAAGCTTGATAGTACCTAGATATTATGTTCAATAACTGCTACTCTATAAAGGTTTTTAAACTTGGTGCAAGTTTTATCTCTGACATCTGAATGAAAACTAAATTAAGTTGACTGTTGCATGTTTTTGCAATTTTAAAAGATAATGTCTTCATTCTGCTTATTACAATGTTATTGGAGCTGCCAGAGCTAAAAAACTTGGACCGTAGTCTCCTAATCTCGTATAATTGAATTATAAGTGTCTAGCAAAACCCATCCCAATTCAAAGTTTATGAAAAACTAGCTGCATGCCTCGGCGCGCATATAAAAGATTACATCAGGTCTCGAATATGCAGTGGCACACTAGGATCTTGGCCCGTGTCGTGGGAAATTAATTGATTTAACATTATTACGTAAAGTTTATTTGGAGGTAACCCAATTCTGGAATAAAAAACAATAATGTATCGAAAAAAAATTTACTATATAAAACCAGCTGTAAGATATATGGAATGTTTTTTTAAAAACTTTTTCGGAGTAGGTCTGCTAGTAAACATTATTCATAATGATATACTATTACCTCCTTTCGGCTAATTACCACTCTTCCAAATACCCTGTATTGGTAATTTCCCCTTATCCTGCATATTGTAAATGCTCAATATAAAGCACATTGTTCATAAAATTACTTCCTTACCTGGCAGCCCTGAAACAGCAAGGTTTATTCACAATGTCACTGATTTGTTTTACAATGAATGAGATTTCCTTGTTTAATTGACAAGGTAAATATTTCTATCTTGCTTTTATTGTGTTGCCTGTGTTACGGTACACATCACATACTTATTTTTTTTAAATAATAGGCTTGCCTTTGACCGCCAACTCGCCTGATGTTATGTGATGATGCGGTATATGGTGAAACACGCTTGCCTAGAAGAAACCGATTCACTCGTTGATTTGAAGACACCCAGATTGTAACTATCGGGGAACACCCATTCAGGCATCGCATTTCACAGACTAGCAGTTTACACAATAAAAGTGGATTCCAAGCGCTTTGTAGGTGTTTTCAGAATATCAACCATAAAGCAGTGACGATTCACCGTACCCACTCTGGCAGTCCGATAGAAAAATGGGCAGGTGGGAATTAGATCATGCAAATCAGATGCACACTCACTAATTTACATTAACTGGCTAATTTGCGTCGATGCTCAGGACTAAGAAGCTTAGTCCGAACTAAGAATTCACTGCTGATGAGCTTTATGGCACGTTTCTCAATAAAATACAATGCCTCAAACTGGTTAACAACATCAGCCAGTAAACATCCACTGTTGAACAAAGGCCTCCCTCTTAGTGAGGGGTGTTGCCATAATCCTCACGCTTGGCAGGCGGCTTGGGGATCACAGTATGATCACCATGTACTGATAGGATGGCTACCTATCCTGCGATGGTTCTGGTCGCAGTTTTAGGACATGCCTGGGGTCCATACATGGAATTTTGATATTGTACCAACACCTCCGCGGGCTAGTAATGCATCGACATTCGACAAGCACCACTATACTTCATCCAAGTTTTTTTTTGCTTCAACAGCAGTAGAAAAAAGTGAATGAAATTTGTCGATTAGTCAATTAGTCAGATCATTCTCGATAGATCCAATGCTAAGATCCATAATGGATCTAGGTATAGAGAATTTCTTTTCTCTTTAGATCCCATTTTAAAATTATGGATCTATCGAGAACTTTTTTCTCACTAGATCTATTAGTAATTCCTCGATGTATCTATTGAGATTTTTAATTCTCGTTGGATCCCATTTTGAAAGTATGGATCTATTGAGAACTTTCTTTATCATTAGATTCATTGGTCAGATGCATGATGGATCTATATATTTTGTAATCACAACCATTGATTTCTCTTTTCCAGTTGGAAACGAAACATGTTTTCGGATCATTCTCGATAGATCCAATGCTAAGATCCATAATGGATCTATAGAGAATGTTTTTTCTCTTTAGATCCCATTTTAAAATTATACCCAGGGTAAATTCTGAATATTTTTGCTCTTAAAATTTACCTGTTAGCCAATATACTTTATACATACTACATACATACATACTTCATTGTTTTACTAAAAGATAATGTATTCATTCAGTATTTAAATGTGTCAACTAGCCGAATCCCACGGTGTTTACAAACGATTTCCAGTTACCCGACTTCAGGTGACTTCAGGGAGATTGTCAATTCGATTTGGCCAAACTTTTACTTAAACTTTTTTACTATGAACAAGCTCTCGAGGTGGTCCCACAATTTTTTTATTGACATTGCCTAGAAGTTGTTTTTGACCAGCTGCAAAAATTAGAATAGTGTTGTTGGAACGCCTGTTGATTTGACACAGGCGTTGTTTTTGTTTTATCACTGACTAAATGAAACCAATCTGGCAGGATTAACATTATCTGCATCTCTATTCAATTCAATATGTGAGGAAAGGATAGCAACAATAATTTTAGTACTCTCAAATTTTAGTTTAGAAAATGATGCATCAGAAATGGTATCAATATCATTAATTTGTTTGAGCGGTTACTAATGTTAAAGTATATATTTTTTTGTGATAATAATAAAAAAATTGAACTTAAAAATTTAGTATTTCTAGTGTTCATATACAGGACCCAAAAACTGAATGGTCAAAAACAAAACAAAAATTATCCGAGAATGATATTGAGGCAAATACGGAAAATGTATGGATGTGGCATTAAGAGATATGGTGAAAATGAGTACCTAGATTTTTAGTGATTCTAAACATCACATGAATTTAATAAAAAAACTAAACAAACTAGAACTGGGACAATAAAAAGGTGAATAACACAATGCCAATTCAACACACAGCACATTTCCATTGTGATTAGTAAACAATGATAACTGCACACACACCTTGTTCAATATCGCACAAATGTGCGGCAATCGGGCGCGATGGCACTATCTAACTCTTATCTATCTTGTGTTATTTGGCAAGTGTAATCGGATTCGTGTATGAGTCAATCTTAGCCATGTCGGCGGCATTTAGGACATTAAGACTAGCTACTCAGCCTACTTGATAAGCAAGAAAATTATTAATAAACCGGCTAAGTGAGATTCCGGCACCACAGGACAGTCCGAACCACCAATGGACTGCCTGGGATACAGGACAGGCCGGGAACACTGGGCACTAGTCTGGAGACTGTGGGGACGCCCGAGCCCCTCTAGGGATGTCCATCGGGCCCTTTCATCCAGTCGCCGACCGGCACGATGGCGCATCCCGGGATTTTTTGCGAGTTGGCGAGGCTGCCTTTAGTCAGTGGCTAGTTCACTACTTGGGCCCCTACTGACTGCGGTCGGCCAGCGGTGCACCGTGCATCGGATCCCGCTACCCTCCATGACCAGTTACCATGTACAGCCCAGCAGTGCATGGCAGAACGGTCTTGCAGCAGTGTTGCAACTATTCCGACTATAACGGCGTCACCGGAAAACATGCCACAACACTGCTAGGCCGTTTGGCGGCATGGCATTATCCGGTGGGTGGTCACTAGCCACGGCTGTAATCTACCGCCAGTCTGATATCACCTAATTAGCACCACCCGGGGACCACGTTTGGGGTTTCAGCAAGGGTGGTCTCCTACGGACGAGGTTGACTCAGCCCCCAAAAATCAAATTAAGTGACTCCAAAACTAGCAAATTGTTTTTAATAAACAAAAGCTTGTTATTATCTCCGTCCAATATAACCTCCGATTCAAAAATTTCGGAGCCGGAGTCGGAGGTGCAATATCAATCGGAAGTTCTGACTTTTCAGCATCGGAATCCAACCTTCGTGACATCCCTAGTTCGCAGCATGTTGCACTATTTCCTGCCGTACTCCTCATGATTGAGTGTCGTGACCTCCACCTTCCAAAAGTCCTTGCTTGATGTTGCGCCGTCTTCCCTTTCCTTTCCCTTGTTCGGCGACATGCAGCGCTGTGATTGAGATGGCCAGGGTGATTGTATCGGGCTACTTCCTCCTAGGCGTAGAAAAACCAGAACATAACATAAAAAATTTGTTATGGAAGCAATCAATCTTAGCTCCACATAACGGCAGCATTAAATCATCCCGCCCGCGTCGCATTGACCGGATGACGTGTTCCTGTAGCTACCTAGACAGGTCAACTTCACCATCGGCTAGCTAGCCTGACTGGCTCACGGTCCAATAGATCAGCGAAGTATGCCAGTCCGGTGTTTATGTCCTGGGTGTAATAACAATTCTCTCGGTCCGTGACCGACGAGATTGGTCATAGTCACTATCACTACGAAACTTACGACTACCTATACTTTATTAGGGGAAAGTTTTTTTTATACAATAGACTTGCGTTTAATTGCCAATTCACGATGATGCGGTCTACGTTGGAGCACGCTTGCCTAGAAGAAACCGATACACTCGTGATTTGAAGACGTAGATCGTAACTATCGGTACACCTAAGATATTTTTACCTGCTTACTGGGAAACACCCAATCAGGCAGCGCATTCTATAGACTAGCAGTTAACACAATAAAAGTGTAATCAAAACGCTTCATACGGGTTTTCGGAATATCAACCATGAAGCGGAGTCGCCTTTTCGTGCCCGCTCTGGCAGTTTGATAGAAAAATGCGCAGGAGGAAATTAGATCATGCAGATCCGATGCACACTCCGAAATGTATCCGATAAACAACCGATAGACTAGCTACTTTGCGCCGATGATCAAGACTAAGAAGCTTAGTCCGAACTAAGGATTCGTTGCTGTTGAGCGTGTGTTAGTATAGCATTTGTATGGCGCACCTGAGGCGTGACGTAACGGCTCAGTATAGTGCGCTCTCTGTCTAGCATGAAATTAAAATAAATGGTTATATCTTATTTATTTTTGAACTAATTTTAATTTTGTTTTCGTTGATGATGAAGCTATTTATGATCAGCTTTTTTATGAGGTAATAAAAAAATATTTAGTCATCATGCCTATGCTATCAAATCACTTTTCAAACAAAAAAATTAAATCATAATCGGTTCAGGCGTTTGGGAACCACGATGTTACAGACAGACACAAATACACAGCTACACACGTTAAACTTATAACACCTCATTTTGCGTCGGCGGTTGAAAAACAAATGCTTGTACAGCTATCTTATAGTGCTAACAGACACACGAACGCGGCTGACCTCAACCGCCGTCTGACCAATGGGAGAGAAAGAGAGGGAAATATGATGTTCTCACTCTTTCTCTCCTGTTGGTTGGACGGCGGTCCGTCAGCCGCGTTCGAGCGTCTGTTAGCACTATTAGATAGCCCGTTGGTCCAGTTGGTATAGTGAACCTACCTTCTGAGCTTGGGGGCGTGGGTTCGATTCCCACCTAGGACAAACATTCATGTGATGAACACTTGTGTTTGTTCTATATCTGGGTGTTAATATCTATTTAAGTATGTATTTAAAAAACAATATATATGTATGTATATCAGTCTCTGGCAGCCATATCACAAGCTTTGCTTATTATACTTTCTGTGGTTTGGGGTCAGATGAACGTGTGTGCAAAAATGTCCTGAAATATTTATTTATTTATTTATCTATAACTAGACATAGAACAGTGTCCAGCGAGCTATAATGACACGAATGTCCAACAGAAATGTCTAACTAAATCACACCTCGCCTTGAAGTCCTATGACTTAATACTCTTAACATTTCTAGCTAAGCCTATTGCGGCAGAGCTTACACGTTCGAAACTACTTAGCTTACTTATTTAATGTATCAACACCACATAATAAATAATTGTGCTAGTTTTAGGGTACCGAATCCAAAGGGTGTCAACTAACCAACGCCGCACCGTCTGTATTATATAAAAAAAAGAAGAAAATCTTATCTTTTTTGTGGACCTGTACCTTTCGACCCGGGTATATCCTAAAACTGCGACCAGAACCACCGAAAGATGGGCAGGAGCGTCCTATTAGTACACGGTGAACGTACTGTGGAGTGGAGTGGTGGATAAGGCCCAATCACCCTTTCGGGGGTAGGCTAAAAGTCCAGCAGTGGACTGTTAAAAGGCTGATTATGATGATGATGGTGAACGTACTGTGATCCCGAAGCCGCCTGCCAAGCGTGCGGATTATGGCATCACCCCTCTCTAAGAGGGAGACCTTTGTTCAGCAGTGGACGTTTAAAGGCTGATTTTGTGATAACTTTTAACGGCTGTATCTTTTGAATTGTAATACATACTTAGTTAAATAAATACATAGTTGAAATTTTCACAGAATGTACAATGTTAAAGCGGCAAAATCAAATACTAAACGATAAAGATCATTTATTTGCACAAAACGCGAGTAAATTATACACATTAAATACCCATGCACCAAACCCATAAAACAACGTATTTATGTACAAACGTCAAACTTGGCATGTTTATAGTACACACTCTATAGTAAAACAACAAATAATAAATAATGGCCAAGTGCGAGTTGGGCGCGCGTTATAGATCCCGAACCGAATGAAAGAAAACACATTTTTCGGTACGAAACCCTCGGTGCGCGTGTTCGACTCGCACTTGGCCGGTGTTTATTTCTAGTAGCATAACTGAAGATTGTTAAATCCACTCGTGGTCACCGGTGTAAAGACAGACCGGGCCAATCATCATCATTTCAGCCGTAGGACGTCCACTACTGGACATAGGCCTCCCCCATCGATCTCCAAAAGGGCCGGTTGGAAGCGATCTACATCCAGCGTTTCCCTGCGGTACTTATTGCCAAATTTTTACCAGGGCAATGGTCGTAGCTCAACTTCTAGAGTATGTAGGTCCTTGTGGTCTGGGCAGCCATCGCTTATCATCACATCATATTATTACATCGTCAAGTTAGTAGGCCGCCGCCTGAAGGACTCTCCGAACCTCGGTAGCGCTCAGTTTAAATTACGATCAGCCATCCAAAGACCGAACAGATCGTCCGTTGCTTTAGGATCACCGAGCCACGAACTATACATAACTTCACTGATCTAAAGAAAACGGTTTGTTGTCCCTACAGTCTTAATTATGATGCCTTATTAACATATCTGCCATGGCATAGGTGGTGCAACCGCCAAGGCCGGCCGGTTAGCACAACACACCTTGATAGCTTGCCTAATACAATACGTATATCGATTATCAGCACATGCCTGCCTATTTATAGCTACTGTTACGTTCAAGGGTCTTTCTTTTGTGGCCTCCGTTAGCGAAGACTCGTCAAGTTCAGGGTTACGTGCGACGGGAAACGTGAAATGTCTTAGGCGTAAGACACACTCATGGGACGGGACGCGGAGGCGAGCGCTCAAGGTAATTTCAACCGTACAGATTTTCCGCTCTCAAATTCGTTATTGAGATAAAAACGATTAAGTTAAATTAATGTTACAAAGTGGTCTGGAAGATTAAGCTAATATATTGTTATTTATTTATTAAATGTTATATAAACAAACGGCTGTAAGTAACTAAGATAAAAATAAAATATAAGACTAAAAAAAACAATTTTAAGTTCCACTTATCAAATAATATATGTAATTGATTATAATCAAAAAAATATACTGGCTCCGAACTAGTAAGAAATTATGTCTCGGAAGTCAGTGGCTTCTCCCAATGTTAGAGAATTAAGTTTGTACCAAAAAAAATAATATAAATGTAGTGTGATTTTGCGATACAAAATGTAAAAGGACGCGAGCGTGTCCCACGTCCTCTTGCTTAGCGCGTCGCGTCTCGTTTTTGTAGCAATAGCGCCAGCGTCCGCGCCTCGTCTTACGAGTGTGTCTTGCTCCTTAGGTGTAATATTTGTGTGGAGTACTCAGAATGTTAAATGGTTTTACCTCTGTATGGAGTTTTGTAACTAGAGGAATTAGCCTACCATTCTATACATCCATTATGACCTGAAGTTTTCGTTATTTTCAGTAGTTATTCAGCGTATGTTATTTCATATTTTCGCTATTTCTTGATCCCTTTTTTTAATGTCTTGCTAATGAAA
This sequence comes from Agriopis aurantiaria, assembly GCA_914767915.1. Lineage (NCBI taxonomy): Eukaryota > Metazoa > Arthropoda > Insecta > Lepidoptera > Geometridae > Agriopis > Agriopis aurantiaria. The sequence goes on along the minus strand of OU611994.1, from coordinate 606,650 downwards.
GCTGGCTGCCGAGGCGAATGACATAATCAATAGTAGGTTTATGTCCAGCAGTGGGGTTATCAGAGTCTGATGACGAAAGACATGTTAGCCCAGTTCTGTTCAGTCAGGGCTGGTGTTTTTGGATCGACGACACTGTGTGAGTCGCGGGCAAACAATGGATGCAAAAGGCAGGCTGTCGTTCAGTGTGGTGGTTAAAGGGGGAGGCCTATGTTCAGCAGTGGACGTCTTCTGGTTGATGATGATGATGGTAGATTTTTTCTTCAACACCATCTGTCTTCCCCGATAACTGACCGTGAATGTGAAAATAATTTTCCGTGTTTCTCGGTTCGTATTGCCCCATGTCCTCATTAAAATGAATCGATATTTCGTGAACATACATCATTTATTATTCAGTCCTTCACGTCAGCTTCGAAAGTGGGCTTATAAAACCTAATAAATCATTTTCTGTAAGGTCGTGGTTCTGTATCTAAAGGCTGTCAACGGATCCCTATTACTAAGCGTACACCGTCTTTCTGTCCGTCCGTCCGTCCTACCCATAAAGAGCGGTATTTTTTTAACCGTAATTAATATAGCGATATAAAAAAAAAAAAAAATTGTCTTGTCTTGTATTCTCAATATTCACAAATATGCGTTTCCTGCAGCAACCGGTAATTTTAAAGGATAAAACTTGGAAAAATTAATCCACCTTCGCATTTATTTATTTATTGGAAAACCAACAGCTTTTTACACTAAAATATACAATGAAAAAACGATAGGAAGCCAATTACAGGTATCACGTTATAATATTAGTCTTAATAAGGCGGAAAGTCCAAACGGTAACAAATACAAGCGTCAGGCCTGGTGTAAGTATAGAAGTATAGTAAGCTTCAAGTATAGAGCGAACTTACGTAAAATAAAAATAATAATAAAATAATAAGTGTGAGTCGGGCTTGCGCTAAAGATTCCAAACTGAATGAAAGACATGCCAATTTTTTTGCTAAATACAAAATGGATTGTTAAACCCCCTATAAAAGAGCTGATAATCTTCGAACGGCTAAAACAGATTTTCATGAATCATTTTCTAACTGAATCATAGATGAAAACACTCTAGTTCAAGTCGCCTTTCAAACAAAAAACTATATCAAAATCTGTTCGGCCGTTTGGGAGCTACGATGCCACAGACAGTCATACAAACACACACATTAACTTATAACACTCCTCTTTACGTCGGAGGTTAAAAATAACAAAAATATACTGTGGTACGTGGTACGTACTGAACCCTCGGTGCCGGAGTTCGACTCGCACTTGGCTGGTCATTTATTGTAACAAGCATCGATAGAAACCTATTTTTTTAACCTCAAGCTGAAACGTCGCAGTGAGGTCGCTGCTTATCTAGACCAGCATTGTGACCTATTTTTTTACATCTAGGCTTAACCGTGGGCTAATGTTATCAGATAGAATTTATCCTACCTGATTAAGGTGTTACCAGCATGCTAGCTCGTAATCTGATTTCGCGTTCGTCTGAATCATGGGGTACGTGCCAAGGTTCTCTGATTCACATTGGATTCATTACATAAAATGTGCTTAGTTCCGAGTTGCAAATCTGGCCAGCTGAGGCTGTGAAAACGGAAGCAGTGCGCTGCTGATTCCGCCGATTGTTACGCTGATGGAGAGGTGAACGATCATACGCATGGGGTTTTATACAATCAGACTTCGTAACTCCGTGTTTAAAAAATAAATAGCCTTTATTGTCATCGTATCGTCTAGGTATAACATGTTGAGCAGATTCTAGAAATATGTAACAAATACTATAAAATATACATTCGTTTTCTAGAAAATGCCGTTATCGTGGACGCGGCGCGATACAAAATTAGTGAGTTACTATATTAGAGTATTCGTGTTGTACATGATTAAATTTGCTTGTTGGAGATTGCTGCAGCATCATGGCAAGCACAACAACTCTCAACTGATACTCTCGTTATCACAGTCCCGTTATCTTATCACAGTTATTGTTATAATTATTTCCAAACGTCCATCATCCCTGTACAAATGTTTCGTCACAATCAACCTCACATTCCGTATCATCTCGTCAAAAATACCACAGTGCCTAAAGACGAGGGTCTTTAACCAGTGTGTGTTGCCAGTGATGATATGTGGTACTGAGACGTGGGCCTTAACTGTTGGCCTCTTGGAAAACTTACAGACGCACAGCAGGCAAAGGAGAGAGCTATGCTCGGAGTTTCTTTGCGCGATAGAATCCGGAACGTGGATACTCGCTAAAGAACGAGAGTCGAGTTAGAAATTGCAAGTTGAAGTGGCAATGGACAGGTCACATCGCTCGAAGAACCGATAACCGATGGGGCAGAAAGGTTCTGGAGTGGAGACCACGAACCGGAAGACGCAGCATAGGTAGACCTCCCACTAGATGGACCGACGACATCGTAAGAGTCGCGGGCATCCAGTGCTGATGGCTTGCTGTTGTTCAGTGTGGAGGTCTAAGAGGGAGGCCTATGTTCAGCAGTGCAAGCAGTGTCTTCTGGCTGATGATGATGATGATGATGAACCTTTGTTGACACGTCAGCTTAAATCATCAGTCTTTATCATTGTTATCATCCAAAGTTTGACTTTGCGCGCGTATATCATTCGAATAACACGATAAAAATCGCGAAAAACACAAAACAGAAAGTTCAACGCTCGTCTCACTCGCAGAGCCTGATTCTGCACACCTACCATCACTTCATCTGCCACGATACGTCTTCCGCTCGCTATTTACTTATTAAACTTTATCGACGTTGAAATACGAGTTATTTCGTTGTTTTCTAGTTTAATTTGTAACGGTCTGTGTACAGTTAGAATCGTGCAATGTTACTGTTTCAAGATCACTGAAATGTCTGGAGATTGTTGGTTGTGTAACTTGATATTTGAGTATAAATTACTAAATGGCTTTGTAGAAGCTATTCTAAAATTGACCTAGACGGAGTCCGTGTTAGTTGATTGAATCAGGCGTTACTTTGCGGAAGTCCACCTTAAACGATAAGTGAATTTACGAGCTTCCACCTATCACAACCGGTAGATCTAAGTGTTTTTTTTCCACTTATCCCTACCAGCAAGGATACGTTGGTAGGGATCGGTGTAACAGTCGAGTATGTTGCCGAGTGGCAGTTTTGGAAAGAAACGAGTTAGGAAAGAGAAGTTAGGAAGTTGACAATTTTGGAAATGGGCAAAATAGGAAGTGGCGATTTTGGAAATAGACGAGTTAGGAAGAAGACAAGTTAGGAAGTTGACAACTTTGGAAATGGACAAGTTCGGAAGTGGACAAACTTGACCGGAGGGGTATTTCCGCTTCTACGTCAAATCAGCATGTTTGTCTGTCACTGCAGAATATGACGCGCTGCTATCTCAATCGCGCATTTGATGTTGTGTATCTCTTTTTAACCCACGACGCAAACAGAGGGGATAAGCTTAACGTGTGTGTCTATCTGAGCCATCGTAGCTCCCACGGCTGAAAAGGTTATGATTTAGTTTGTTTTGTTTAAAAGTTGATTTGAGTGTTCTTAGCATAATGAAATCAATAAAATAATAATAAAGTAGTATAAAGTATATACATATAATATAGGTAGTAATTAACATATTTATTTTGTTAATTAAGGTATAAAACACAACTAAACCAAAATAATTATGATTATTAGTTTTAACATGAAATTCTTGACTGACTTATAATTATTCACACTGTTATCAAGAAAAATTGTTTATCTGTTTAAATATTCTAAATTTGAATTTAACTGATTCAAGAAAAAAATATACGGGCTGAATAGAGATCCTTCCTCCTTTTTCGAAGTCGGTTAAATATGTTCAACCGTTTGAAGACTATCATCGCTTCTATCGGGGGTTTTAAAAGTCTATTTATACTTGCTCAACATTAATGCGTTACTTAAATGGTAATTATTCAAGTTTACCAAATTTTTCAACAAATGATCTACTCATCTTAGAATATAATTAATTATCAGTCTATTATTTTCGCTTGCCGGTTCTGTTTTGTGCGAAAATTGTTTCCACTGACGCGACATTGCGTTGTTTTTGTTTAACCTGCGTCATATTTGTTGTTGTCACCTATTATTATGACTAACAGAATGGCGGCTACGTGGCAACATATCTACAGTATCTGTTATCTGTAGACTGTGTTAGCCTGTGTTGTAGTTACATTTTTTCATTTATTTTAGTCCACCTCATCCTCGGTCGGCCTGGGTTCCGCCAACCTAGTCTCGATGGTGGACTGACCACATCAAACATACTGTCGGGAACGAGTGGATGCGAATAGCGAGAGACCGGGAAGAGTGGCATAAATAAAAGGATGCCTATACCCAGCAGTGGATCACTCAGGGCTGATGATGATAAATAAATAAATAAATACTCGGGACATTTTTTCACACACGGTCATCTGACCCCAAACTAAGCAAAGCTTGTGATATGGCTGCCAGAGACTGATATACATACATATATAGTTTTAAATACATACTTAAATAGATATTAACAACCAGATATAGAACAAACACAAATGTTCAACAAATGTTTGTCCTAGGTGGGAATCGAATCCACGCCCTCAGGCTCAGAAGGTAGGTTCACTACCAATTGGACCAACAGGCTATCAATGATGATGATTCATTTTAGCCTATCATGGTCATCATCTAGCCCCTGCTGGGACTCAGGCCTTCTCAGAGAGAGAGAGGGGATGGGCCCTAATCCACCATGCTGGCCCAGTGCATGTAGAGTGTGTTTTGTAGAGTAGCACAGTCAAGATTCGCATATCGTATGGCATAAAAGAAACTCAACAGTATTTTTGTAAATTTTAGAAGAAAGGTTCTTTGATAAGTAGTTGACGTTCTTTTATCATGATAATCTTTATCTAATTCAGAGCCACTGTTATTTATTCTACTATCTACATAAAATGATTCATAATTTCCCCGATAATTTTTGCAATAACAATCCAAATTGTCCGCCAAGTATTAATGTTGTATCTAGTTGGAAACGTTGGAATCCAGAACTAGAAGCGGAAATAGCTGGATGGGTAGGTCCGGGTCTCTACAGTTGCGAAAAACTGAAAAAATTACGTGCAAAGCCGCGGCAAGCTGCTAGTAGTTCCACAAAAAAGGTGTAACTTTCTCTAACAATGCAAAATAACGATATAATTAGTTTGTCTGTTTAGCAAAGTGTATTATCATCGCCGTGACGTCACACAGCGCTGAAAGAATCGCGAGCAAACATTCTTTGTTTGCGCGCCTTGTGTGCAACAATAACACATTGACGTTCAAATATAACTCTTGGAAAGTAAATAATCTATCGCTATAACAATGCCCAATTTTCCTAAACAAAATACAAGCTAACATGTCTTCTGTGCTAACTCTAACACTACAAAAACAACTAGACTGCCCATAGATCGCTGAATCCAAATCAAGCCCACTATCCCCTGTATTCTGAGACTATCCCCTATTTACCTTGTGACAAATGTAGACTAAATACACAGATTATTTTAATAGTTAGTCTACTGTTGGTTCGGACATTATTGAGCGCTAACCCAAAATACATTGTTTTTATTATCTTTGCCATAGAGTATGAATGTAACTGTGCCGTTAATTAAGAACCGTATGTTTTCAATGTAAAATCAATTTTTAAAAAAAGTGCGAATAATCTTGTTTTCGTAATGTTCAAGGCATGTGTCCTAATGTTTAATTTATTACAAATAACCGGCTTAGCGATGAATATAACTAAATACATTACACATACTGAAAAAATAAATTAAATTGGCTGATAAACCTCTGAGATATGAGCGTTTAAGTTTTAGGTGGGGGATAGGGAGTGGATGCTCTATCCCTTTCTCGCAAAGCGTGTGTTAGTAATATCATTTGTATGGCGCGCCTGAGGCGTGACGTCACGGCTCAGTCTAGTGCGCTCTCTGTCTAGCATGAACCTAAATGCTTATATCTTATTTATTTTTGAACCAATTTTTTTTGTTTATGTGCTCTATTTATGATCAGCTTTTTTATGAGGTAATAAAAAAAAAACATCATGCCTATTGTAATGCGTAATTTTTTTCTCCTGGCTGGGCATTGCCTACCTAGCTTTTACGACCTAAAAGAGACTGCAGGAAAACGCTGCATGCAGGCTGCTTCCAACCGGCCCCTTTGGAGATCGATGGGGGAGGTCTATGTTCAGCAGTGGATGTCCTACGGCTAAAAATGATGATGATGAATACATTTTGGAGAGTGTGCATCGGATCTTCATGATCTAATTCCCTCCTGCCCGTTTTTCCATCGGACTGCCAGAGCGGGCACAAAAAATCGACACCGCTTTATGGCTGGTATGCCGAAAACCCGAACGAAACGCTTTGATTCCACTTTTATTATGCAAACTGCCAGTCTGTGGAATGCGCTGCCTGAATGGGTGTTCCCCGATAGTTACAATCTGGGTGTCTTCAAATCACGAGTGAATCGGTTTCTTCTATAGGCAAGCGTGCTCCACCGTAGACCGTATCATCGCTTAACATCAGGCGAGTTGGCGGTCAAACGTAAGCCTATTATTTATAAAAAAATAAAAAAGATGAGGTATTTTCTATGCTGATATATGACAGCTCAAAGTGACTAAAAAAACACATTTTGGATACCTACCTATTCCTAATCTAAATCCAATAAACTAATTCCCCAATTCCAACACGCACGCCATCAATTGCAGACGTCTCAATCCCCGCTCGAGTTAGCCCCCTATAACAAAGGCATTCCCCCTCCCACCTCGGTAGCTTGTTGGTTTCATTTTCATTTGGCGTGTAAGTACAGGATCGTAGTGCTTCCTCCCCCTCGAGCCTTTACCTAACCCTCCCTACACGTAAGGGCTGCTGTACACGACATAATAACAACAAGGTAACGGTTACATCAACAACTAATAAGTTACAAATCAGTTTGCCTTTCAATATGTACTGAAAATACCAGTTTCACAAATGAAGGAAGGAGATAGAAACATCATAATAGTGGACGGTCATGTGCTTCGACACTATCATATTTATAATTTGTTAATTTACAACGGTGACAGATCTTCCATGTTACAAATGACGGTCACGGCTTACCATCAGGTGGGCCGCCTGCGTAATAAAACTTTCCACTAACTCTATAAATTGCCATAGTAATAGCTTACATTCTCCGCATTTTGCACATTTATATCTCACGTAAACTCACAAACAGTAATTTTCGAAGCCCCAGAGCCTAAAAATCGAGGCCAGTGCAATGTTTTGTTCATAGCACTTTCTCTCCACGAAAGTATGACCGAAACAATAAACGATGATAATAATCAATCACATAGGCATACTAGGCATTGTAAACAGATGACACACACGTCGCTCAGAACAGAGTTGTTTATTTTTGATGATATCACATAATGGATACTAAAATCTAGACAAGCACAGGTAAACTGCTTAAATTCGTGTCCGCTTCCTTGTTTCCTGAGAGATATCATCCGGGCCTTTTCAAGGCCAGAGTGAATAGGTATTTTCCATGGAAGTTTTAGGGTATACAAAGTCCTTGGTATTTTCTAAGTCTGCGTGCTTCATCTTCGACCACATCGTCGCTTACCAACAGGCGAGTTGGAGGTCAAAAGCGGACTTATACGCGTAAAAAAAAAATTGTCATATTCAATTCTTCTTGACTTCACAATACTTACCTAGTTTTTTTTTTATATGACGACTTAGGTAATTAAATACTTTTAGTATTGTAACACTATTGTTCTCAATCAGAAGTTAAACTCTCAAATTGAATACTATAATTTTAAATATTATTGACCAAAAGTTCTTTATAAAACAATTATATTCATATAAAGTTTGCGTTTTTGCGATGCTAAGATATTTTTTTAGTATATTATTATATTGACGTAATTAAATGTTAGCATTTCTTTAGTACTGTAACACTATTGTTCTTAATTGCGACTACAGCCTTTTGAATTGATATCCCCTTGAATACGACAATGATATAAAGAATTTGAATTTTTCAAAATATGCTACATGTCTTAGATAAAGACCCACCAGCCTTCCCGCTGGTTCCGCTTGCTTGTTACTCATCATCAGACCGTTTGATAGCAAACTGTGCGATTCCGACAACGCTGATTCATATACCTCGCGTCATACACAACAATGTGTCGTCCCGTGTGTAGCTCGCCTTACATTTCACTTTAGTTAGACACAGGCTGCGTTCACGTCGCATACGTTTTGTACTTTGCTACTACTGAAGCAATATTTTTTCGTCGTAGTTTATCGTTGCTTCTGAATGGTTGTTTGGAAATGTATTTGTTCGTGTGCTACAGTTTTAGTGTTGTGTTGCACATGGATCGGAGGGATTGAAGTGAACCGATGTTACGGATCACTTATAGATTATTGAGGTCGATCAGGTGAGTGGATCGATAACCTCAATCTTGCCTCATCATCATCATCATTTCAGCCATAGGACGTCCACTGCTGGACATAGGCCTCTCCCATCGATCTCCAAAAGGGCCGGTTGGAAGCGGCCTAATCCAGCGTTTCCCTGCGGTCTCTTTAAGGTCGTCTGTCCATCTCGTGGGACTCCTACGCTGCGCTTACCGGTCCGTGGTCTCCATTCCAGAACCTTTCGGCCCCATCGGCCATCTGTTCTGCGTGATATGTGTCCTGCCCACTGCCACTTCAACTTGCTAATCCGGTGGGCTATGTTGGTGACTATCGTTCGTCTACGGATCTCCCTGTTGCCCCTTTAAACCTTCAAATCTTGCCTAATGACTGAAAATTACACTTGGACGTTTCATATCGTATTGTACCTACATGGAAATTTGCCAATGCTTTTGCCCACAAAGTTGTAAATTAACGTTTACGCGAAAATTCGCAACTTGCGACAAAATCTCAGGATTTCTCAAGGGAAACTAGGCTTTATCTACGGAATTTTAAATTTTACATGGTAACCTTAATGTGTTAAATCTACCCGTTTTTCGGCCACTGAAAGAATACATCTGACAGCTGTAATAACATTATAAAAATCTTATTGAAAACATTTTCTTTTACCATTTTACTGAAGTATGTTAACTACCAGACACAAAACGTTCAAAAAGTTAGTAACAATGTTCAGAGTTTTATTATTTTATTATTGCCCATAATACGTTACATTTAATGTTAGTGAGTTGTTTTAAAACCTATGTTAGATATATCTAGACAACTGGGCCCCGATTCTACTAAACAAATTGTTTTTAAATTGTGATTGTTTAAATTTTAATTTGTAAATAATTGCTTCGAAATTTACTGTTTTTTTTTTTTTTAATACTAAGTTATAATGTTATGGTGGTGGCATTTTTCTAGTATTTTTTTTTAAACTGTAAATTTTGAGGCCATTATTAACAAATTAAAATTGAAACAGTTACAATTTAAAAACAATTTGTTTAGTAGAATCGGGGTCCTGGTTCTCGGTAGTACCTATATTTCCATACAAATAAAACTCTGATTCTACTGTCTTCGTTGAGTTTCTCACAATGTTATGGTAGCTGTCAGACGCAATCTTTCAGCGGCCGCACTATATTTCTATGAGTAAAATCTAGAAGAATCTGTTGTCTGCCTAATTCGTGAGATTCTGCACAAAGTTGCCGACGAAAGTTTTATTGCGGTAGCTCTTATCATAACTATATTTGATCAATATAAGATCTAATAGGTATAAGATCAACGTTACTCATAACTAGCAAATAAAGAACTAAATTAAAATCAGTTCAAAAAGTTGGCCTTACGCCCAACTCGTTACGCGACCAAACTAACGTTAAAACCGCACAGTTCGGAAAATCACGCGAACGTGAACCTTAACGCGCCTAGACACGGTTTGCGGTAGCGCAACATTTTTTCATCACCTAAACTGGATTGCTTCAAACAGCTAGGCGTAAGGCCACTGCTGTTTAAAAAGTTACAAGCTCTTCCGAATTGGTAGAATGGGTTTTCCTTTGTAGTTATCCGTCGCCTCTGAGAAGTTCATTCTTGCGATTGCTAGTTTTCAATGTTACCTGCAGTTTATATGTGGATAAGGCTATGGATTATACTCGATCCATTTTTTTTTCTCTGACAGTTGCGATAAATAATTTTATTTGAATATTCCACTGTAGTATATCGTGTACCAGATACAATCTTACGTTTAAAAACCTAGCAAAAATGCACTACTGCAGATGTCTAGGTAACAAAAACTTGGAACGAGTATTATTTGTTACTGGTGTAATGTATTGTGCTTATTATAATTGTGTGTGTGTAACATTGATGTACACACATGGATATTGGTTCTTATAAAAAACTCGCGCATTTATGATTTAACAGGGTTATAAGGAAAGAATATGCCAAGCCGAAAGGGATTCTTTGTAGTCATAACTATGAACAACTTTTTCTAGGGGACCAACTCTGTTTTCGCTAAAAAATATCAGCTGTTTCATACAAAACAGCTATTTACACTTGACAAAATGGAACAGCAGATTTTTTTTTCGCAATTTCATGGTTAGTCCCATAGTAAAAGTAGCTCGTATTAATGAAAATAACGAACCCCTTTCGGGTTGGCATACCCTTTCCATATATTCCGTGTTAATTTGGATACATTTTATTAATGCTGATAAACTAATTTAAATCCTTTGACGTTAGAACAATTTCTAATTAATTGTAGTTTGCAACAAAATGTTCAGGGTCCTGATTCCGTAACTTTAACACGCACATAACGCGGCTCGTCAAGTTAACCTCAAAAAAACTATTCCCTAGGATTAAAGGTCAACTTTTAGAGGTTAACTTAACGCGGCGCGTTATGTTGTGTTTGTGGTTACAGGATTACAATCAGGACCCTGATTACCTTAACAGTTGGTATGGTGTTTTTCTACTTTTGGTTGTGATATTTTTGTGCGACCCGATATCCTTAGTGTGGAATATGTATGTGTAATGTGTGTGTACAGTGTACTACGTCTGCGACTGTGTGTGTATATTTGTGTATATTGTCGACAGAAGCGGCTCCGCACCACCTACTCTGGCTGATATTTACAAAAGCTAATACACAGCATTATATGCACTAAAAGTAAGTGATCACGTGGAATGTGTATAGCGCCCTGTTGCTGCTGTGTATTTGTTTTTGCACTAACTCGCTAACTAACGCTAGAGTCGATACTCGATACCGTGTCGTCAGGTTTAATCCAAGTATTGTCCCTGTGCCAAAGTGACAGATCTATGTTATCTACAAATACAAATAGTTTATTGATCGAAAATTAAAAGACAACAATATTATTAAAAAGCAATCGAACTGGACATAATGATAACATTTAAAATTCACAATGTTGGAAGAGTATCTATGCAGGAAGAGATTCGCTCGAGTCGACGCCCGTCTCAGAACTAAATAGCTTAAGCGCCATATGGTATCACTCAAGAACCATTTTATAAATACCTTCATCTCACTGTAACTTCTTGACACTAGAGATAAAAGAACTCATTGATTCGTTCAATTTAAATCCGTCTGTCATACATCATTAATGAAGGTTATGGTTATATCTGTCCAGACTGCGTCCAGTCAAATATATTGCAAACTCCGCGCCAAACTTTATAGCCGCTCGAAATTGTAACAGAACGCGGCCCACCCGTGCCCAGTGTAGCCACGTCTGAGTTTCGAGCGGTCTTCTGATATGGCCTAACGATTTTTCTAGAACGAAAATCCGTCACTTACGTGGGCTGACCAGAATTTGTTAGTAAAACCAAAAGTATTAAGTGAAATAGAGAATCTTATACATAATCTGTATATTGTTTCCCAAAGTAATGCGTGATGAATCCTACCTCTTAATTTCAATCTTAAAATGAGCTATATTTAGCTCGTTCTGCTATGTAAAGCTGTAAAACAATGCTCCAAAGTGTACAAAAGATTGTAGAGAAACTTGCTACATATTAGGACGGTTATAAAGTTTGTCGCGTGATCTAGAGGTCACTAACACCGTGATAAAAATACAAGCGTACGCGCAGTGACGCGTGCTTTGTTTACAGTCGCGCGCGTGCGCCGAAATAACACTCTTTGTCAGAAAGATTGAGGAAACGGACCCGGTGCGGTGACCTCGCGCTTTGATAACATGAAATTAAGGCATCTTATCAATCGCAAACTTTTGAGAAAACGATTGTCATTCATGTTTTTGACAAGAGTAGCTACTGCTCACGGTTTTGCTATAAAATCAAAATTTCTCTTTTCCTTTTCCTGGCGTGACTTTCTGTTCGAGGCGGGGTCCGTTTTCCTGCTGTTCCACTTCGCACGGTCTTTAATAGCACGGTGAGTTAATGGGCTCTCCCGACGTCAAACTGCATCATACACCAGCCACGAGGTCATGCTCCAGAAACCTCAAGATCATATCTGACCTACACATGCATTGCATGGGGCACCGCTGCCTCTTTCATCCACGTCACCACAACAGCTAGACTGCTTTTCATCGTCATTACTTGCACTATCATCTACGCCACTGGAGCGTGTGTGCCAGCGCCCCAGAGCCTCGCTCCGATACTTCAAGGAGTTGGGTTGGCTCGGGTATGTGCTGGTAGAGGGAAATGCACAATACACCCCAAGCGGGACGTCAGTGCAGGACTTATCGCCCCCATCTCGAATAAGAATAAGATCTGACGTACTCCGTCATGATTAAAACGTACACCGGTCTGCGCAATACATGGCCCAAGCTCAAACCATTTTCTTGCAAATACTGTTTTGTTTAGTTTGATTCATTACTCTTTCCATGTAAATGAGTTGTAAATAGGTATCCCGGGCTACAAAACATTATCATGACATGACATTCGTAGCTCGACACTGCCGCATGTGTTTTTTCCTTCCTCCATTTACGTCGGTTTCTGAGCACGCTTTTTCGCCAAATATTTGCCTAAAATTGGTGTTTTCGTGCAAAGCCAATTACCAGTTGACCGAGGACGGTTGAAAGTTAATTATGATTAGTGTCAATGTTACTGGCCGGGTATATAAGCTTATATACGTCGTTTGATAACTAAACCAGTTTTTTTTGTAAAAAAAATTACTATAAATATCGAAGGTGCAAATTTCAAAATTTCGTAAAGGACAAACAGTACTTAATCTACACAACCTGCAGACCTAGCATGGGGATTGGACAAATTGTCTTTCCACAGTTTTTGTCCAAGAGACAAACGTGTACGTATACTAGTTTGTCGCATTACGCGCGGAAAAACGGCGAAAAGACAGTTTGTCGACAGCCCGGGCTAGGCCTGCTGGATGTAAGGGGTTATTAAACAACAAGGGGCTTACGACATTTGAAATTCCCACCGGTAAATAATATGTTTCGTAGACTACGCATGTAGCTTTCGTCGTTTCGTGGTAAAGGTATCATATGCTTTTTTTTCTGGGCTTTGATAAATTTTGGCCAACACCTGTGTGTTGGGAACCATCTACGTTGATATTATTTATACAGATAGATTCCTATCTATGCCTGTGTGCGTTTTGCGAAAGGAGATATAAAAGGGAGCATTATACGAACACATGCTATGATAGAGTAAGCAAACGTGCTAAGTTTTAAGCCGTATATATCTAGGGTTTATTTCGAAATATGATAATTCCTGACGTAAACAGGACGTTACAAAAATACCGTGTGAAATAATAAATCTCGACAACCGCGCAGCACACGTTTTATAGAGATAACGGGCGCGGGAAATCAAGAATCAAGACTGAAAAAAACCAGACGAAGTTCAGATAGAAACCGGAAGTACGGACGCAAACGCATGGTAACTTTAATCACATATTCACTTCCTATCCAGTAACGAACGCGAGGTAACAACAAGCAAGAAAGCTAAATAACAGTCCCTATTAAAATAAGTTATAAATTGATACAATTTTTTTGAAATGTGTTAAATTAGAACCTAGTATGTAATATATAGGTTCGATAAGATCCAGAGAAAAAAATATTAGACCTAGGCTCCATTAAGTCTGAAGGTCTAACTATACAACCCCTTCATTCCGTTTTACGCGCTGATAGGTCAGTAGAGAAAGAACGATAGGAAACTCCACGACACATGCCAGCGGAAATACCGGCTGTTAATAAAGCACATTATAAATATTGTTTTCCTTGAATTGATCAGATACAATGTCTTCTCATCTTTATTTACGTGTGTTTTCCTTGTAAACCAAACTAACCTATTAACATTTAAATCTGCACTCCCAAGGTCACATTTCAACACCACAGATAAGGTAGAGTTTACCGTTACTGTAGTAAATTTGTAACTTTTCTTGCAAATTATTGATTTCCAATGGCGTCGATTACTTTATGCTATCTTTTTCTCACCTATTGTAATGAAAAGAGAGGTAATCTACCATCATATTAGTATAGTACGAGTACAAAATAATCGATGACATTGATTTTTTTTATAAAATTTCTTGGAGAATTTTCCTTTGTAAATTTAAATTGACCGAACTACAAATGTCATTGTTCTTGAAGATTCTAGTTGTGACAGGAGCAAAATTTTTTTATATTTAAATGTAGATTATGTAGGTAGGTTACAATCTTCCGTTTAAAAACCATCGAGTTATAAGTAAGTACTACGTAGTCATGTACATCGTGAGAAAGCCTGCATACGTACGGAGAAGGAATTCAATGGCGTATGTGAATCCACCAACCCGCACTGGGCCAGCGTGGTGGATATGGCCCAATCACTCTTTTGGAGGTATATGCTAATAGTAGTGGACTGTTAAAAGGCTGATTATGTTGATGATGAAAACGTAGTACATATATATATATATCAAGGTTAAAAACCTATGTAGCAAAAGTGGTCAGAATTTATGATTTTCATTCAACGTTTTAAATCCACTGCAGTTGTCAGTAAAATGCTTTTTTTTATTTGTAAAATACCAACCTAATTATTGTAATTAATCTGTTCCAGATGCCCCGGGGACGGGACGATATGCAAGTAAACGTGGCGGGCCTAAGGAGAAATATTAAAAACCTTGCGCACAACTACTCTGATGCTCAGGTGTGTGTATTTCATATTATTTGCAAAGACCTCATCAGTGAGGATATGCTCATGCAAACATCTGCGTCCCAGTATATTTAAATTAAAAATGAACGACATCTATCAAAATCTACGTCGCATTGCTCTAGACAAAGATAATTTATATTGTCATTGCAAAGACCTCATCAGTGAGGATATGATCATGCGAACATCTGCGTCCCAGTATCTTTACATTAAAAATTAACGACATCTATTAAAATCTACGTCGCATCGCTCTAGAGTACACCAACGAAGTCGGCGTCCGACTGAGCTCACACTGCTGAGCAGTGCATGTTTACACGGAACGGTGGCACCAATCCGAAACGAGGTCATTATACTTAACAACTTTTACAATGGGACCAACCCTGAACTCGAAAACAAGCTTTTCTATATATTTCGCTAAATTCGAATGACATATTTTTATGGAGCAGCTGATGTGTTTATCGTGATTACATTATATAATGTGATACGAAGTACATTGACATCCTTGCGGCGTATTACCACAGTTCCTTGTACCCTATATACTTGTCCTCACCACTAAGTGTGTATCTTTCAAAAACATATACAGAAAATAAATTGTAAATGTTGACAAAAGGCACGGACCCAGGAGTCCGTAGAGCAGCAATTTAAAAAAAAAAAATATATACAGAAGAAAGATGGCTGGTGTTTGAAAAGTTCCAACGGCCCGGTCCTCACGTAGTAATGTATAAGTCAATGATTATTTGTGTTTCCTTCGTCACTGCTGTCGTCACCTTGACCTGAAGCAGCGATAAAATACCAAACCTGTTACTTAGCTGTTTTACTCGTCATTAACACATATTCATAGACAAGCAATGTTTTATATATTTTTATATTATTACTATAATATAACTAGCTGGCCAAACTGTGCACAACCCCTTACTACTACAGGGCGGGTAGGAAGAATGTGTCGCGCCCGGATTACGTCAACAACTCGGATAAAATGATCCCGCACCCGTTGAGGGCCGTTTTATACTCAACTTCTTATAGAGAAACTACTGTTGACTAAAGAAAGGAAGAATGGTAAGGCGAAGTTTCGGGATCCACCTCACCTTAATTATGTCTTCCTTGCCTAACCTATCTGTGTATTAATCTTGCACTTTTTTTTCCTATAACGTAGTGCAAAGTTATTTAAAAAATACAAATATAAAATAATTTTTTAACTGTCTAGTAAATTAACAGACCCCAAAACACAAACTTGGCATAGTTTGGAGTCCACATCCTTAAAAACTGGCATTTTTGAATTCCATTCTCGTCACTGAAGTAGACGTCAAACCAGATCTAATAGTTGGGTATGTGGTTCCAGGTAAAAGTGCGCGAGGCGACGTCGAACGACCCATGGGGGCCCTCGTCCACTCTCATGGCGGAGGTCGCCGACCTCACGTACAATGTGATGGCCTTCACCGAGATTATGCAGGTAACGAATCTTGGATCTATTGTTATATTACTCACAGGTTCCAAGGAAGTCAGGGCCAGACAGGAGTCAGTCAACAGGAAATTAAACCAGACATGATAGGGAAATAACCTTATATAAACCAGTCTTGGCTCAGCTCAGCAGTTTTCGATGTTACTGATTCATCTTAGGCTGGACTGTGCACTGCTGGCTATAGACACTATTTGGTAGCAAAGGTATAGTATACCTATCTAAAATTATACGATTATTTACGTGATATTTACCGTGGTAAGGTTGGGGAATGAGCTCCCGATATTTCGGCGCAGTTACATGCACCATGTTCACGGAAAGACTGAAGAATGCTGGTGGTTGGTTGAACAGTTAAAAAGTTAGGTGCAGACATAACGATCTGCCCTCTTTCTTAGTGTTAGTATCTCTGTCGCTGCCTCTTTCATAATAAATATCAAGAGAGTGAGTGGGGGAGATAATCTCAAGCGCATCAGAATTTCAGGAGTGGGCCGGTGATCTCGCACGCTCGAGAATATCTCTGTCACGGTCTCTTTTATTTGAAATATCAGAAGAGTGAGAGTGACCGCAATACGCTCGTGTGTGCGATCTACCGCCGTGAGTGCCTTATCCGGAACTACTTACCTCAATCCTAAGCATTTTAGTAAAGGTTTACTAACCACTTGAATAAACCGCCATACTAATCCGTTTATCTCCACCTTCCAGATGGTATGGAAGCGTCTGAACGACCACGGCAAGAACTGGCGACATGTCTACAAAGCGCTCGTCCTCCTGGAGTATCTCCTCAAAACAGGCAGCGATAGAGTGGCGCTGCAGTGTAAAGAGAACATATACGCCATACAGACTCTTAAGGACTTTCAGTATATGGAGGAGGGGAAGGATCAAGGTAAATACGACCTAACTAATACTACATAGGGGCGATTTAGACTAAACGGCGCGCATCGGAGCGCATAGAGGTAAAAATCATATTTGTTTACCGAAATGCGTGGATCCAACCGGCTTCCGCACAGTGCGCGCTGAGACGACTGGGTTCCAAGGTATGTATAATTTACATATATAAATTTACGCTTCGATATGCCGCACATCGTCCTAAATACAGTAGAATTTACGTTGATGCTGTTTTCTCTCCAAATCAGGCAGTGCAATAAAACAGACGCCATCTAGACACTTCATTGCTTAACGACATATATGCAAGAACGGTAGAATCAAGGTATTACGATCTCACGAAACTTTATTAACTTGCAATACATGTAAGTGTGTGTATACAGTACAGTACACTTAAAGTATGGCAATGGGCAGGGCACATATCACGCAAAACAGAAGGCCGATGGTGCCGAAAAGTTTTGGAATGGAGACCACGGAACGGTAAGCGCAGCGTAGGACGTCCACCCACAAGATGGACAGACGATCTAAAAGAAACCGCAGGGAAACGCTGGATGCAGGCCGCTTCCAACCGACCCTTTTGGAGATCGATGGGGGAGGCCTATGTCCAGCAGTGGACGTCCTACGGCTGAAATGATGATGATAGTACACTTTAGTGATCTTAAAATTCCCGTACATTCCAGGTCTGAACGTGCGCGAGAAGGCGAAGCAGCTAGTGATCCTGCTGAAGGACGAGGAGCGGCTGAAGGCAGAACGCGAGCGCGCCATGAAGGCTAAACAACGGTTCGCGCAGTCAGCCAGCGGGTTCGGCAGCGACGGAGCCTTGGACACCCCCTCCAGCCCGGTCTACCCACAGGTTACAATCACTTATTTATTTTATTTTATTATATTCGGAACTGCTGTACACCACCTCCCATCGCTACGTCTGGCCATGTGTCCTGCCCAGTTCCACTTAAGTTCCTTCACCCTTTTTACGACGTCTGCAGCTTTGGTGCGACGTCGTATCTCAGTGTTTCGGATACGGTCCTGCAATTTGATGCCGAGCATGGCTCGCTCCATGGCTCTCTGTGCGACGGCTATCTTGTGCACAGTCTTCTCCGTGAGCGTCCATGTCTCAGCACCATAGGTCATGGTGGGCAGGACACATTGGTTATAGAGACGAGTCTTCAGGCACTGTGGTATCTCTTAGCTCACAGCAGTAACTGCGTGGTGGCCGAGACTAGGTTGGCGGAACCCAGGCCGACCGAGGATGAGGTGGACTGACGACATCAGAAATACTGTCGGGAACGAGTGGATGCGAATAGCGAGAGACCGGGGAGAGTGGCATAAACAAAGGGAGGCCTATACCCAGCAGTGGGTCACTCAGGGCTGATGATGATGATGATGATATTCGGAAAACCTACAGCTACTTTAAAAACATTATATTTGATTATATATATAACTTAAGGCAAATTAAAAGTTTTCACATATAGGAACTGTATTTGTCCACGGTAGATGTGTACGAATCTTATTTAAAAAAAAAGGACTGAACAGGACGGAAGGACGGAAAAGGAAGGAAGGAAAGGAAGGGAGAAGAAAGGATAGGAAGGAGGAGTAAAGAAATTAAGAATAAAAAATAACAAAATACTGAGACTGAAGCGACCTACGAACAACTGCCCCCTCGACCCGCAATACATAAACCAAACAAACTAGTTAGCTTATTTAGTTCATCCGTCACGAGAAACAATCGTTCATAAGTCGCTTAAATCCCTTAAGTCCCTTACTCGAGATAACGGCGATGAGTCTTGCACTGACGCCCCCGTAGCTGCTGCTGCTTCTACATGTGGCGACGTGGAAGTCGTTGACTCCAGACCCAATTGGACCGCTCGCTGCAGGGACAACCTAGCGAGGCCGGGATACTCTGAAAGTGCATGTCACTCCTACTCTCGTGCCACTTCTGCCCCGATCCTTGTACATGGCCTGACGCTTTGGTGAAATACCTAGTCCAGAACAGTATAAAAATTTGGATCATCAACACAACAATCAAAATTCACCCATACATTGTGGATTTTCCTTGGATACGTAGCAAACGTTTCGAATCCACGTTCAATCCGTACGGCCAAGGATTGGAATAACCTGCCCACTTCCTTGTTTCCTGAGATATATAACCTGGGTCTATTCAAGGCCAGAGTGAATAGGTATCTTCTAAGTCTGCGTGCTTCATCTTCGACCACACCGTCGCTTACCAACGGGCGAGACGCGAAACGCGGAGTTATCCGCGTTAAAAAAAAACTTTTTAGGATTATTCAGAACATAAACTTTATATGAGCAAAAGCTTAAACCCCTATTTTTTTAAATCTAATCTACTAATAAATTAAAAAATATGATTAAAAAAAATTTTTTTTTTCAATAAATGTGTAAAAAAATGAAATATCAATTGTATCACAATGTAGTATTGTTATCTTGCAGCTGAGCGCAGAAGCAGCCGAGTGGACCGGCGGCCGAGAGACGGAAATGGCGCGGCCCCTCACGGCGGGGGAGGAAGAACTCCAGCTCCAACTGGCGCTCGCCATGTCGCGAGAGGAGGCCGAGAGGGAAGAGAAGCGGCGCCGCTCCGACGACGTCCGGCTGCAGCTCGCGCTCAGCCAGTCGCAGCAGGACTTCCAGTGAGTACATGATGCTAGGAGCCAGAGCCACTTCCTGTAGAACTTCCAGTGAAGTACATAATGTTAGGAGCTAGGAGCTCTGCTAAGAATTATTAGGATTCAACCATTGAGGAAGATTTTCTTAGGTTCATATAAATTGGCTTTAATCTGATTTTTACGGTTAAGGAATGGAACACGGTTGGCTTCCTTATTTCTTGAGAGATACAACCTTAGTCTCTTCAAGATCAAAGTTAATAGGTATTTCCTGGGTATGCGTGCTCCTCAATCCATCGCTTATCATCAGCCAATTAGACCCAGTGAAAAAAGAAAATAAAACTGCAATGGCCGAGTCGAGCACACTAACTTTAGAATTACTGATGTCTCATCATAATAGAAACCTTATTCCTAATCCCCTCCATCCCACCCCTCCAGATTACAAGAGTATATCCGGCAAGAGTACATACGTCAAGAGTTATTTCACCTCCCCCCGGTATCAGAACACAGCTGTCTGAACTGGCTGCCAATCTCTGACCGCTGGTTTCTCACTGGCCACTGGTCATCTAGCTGGCCAGGCGGTAGAAGGTCGGCAGACGGCAGGTGGCCGGGCGAACCCAGAAGATGCCAAAGCCAGAAAAGTTGGTGGCTTGTTGGATGCTTCCACTGTCTACATCAGAATGTACAGTTAGTTGTTGCTTTCTTGCACAAGTTGTAGTATTTGTTGCGTACAATACTTCATTATTATTTTACGGGTTCTTAAATATTCGGGACAATTTTGCACACAAATTCATTTGACCCAAAAGTAAGCAAAGCTTTTACTATGGCTGGCTGAGACTGAATACATACATTATAGATTTTTAAATACATAAATAGATACGCGAACCTACGCCCCACCTACCTACGCGCCTTATAATCAGTCATTGCAACTTGAATAGTCACTTGTATAAGCTGGGAGCCACGGACAGTCCACTGTGTCGTGGCTGCTTGAAGGAGAACGAAACTGTAGAGCATGTGCTGTGGCATTGTGAACCCACAGAAGAAACTAGAATCGCTGCTGGGTTGTATGAGGCACCGCTGCCTCTTTCATCCACGTCACCACAACAGCTAGACTGCTTTTCATCGTCATTACTTACACTACCATCTACGGCACTGGAGCGTGTGTGCCAGCGCCCCAGAGCCTCGCTCCGATACTTCAAGGAGTTGGGTTGGCTCGGGTATGTGCTAGTAGAGGGAAATGCACAATACACCCCAAGCAGGACGTTAGTGCAGGACTTATCGCCCCCATCTCCAATAAGAATAAGATGAGTATTGTTGATGTACGGTGTGCGTGTTCCAGGGTGCCTGAACTGAAGCCGTCGGAGCCTCAATCCCATCTGCTGGACTTGCTGGACGTGAACCTGAGCCCGGCGCCCGCGCCCCGCGCCCCCGCCCCAGACCCCTGGCAGCTACCGATGCAGCCGCCCCGACAGGTGACCAACGCGACCTCATTCGAGACAACAGCGCTCCGCTGTTTCACCCACTGTCATATAAGCCCGTTGCAGACCATGACGTAGTACAAGTAGCAAGTGCCTACAACGCATCGTCTGCAACGGTTTGCTTAGTGGAAGTGCTTAGTAGCACTTCGCGCTGGACCTTGCGCAAGTGAAGGTTCGTTTCCGTACGCTGCTCACGCGACGCCCACTGCGCATCGTTCATCTTGTTTGAACACTCGTGCGAGTAGGTACGTACTCGCACGCAAGTTGTGCGCGTGACCGCGCGAGTGGCTATTTACATTTGAACGCCTACTTGTACTTGCAAGCTTGTACTTTTACGTCGTATGGTCTGCAACGGGCTGTAATGTTTGCAGATTAAAAACAAAAAGCCGATAAAATATATTATATTTTAGCTTTTTCGCGTTTACGTGCGTTTCATTCGCTTCGTTGAGTGTTAATGTTTATTTTTATAGATAAACAGTTGATACCTCAATATCAAGGTAGGGCCCATAGTAAAAGGTGTTTTATTATTTTATTTTATTAAAATTTCTGAAAAAACTCACAGCGATAAAACCATAACATTTTTGAGACAATTTAATATTTTTTTTAATGATCAATACAATAGTAACCTTGAATATGTTCGTCGTGTAGAGACACACCTGTTAAGTAAACTCTGAACACTTGAGACATGACACTTTGAATATTGTACTCGACCCAACATCTATATGTTTGCCGTACCAGATGGACTATTGCATGTACTACGACGCCATGGTAAGGTCGTGTGTGATTGTGCCACGTTGTTCTCACGTAGCGCTAGATGTGTTCTCTCTATTTTGTCGATGGACCATTACTTACCAAACATAGATAGATATTTGCCAGATTTAGATAGTCCAGTTGCTAGTTGGTAGTGAACTTAACTTTTGAGCTTGGGGGCGTGGGTTCGATTCCCATCTAGGACAAACATTTGTGTGATGAACATTTGTGTTTGCTCTATATCTGGTTGTTAATATCTATTTAAGTATGTATTTAAAACTATATATGTATGTATATCAGTCTCTGGCAGCCATATCACCAGCTCTGCTTAGTTTGGGGTCAGATGACCGTGTGTGCAAAAATGTCCCGAAAATTTATTAATTATTATGTTATCTCAAGCTAATGTTATTTTCATACAATTTTATCTTTCCGCAGGCGTTAACGCTAACAGAAAGTGTGTCTTGTCTAAGCCCCCCTTGAATTGCACTTTATAGTGTAGTAGCAAGAGTCGCTTATTCAAATGACATTGCGGAGTGAATGTTCTGCAGTTGTAGTAACGTGTTCTGTGGTACGTCGCAGGACACAGGCGCGGACGCATGGTCCGGCGTGGGCAGCCCGGCGCGGGACCCGTGGGCGCCCGCCGCCGCGGCCGCGCTCCCCGCCGACCCCTGGGCGCCCGCCGCGCACCCACAGCCTCTATTACAGGTTAGCTTTACTCACACACCTCCATTTTTGAAGTGGAAACTTGTTTAGGCACTTTGGGCACTTCTTGGGATGGAAAAAAGGCACTGAACTCGGGTGACCGTCACGCTCGGATACTCGTTCGGGTAAAGTCGGCTCGAGTCGACTAAGGGAGCGAGAGAGATATAGTCAACTTTTTTTTTTACCTTGGACTAGGCTAACGTTTGGCCGCGATCTCGCTTGATGGAAAGCTATGATGCGGTCGAAGTTGGAGCACGTTTGCCCAGTAATAACCTAGACTTGAGTCCTCTAAGATTGTAATGCTGCGGAAACACAGACAGGGGCAAGGCGTTCCATTGTTTTGTTGTTGTAATTAAGAAAGTGGAGTCAAAACGCTTGGTGCTAATAAATGGCATTTCGAGCAAGTAAGGGCGATGCCTTGCCGTTCGTCTGGACGTCCGGTAATGAAGAGGTGATGGGGGAACAAGTTCGTGAAGACCTTGATGAAGTTTTCACTTCTGTCGAGTGGTTAAGGCACACACTTTTTTCAAAAATAAATTATATATAAAAAAGAGAGGCAAACAAGCATGCCGTCCGCCTGATGGTAAGCAGAAACCGCCGCCTATGGACACCTGCAACACTAGAGTTGAAGGTGCTTTGACAGCCCGGAGAGGTAATTGTAGACTCTTTTTGAATCGCTATGCTATGCAAAAGACCAGCGATTTTCGGAGTACAATAACATGAACCGTGGATATTTGTCAGAGTAAATCCCCGCCGTCGGTGCTGTCGTCCCCCTCGTCGAGCGAGCTGGAGCAGTTCGACGCGTTGTCTCAGCGACGGAACCACAACAACAACCCGGAGCCGGACCCCTTCGACCTCACCATACTAGGTAACTTAGACAAATAAACAAATATCATATTGTTTTGTAACATCAGCAACTTTATTTAATCTATGCAGGTGAGCAATATTATACATCATCATTTCAGCCGTAGGACGTCCACTGCTGGGCATAAGCCTCCCCCATCGATCTCCAAAAGGGCCGGTTGGAAGCGGCCTGGATCCAGCGTTTCCCTGCGGACTCTTTTAGGTCGTCTGTCCATATTGTGGGTGGACGTCCTACGCTGCGCTTACCAGTCCGTGATCTCCATTCCAGAACCTTTCGGCCCCATCGGCTATCTGTTCTGCGTGCTATGTGCCCTGCCCATTGCCACTTCAACTTGCTAATCCGGTGGGCTATATCGGTGACTAGTTCGTCTACGGATCTCCTCATTTCGGATTCGATCTCGTAGAGAAACCCCGAGCATAGCCCTCTCCATAGCTCGTTGTGCGACTTTGAGCTTGCTTATGAGGCCCATAGTGAGAGACCACGTTTCAGTGCCGTATGTCATCACTGGTTCTCACACTGGTCGAAGACTTTAAGGTATTTTATATATATATATATATATTATACATGGTTACGCAGAAAGGGTGTTATACAAAACTAGGCCATGATACTCATCTTTTCCAATAGGGCCAATAAAATACCAAAAATATCAGCTGTTCTATACATTTTGTTGCAAGGAAGATAAACTAAGAGGAAAGACAATAGCGGAACATTAGAGCGTAGCTCGGAACATTTGCCTAAAACGGTATAAACTTAGATGGCGCCGTAATTTGAGCGTGATATAGGTTGTCTCGAACTTCCGTAAGCGCTGCGGTCAGATAATGTACGAAAGGGTTCTACAAATTACCGTAGCGCTAGTATCGCAGTCAAGTTTCGTAACATTTCAAGGGAATAAAGAAAGGCGCCATCTACTGGTATGAGTTGCGCTTCTCTTGAAATGTTGCGAAACTTGACTGCGATACTAGCGCTACGGTAATTTGTAGAACCCTTTCATATGTTATCTGACCGCAGCGCTTACGGAAGTTCGAGACAACCTATATCACGCTCAAATTACGGCGCCATCTAAGTTTATACCGTTTTTAGACAAATGTTCCGAGCTACGCTCTAATGTTCCGCTATTGTCTTTCCTCTTAGTCTATCTTCCTTGGTGTGACTGACATTTTTGTATGTTTATTTTTTTGCGATTTCAGTGTCAGCCCCGTATTAAAAGTTATTTATACAAATAGTAGTAGAGTTATTTCTAAACTAACGGCAGAGTTGTTAATTTTCTCCTATTTCCGTTGTAGATAACAACCTAATGTCCGCGTCCCCGCTGCCCTCGAACACGGGCGCGATAAAGAAGTCCCCCTCGGCGTTCCTCGGCGAGAACAGCTCGCTGGTGAACCTGGAGCGGCTGCTGGTGCCCCCGGTGGCGGAGCCCGCGCCTGTGGCCGCCAACCCCTTCGCCGCGCCCGCGCCCCCGCGCCAGTTCGTGCAGCCTCAGCCGGTGGGTGCTTCACACTACGTCCACCCACTTTAACAGCATAGCATCAGGCGAGATAGCGGTCAAGCGCAAGCCTATTACACAATAAAAAAATTAAAAAAATCTACACATGACAACAGTTCGCCGGTGACCCGTACCCCGGGTAGAATCCTATTTCATTGATAACTACCCCGGAATAAATATTAGGCAGTCCCATGCGCTCAGTGAGTTACTATAACATCACCTGTAGTATATTCTATGATGAAGATAACTAGCGATCCGCCCCGGCTTCGCACGGGTGTGATTTACGTTCGAAGCCGGGGCGGGTCGTTAGTTTTATATATAAACCTTCCGTGAAATATTATCTGATGATGAAAACCACATTTTTAACCCCCGACGCAAACAGAGGGGTGTTATAAGTTTAACGTGTGTATGTGTGTGTCTGTCTGTGGTATTCTAACTTCCAAATGGTTTTTTTCAATAAACTAAACCAAACCTGATTTTGATTTAGTTTTTTTTTTGGTAGAAAAGATACTTGATCAACATTGTTCTTAGTTATGATTCAAGAAAATCAGTGCAGCCGTTTGAAAATACATTTATACATTAATTTATTTATATATTTATACAGGGTTATAAGGAAAGGGATTGCTAAGCCGAAAGGGGTTCGTTGTAATCATCATTATGAACAACTTTTACTACGGGACCAAACATGAAATCGCGAAAAAAATACCGTTTTCTATGGAACAGATGTTTTTTTCACGATTTCAGTGATCCCAAAGTAAAAGTTGTAAAACTTTTATAACCCTGTAATTGAGTTGGGGTTTTTTTTAATTTTTAATGTTGACTTGTATTTCCAGGTGAAGTTATCGATCAACGAGCTGAAGCAGCAACAGATGGGCCTCACTGGGCTGGCGTTCCCGAGCGCGTCCCCCGCGTTCGGCGCGCCCGCGGCGCCGGCGGGAGCCGCGGACCCGTGGGCGCCTGCGCCGACGCCCGCGCCCCGCGGCGCTTCGCCCTGGTCGCCGCAGAACAACCGACACACACCCAATCCCTTCCTCTCCTAGCCCCACTAACAGGTTAGTAAGTGATTCACACGTTTCTCATTGGAAGAAACACTCAGGCCGGACTCCGGAGCGAAGCTGTCCGCTCTGCAAAGTTGAACTGAGATACAAGTGAGTTTATGTTTAGTTTTCCTACTCTTGGTTGTACTTAAAATGATTTGGAAGACAAACTGGAAAATTCGGCAATTCGGATAGATGTATAAACATTTTAATATGCACTGCATTTATATATAACACTAATTCCATTAGAAAGAAGGAATAAAATCCACTCACATGGTGCGTTGCAAGCTTCTATCTAGCTACAGCTCGTTGCCTGGGGGAAGTTAATTTGAGGGTGCTATAATTTTTTTTAATTTTGTATCTTTTTAGTGTAATTAGTGTATAACCGTGCTAAATGAATAAATAATAATAATAGCCTCGACCAACACCTTAAGAAGAAAAATAAATATGTATATAATAATAATAATAAACTCTTCAGGCAGTGCGCAGCGTTTCAGACACAGTTTGTTACGGTCCCCTTTCACCGACACATGATCCAAGAAAACAAGGTCTAGCGCTCTGACAGTTGTCCCGCAATGACGTCACTGTCCAGTTGCCACTTTATTGTAACAAACACAGATACTGGGAAACAATTTTTTTTTATAATCTATTAAATAAAATACAAAAAGCATTTCAATTGTCATTTGGTTTGTCCGCTCAAGCAAGTTAAGCACGAATTGAATATATTAAACACTATTTTATCGAAACCACATTGATTTATTGGATTCCCACAGGTAATATACGGATATTGGGGAGTTATAATTTCACGCTACTGTTAACACAGAAAACCATAGAGAGTCCGCCATTGTTTCGTGTATCGTCATCTCTCTCGAACTTGTTGTAAATTACTTATTCTGCTCCTTATGCACGTTTACGTGTATCCACGACATTGATGACATCATTGCGGGACGCCCACGTGACATTATTTCTCGGAGCGCTATACCTGGCAGAGCGCTATACCTGGCGGAAATTTTGAATTTGTCTCCAAAACGTTTTGACATCAACCCTATTATTAAATAAAAGCAGCCTTTGCATTTTTTTCCACAAAATGTCAGTGCAGTCATCTGGCCACCTCTACATATAGGTATACCGCCAGTACCATGTTCGTTTGTCTTTCGTCATGATTCAAACCACCAAAATCATAAGTATAAAACAGTGTTTTAAACTATAACGGTTGTTCACTAAAGTTATATGTATATTTACGGGATATTTACCGTGGTAAGGTTGTGGAATGAGCTCGTGATATTTCGGCGCAGTTACATGCACCACGGTAAATATCCCGTAAACAATCATATAACTCATAAGTAAAAATTGAGAATCATTAAAAACCCCGATAAAATAGCTGTTAATCTTCAAACGGCTTTAACATTTTTGATTGTATCATAGTTGAGAACACTCAATTAAGACCTTTCAATAAAAAAAAACTAAATCAAAATAGTTTCAGCCGTTTGAAAGCTACGATGCCACAAACACAAAGATACAAAACCTATAAACACCCTTCATTTGTGTCGGGGGTTAAAAATTAACATGACTTTCCCGACTTGCAGGCTAAGCGCTAACCATCGCTCGCGGCCTGCTCGCCGCACCGCACGCCGCACCGCGTGACGCTTGGAGGTACACACTATCTTGCGGCCACACAGAAAGAGACACACACACACCGCTATACACATGTACTTTCATAATAAGCTTGGAATTTGTGTGCAAATATACAACCTTATGTATATTTCACGTCGAGGAATTCAGTTTTCAGCATTTTGTTCGCCGCAAGATGACGGCAACTGTCCCGCTTACATGGATTGAAGTGAACGATTGATCATTATAAATACTATTACCGATAAAGTAATATATGTTTCAGTTTTCTCCGACGCGATTGGATTAAATGTCGCGTATTTTTTTATTAGGATCGCGAGTTACTATTAAAAGGTGTAGGTTAACAAATTAAAAGTATGTTATAAACTAAGGCAGTGTGAAGAATTCTTGGAACACCAAATTGAGAGTTTCTAATCGATTGGAAGGAAGTAATTGTTATATAGGTGTGGTCATTACATACTGTACGTGCTCTACGACACTACTCACCTTTGACCTTTGTATATCGTAATATAGACTCTTTGTATAAAACAAAAAGTATGTTCCATTTTGAATTCAAATCGATGTCGAGTAGACATAATGACGTGAAATTGAATAAAAAAAATCACAAAAAAAAAAACAACTGACATTTCAAGTTATTAAGACAGCTGAAATTAATTATCTTTCGAAACAAAATTAGGGTGAAGTCAAACTCAAACTTTTTGGGGGTTTTGGCGCCAACGCGGAAAAAACATGTCGGCTCGTTGGATTATTTTCCTAAACTTGTGTATTTTCGAGTGTTAATGTGTACTAAATGGTGAATTATTATTCATTAAGTGCTCGTAAACGTGCTCGAGTGTGGGCAAGTGATATAACGAGGTGAAACGTGTCTATTCGTGTTGTTTCCAAAACTCCATAGGAGCCTCTTGTAAAGTCTCCACCACTTTACAGGGGCATGAGCTCGACTTGACCGTGACTTACTTAGCTTGACTTTGACTGTGACTATGACTTGTTTGACGCTATTAAGACAAAGTAAACTGTTTAATATTACGAGTATTCTAAAACTAAACTCATACGACTTGTATATGGCAACTGCATCAATCATGCGGAGCCAAAAGCCCCAACTCGGGGAAGAAGAAAAAAAAAAAAAAAAACTCAAACTTAACTTTTCTTGATAAAGAAGTTGGTGAAAAAATTGAAATCTAATTTATGAAAAGATAATTAGTATTAATATAACGAGAACGTCCTTGCGGTCGGTTAGAAGACGAAATACTTGATATAATTAGTAATAACAGATAACAGTAAAGTTATTGTAAATGAACGTTTTTATAGACTGGACTATCGCTGTGACGTTAATGTAGGACCGATAGCTTTGTACGTGTTGAGATCATTTTAAATATTGCATTTCCTTAACTTTTTTTATTCTGAAAAAAGTTTGTAATGCTCTAGAGGGCTTTTATAAAGTCCGCTACAACTAGAAACGTATTACAGCTAGTAACCGGGCACTCGCACGATGTTAACCACATTGGGTCACTTAACTGGCATGCTTTAAAGTTATTCCATATATGTCTTATTCGTAGTATAAACACATATATTTTAGTACCGGAGAGATAGGATTCCATGTAAAAATTATATTTAAAATTATCTAAACACGTACATAAGAATAGTAAGTAGCTTAAGACAATGTAACCTAGCGTCTTTTTAGTCCGAGATTTGTGACCGAAACATTCAAAAAGAAAATTGAGCACAGTGTTCTAGCAGCTAGTGCTTTCGGTCCAAATCGTAACTAGGTCGGATGTAAGATCGTTTTTAAGGTGCTAGTGGACTTTCATTGGGAAACTGCTGGTCTCGGCGTTATCAGTAAACAGAGCTTGTGCAGATAACGGACAAGTTAGTGGACGTTAAAAACTGATTCACTAAAGAGAAGAAAATATCCTTTGGCGTCGGCACAGGGTCCAAAATTACTAGCAACTTTTTTACGCTTTGGCGACATTAGCGGTCGAATATTCATTTTGCTACACGGCTACACGACAAATCGATATAATTTATCATACTATTTTAGGGATTTTGATTAACCTGGTAGCTAATCTTTTCGTGACCGACAAAACACGATAATGTGACCTGAAGGTAGCGTTCCGATGTTGGCGACCGGCGACCGGCGACCTCGACCGGCGACCTCGACCGGCGACCTCGACCGGCGGCTGCGGTCGCGTCGCCAACATCGGAATGCTACCTTGAATTTTGAAGTTTACACCCCATCGACTCGAGTTATATGTCATTGAAATGTAAGCTTAACCTGGCTCATGGTGTTTCTTTGCGGTCTGGAAGTGCATGAAATTTCGAGCATTTTTTTAAAAATTGTTTTGTCGCTTTGGTTATTATCCAGTCTTTAATTAAAACAGTCTGGATATAGTACTTTTTAAATTAGACTTGGAAAACACTGTTTTAAACTATCACGGTTGTTCACTAAAGTTATATGATTATTTACGGGATATTTACCGTGGTAAGGTTGTGGAATGAGCTCCCGATATTACCACGGTAAATATCCCGTAAATAATCATATAACTTTAGACTTGGAAATTTAATTCCAGTAAATATATTTATTTTATTCTTGAATTTTTAATTAATTTCGTCAAAAACTGAAAGGACAATAATAAAATGCTCAAGAACAAGAAGCAAACACATGCCAGTGTGTATTATGACCTAACATGTTTATATACAGTATAAAGTAAAAAAAGAAAATCAAAACGACAGCTAAAATGTTTGTGTAAAACTTACATTTCCGTTAATTTGAGGAGTCGATTGGTGTGCGGAACCCGCTAAGTTTCCACAATGAAAGTGCGCCAGCGATGTCCCGACTAAGGTTATAAGGTGAAGTTGAACGTGCCTTAGCTAACTGAACGGTATTGTAATGCGTGTTGTCCATCCATCTCCCTCGCTAACTCGCCGCGTCGCTCGACTGCTATATATAAATATATATCACACTTTAAACTCCGGCGGCGGTATGGGGCTGAATTGGGACTGGTGTACACCAAAGCGAAGATGGGATATGTTGACCAATAGTATAGTATTACTTCCCCATCACAGGGCATGATGAAGATTCTGGTCTACCATTCTCTAAGCTAAACCAAACTGCAGAATGCAGAAGAAAATAGAATTAACAGTTATATGCATTTCTAATTTTAATATTTGGAAAGGGATGGCAACAGTTTAGAAACTGTCAAGTTTAGTTTAAAATGGTGCAGAGCGCAGTATCGACTGTTGAGGGTTAGTTTTTGATGGCACAACTTATAAGCAAGCATGGCGCTTAGCGTGGAACATGCTCAGACCTTTACTTAGGCTGGCTTGCACCACAAATTAAATCTAGATTTTACCAAATTTTCCATACAATTTCACATTTATTTCGTTTAGTCTTGCAAGTGGGTCTTAGTTTCTTCCGTGACATGTTATTTTTTGAGCAACCCCGTTGGTCAACTTCTCACCACCTTTTGCTTTGGTGGTTCCCAGAGCTGAATGTAGCGTCCGCAGTTTCCTGTTATAGTCTGTGGTACACTTTATGCTCGCTGTGAACACGTTACAAGTCGCGTCACGCGTCAGGGGGTCTAGGAAGCGGGGGCTTACAGTCCGGGGCGGTGGTAAAGTTTAACGCAGACATCGGTGGTCGGAGGGCGTAATGCGAGTTTTTCCAGTTGCGTTTTCTTACTCGATGGCATCAATATTATTTTTTGACGTGATAACGTCTTAAAAATCGATGAACGCCGGCTGCACGCTCGAACAATTGTCACGTTCCGCCTGAGCCGCGCGTGCGAGCGAGAGCGCGGAACAAGCGACAGAGAGGCACGATCGGCCTAAGCGTTATCACGTAACATTATCGTCCGTAACCGATTTTACAGACAACCCCTTTTTGTATGAAATAAAAACAGCGCCATCTAGCACGTGTAGATGGAACAGCTCTTTTTTCATACGAATCGTAGTTAACTTTAAAACGATCGAATAAGTAAACACCACTGGTAAAACTCTCACTAGGCCCTCCGAGCACTCGCTCGTGCGCACATTATGTCCGTCACTTTCACTCTCATGACAATTTTAATGAGAGGTACAGGGACAGACATAATCTCAAGTGCGCAAGAATTAGCTCCCAGAAATCAGTCTCGTATCCCCAGGTATAGCTGTTCCAGTTTTGTGGAACGAAAGTCAAATTATAAGCGTAGTTTATTAAATACCTAAATGTCACGTAACTTGATCAAGGAACAAAAACTTCATATTGCTTTGTGTATTTTGACAGGAAATTATTGTTGAGTATTAAATATTGTAGAATAGAAATTGGAGGTGCATCACTCTGTTTAGTCAGTTAATACCCCACCTTCTGTTCTTGATATTTCATACTCATGGCTATTTACTTTAAACCATTTTTGTCAAGCAACAAGTAAAATATTATGCTTAAAATAAAAAAATACTCTTGACGCTTTTTCTGACTGTCAAAATCATTTGACTAAAAAAAACTATAAAACGGTAATTTGTACACGCTAGCAATTCTACATTCGATGGTATAACCAACTGCAATAGGGTTGCCAGTAGAATATTTTTACAGATGGCGTCAGCATAGCTTGCACTTTCTTTTACAATGTCTTTTTATGTATTTGGAAAATGTCACGTAGACAAATATTAAATAACATTATGACAATTATGTGCAAGCTATGCCAGCGCCACTGGCAGATGCCAACCGCATTGTAAGGTCACAAGTGACAAAGGTTTGGACAAAATAAACCTTCTATTTTGTCCCACGCTTTTTGGCGTTACGTATATCGCGTAAAAACACATACATATTCCATTAACTTTGCATTATATTGTTGTATTATTTACTTCCCTCATTATTGAAGTTTAGCTATAGGTAAATTATGTATGACGTTTACTAGCTCTTGTGTTGCCAGTGACTAAAACATCTGAAACGGCTTGCCACTCATAAAATAGCATTTAATTAAATATTTTTATAATAAAACAGCAATTACTATTAGACAAAGCAATAATAATTAAGTATTTACATATTTTTTTCTGTTTCAGTAGTTTTTCATACTGGCAATACAAGTGTTTTTTTTTCTTTTCTTATATAATTAACCCCGGTTCAAATGGTTATTGACTTTGTTTATCAGATTAAATGTAGATAAATTATTAATTAATATTATATTATTAATTTTGACCAATAAAATGCATCGATGCTAATCCAATATGTCACTAGCTAGGGAGAACTGTAAAGATTAAATGTAACTATTTAAATAAAATATATAAGTTTTTCAATATACTATGGTGTTTATTTTCTCGCATTTATAATAGTAATCTCAGTAAGGACTTTGCCCACGACCAACACATACTATGGATGTGCTATGATCATACCATTATTATGCTATGATTAAACTTTTACTGCTGCTGCTGACTAATATTTTATGCTTACCATAAATAGAACCACCAATAACAAAATACAATTATGAGTACAATTCTTTCCTTTTTAGGTTGGAACCCTAAAAATATAGGCACCGCTGAAAGACGTTACATTGAAACGATGACCACAAAATACTTAGCATACAAATAGCATAATCTGGGATCTCTGCGGCACGTCAAGTCAGTTTTGCACAACTTCTAAGCTCATTGGTTTTGCATTGCTTCCAAGTGTTTATGTTAGCTCAAAAACAATAATCGTCATTTAGACGCCATTTTATGATTTCAAAGCATGATACCTACATGTTTCAAAGTGCCGTTTAAACAATAGACAATCCTTGATACCGCTCCATAGTATTTCTACCCACCATGAATGTCAATCTTGCACGTGTATTTTTTTTAATCTTTTCCCTGGAGATTATTTTGGCGTCGCACATGTTATGCATTTGCTTTTCAAATGTGATGGTACGAGTCCGTTGCCGGCGTCGTACCTATCACAATGTACCTTAAAGTATCTTCATACATTTTTTTTTTATATTATATAGGAATAGGATCCAGTGTTGTTTCGCTCATGGTTGTCGCCGGCGACGGACTCAACCTACACATTTTATTTGAATTTGTATGAAAATACATGTCCATAAGTACGGCGACACTGTCGCCGGCCACGGACTCATACCCGTACCTTTACTGAATATCGTTAAACAAATCAGAGCCAAGCAAAGTAACTCACAGTCAAGTCAAAGTGGTAGAAGCTTTACTAGAGGCTTCTATGGAGTTTTGGAAATAACGTGAAAATACATGTTTCACACTATAAAGCACTTGGCCAAACTTGAGCATGTTCAGGAACATTTTTAATAAATAATAATCCACCATTATTACATATGTTAACGCTCGAAAATAGTTTAGGAAAATTATATATTGAGGGAACATGTGAACTCCTTTCATTAGTATTTTGTATTGTTTTTTTTTTGCCCATTGTTATACATAAATATGTAGTTTTGACCCATATATTCAGTATAACCTCTACGATTTGACCCCAATATCTTTGCAACCCTTGACCAATATTGGTCATATTCTAACGTAATAAAAATAGTATATGCTTATAAAATTTCATGACCATCTGATCAATGGTGCGCAAGTTATCGTCGATCAAATATACAAGCATACATACAAACGCCGAAAAGTTCCGGTACTCTGAGACTTCGCTGCGTTCAGTCATTATAGCAATAATCAACATTTGTTAGAAACAACTTTTTGTACCTACATACATATTTCTAGTTGGTGGTCAATGATAGGTAGGAGTGTATACATAAGTAGATATAAATAAAACACCTCATACAATATGATTATAATTTATTAATTAATAGTTTACAAAGACGTTATCGTACAAATATTATTTCCAGTATCAGCATTCTGCGTACAAATATTCCCACAATAAACGTAGTTTTGTTCATCGAGACAGGAGATTACTGCTTCCCGCCGAGTAAGTACAAAGATATCAATACATCGGAAATGTCGCTTATATACAATACACTAACGCACCACTTACTAAAAACTTTTATAAAATCGTAAAAAATGGTTTATAAATCCATGTTCGTAACTCTAAAAGCATGGAATGGACGACAATATAGTATTCGGAAGCGGCATTCTCGAAGCTTATCTTATACCTTAATAACTAATCTAGCTTACACTTTCATAATTAGTAAAGCCAGACTCCGTGCAGTGTCTCTGGACAAGGTACATAAGGAAAAACAACTCGGGGGGTGCCCTTCGACCTCCGTCATCATCATTTCAGCCGTAGGACGTCCACTGCTGGACCTAGGCCTCCCAATCGATCTCCAAAAGGGCCGGTTGGAAGCGGCCTGCCTCCAGCGTTTCCCTGCGGACTCCTTGTATGTCCAACTTTGTGTCTTGACCCCTTGTGCATGATACTAACTTATCGTTTTATCTCTCATAGTCACAGGCCCTCTGTCTTAGTTTGTCTGTAGATGACATGCACACTGGATGGGACTGAATCGTGACTTGTTTAAGAATCGAATGGAGCCACCCAAAGTTCTTTCAGAAACAAAGTAGTGAGTTCCACCGCTTATTGGAGTTTTGCTTAGAGCCGTATTTGGACCGAGTTATAATTCCATGTATGCCTTGTTTGTAGGTTATGTTAGTAGAGCGAGGAGTGGCGCTCTGCACTCGTCTGGTATTGCGTCAATCCCTGTTTTAAACTTAAAATACAATTACGGTACAAAATGATGTGTAATTTGGGCAAAGTAGGGTTCAGTCTCACGGTGTTACTTCAC
The DNA here is from genome assembly GCA_914767915.1 of Agriopis aurantiaria. NCBI lineage: Eukaryota > Metazoa > Arthropoda > Insecta > Lepidoptera > Geometridae > Agriopis > Agriopis aurantiaria. Next base: position 571,052 of record OU611994.1, on the reverse strand, counting down.
TAACCTACACGCGCGTTACATCGGGGCAGATACAGGGAACCCATCGACTAGACGCTACCAATAAATAGAACAAAAATTTCAAACTCAATCGAACCGTTACATCTAAAATAAATAAATTGAAGCATCGAGTGACGGTTTACAAAAATATTATTCAGAAGCGATACAATAATTTCAGCAGATCTCGACACCGATACGAAAAATAAATCTATGATTAATAGTGAAGCGATATTTTCGTATGATCACATTCGCGCGCGCCGCGGGAGTATAACCTTATCGTACTAAATGCACACGGCGCCGCGCCGGCCGCCGCACCGCACGGATTCTCTTTTAAATATTGAAATGTGTGCCCTCAATGCCCGTGCATTGACCAACATTCCCTCTCAATCACCGTTAGAAACCAGTGGCAGCGGATTCTCTGCAGAACCGGCTGATTGGGTCGTTCGTCGCCGCCATTCCACCGACCAGTCGCGGCAAGATGGCGGCTGCAGGGTGCGGCCGCGGCGAGCGGCAGCGGCGCCTCAATAGATATGAAATTAAGTCCCTCGCCAATCTACAACCTTATTCCAGCCCTCAATATGTTTGGATACAAATGGAAGAGTATTGTGAACAGGATTTTTCGTGAACGGAGATTCATTCGAGTGGTTCAGGTAGATATTTGCGTGTAACTTGCAGGACTGCACAACGTGGAGACGTTACGTTGCGAGATACAACAGCTTCGGCTTTCTATGTTCGTGCTAGACAAACAAAGGAGATTAAGGCCCGATCGCACTTTGATTAGTGATTAGTGCGAGTGATTAATGCAGGTTAGTACTAAACACATTTGGACCATAACTAATTAGTGCGAGTGTTTACTTTAATCACTTGCAATATTATTAATTAATAATCACTTGCACTCGTACTCATCAAAGTGCAAACGAGCCATTAGAAGTCAGTTTGTTTTTACAAAGGAGGTAAGTTTACAGGTTTGGGGTTTGTATGTTACTGACAGCCTCGCAAACGTACGCCTCCCTCCGTCTGCAGCGGAGACCTGCGCACTTTCATACTACACAACGATAATATGTCCAAGTTAACCAACAAACAGCACCTGGCATGGTACAACGATTTTAGAGATCACTGTATATGGAAGTAGCAAGTGTTGTGTAGATCTATTAACATAACAAAATGTGTCGTGTATCAACTAACATGAACCTTGCATGGTTTCTGCGTCAAGTGACGTGGGAGGTTAGACAAGACCCACTTTCTGTTAACGTTAACGCCTGCGGAAAGATGAAATTGTATGAAAATGACGTTGACAATGACATTGGCTTGAGAGATGTTATCTCGAGCTAATGTCATTTTCATACATTTCATCTTTCCGCAGGCGTTAACGCTAACAGAAAGTGGGTCTTGTCTAACCCCCCAGATCCGGGAGTCAGCCACAATCTGTTAAACTTATTTCAATCTTGTTTGACTTTTCTTTTCCTTGATCTAAAGGCCGTTGCAGACCATGCATAGTACAAGTTGAAAGTTTCTACTATGCATATAGTACTACTAAGCATTTCCACTGCCACTTGCACTAAGCAAAACGTTGCAGACGATGCGTAGTAGGTACTCGCTACTTATACTACGCATGGTCTGCAACGGCTTTAAATTAGAAAAGGCAAGAGAAATCACTGTAAGATTGATATAACTATGTTTAAAGGCTGTGCCAGGTCCCGGATCGTCGTTGACTTAGCTACCTTCGTAAATCATCAGCATGTAAAAAGTTCCTCCCAGAGTTGGACATATGAGCATCGTTGTGCAGCGTCAGGAGCCCTGATCCCCTAGTACTCCCAGTGCGTGGCGTGCTGCAGGTCGGGCCCCGCCAGACGGAAGTTGCCGTTCTTGGCGGCGGCGAGGTAGTCTCGGGCGGCGGCCGCGCGGATGGCGAGGCGCGTGGGCTCGCGCAGCTCCAGCAGGAAGCCCTGCGGCGTGTCCGAGTCGCACGTCACGGACTCGCTGTCCGCGTGCCAGTACTTGCCGCTCTGACCTGGGACAGAAAGCACCAATGTTAGACGTCACTATTTTTGTGCCATCTTGGTTATCAGAAAGGATTCAGCTGGGATGGGCAGCATTTGGTAAACTCAAGTCTTCACGTCGTCCATGCCACAGTGCCTCAAGACAAGTCTTTAACCAGCGTGTCCTACCGGTTATGAGCGACGGTGCCGAGACGTGGACACTCACAGTTAAGGTGGTCCACAAGTTCAAAGCTGCTCAGCGAGCTATGCACGCCACTAATTGAAATAAAAACAATAATGATGGAGAGCTATGCTCGGAGTTTCTATGCGGGACAGAATCCGAAATCACATCCGACATAGCTCAAAGGATTAGTAAGCAGTGGCAGTGGGCCGGCCACATTGCTTGAAGAACCAATAACCGCTGGGGTAGACGAGTGGAGACCACGCGTTAAGTAAACTGACCTTTGAAGTAGACCTGTCCCTTGGGTCCGCGCACCACCTGTATGGTCTCGTAGTTGGCCTTGTTGCACTCGAGCCGCACGCCCTTCGGACCCACGAACCCTTGCTCGCACTTCAGCACCAGGATCGGCCTGCAACATGGAACCACCACTGACTAAATATACTGAACTGAACGACTTTAAAATTAGTAAGCACGCGAACAAAATTATTTGTATTGTTGGAGCTGGTTAAGAAACTACTGAGCCAAAGATAATGAAATTCTTGTGGAGCTACCTCGAGAGCTTCTATCTCTTTAAAACCTATAATTCCTTCCTGCCCGTTTTTCTATCCAACGAAAAGGTGACACCGTTTCCTGGTTGATATTCCGAAAACCCAAATAAGCTTTGATTCCATCTTTATTGTGTAATTTTATAAAGAGGAAAGGTTTTATTGTTTGTTTGTTTGCATTGAATAGGCTCCGAAACTACTGAACCGATTTGAAAAATTCTTTCACTGTTAGGAAGTTACACTATCCCCGGGTGACATAGGCTATATAATCTATACACCTAATGCAAGAGAATATTTGAAATTTTGCAGTGTGTAATATCTTCGTCCAGAAATAATATTAATCGAGACTTCATAATTATAATGTTGAAATATAAACTTGGCTTTACACTCTTCAACACAGCCCGAGATTGTTGCGTACCACTATTATGCAAAGTGGCAAGCCATATAAGGGCAATGTATGGTTCATTTTTAGTACGGCACGCGTCTTCGTAAGTAGCCCGGACTATGATGTCTTGGTGGAAGCTGTGCAGACAGTAAACTGACCTGTTAATAAGGTAGAAGTAGTATTTGCAGTTATCGTCGATGGAGTCTGCGTTGGCATACAGGTGTCCGGAGCGCTTGGTCATCAGGTACTTGCCGTTGTTGGCGCGGAAGGCCACGGAGCCGTCGCCCTGCCAATCCAGCTCGAACAGCGCGTTTGACGACCTGGAAACAAAGGCTGGATATAAGTACAGGCCACATTCATATCACAAGCTTTACTTAGTTTGGGGTCAGATGACCATTGACCGTGTGTGAAAAAATGTCCCGAATATTTTTTTATTTATTCACTACAGGTCCAAATGTGTCACCAATAGGTAGTAGCGACACCATGCAATAAACTAAAAGGGGACATGTTGCTGGATGAGTCGGAGTAAAGGCATCAAGCCTGATTTATGCCAGATGCGTGCGCACCCGCCACGCCACCTTACCATACCTCCTTCGTTAATCTGATCTGAGGACACCGGTAATGAGCAAAGCTTTACCTTGCATGATTTGATCTTCAATCTGTATAGAGTCTTATCTGTCGGATCCCTTGATCATTATATAGTTTGGATTTGCCTTAAAATCGAGTTATTACCGAAAAAGTCTGCCAAAAACTGTACGGGGCGAGGTAAACACGTATTGCACACATTGACATATTCTTACTAGTTCTACAAACGCAGCATACTTCATATTGAGCAGCACACAATAGGGAATATGCATGTGATTTAAATTTGGATGAAATAATTTTTTCCCGAATCTTTATGGTTCTGACATTATACCTAAAAGTTTTTTATTTAATATAAAAAAAACACATGCATTTTCCCTATTGCAAATGAGATGATCCACATGGTCAAAAATGGACGACTGCACTTTAAGTACGAAGCTACAAGTAGCCGACTTTTCGGATATGCCGCAACATAGCCCGCCGGATTAGCAAGTTGAAGTGGCAGTGGGCAGGGCACATATGACGCAGAACAGATGGCCGATGGGGCCGAAAGGTTCTGGAATGGAGACCACGGACCGGTAAGCGCAGCGTAGGACGTCCAGTCACAAGATGGACAGACGACCTAAAAGAGACCGCAAGGAAACGCTGGATGCAGGCCGCTTCCAACCGGCCCTTTTGGAGATCGATGGGGAGGCTAATGTGCAGTAGTGGCCGTCCTACGGCTGAGATGATGATGATGATGGACAGTTGCTACTTATATACATGAGTTTGCGGAGTGAATTGTCTGTACTTGTAGGTACTGTTGTATGTGTGTCGTGTGTAGGTAAGGTCGTGGCACTCACTTGTTGTCCCCGCTGGCCTGGATGCCGCCGCCGGTCTCCAGCGTCCAGTAGCGGTCCTGCATGGTGCGGATGTACCAGCGCCGCGTGCCCCAGTCGAACTCCAGCTGGAACGTCTCGTGGGAGGAGATCTCGTCCTGGTTGGCGGTCACGTCCACACCTGGAAACAACAACACTTCTTACATCAAACAATGTTCTATTAGCAGAGTTCAGCTTTTTACTTGACTGCGCAAAGAGGGTTGTTTTTGAGTGTATGTATGTATGTATGAGGTTTCTTTGGCATGCCTTACACAGGGGCGGATCTAGGATTTCATTTTGGGGGGCGGGGGGCCTTCTGGATTCATTTTGGGGGGGGGGGGGGCAATCTGACAAGGTTCGAAGGAATCAAATCGAAAAATTGATTCGAATGTATGGAATTGCTAGGTGTTTTGGGGGGAGCCATGGCCCCCATGCCCCCCCTCCCCCCCGCCTGGATCCGCCAATGGCCTTACATCGACATGTGAGGTGTCATTTGAATCGTTTTAATAGTGGGAGTGACATAGGGTACAAGAATTCAATATAAGGCGTCCGTGAAAAAGTATTAGAGAGAAAAATTGGACTTAAGTAAACTTTGCTAAATAGGTCAATATTACCATCATAATAAAAAGTAGAGCACACTCATGTAACAGATAAAATATAACTCTATTACAACTCTAACTCAGTTAGAAGAAGATAACGAGAATAAATATATATGGAAACAATACAAGCAACCGCTTCGCGCGACGTGTGGGTCGCTTGCATTGTTTAGCACTTCATATAAATTCATACTGAGCAGTGCGTCGCGCGACGCGGCCACTGCCTCGCCGGTCGCGGACGCGGTCGTCAAGGTGGGCGCATTCTGTACCATCGCGCTCCGCTAATATCTTAGCGGTGCGGGTTTTCGAGTGTGTAACGTTACACACTCGAAAAACCAGTATCTCAGCGTCGTCTATTAGTTGTGCACTCGAGACTACGTCTGCTGTGAGGAGAGCATGGCTGTACGCAAACATGCAGCCTAATGGCGAACGGGTGTCTACTGGTAAGTCCCTTTAGTGCTTTAGTGCACTTTCCTCCCGGTGTTGCACTCTCAAAGATTTGCTAAGCTGGTATAATTATGACTATGCATTTTTACGTTTAGCTACGAATAGGGACATGTAAAATTACTATCAAATTGGGGAAAAGAGAACCAACCTAGTCTACCTACAGAAATAGGCAAAATTACTTTGTACTATTATAGTCGATTTTAGGTTTCCTAAGGGTTAGGACCGCGTGACTCCGCCCAGCTTTTCTCCTCTACGGTGCTTTTCCGATACACCTATAATATATGTATAATATGCAACTAACTGTTGCCTGCGACTTCGTACGCGTAAACTTTCATATAAATGTTTTATTTATTTATGAATAGGCTTGCTTTCCTTTTTCCATAATCTGAATTCGTTTTCCTGTTTAGATTGTTAGCAGAAACAAATCAAACGTAGCAATTAGAAAAAGCACAAAGTAAGTGTAGTAAGGCGGCGGCGTCAGACGTACTGCGGCGACTCCGCGCAGACAGCGGCCGATATTTGCTGCGCGGGCGACGCTCACTCGAGCACGTCCGTGTCTAGGGCTTGCACCAGGAAACATAATATTTAGTATTTAGTAATGTTCTTATTGAATTGTAAGGTACTCTGTTATTAAACAAACTTTGAGTAAAAAAAAAAACATACAGTCGAATTGATAACCTCCTCTCGAAGTCGGTTAAAAAAACAACCGAACATCTTTTTAACCACCGACGCAAAAAGAGGGGTGTTTTAAGTTTAACGTGATGTGTATTAGCGTGTCAGTTTGTGGCATCGTAGCTCCCAAATGGCTAATTTTGATTATTGTTTATTTATGTGAAAGGTGACTTATAGGGTGCTTTTTATAGATTCCTTGAAAAATATGTTCATCTATTTGAAGGTTCTTTTATCGTTTGCTTAAATTCAATTTATACCTTGTGCCTATCTGTTACTGTGTTTACCAGAATAGAACTTTGACTAAGGGTTGTGAAAATTATATCATCATCATCATCATCCACAGCCTTCCTTATCCCACTGCTGGGTATAGGCCTCTCTCTTGATATGCCAATAATATATCATTAATTTTATTTATTCGCTTTTAAAGCTACCGCAAATTCTGTTTGTTGCCTTTTTTAAACGAGAACAACAGATTCTTAGAGCCGCTGCTAGCTGTTCCAAGTTCAACAGGCGTCAGACATGTTGTTTGTTTGCCCTGAGGTACAATAACACCTACAAGATGCAAGGCTTGGGTTTGAACTGCCTAGCTGGCGCCAGCACTGGTGCAGAGGACGGTGAAGCTTACACGCTTCGAACATGGACGCCGATGGAGGCAAGAATCGTTGGACAAAATAGGAACAGGGGCCTTACGGACAACTGCTATTGCAGCACCAAACTAACGTTAAATCCGCTCAGTTGAAAATCACGCGACCGCAAACCATATCTGGGCGCGTTAAGGTTCACGTTCGCGTGATTTTCGAACTGATCGGATTTAAGGTTAGTTTCGCGCCGCAATAGCAGTTGTCCGTAAGGCCCCAGCAGCTCAGTCACGGTCATTGGCAGGGATTTCATAAATCACACCCATAAACAACTCGCAGCGACGCCTGGTACCTGGTGTAGTTATAGTTTAACGAGGGGCTCGCGTGCGGAGCGCCCCTAGCCCTCGCTTGATCGGCCATCGACCGCGCCTCTGTACCGCTATCGTGCGTCTCTTGCCGCCGAGATGGAACACTCTTCCATTATTTGTTGATACAACACGGTAAAAGATCGATTGAATCGATTAATAGTGCCTACTCTAACCTGCCTGGTAGTGGTGACCTTAGTTCCTTGCTAAAAGGAATTTACAGGTTTTTTTGGATAACATGACAAGAATAGGTGTTCCGTTCTAATATTCGATGATAACGTAAAATAGGGGTTGATATTTTACTTTTATGTATATCTAATCTAGATAACATAGATTGAACAGTATAGCGTATTCAAATTCCATGATAGGAACACTGCTCTAGTGTTTTGGAACCGCATTGGAAAGTAGTTTTAAAAGCCCATTGAATGGCACAAGTATGAGCTGGAATCTGCAAACTCAGTGCAAGTATATGACTTGTCATGGCATTTATTTTAAATCGAATGCATGACGTGCACAAACGCAACTGGGTCACCGTCTATAGACGATCTTGACCAAGAAACGCTTGGGATACTGAACATTTAAATCACCTATTGATTATTATGTTGACTATCGCCTACTTAAAGAAAGAGAAAGCTTGCCTTCAATGCGGAAGCTTAGAGACATTTCTTTAAAGTCGACCGTCACGGAGAACCCGGCTGATGGCACAAGAGAGCGTCATAACGTTTGCCGTCACGGCACACAAGTCGGTTTTACAGCCAAGGCGTTGTTTAGTGGACTGGATTATACCAGATCTGAGGATAACCGTGTCTATGGAATCAAGAAATACGATTTGCCGTCCTTTAGCCAAAGAGCAATCTTCTGTTGCGTTTGTACACAGGTTTTCAATAAAGAAAGCATTCAAACATTGTGAAACTAATTCATGCATAGATACTTATTACTTGTTGTTAGTGAATCTTTTGTTTAGGTAAGTGTGGCTCCACCGGTAGACGGCGAGGTGACGGCCTCTTGCAATACTTGCGGTTTTGAACGGTATTTTTTTCGCGATTTCGGGGCTGCTTCAGTGATGTGTACTATAGACCTATTTCGGCTTAGTACGCCCTTTATAACCGTAACCCAGTATAACGTCAGAGGATAAAGATAAAGATTATTTATTTGCACAAAACACGAGTAAATCATACACACATTTAAAACGCATGCACAATAGGTGGTTTAAAATATTTGTCATGTTGTATCATGTTTTGCCTAGTTTATAGGCGTACAAATCTAGGGAGATGGTATAAAAATACCGTAAATATTATTTATATAAAAAAGTATTAATTCAATTAACTGTCGAAACAATTTCAATAGTTTAGATATGATGTTATTAATTTAAATAGTCAGGATTAATGACATTAATATGATGTCCGAACAATAAATGCAGTGCAGTCGTCGTCGCTCAACGTGCGGCGCTCGTGACAATAATTGCTATAATGTAGAAGTCGCAACTCTCAATGTGCGATGTCGCGCGGAAACACTGTAATTGAATATCTTACACGACACGCACTGGTCACTCGGGTGTCTATTCAATAAGGTTGTTGCGGTTACTTACATACAAGAAGGGGACACCTCGGGGGGGCACATATCATCATCATCAGCCAGAAAACGTCTACTGCTGAACATAGGCCTCCCCATTTAACCTGCACACTAAACGACAGCCTGCCTTTTGCGTTCATTGGATGCCAGCGAATCTCACAATGTCGTCGGTCCATCTAGTGGGAGGCCTACCTGCGCTGCGTCTTCCGGTTCGTGGTCTCCACTCAAGAAACTTTCTTCCCCATCGGTTATCGGTTCTTCGAGCGATGTGGCCTGCCCATTACCACTTCAACTTGCAAATTTTAACAGCTATGTCGGTGACTCTGGTCTTCTCTAATCAAAGGAAATCAATCTAGGGCCGGCGCTGCAACTGAATCTATGCCAATGTCATCAAGCGAGCTCTCCATGCACAATGCGTGCACATATTCTGCAGTATCGATATCACAATGCCGTAGCTGAACCGACACGGCACGAGAACATCTTGTACCATTACAGAACATTCCTCTCCTCAACTGTAGGTATTAATTTCAATAAACAAGACGATCTTCATTATCATAACGGATTATACGTTGCCGCGCATTCCTGCCGACATTTCAGGCTTATGGCCAATAAAGATGGCCAGTGTAATGATGTTACAGGCCTGCGGACCGCGGGCAGGCATCCGTGCAGGAGAAACGGTAGAAAGCAACCACGAGTTTTTGCGCGAATGTCTGCGCGAGCGCAGGCCCCCCGCGTAGGGTTACTGCTACATTGTCTTACGAGACTGAGAACTATTAATAACCTTATTGAAATTAGAAGTCTATTTTCTAGATCAATTTTAGTATGAAGACGGTCATTTGGTAGAAAGATCAAACTATATGCGTTGCAAAGTTTGTTCGCCGACACTAATCATCACAAACGCTGTCAGTTTTATGTAAAACGACCAATGCAATACTAAACAACCTTTCATATTATTATTTTTTTATATGGACCTAACTTTACACTTCAGTTATAATGCTAAAATGTTATATTGCTGTTTTGGTATAATTAAAAACTAAAAATATTTTGGAAATTTTTGCACACATAATTATTTGACCCCAAACTAAGCAAAACTTGTAATATGGCTTCCAGAGACTGATATACATACATATATAGTTTTAAATACATACTTAAATTGATAATTAACACCCAGATATAGTACAAACACAAATGTTGATCACATAAATGTTTGTCCCAGGTGGGAATAATTAATTAATGCATTAATAGGAGTAGCCATTGGCTCCCGTCACACAGTCCGACTAGTTCGGGAGCCTCTGGGATCATTACTATAGCTTACCATAAATTATGCCAGAATAATTGATTTTGTATTTTGTATTTGTATATGATTATTAACGGGATATTTACCGTGATAAGGTTGTGTATGGAGCTCCCGATATTTCGGCACATTTACATTTTCACGGCAATACTGAACAACATAACTGTAGTGAACTGAGTGAACAACCGTGATAAGTTTAAAACAGTGTTTAACATTACATTTGACTAAATGCTCTGTGCTAGAACTGATCTACATCTGAGTTTGGCTGCTTCGATATCCCTAAAGATACTTTAAAGATATTTGTCTGAACTGTTTAGAGACAACCCTGGCAGCTAATCGCCGATGAAAACAGACGACAGATCGCAGATTCGTGCGCGAGATTTCCTCTAATTGGACAATTTTAATGACCACGTTACAAAGATAAATGACGGATTCTCTTCAGCCGTTCTTTCACAGAAGATAAAGTTTATATCAAGGTTAATAGCTGAAAACGAGAAGAAACGTTAATTAACGACCATATGATTATAGTCCGTGGCCGTAATAAATCAAACGGAGTATAAATTATGACTCGCAGTTTTGGATCGATAGACTGCATTACAAACGGAATTCGGTATGCTAAAAAAAATTAACCTATGCCAATTCCAAAACCATTTCGAGATTTTATGTTACTAACCCTTATTTTTCTACTCTGACCTTTTAAAACAATAAGATTTATTTTAATTTAAAACAAAAACTTTTAAAACAATAATAAGACCATTTTTTAACATAAAACTAAGAAATCATTCGACTTTCATTGACCTCTAAATGACGTCACGGTGTAGCATTTTATTTTCTGTGCCTTTTAAGAATAAAAATATTATACATTTGACACACTGTTCGTCACACAGAATAGAATATTTTTTCATTTCTGTGGTTTGACTGTCTGGTTTTTTTCAGGGCTGCCAATATGGGGTGCTTTTTTAGACTTCTCAACGCAACGAAATTTTGTGCTATATGGTGACGTCACATAATTTCAATTTTCAAAAAAATATTGTAAAATTACTACTCAATAGAAAACAAAAATATTGAAATTAGTTTCTTAAAATAGCTTTATCTACGAAACAAAAATATTAAAAAAATACCAAAAAAAAACTTTACATACCGAATTGTTTCTTGGTTATTTCCTTTTTGTTGTAGGCTCAGAGGGCAGCCTTAGTGTCGTGGCATTTGTGATAATGACTACTTACCATTGCTTTACGGTTCTGTGTCTAATTAATTTTAGGCTATAAACTTTGAAGCTTATTTAGTTTTGGCAAAAAGTCTGAAAGTTGTGCAGCTTGAGTGTTTAGCTCTGTGTTAATATTTAGGCTCTCTGCGGCCTCTTAAGTGGTCCGGGAATGCTTTCGCAAAAAAACCGGACAAGTACGAGTACGACTCGTGCTCTGAGGGTTCCGTTGGACAGAGCCCTCAGAGCGCGAGTCAAAAAAAAAACTAAAGTTGAAATATTGAAAGACAAACTTAACTTTGTAGTTGACTATAATGTTCTTCTATACATTCCAACTACAAAATGTAAGTTTGTAATATCAAAATAATTATTTTTAAATGATATAACTTCAAATTGGTACCTTTCAGATTTATTCCTATATATGTGCTATGAGACCTTGCCTTTTACCAAATTTCATGATTCTAGCTAGGTCAACGGGAAGTACCCTATAGGTTTTGATTTCCCTATGAAATCGCAAAATATGCGACATAAACGTTCATATCTTTTGATTGCGTTGACTTACAACTTTAATTTTTTTACAGCCGAAAGAAACCGTAGACCCAAGTATTTAGTATAAATTTCAACTTGATACCTAAACGCGTTCTTGAGAAAAAGGGTCTTAACAGACGGACAGACAGATGGACAGACAGACGGACAACGAAGTGATCCTATAAGGGTTCCATTTTTTCCTTTTGAGGTACGGAACCCTAAAAATTAGGAATGGAACACAAAATTTCCTCTAAATGAACACCGTCTGTAGCTAAAAAGCACGCAGCATAATGAGGATACCTGTGGCCGTAGAATTATGCAATTGACTCTTATAATGAGTTTACCAACCTTTCCGGCTAATATACCAAACATAAAATATACAAAAAAAAAGGATTTATTTTATGCATGAAGACAGTTTATGCGAATTCTGAAATGAATATTAAAATGGAAATTATGTAGGTTTCTTGAACTCTTTTTAGTTTTATATTCGCTATATCTTTTATTTTATTATTATGACAATGTCGTATATATTTCCTATTTATAGATAATTAAGATAAACCGAGCTTGTCTACTCAGCATCACGCTAACGGAGCGCTAAATTGCAGAAAATGTTTGTGAACCACAAAACTCCGTAACGAAACGAACGAAAGAAGATTTGGGAAATAAGAATTACTAGAAACGAGGCAAGACTTATTTCCAAGAAAATTTTGCTGAAAAACCGCGAGTGCCCGTGTAGTGCCGTAACAGAAGTACTCGCGTTTGTTGGAACTCCCAACAGTTCACATTTTGGCGGTTAATCCGATAACAATGTGTGTGTACCGTTTCTTGAATACCTAATTCATTTTATATTTAAATTTTGAGTTGAACTTCACTACTTAAACGCATAATCCGGTCGAACCCAGAGTGACACCGTTAGCAGAACGGCAGGGCGCGGGGCCGATGGTGGATAAGCGTGAAGTCTCGAACGTGAGGTCAGCGCGGTCGACTAGCGAAGCCTCTTCACGGTTCCTGCGCGCCTGGTACTTACACTCCTTGCTTTAGATTGAATTTAAAAAAAAAACATGGTCATTGCCTTTGGTTATTATGATCATGTTTCTGGCTCAACGCATAAGCATTGCCATTCAGCGTTGTAATGCCGCCAGCATGCTGGGTACGCTGCCAGATAGTGGACGCGAGCATTTGAATCGTATTTATACCTTCAACGATCTATGGGCAGTCTAACTGTATTTGTAGTGTTAGTGTTCGCTTGTATTTTGATTTAAAAAAAAGGCACTTGCCCTATTAAAAATAACATGATCAAGATGATCTGAAAATATTGAAACTAGGGCTAGCCACTCAGCCTACATAAAAAAGAGAGAGACTTTGAAAGTAACTCCGGTACAGATTTTCAAAAGCAAGGTGCGCTTGTCCGCTTTTGGCGACATATATGTAAGAATTTAGCGACGCCAATCTTCAATACATGGATGTCATCATACCACGTAGCAGTCGTCAGAAAACAATAGCGGGTTGTCATTCTCGGAACAAGACAATGCATCTGCGTACATCGCGAGAAATTCATGCTTGCTTGTATTGCAGATTGCACTCGAGCAGTTTTCATTTGGATGATTGCAATTGGAAGTTTACGACAACAAATAGTTCTCTATCTATGTAGAAGTCAAGACAGACAACTTAGTAACGAGTGTTTTTATTTCTCCGGATCATAGTGGGAGAAAATCTCGGTCGAAGAGTTTTATGTTGCGGTAAATTGATCACAAAGTCGAAATGTCCAATAAGTGTAGGACTACTATCAATACAATAAATTTACGATGATTTCATTTCGATGATAGAAACAACTGGAGAAGTGTTTTCGGACTTAAAATAAAAAAATTGACTCAAAATCTTCTGGTGTATGAGCATGTTAGAGCAATTCATTGGCAAAATTAAGAAAAGACAATAAATCGCAAATGTCAGACATTCCAAGATTTTCTATACAACGGCAATTGCATGTAACAAAGAAAACAATGATGTGGCAAACTGTACTCTTATTTCCATAAAAACAAAGCCATAGGAGACGGGAAATGCACCTGTCTCTGATATCCGTGTTCCTAACAGGGAACATTCATTAACTTTCACTGTCTGTCTGTCTGTCGGTAGTACCAATTACCATTGTAGGCTTGGACACCCTGACATGGGAACCGCAGCAATTTGTAACAAGCACCGTGTTTTGATCGGCTTTTTGCAAAGAATGGCAATCAGTCTTGATTGTAATGATTACTTCTGGGATTTCATTTATTTTAAGAGATTTCTTTGACATTGAATTTGATGGTAGAGGACTATACAACGACAGAACCTTGCATTGACGATATAATGCTTGCATGAGGCATAATACTTAAAAAAATATAATTTCCAAAAACTTCTTTGACACAATAAAAGTTAAATTTGATAACAAGAAAAATAAAATGGCAAAAAAACGTAAAATTAAATCTAAAAAAAACTATTAATTTGTATTATATATTAATTATATATTTGCAATTTGTATGTTATTTATTTATTTTTTCTTTCTGGTAACTAATTTATTATCTCTTATGTAAAGACCTCGAATGTTTGTTTTCTAATTACTATTTATGTATCCGGACCCTAGTTGCTGTTGCAGCGGGGCATTTACACTATTTCTAGTTTGTATTAGTGAAAACATGTTTTTTGGCTTTTGTGTAACTGTTTATCTTATATCTACTGTATTAATTAGCAGCTGTATGTTTTCCTAGTAAAATAAAATAATTATGTTTGGTTGCTTGTCTCATGGAGATACGTTGACATGGGCAGGCTGCAGAATGAATTTTGGAAATATTTTGATTACCATATTTCGATTTCTATTTGACCAGCACTTCGACCTCTGTTTTTTTATATATAATAATTAAGCTAGGCATTTGATTACAACTTACCCGATGTTAAGACACGTGTGCTGGAGTATAGTAATGACACTTAGACAAAGAACTGTCTCTCAGGTGAGTCTGCTGGACACACCGATTTTTAACTACCCTTGGAAGGGTAGCTAGCCAGTCGAGCACTACAGTATCCTACCACCATACAAGGACCCACGTCATGACACAGCCTCATCGTTTATCAGCTTTATGTGATCCAATTGATTACAGAGCAGAGCATTTGAGACACTGACCTTGTTTCACGGAGACGTATTTCTCGTTAAGCGCGGCCACGAAGGCAGCCTGCGGAAGACTATCTTCAAGCGAGAACAGCTCATCCCTCGTGACAGCTGTGGAGCGCGTTTTTAGCACAGCCTTGGAGCCGATGGGCGCGAGGTAGGCGCCGGTGCTGTCGCGGAGCGCCAGGGCTCCCGCGTGGTACTCCGCGCTGAACAGGCACGTCGCGGTGCATGTGTCTTGCAGCTGTGGAGAAGAATCCAGTTAGTCACAAGGGAAAATTGATTAGGAAGTAGGCCTTGAGGATATCAGGGGAAAGCTTTACTGTAAATTGGAATTAAAACCAATCTGAGCTTGAATCGCAAATATTTATACAGTCTTATTTATGGAGCAACTAGATAAATGAACCTTTTTGTTGCCTTTTTACTCTCTGTGAAGCTTAGCGATAAAGTTTTGAAGCTGCTCAAATGCCTTTTGCATGTTTTACAGACTAGCAAGTTAACAACCGTGATACTTGATCTTTATACAATTTTAACAACTTAAAAGCATTCTCTGGATCGACATGACAAATATCTAACGACAACACAAACTCGTTCCAAATCACATTATCTTAGAAACTTGTCAAATCATCTTAAATTTCCAGATTCCTTCCTCGCCACAATCTGCCGTCACCGTAACACGCAGGATGATTCCAACCGTCAATTCAGTCCAAGATTACGCCAATCATCCACCAGCTAGTAATAGCAGGCATATATACTTCAGACCAGCCTCGGAAGTGGGCGCGGTAGTACATTCTAATGACATATGATTAAGATGCGACTCAAATCACAGCTCTGACCACAGTTTTATCTATTACTTTACCGTTTCGTGCCACTGGCGGTGTCAATAGGAAAATCATTATTTAACTGAATATTATTTTTTGTTGTACTGACAAACAGGAAAGTCTGGGACTAGCTAGTATGCTCGTTCTGTTTCTATATGACTACAGTATTTTTTTCAATGCAGCATTTCAAACGTTTGTCCACACTTGAAATGTATTTCTATAGTATGACCATTGCAACGAATATTTTCGGAGAACTGTTAAAAGACTATCCTAATTCAGCCTATTCCAAAATGTAAGGATCTTTAGTGAAAAAAATGAAGGTTGGAGAGAATTAAAATTAGTAAGTATTTAGCTGAATCATCATCAACATAATTTCAACTGTAGGCCGTCCACTGCTGGACATAGGCCTCCTCCATCGATCTCCAAAAGGTCCGGTTGAATGCGGCCTGCACCTAGGTGATTAGCTTGCTAATATTGCACATTCAACCGAAAACGATCAAACTTACTTCAGTCAATGCGTAGAACAGATACACTGTATATATACTGCAAGCAAAGAATTAACAGAATTAAACTTCACTTGCGGCTAGATCAGAACAGTCATAGAATAGACCGGTAATCTTCACCTGCATGTGTAATAGAACGGACGTGCCGTGCCAGACACACTGTGTCAGCGTGTTCTCATGCCATCGACATTCTCCACTTCATGTTCATTTACCTCGAGCCGTTTGCACGGACACGTTGCCGCGATGCGATACGATGCGTGGGCGCAGCACGACTACACTCTACAGATCTAGGTACAGCCATAGGTTTGTACATTGGCGTAGCTAGGTAGGGCCTAGCCCATGGTAGCCCATGTATGCACATGGGAAACTCCAGAATGCTTGGTGCCTATCTAAGAAAATCTACCCAACATGTAGTGATCAAGGTGAAAAAGTGAGTGAGTAAGTGTACTTATTGAACAATTCTAGCTATTCTGAACTGAAAAACTATGAAAACTAACTACTCTAAAGAACTATGAATCTAACTTCTGAAAGTTCCGAAAACTTGCAAGTCAAACCAAGCGCTAGTTCGTTTCGTTGATGTTTCCATCTTGGCCTGATTCATAATCCACCATTGTTTGCTGCACGCTGCACATTTTCTGAGTCGATTCCAATAGCAAAATAACACCGCATTGTTTCAATGTGTTGACACATACACATGAACGACTTTAGCGGCATCAATGCACTTGTGCAATATAAAGAGTAACTCAATAATTTCTGAAGATATTCAATTTAAATGTCCCACAATGACTGCACACACCGGTACCGATTCGTATTTTTCTCCACACTTATAACTCACTAAGATCCTTGTGTAATGCCATGGAAACAAACACAAAAACAAGGCAAACTAACACCTAGACCAGATATTTTTATTCATCGTTCAAATAACTTCAAGGTCGGGACACCTAGGCCATAAGGCAGACGCGCTACCCCTGAGCGATACCAGTCGTCAACAGCAAATAATATGATAGGCCTTCCAAGAATCATCATAAAAACTTTTAGAAACGTGGAAATGGTGTATCAAATTTCTCTGCGTGTTCCCGAGAATAGAGAAACCAACGATTTCATACTATACTACGTGAAACCAACCGTATAAAATAAAGGGAAGTGGATGTCAGATCACAAACCGGAGACGAAAAGATCCTCACGACTATTGCGATTTAAAGAGTGTGAAAATCGGCGATAAACCACCTGATATGGTCAAACAGATCCGGTCAAAGGGTAGGCGATTCTTAGCCCTCACCATGCAGTGACTTCATTCGAAGTTGGGTTACTGGTCCTACAAGTAATATTTACGCGAATCATTTCTTGCGGATGCAAACAAATTGAAGAAACTGTTTGCATGTTGAATGAATTTATGTTAATGTATGTAACCATACAATTGTGTGGTATAGAAAAATCATGCGTTACTAAGTTGCATGTGAGAAACCATTTATGTTTGAACAGGCGTTTTGCGTGTCGTGTCGCGATGAGTTTGTCTTTGTTCTGATATCATCTAGCTACTTAGGAATAATGCAAGTATATTGCGATGAGTTCAATACATTGCAATCATTCGATTCTACGTTTCTAATCCGTACTGCTACGGATTAGAACAATCTGCCGGATTCCTTGTTTCCTCACAGATATAATCTAGGCTTTTTCAAGGCCAGAGTGAATAGATATCTTCTAAATCTGCGTGCTTCATCTTCGACCATATCGTCGCTTACCAATAGTCAAATTAGAGATCAAACGTAATTCACGATTAAAAAAAACCATTCGTTTCCTCATAATACTGTTTGCATTCTATCACGCCGCCGAAGCAGTTGTTTCAGCAGCCTAAATCTTCCCTCTGCTACTTGACTGTCTTGGAATGACTTGAATTAGGCTGTCGGTGCTATCATTAAAAGTAATTTTACTGGAATCCTTACCAACCAACCCAGGACTGTAATGTTTGTACATTGCGAAATGAAAACCTGAAATTGACAAGGTGTGAAACTTTCCAAGGACTCTGTAGGAGATGCTGATATCCTCCAATGTGTTAAGAAACTTTTAAACAGCGTTTAAACACGTTGGAATCAATACGTTTCGCCCAGAGAGCAACCAAAGAAAAAGAAAGTGGAATGTATATAGCCTCACCTTCCCACACGCGCTGAGGTACTTGTTATTGCAGGTGTGCAGCGCGTACTTGCCGCCCTCGTCAGCGCGGAACTCCAGCGTGAACAACGTGTCCTCGCCCCACGGCACGTTGGCGTCCACGTGGATCTCGTCCAGCGACTCCGACAGGTGGGCGAAGCGCTTGCGGCCGATCGAACGCAGGTTCACCTGATAAAACACTGATAGTTAGAGAGACCCGAGAGTGCAGTGTACAGCTGGCATTAGATATCGCGGCAATCACTGCTCAGTCTCCTGTAATCATACCCATTTTAGGACCCGATTTCAATAGGTGATCACAAACAGCAAGTCCGTCTGCTCCAGCCACTCGAGGCTTGTGCAAGCATCATGTTAACGACGCAAGCACGCACCGTACACAAGAATAGCCGGTCTGGTAAAATTCGGACCTATTTGTATACCTGAGAAACGGTGAGAGCTAATAGTAGGGGAGAACCCTGTTTCATTCCTCTCCTTTATTCTTTCCTGGCAGATATACATACATTTTTTATGCCATAGTTGGCAAACAAGCAGACGAGCTGCCTAATGGTAAGCAGTCATCTTTGCCTATGGATACTTGTAACACCAGAGGCGTCACAAATACGTTGCCAACCCTCTCACATTCTCGACATTCTCTAACTGCTCTATGTTGAACCTAGCCTAATTCGCGTATTGAGGCGGTTGCCAATCAGCCTGTTTTAACTCAATGAATTGGGATAACGTTCTCTGACTTATTTGAAGCGAACTGCTTACGACTTTTGTAGATGGAAACATAATTTGAAAGCTTAAGTTCTTTGTCAAATCAAAACAATAGGTCATTACCGAGGTGCATAGATCAGGCGCATTATCGATGCTAGTTGACAACAGTACAGCTCTGACCAGATCGGGAACAATTGGTGCATCATGCGTCATCTGCTATAATTTATCTGAAGGTATGGAATGGCTTGACAATAACAAAATGAGAGGCTTATCGCTCGCCTGGAGAATGTTATGACAACACGAATACATTCTCTGTATATTTACTAACATGATGTTATAGTTGTTTGTACTCGATTGTATTCTGTAGTAGTGGACAGGAAGTAAAGCAAACTAACAGCCTAGATAATATTTTTGTTGTAATTTTTATGTTATCCTTGTTTTGTGGTGTTTTAATAAAGAGTTTTTGTATTTGTATTTGTATTTGTAACAGAGGCGATACCAAATACAAATTAAAAGTATTATCCGTTTACATCATAGAAAGTAACTTTTTAACTTTCGCGATTTAAACACGCTTTAAATGTTTATCGGGACTCGCGCATTTTTAAGTTTAGGTAATTAAGTAAATTTTTAGGGGGAAAACCAAGAACCGACTTCAATACTATACCTACATATACAAACTTAAACTAAAAAGTAAAAAGGAATTCTCCAAGAAACAACTCTAGTACCAATTTTGCCCACCTGAACAGCTATGTTGGTGGCACTGAATATTGTACATTGAATTCGTTAGTTTTTGTCGTGTTTTTGTAGATTTTTTAAATACTGCTACGAAATCGAAAATCAATAGCGTTAGCGACCACGTATCATGAACCTACATAATAAAAAAAAGAATCATCAAAAACTATTCTAAATTTGCGGAGTTATCGCGTAACAAACATAAAACACAAACATACAGTCGAATTGATAACCTCTTCCTTTTTGAAGTCGGTTAAAAATATGTACCTCTCGCTCGATGTTTCCACCATGCTTTTAGTCGGCTCGCGGCCATGGCCATGGCATGTAACATGGTAGAAAAGTCGAGCGAAAGGTACCTATTTTTACCTAAATAAAATAAGGCGCGATAAGTCCAGATAAACATTTAATTATTTTTTTAAATAATTTCTAGGCTTGCGTTTGACCACTATCCCGCCTGATGTTAAGCGATGATGCGGTCTACGTTGGAGCATGTTTGTCTAAAAGAAACCGATTCACTCATTCACATCATCGGATATCTTGAGACAACAATCCACGAAACTGTAACCATTTGAAAAGAACTAAGTCTAGCTCCGATCTCCTCTATGCGACATCAGGTGTCTCTGCCTCCTGCCAGCAGCTGGAAGATGCTGGTGTACCTGCGGCCTGGCTGCCAGATGCACGTGCCACAGCTCGGCGTCTCCCGGCACCTTGGCGGTGCAGGTGAGCTTGTCCGAGCTGGAGCCCAGGAAGTAGCCGCGCTCCACGTTCTTCAGCGCCCAGCGGCCGCTGTTGTCTTCTGACACACTGAAACAATACACTGAGTTAGTCAAAAGAAAGACGAGAATAAGCTCCAAGAAAGCAAACTTGGGTTGTGGTCAGAATCTTTGTAAATTACGTGATTAAGCTGCTTATCATCATCGGCAGCTCATTCAGTATACTACCAGGACATAGGCCTCTTTTCTTTGTCATCAAGAATTACCATTATGCGCTCATCATCATCATCATCAGCCCTGAGTGACCCACTGCTGGGTATAGGCCTCCCTTTGTTTATGCCACTCTCCCCGGTCTCTCGCTATTCGCATTTATGCGCTAATCATGAAAAACAGTTTTCACGATGTTTGAATAATGTTTATACTAGCTGCAACCCAGGGTATCATCCACCGCTTAGGAACCGTACATGTTTGAATAATGTTTATACTAGCTGCAACCCAGGGTATCATCCACCGCTTAGGAATAATGTTTATACTAGCTGCAACCCAGGGTATCATCCACCGCTTAGGAATAATGTTTATACTAGCTGCAACCCAGGGTATCATCCACCGCTTAGGAATAATGTTTATACTAGCTGCAACCCAGGGTATCATCCACCGCTTAGGAATAATGTTTATACTAGCTACAACCCAGGGTATCATCCACCGCTTAGGAACCGTACGTTTATACTAGCTGCAACCCAGGGTATCATCCACCGCTTAGGAACCGTACGTTTATACTAGCTGCAACCCAGGGTATCATCCACCGCTTAGGAACCGTACGTTTATACTAGCTGCAACCCAGGGTATCATCCACCGCTTAGGAACCGTACGTTTATACTAGCTACAACCCAGGGTATCATCCACCGCTTAGGAACCGTACGTTTATACTAGCTGCAACCCAGGGTATCATCCACCGCTTAGGAACCGTACGTTTATACTAGCTGCAACCCAGGGTATCATCCACCGCTTAGGAACCGTACATTTTTCGAGATGAAAAGCGTTCCATGTCACTGTCCCGCCCTCAATCTATGTCTATTTCAAAAATTACCAATCCGTTTTTCGTGAGCGAGGAACAAACAAACTCACTTTCTCATTTATAATATTAGTATGATCAAAGATAATTATATACTAGGTATGGTAGCAAAATCTAAAATTAAATGAAATTTGTTAACAGCTTTATTTTAATGCATAATTCTATTGCAATGCGTGGTCTTTCACTATGAGCCTCATAAGAAAGCTCAAAGTCGCACAACGAGCTATGGAGATGGCTATGCTCGGGATTTCTCTACGAGATCGAACCAGATATGAAGAGATCTGTAGACGAACGTAAGTCACCGACATCCAGCCCACCGGATCGGCAAGTTGAAGTGGCAGTAGGCAGGGCAAGCAGAACAGATAGTCGATGGGGCCGAAAGGTTCTGGAATAGAAACCACGGACCGGTAAGCGCAGCGTAGGACGTCCACCCATAAGATAGACCACCTAAAAGAGACCGCAGGGTAACGCTGAATGCCGGCCGCTTCCAACCGGCCCTTTTGGAGATCGATGGGGGAGGCCTATGTTCGGCAGTGGACGTTCGCTGAAATGATGATGATGATTGCAATGCAATGAAATTACCCTCCATGCAATAAATAACTATCAATAAAATTGCCGACCTCACCAGAATTCATAAAACAATCCAACAAATACCACACACTTCGAATACAACTGAAAATGGCGTTACCAAATTCATGGCTTAATTTTGCAAACGTATTCCAAGTTTTTATCAACATTGTTGTTAAAATTCACATAATATTAATTGGACAGCTGGGTCCATCGGGTCTGTACTTTTGATTTGCGACAATTAGATGCATTCCTTATGAAATAGAGTCGAATATCGAGTGATGGCCCTTGATATTCGTTCAGCTTCCTACTCAGCAATTGCAGCTTTGTCGGCAAAAAGTGGCGTCCGATCGCCAATTACTGGCGGCATGCAATTGTTTCATTAAACACAGTGATTAACAACTTCTGATTGATCGGACCGGGGCAGACTGCAGCTGGTCACTCTATAATCAGGTTTTGTTATGACCCAGCAAGCTTGTTTGATTTGATTTAATTTACATTTGATGGACACACGACCTAAAAGAGACCGCAGGGAAACGCTGGATGCAGGCCGCTTCCAACCGCCCCTTTTGGAGATCGATGGGGGAGGCCTATGTCCAGCAGTGGACGTCCTATGGTTGAAATGATGATGATGAATTTAATTTAATTGCGAATGAAACGTTTTTGCGCTAAGACATTGAAACGATAGATGAATATTCTTCCCGTAATGGAGAAGACCTATACTTACCTTCAAAATAATAATTATAAATTTAATAAAACCGACTTCAAAATTAGTATATACGCTATTTCGTTTACTTGGATGCATTGATCTATATGTACTAAATTATTTGCTTGGATGACATATTTTATCCAGTTATTTTGATTTAAAAACTAAACTACTGAACTGATTTTAATTCTATCGAATAAATCTGAAAGTATATCCTTTTAACTAAAATAAGAATTTTCCATATCGGTTTATAAATAAATGAAGGAATTCTGAGATAACAAACATAAATAAAACGAATTGAGAACCCCCTCCATTTTTGAAGTCGGTTAATAAAAGTAGCTAGTAAAGTAAGTAATCGAAAGGAAAATACGGAAAACTTTGCATTTAAATGGACCTCACCCGTCTTAGTTAGAATTTGAAAGTAGAGTTAGAACAAAGAATAGAATAGAATAGAATAGAATAGAATAATACTTTATTGTTCAACTGTGTACAAAGGTCTTAGGCTTATTAAGTATTTAGTCACAACAGTTGTGTTCATATAGAACATACAATAGAATGATAGAAGATAATACAAAGATGCTAGAATTGAGATTAACAGTTAAATACCGCTAAGAGTAAGATAATTATATTGATAATTAAGGCCATTAAACCATGAGTCTTCTTATCCGTTTAAGACAAGTATCTCCCCTTTACAAATTGAATGTTGAGCGGGCTCAAGTATTGGGGCTTATAGTTGGCTACGTAAGCTCGCGGGCTTAGGAGCCAGAAGCATGTATCGATCCGTAACTAGTCTAGACTAACTAACCATTTTTGAATCGCTCGTTTGATATTTCGCACGAAAATATCATGCGAAATGATATGGACGGAGTGGATGCCAAATAGCGAACTTAAAATGTACAAAAAATGCAAAATAAAATGACATTAAATTGAAAATACTTTAAGAATAAATAATTTGACTAAACACGTATCGTATGTTTTGTTTTACTGCAAACCAATAAACACCTGTTACAAATTAAACCGTAACAGGTATTAAACCGTTACATGTAAATATTACGAGAAATATTCATCAACACCCACATGCGAACTGCAGGCAAACATGACGCGAACCTCATCTACCATGAGATACGACTAACGGGACGGAAATCAAACATATTGCATGACAATATCACAGAGTTGTGACTTGGTAGATCAACAAATAACGAAATAAAATAAATATTTAGAAGAAAAAAACCAACTTCAAGACTATACCTAAATGTACAAACTTAAACATGACAGTAAACACAGAGATTGAAAGTCTTCATCAAAACTTTTGCTGAAGGGAACCACAAACCAAAACATTTACTGTGTTTATATATAAAAGCGTTGAATCAATTTCGATAAACAAATGAAGGATCACCTCTGAAAGACCTAACAAACAAAAACAATTATCATCAAAATCAATAATTTGCGAAGTAATTGCGTAACAAACATACAGTCGAATTCGTAACCTTCTCCTTTTTTGAAGACGGTTAAACAGATAATGTGCCAGGCTTGTAACTCTCCACTAAGTTTCCCAATGTCGGGGATGCCTGCCAAAGAAAGCATAGAAGTCACACAGACAGACCCCCAATAACCCCAAGACCAATAAACGGAGTTTACATTTATTACTAAAATATTTTATCGGCCAGAATAGTACACCGAACCCCCAGCGCAGAAGGCAGCCCAAATTATACAAATTTCGGATGTCAATCAATAATGGCACATTTCGATAAATCCTATAATGTTCAATCTTCAAGTCACCTTCTTCAGTTGAAGGACACACTTGGAAGAGCCAAATTGCAATGCTAACACTCTTCAAGTGTCGCGAGCCAACATTTGCCCTTGCGCTGCCGAGCAGGGGCTCATTAGAATGCACTGAGGGACTTATATGACTTCCTCCCAAGGGGAACTTATACCCTTTTCCCTGTATTGAACGGCACCTTACAAATCTTTTCCCGAGGAATCGTTTAGAAAGTGTATTGAACTCCTTCAAAAACGGGTTTCGTAGTATGTGTGTTATTTATGAAGATTGATTGATTGAATAACTCTTTATTGTTCATACCATTAAATTTGATACAGAGGACAAAAAACTCTTAAAAAGTAGTGTAACAATTGGCGGCCTTATCGCTAAAAGCGATCTCTTCCAGGCAACCTTGAAGATCTAAAGTCCGATGCCGTTGATGGTGAGGTTTTTGTCTCTTAGGAATTAGGACTATAGATACCATAACAATGGCTCTGATTTCTCATCTTTTATACACATACAAATAGCATTAAAACAAGAAAGGATGTATATGATCTTGATGACGTATTTGGCCGCTGTAATATAATCCCCCGAGCAAATCTTTATTGAAACACGGCCTAAAACTTCATCCACACTTATGTTGCTATTCCTTAGTCTGTGTCCACACGCACGCTCGGCTCGACAGAAAAGAGATCTAAACGGAAAAAAAACATTGTGAATGTTCTCGACTCGCGGTGCCAAGTGACATTAAGTAAAAGTGGCTTTAAAGTTCGCCGTGGAAATGCCAAAGGGGATTAACTCCAGCAGTCGCAAGCGTTATTAAATGCCGTTCAGATTTATGGAGACTAACTACATCGCAGATAGTAAGGTAGTATGGAAATGGCAGGATTGAAGATCGTGCAGCTCGTGACTACTCGTGATAGATAGAGGCGGATTGGAGGAATATCGCTGGGAAACGGGAATGCGGAATTGCTCGTGCGAGATCAACTATGAAGGCAATAAGGCCTTTGACTTATGTACTAAGTTTTAGAACTACTTTGTCTTCATTTTGCTTGAGAATTGTTATCTTTTTCTTTCTTTGCTAATCGATCCAGGGCCGATCCCCTTTTCTATCATCCATTCCCCTCACGTTTATTATTTCTTTCTCACTGTCCATCTATTCATTTTAGGGTCGCCCTCTCTATCCTTTCTTAAATATTATGGACCGTGATGATATTGAAATGGATCAGAATGACAATATAAACCTTGGTAGCTCTATTAAATGAAGCTAGCTATGACAAAAACAAACCGTATCCTCGAACAACAAGACATTTCAAAGTAATTAGCTTCCCTAACGACAGGAGGGTGACTCTTCAAACTGCTCAAACAAAATTTAGGCACGAGCTCGTTTAGAAGTCCCCGCACATTCCTATTTTGATTAAAATTCCGTCTTAGCGTCTACGACGGAGAATTCAAAATGACTTGAATACTTTTCTAGATGTTCACGACCCACGCCTAGAATCATACTCTCGAGTTTTCAATAGAAAATCGATAATTGTATATTTGGAGAGGTTAACGAGGCTTTTCATTCGATATCCTTGTTAGCTCATGGATTGGATTAAATATCAAATATCGAGGTAAATATGACCAAATTCAAAAGGTTGGATTATTCAAGTCATAGAAAGAAAAAGATAATAATAATGTAAAGAAGGGACTAGCCGAGAAAAAAAATTATGAACCAGCAGTGCAAGTACCGTTCTTTATCGATCTTCAAATTCAATAATATGCCATTTGATCAGTACTGCAGCCATTAGATAATCACTATGGTCGATTCTATGGTATTTTATCGAATTTGACCATCGATAAAGAAGGTTACTTGCACTGCAGCTAAGACAGTGATAAAATGATAGTCAAGTTCGAAAATTGGAAGATGTAACATCTAACATAATACAATTTGCAAGCTGAAGTGGCAATGGGCAGGCCACATCGCTCGAAGAACCGATAACCGCTGGGGAAGAAAAGTTCTTGAGTGGAGACCACGAACCGGAAGACGCAACGTAGGTAGCTCCCACTAGATGGACCGACGACATTGTGAGAGTCGCGGGCATCCAGTGGATCAGATGGCAGGCCTTCGTTCAGTGTGGAGGTTAAACGGGGAGGTCTATGTTCAGCAGTGGACGTCTTCTGGCTAATGATGATGATGATGATGATGAATATCTACCAGACTTTTCTGAGAAAGTAGGTAGCTAGCCCTATCTTAGTAGATAATGATACTTCACTCTAAACAAAATGAAAGTGTTTAGCTTTATATGGGAACTGGTTTCGGACAATGACAACAATCGATACATCTTCTGAGTCATTTCAGCGTCCTCGAAAGTAAAGGGATGAAGTTGACTCACGCGTGATTCACTAAGTGAAATTCAGTCACTCTCAAAAATAACTTGTACTTACTGAACTTTGGCTGTATAAATGCCGTTGGATTTTTAATTTGTTTTTGTTAATGTATTTTGGTACAACATATGCCAAATGTTTGTACGTATTTACTGTGAACTCTGTTGGAGGTAAGACTGCTTTTACCATCATTATAAATGCGACAATGTGTGTTCGTTTTTCTTTCACACAACAACAGAGCAATGGGACATCACGATTTTTCGTCTAGAGATAGATAGGAGAGTCGGAAAGTGACTTAACAGTAGATTATACAAGTAAAAAAAGGGAACTTAATTCAGGGACTAGGTTGGATCCCAAGTGCAGCGAAGGATTCTAGATGAGAATCCTGAGCGGAGCAAGGGATACAAGGATCGAGATGTGTTTTACTTTACGATTTATGTAATCTACTTTTTACCAATTGAATGCGAGAAAATAAATAGAATCGTATTTGTATTTCCAATGACATAAAACAACCACCATAACAGAAAAGAAACTAACTAAAATTGGAGGGATATTTATTTCTTAATTTAAATTGGATAGGTCAGTGTAATATCTCCATCCAGCCAGTAGGTACGTTCAGTTCGTTTTACAATTTTTTTGTATAATTCGTGCATGTTCTTAATTCAACATGTTTTTATTCACTTAGTGACTATAAGATTAAGTTTTATTCACTATTATCGATGAATCAATAGTATATTATGCGATTAGTGAATAAAGGACGGATTTAAAGCGAGGGCCATAGATGTAGGGCAAGTGTCAGAATCCTGAGCGACGATGCGAGTTATTCATGGCCCTAGATATAAATCCGTTTTATTCAAGAGTTGCATACTATACTTTATACCATGACTACGAGAAAAAGAAACATTATAGAGTGCAAAGTTGTATAGCATTGAGATGGAAGTCGAACATATTGGTATGTTGTAAATTCAAACCAAAACAGTGATTTAAAGTTTCTAATTCCATTAAAAATAAACTTTTTAATGGAATTATTATTATTAGATTATTAATAATGATAAAATATAAATATTATTAGATTCATGTAAACGACATACCTAATTCCTATCTCTGGGCTATATAACTTTTTGTTACGTACTGAATAATACTCGCTGAATTTAAATCGTTCAATTATAACACGCGCTATAAATCATCCGGTGCAATAAACGTCAAGAGAACTCCGTGAAAAGAATATTACTACTTGGTAAAAAATAACACAGTAAGGTGGTTCAAAAACCTCACTTCCGGTGAGTCACGCGAGATTATAAATATTAGTATGCGATCCCGCAGATAGCTGTCGTTTCCGGGGTTAGGCGATCCTTGCACTTACTTGCTTTTAAGTTTCGATAAGAGATTTCGTTTATCTGGTTTATCATCTGTGTTGATCACGATTTGATTAGATAGCACGCCAGCATCATCGATGTGCACCATTTTTGCCAGTTGGCATGTGACTTGTTTTTACTACAGCTTTGTATCATAAACCGTAGTAACAGTTATTTTATGTATCTATGATTTTATTAGAAGCCGAGGACTCTGTAAACTTAAGATAAAATAAAAAATAAAATAAAAAATAAATATTTGGGACATTTTTGCACACACGGTCATCTGACCCCAAACTAAGCAAAGATAGTCTCCTCTAATAAACCCACCGATTTGTAGTTATATGTAAACTGTAATCCGTGCCATAGAAATGTAATGTCAGTGATAACACCGTTGCCTAAAATAAAAAATTACTCACTGACCCAAAAGTTTATTTGCAAAGATATTTTTACTAAACTACAACAATAAGTATTTTAGTTCTCATTTGAAACTGCCTAAAATATACATAAGATAAAAAAGACGCTAAACAGCAACTTCAAAGCCTCGATAATTTCACCACTAGTTTTATTCAGTCAGCCAATAAGAATGATTGTTCTAAGCCTTTCGTGTTCACACCACACTTCTATCGAGCATAAGGGTTGAACCAACCTGATCTGGAACTTGCTGCCAGGCTCCTTCTCCTCGCCCTCACAGGTGACGTTCCCGAACGAGTCCACCGCCAGGTACTTGTCCAGGTGTGAGCGGAGGTAGATCAGGCCTGAGAAAGAAAAGAAACGATTAGTGAGAAAGTGAGGAAATTAGTACCTCTATAGTAGTGAAAGGTATGTCATTATTTTTAGCCCCCTATCTAAACGATGAAATGGAAATGAAGATTGGCTTGCTGAGATGAATTGACTATAGACATGTGCATTTTAAAACCGTGGGTAGTTTAGCTATAAAAATGGTAATGTGTCTGAATAATGGTAATGGCGATCTTTCTAGTATAACACCTGCAAAATGTGGAATGAACTACCATCCGCGGTGTTTCCGAGAAACTACAACATGGGGTTCTTTAATAGACGAGTTAATAGATTCATAAAGGATAGGCAATGTACTTGTGGATGCCTCTGGTGTTACAAGTGTCCATAGACGACGGTGACTGCATACAATCAAGCAGCCTATCTGCTCATTTGCCACGTACGGCATAAAAAATATGACTAAGTCAACATAGGAAGATAGATAAGTTGATATCCAGAGATTAACGAAATAATTTAACAAATAAAAAAGCATCTTTTAATAATAAGCCGCTTGGCCTAAAACTGTTCTCAATTGTAGTAATTAGAGAAGCTGAAGTTAATTACTACTAGTTTCCAACTTTAATCTAGCAAACACTTGGCACAACGAAATAAATCACGGTGAAGCGATAAATCATAGAACTAAGACACCGAGGATGGCAACAATGAAGTTACCATAGACCGAAGCGGACTAATTAAGCCACAGATTAGACGCTAGTTACGTTTCAAAATCATAGATTAAGTGCTAGCTAGTATGAAATCTGAGCCATAGATTAAGCGCCAGCTACTGAGTAAGTTGGCTATCAATATTAATGGCGAAACGGTGCGCATCATCAGCATTATGTATGATGATGATAATTATGATGCTCCCGAGAAATACTCAGTAATTAAGATGTAGATTTGATAAAGATAAATGTATTATGAAGAGATAGAGGCACAACATTTCTTCTTTATAAAATTACCAAAACAGTTTAATTTATTTACACGAAAAATATTTTATACACAGATATTTAAAACCTAAAACTATTACTACCAAACATTAAAATTAAAATTTTTAAAAAAATACTATGGATCGCGCAAGGCTTCTTGCTGTTTTCGAGCATGAGTCCGGGCAGTGGCTCCATGCCCTTCCTTCTGCCAACCTCGGAACTCTGTTCGACAATGGCAGCTTCCGTATCGCCATCGGTCTTCGATTAGGAGCTGCTATTGTCGAACGACATTTGTGTCCGTGTGGAAGCGGCGTCGATAAAAATTGACTTCATGGACTCTACTGCCAACGTAGTGCCGGTAGATTTTCCCGCCACGGCTCCATAAATGATATCATCAAACGGGCACTTGCCACCATCAACATCCCTGCTGTTCTCGAGCCGGTGGGGATAGTTCGGGATGATGGTAAGCGCCCTGATGGCTTAACTCTGATCCCCTGGGAGCGGGGAAGGGCTCTCGTTTGGGACGCTACATGCGTCGATACGTTAGCCCCTTCTCACCTCAGGGGGACAATTCAAAAAGCTGGAGCCGCGGCGGAGGCCGCAGAAGACGCCAAGCGGCGCAAGTATGCATCACTTTCAAGTGAATATATATTTGTGCCGCTGGGCGTCGAAACTTTTGGTCCATGGGGCCCATGTACCAAAAAGTTTAAAAAAAAAATTTCGCCACATTTAATCGACGCCGCTGGTGATAAGAGAGCTGGCTCATTCCTCGCGCAGAGAATTTCTTTAGCTATTCAACGCGGGAATGCAGCCAGCGTTCTTGGCACTTTACCACACAGACAACATCTTTTTTTTGATTTTTGATTATATTAGTGATAATTTGTATGTAATAATTAGTATTAGTGATAATAATTAAGGCTTTTTTATTTTCTTTGTTTGATATACCCTATTTAGATTATTAAAAAAAAATAAAAAAAAAAAACAATATTATTCATTTAATATTAATTGTTATTTATTTGACTTATTTTATTATTATTTCTTGTGCATGACGTGCATGATATTTTGTTTTAAAAGCCAAACTCCCGAACCGATTTTGATGAAATTTCTATAGAACCAATCAGACAGTATATCCTTTCAAATAAAATAAAAAACAAATTGGTTCATTAATGACGGAGTTCTGAGGTGACAAACATAAAAAAGAACCCCCTCCTTTTTGAAGTCGGTTTAAATACCTATAGTGACAGATAAACGATCACACTGGAAGAAGGCGGAGACAATAGTAGTTTTCAGATCGTGATGATTGTGTAAAACGAAATCACTCGAAAATACACAAGATAACTATACTAATTCATAAAATTAGCTAGTGGCAGTGGGCAGGGCACATATCACGCAGAACAGATGGCCGATGGAGCCGAAAGGTTCCCGAATAAAGACCACGGACCGGTAAGCGCAGCGTAGGACGTCCACCCACAAGATGCGACAGACGACCCAAGAAACCCCAGGGAAACGCTGGATGCAGGCCGCTTCCAACCGGCCCTTTTGGAGATCGATGGGGGAGACCATGTCCAGCAGTGGACGTCCTACGGCTGAAATGATGAATGAACTATACTAACCAAACCGAATAGACAACGAAAAGTCGAAATATCTCGACACTAGAAACAGAACGGCACCTGCACGCGATGATATATCCAGTGGAAACAGAATATCGATCCGACGGGCGGGCACCTGGCGCGGACCTTGACAATGGCAATGCACCCCCATACTATAACGGGGCGGAATGGGAATGCACCCCTCGCACTGCCAATGAAAACGAAAGGGCTGATTTACAAGAAACTATGCAATAGAAGGTGTAAAACTATAATTTTGTTTAGATACCAAACAACTCGATTAGGGAAATGTTTAACTTTTTTTTTTGTCTTTTTCTATTTATGAATTGATTTACTAGGCATTGTAAGAAAGAACCATACATTTTTACAAAAAATGATACGACTTCACGGCAAACTCAATAAACGAAATTCACCCATAATGAAATATGTTCTTCAAATTTAAATGGGACGACCCTTGAGATATATTCCATAAAAATATAGGTAAAATAAGCTCTCAGTCAAAGAAGATACACCAAAAAATAGTCGAATGAAGACTGCTAAAATACCTACTTACATCGTACGTTCATTAACTATAGACAACACTGTGCTATGTTTGCAGTTATATTCCAGTGATAGACAATATCTGTGTCCCAGTCCCAATGGAGACCGGCGACCACTGTCATCACTTCACCAGACATCCCGAGAGATAAGG
The DNA here is from genome assembly GCA_914767915.1 of Agriopis aurantiaria. Classification (NCBI taxonomy): domain Eukaryota; kingdom Metazoa; phylum Arthropoda; class Insecta; order Lepidoptera; family Geometridae; genus Agriopis; species Agriopis aurantiaria. The sequence goes on along the minus strand of OU611994.1, from coordinate 538,673 downwards.
GCGGCAAAAGCACTGACAATATTAAACAAAGTACTCGTCATAGGAAACTTTTCTAACAATGCTGTCATAGATACTCCGTTTCCCATGGAAAAATCATAGCAAAAAAATGCGATGTCTGTCAAAGACTACTATATGATGTCTGTACAGTTTCCTGAGTGGTCCATGTTGTCCATGGGAAAAGTATCGTTTATAACAATAGAATATAATTATTGCACAGAGATGAGAACGAAGTTTGTTTTAAAAATATTTATATTATTGGTTACAAGCATAGAATTCTTCCTATTACATGGTTACAACTTATTGTATTGTCTCAAGAAATTGATACTTTGTAAATCAATGACTCTATAATTAATGAAGGTCATAAACTTCTGACTGAATTGATGGGAAATTGTTGGCCTATTGAAGATACATAGTAAATCTTTAACGATGCAATAAAACCATAAAATCATTTATTATTTAGTCACTTAAAGGTTCAATCAGAGATTCTGTGTTAAGGCATCACATGATCTGCATAATATAGAATTACCATTGACACGGGGACTGCCTATTATAGTCCCAAATTTTTATAGACAAACTTACATGTTAAATAGTGAATAGGCAAAATGAACGGTAATACCCATGTCGTTTAATATAGGGGTCCAATCGCATTGGGAAGGGTAGGTTTTGCCTTAATTAGCGATGGCAGGGACGCGTGACCTACGTTATTGCATTTGTAGCATGTGTTTTTTGCGTATTGATTTCGGCCATGCATTGGTGTTAAACTAGCTGTTAACTGTGGAATCGTTCTAGCTTTAACAGTGTCTCGAAGATCTAATCTAACTTAACACAAAGCAACAAACTACAGAATATGTACTTTAATTCAAGGTCGAAGATAAAGTTCCAGAAATACCTTTTGTTTGCATAACCTTTTTTCGGATTATTTCCAAAATAAGCAATAAATCAGTACAAAAAAGTCAGAATAACTCAGAAGAAACTCACTGTCATTGGCATTGCCTGAAGCAGGTTCAAGGGTCCAGATCTGCTTCTTCTTGAGACTGGTGCCGTTGGCGTTGATTTTGAAGCCGAAGGTCTCTGCAGTGAGGTAGCGGTACCGGGAGTTTATCAGCCCGATGGTCCACCACCCACGCTGCTGGTTCTGCGTGATAATGTCACCAGACCCGTTCGCTTCGCCGTTGCTGTGACCGTTTAGACCGTTCATTTTGATCTGGAAAGATAGAAATCAACATTGAGTACGTGGTAATCAGGACAAGGTATTGAGAGAGAGGGAAAGAGATTGAGACAATCTGCATATTGGAAAACTGCAAAATTATAGTCGATAGTTGATAATTTACATTTGATCTTGCATTTCGTTTTCTAAGGTGCCTACGTTATTTATCGTAATAGGTTAATAAACTCTAAAGGCTAAGACAAAATATTATCTTAGAAAGATGTTGGCATGAGATATAGCAAACTGCAAAATTTTCACAGATTTTTTTCAATCACACGCCCAATTTCTCACATAGTTTATTGAACGGCTTGCTGGGCTACATCTCGGCAGATATTTTTTCAATCACACGCCCAATTTCTTGTAATGGTGATTGAACGGCTTGCTGGAAAACATCTCACCATTTTGGTGGCGAATTATCCAGAAAATTTATTTGAAACTAAAACAACCATGGAATTGAGGGAAAATAGTTCATTTGCCTCGGTGTTTGAGAAAAAGCCAAGAATAAATCATGTCTGAGCGAGCGGGCTTCGTCAATGGTTCATTTGTCAAATGGATAATGGTAGTGGAACAATAGAACGCTGCGGCTCATTACGATTCTCGGTTGGTTTAGTAATTGCTGGTGGAGACTGCGGCTTCCTGTAATTCCTCATGACATGACTATAAGAATCTACGGAATAACTTTAATAAAGACAGAATTATGCAGTGATCAGAAACAACGAAAGAAATCGTACTTCTGATCGCAAATCTGGCAAAATTTTATGGCGTAGACAATATTTTGGATAAAAACAGCCTTTTCAGATTTATTGCATTTTTGACACAAAATAATAAGTAGGTTATTGAAAAGTCCAATGTTTTAAACTAAAAAAAAAACCAGAATAATCATAATTAATTAATAATTATTGGGTTAATAACGTTATAACTGTATTGAAAAATTGTATTATACAAGTGCAATTTTTCAATACAGTTATGTATATGCTAATTTATTGGACAACAAGTTTACCTCGACTTTCATCGAATATGCCCGAAGAGTCATTTTACTGTCTGTCTCTACTCTAGCACTAGGCGTGCTACTTACTACAGCATTTGGCACAATTTACGACCTTCGTGGGTGGGGATTCCCATTTGAATTGAATTTTGGATATACTTTTCAGATTGGTTTGAATAAGCAATGTTTGGCTTTTGTATGCCGATAAAAAGGCCAAACATACAAATACAAATACAAAAATTTTTATTTGTCTCTTAATAACAGATATACAAGCTAGACAAGATATACAAACATGAACACTGTTTCTGAATAGATCGCTGTTTGGAATAATAAGCTCCATAAAATCGATACTTTGGAGAAATTCATCTCTAATCCTGAATCTGTAAAGTATTTTTAGCATAATTCCGTTTCAGTAATGTAATTTGCTTCCCAAACTCATGCTCGTGTTTACGTCGTAACCATGAATAAAAATCACATCACGTGGAATGTAGCCAGGCTTCGCCGTCCGTCACGGTGGAGGCAAGGTCGCGGCGGGTCAAAGGCACTCCTGCCATTGTATATCTAGTTACACATCCCATTCAATAGATGATGTCACTCAAACTACCAAATAATCATAGAGCATTTCATGTAACAGCAGCAGCTGACTGATCACGGACTTCAAAAAAAGTCGGTTTTTTGCGTGTTAGCAACGACGAAATCAATGGTGTTATGCGATATATTCGTTGATAGACACCGACTTTGTTTTTTTTATTAATTACTTTTTCTAGAGGGCCGTCGTAATTAAATTTAAAAAAATACTCCAAGTCTGGACTCTATACTTATATATGGAATGAAACCCGTTTCATCCCCCAAATCGTTCGATTCGAATTTTCCAGTAAAGACAGCTTAAAAAAAGTATACATTTTTACTTATGCGTCGATAGTCGTTTGACATCATTAAGATAACAGTTTTTTTTTTTGTGTTTAAGATCTTTTTCGAATTCATACACCCTTTTGGTAAATTCGATAGTTCGATATCGAATTTGACAAAACTTTTCGGTAACTCTGTGGCATTACATTAAAACAAATCTAATTATTTAATTGTCATGGCAGGTACACATACACATAAAGTAGCATACATGGTCGTAAGAAAACAAGTTCTCTATTTTACCGTTGACCTACAATTCTATAGTACAGAACCATTAATCTACTGTAAGTAGTGAAGTACCTGATGTGTAGTTAGAGTGTACACTGAATAATAGGCACCAGGCCTATATGAATGCACAAAAGCACCGAGCCTGAATGAGATAAACCAAATTCAAATAACTAGTTTATTATTGTTAATTAACCAGATCACATCGAGGTCAGGTCAAGGCGTGTCTTTGACACAGGACACTAGACATGGGATCCGAACATGGCACTAGCCCGTGAAGGTCCTGCTATACGAACTAAAGGTGAATCAAGCTATGTGATAGCCCCCTGCGGTGTATAAGGCAAAAGGAAGCTGTCACGGCCGAGAGAGGATATCGATGGTATTAAATGTTAATTTGATTCAAATAGGGCAGTAAATAATATGGGCATTAGCGGAATATGGAGCGTTTACCTTTTCAGACCCCTGAGTCAGTGTTCAGTTATTTCTAGGTTTATACAGTGGGTTTCCTTATAGGAAGTTACACGTGATATACTTGCATTGCCTACCATTAGAAATTAAATTACATTTGAGTACAACGTTTGTATTTAGGTTCAAAGTTTAGTAGCGACTAGTGCCACACTGGAGCAGAGTAAAATGAGAAGCGCATCTAAAACTAAGTTGAATCTAAAACTGTTTTTCTGACGAATCTCTAGTGTAATTCCGCTTCTAGGTCGCTTCAAGTACAATAAGGAATAGGGGATGAATAATTTTACTTTTTAACTCTTTACTTTTTTTTACTTCTTCTAAGATGAAGTGGCAATGGGCAGGCCACATCGCTCGAAGAACCGATAACCGATAGGTAGAAAGGTTCTTGAGTGGAGACCACGAACCGGAAGACGCAGCGTAGGTAGGGCTCCCACTAGATAGACCAACGACATTGTGAGAGTCCCTGGTATCCAGTGGATGCATAAGGTAGGCTGTCGTTCAGTGTGGAGGTTAAAGGGGGAGGCCTATGTTCAGCAGTGGACGTCTTCTGGCTGATGATGATGATGAATTTTACTCTATAGATATTTGTCAATCTCTTGTTTTGGAAAGTAACGCCTCATTCAATGAACTATCTAAGTTAACTCTATTTTAAAGACGAAAATGTTGATCTGACACCTGAATATACATGCGTTTTTGAAAATATAATACAACTATTACAAGATTCAAATGAACTGGTTCTAATTAAAGTAGCAGGTGTGAAATGGCTTCTGGTAATGATAAAACGAGTCTGACAAATAGAAAGCAAGAACACGTGGACTTGGTTGATGCAGATGCAGCAAGCCAAATACCTAAACCAGGAAGTCGTGTATCTTAACATTTAGAAATTTAGAACCGGCTTGATGCTTGGAATGAGTAAAAACACATTAAGATAGACAAGAAATACCATAACCTGAGGACTACTACGTGGTAGGTACTCTAAAAAGCTTATTTATAATATAAGATTTCGTGGTAGTGGGCTAATGTTAATCTGAAAAGAAAGTAATCAAACATTGGGCCCGATTTTGAAGGCACAAGTTAAATTTAGTTTAGCTTTAAAACTTGTTATATTTAAAAAAGCTAATCGGTATTCCAGAGGCACCACTTAAATTATTATAAAAACGTCAAAATCAAATTTTTAAATCGAATGAACGTAATGTGCCGTAAACTACTCAATTCACGTTTAAATGCAGTTTTGCTATTCTGAAGGCACATTTTAAATGATTTTAAATCGTTTTAGTTGCCAAAACAGCTGATATTTTAGCTTATAGGTTAGTTTTTTAACAAGGACCATTTGAGGTCCTCTTTAAAATAACTTGAATTTCAAAGTGAGTTTAAACTCATTATTTGTGTTTTTTGCTCAAAAAAACAAACGTGTCCTAATGATCAACATACAGATAAACATATCAAAGACTTAAAATCGTATTGGTTCGACGGGAAATGTGATCAAATGTGGATCAAACATGATCTACTTTTTGCGACTAACAAGTGGCACCAGTAATAGAAAAGTAGATTATACTTATCTGCTTTATGGTTGAAAACAATACAAGACAATACATATTACAAGATCTAGATGCGTGATGGACCCTGAAGGAATTATTATTATGCATCTCGAAGATGCGTTTATTCATTCCAGTGCTGTAAGAAAACTGCATAACATAGAGTTGGAGCTAAGGAGAACACATCAAGGTCAGCACCTACCAATACGTAAGATTCGCGGCGCCCGGTGGTTTTCTATTTTCCTATAATAAATAATGTCTTTTGTCGGTTCGCATAGAGCACATCACTTACTGTTAAATTTAATCAAGATTGGTTCAATGGTCTAGTTATGTTGTGATAAATTGTTGAATAGAGTAGACAGAGTAAAGGGTGTTTCTATTGAAGCAGGGATGAGAGGAGCTGAGATGAGTAGACTTCAGTAGTGGAGACGAACAGATACGTGTAGTCGTGTAGCAGAGACGAGCGGAGCGGGCGCATGATCCAATAGCATAACTTTATACTTCGCTCCTTTCAGCTGCGCTAATCTGCTTGCTTGCTTGGACTGGTAAGCGCAGCGTAGGACGTCCACCCACAAGATGGACAGACGACCTAAAAGAGACCGCAAGGAAACGCTGGATGCAGGCCGCTTCCAACCGGCCCTTTTGGAGATCGATGGGGGAGGCCTATGTCCAGCAGTGGACGTCCTACGGCTGAAATGGTGATGATGATGATGATGAATCTGCTTGCCATACAATTAATTCCCTGTCTCCGTTATGATCCATTGAAGCAGAGCGGAGACTAGATGTGTATTTCAACCAATGTGATTAGTCGATTCCAGCATGTCTCCTGCCCACTGTCCTGGTCTCCGTCTGTGCGAATGTCTTAAGTAGCTAACAGATGAGACGGACTTACTTGGCTGACAGACCGCCGTCCAACAAATGGGAAAAAGAAAATTTCCTTTTTTCCCTTTCAGTTGGTTGTTATCAAAATACACATGTTTGTTAGTACTTATACATCCAAACTAATAATGCACACTACTACCATACCAAAGGGCATTATAGTAGGATCAAAAAAAGGAACCGAAAGAGAACCCATACTAATTTCATTCATAATAATTCAATGGTGATGAGTAAAGATCTCGCTCTATAACATTACAGAACGGTTACCAATTCTTCGACCAAAATAAAATGAATGGACGGGCTATAACCATTGAACTTGCTCAGTAAAAACGAGTCAAAACCGTCGGACATACATATACTTCAACACTTAATTATAACCATGTAAGTACAATACATTTGTTACAAAAAATAGTTAGCGGTTTTTTGTTGTGTATTATACTTCGGGAAAGCACACGAAGGCATAATTTTGTCAGATGTTTCGTTATACACTTCCTACGGCTAGAGAGTGACTGAAACGAAGTGAGCGCTGGCGCTCATTTTGTAATCTTCAAAAATGCGCTTCTTCTGGGCCCGTCCATCAATTGTATTTTGGTCGAAGTACCAATTGGCACATGCGAAAAGAAAGAAATAATGCTCATATGACTGTTCCATTCCTTGTGACCGACCTACACTACACTGTTAAAAGTCACACTCACAACTTAATGCGGTGTGGACAGAGTACTTAATAAAAAACCTTAAAATTGTTTTTACTTCCAGGTGCTGCTTAAAGCTACACAATCTGAGCATCGCACGAATGTGTGTCAATACATCACCCCCATGAAATAGTACTGCAAGGAATATCCTAATACTACTCTACCGAGCAGTAGGTACAGCTATGTCCGCTGGTCCATCAATCTGCTGTGACTTCAGAGTTATAATGATTTGGGTAGATTCTAGCAAGGTTCAGAATGCAAAATACATAGACTACAATATTTATATAATTGAAAGATGCCATTGATAATATAAGTGGATTTAATAATATTTAATAGGAAAACTGTAAAAATGTTTCAAAACTTAATCTCTTTGAAATAAATGCTACATAAATAGTAATTTTTTTTTTATTTCATTTACATTTAAATACATATGTCAAATAAATCCAAAATATTTGTTATTCACTAATATCTATTCAAATAACCCACCTCTAACCGTTCCCGGCGCAAAGGTACCCAAAACACTCGCTGCATTACCACGTTGGATGGCAATGGCCAACCTTTGCACCAGGAACAAGCCAGAGCGGGAGTCACCACACTTTATCTTGAGCCTGTGCCCTATCTCCGAAATGAGCTTCTTGCTCAACGGGCTCGAAATTGTAACGCGGCTCCAACGCCGCGTACTTTTCCCTTTTCTTATCAGCGGCATATTCCGCCCTGCTGATGGTGAGTGGACGGTGCGACTCAGGTGGCTGGCTGCGACAGTGCTGACGCAAGTAGCATCCCATATCAGGCACTTCCCGTTCTTCCAAGGCACGAGAGTCAGCCCGTCCGGCCTCTTCCCGTCAGACCTGCAGAGCCCGGTGGGAACGTTTGCTGACACAAAGGCTCTCCGTACTATGTCATTGAGTGCATGGATCCATTCATCGTGCTGAAACCAAATAATCTAATTTAATACTTGGCAAGATCGAATAGAAAAACAGCAGTCGATAATGGATTATATTTTCATTTTCAATTGATTCGCTTTGAATTTGTTAGACCTTGCTAACATTTTAAACAAGTGTAAGTGTATTGCGCTGCGAAATTTTGAAAGTGACCCGTTAAAAACTACATTTGCTTTTCACATTCAATAATATTACAAAAGCGAGTTTGTAAATGCGTCTGTTTGGTTTCTACTCACAAAAGAACTATTTCTGCTGTAGGAGTGACTAAAATCACGGACTCTGCCTGTCCAGCTGCCTTATTTTGTTTCTTTGATCGGGATCCGGATCGGGGTCCGTTAATAAGCGATCGGGGTCAACTTCTATCAGAATTATTGGTATTATGTTTCGTTTTCGCCCCTGATCGCTAATGAACGAATGACTACAAGTGAAGCAAGTTGGCGTTTCGATACTGAAAACCTATGCACTTGGGCATAATAATTATGGGCTGGCACTATGTGGCAGAAGTTAGCAAATAAGTGCACTAACTGTATAAAATATATCCGTTATGCTGTTAAAACAGTTTGTAAATAGCACAAATAACTATCACTAGTAGAATTTATTATTTTACGGATTATGTACTTTTTTTTTCAAAAAGCAATATCAAAACGCAATTGTCATTAAATGTCATACGTCAAAATTCACTTTATTATTTCACATTTATTTATTATTACTTGTTCCGCTTGTTCGGTGTTCCTAGAACAAAGAGTAAAGTATCCTAGAATTCACGACGATCAATACAAATTCACAGAATAAGATTGACTAGGTAGTGGATAATAAAAGTGAACTTAAACTCCATCACCAAAGCAAGTTAGCCCTTGGCAGGTGACTCAGGCAGATGGAACTTATACTACAGTTTATGCAGGAGAATAGGGCTCTTGCTTGGGTCGTGGCCTTCTAGTAATATTGTTTCTTGGCCGTGGCCCATTCGCCAAACACGAAACCTCCGGTGAGAGGTGGGAGGCCATGGTGACTTCACTGAACTCCCTTGGCGAAGGCGTCACGAAAACTAGCCCGAAATTCCGAAATGTAAGTAAATTCGAGATTTTATCTTGACGCATGCAATTGCCACCAGCCTTGTGTTTGTGGTTTTACAATTTGTACACGTTTTTAACGGAAAACGCCATTATTACATAGTTTTGGAGCCTATTCCATGCAAACAAACAATCAAATCTTTCCTCTTTATAATATTAGTATAGACTAGTGGCACGCCCCGGTTTCGCACGGGTATAGATATATAGCCATTTCACCCGGGGATAGTGTAGCTTCCCAACACTGAAAGAATTTTTCAAATCGGTTCAGTAGTTTCGGAACCTGTTCAATGCAAACAAACAACCAAATCTTTCCTCTTTATAATATTAGTATAGATTTGAAAGATAATACTTTCAGTTATCTCGCATCATGAAATTTAAATATAAATGAACGGATTTTTTTCTTGACTCCATTTATTTGCGTGTTACAGATCAGTCAGAAGTTCCACAGTGGGCGTTGGACATAGAGGAGAGGCGTTTAGCGGCGCAAGAAAACATGGCGGCAAGCATGCGTCAAGTAGTGCAGATACTGACTACAGTGGCTGCGGACATCCAAATTAGTTCAGTGGTTACAAAGTTGTAACCACACAAACTCTCATGTTTACAATATTACTGCGATTATTTTGTAAGAAAAGGACTAAGTGATGCATCTATCGAGATACAATACCTATAGAGTCACAAATGTGCAAAAAAAATATCTGAACCAAAACTCGCTGAATTTTTGGTTAGTTGTAAGGCAACCGCGATCCGGCTACAACGCCGTGCGATGCCAGTGCTACGATGCTAGCAACATAAAGTCAAAATTTGGATTAAATGTGGCATTGGGTACTATATAATTAATGTCTAGGTAAGTACAACGGCGTTCTGATAATTTTTGCCTAATATCACTATGAGATACAATACCTATAGAGTCTATAGGGTCTATAGGTATTGTATCTCGATGGATGCATCCCAAATCTTCTGTCCAATGAGTTGGACCACGGGCCACCGGTAGGGATATTATTAAATGGAGTTATTAACAAAACAAGATTACCTAAATCTGCCGAAAAGCCAATCATAAAAAGCAATCATAAGAATAAAGGTTTCACAAATTCGGTAGAAATAGCCAGTTGACACGGCAATGGGAACAAAATAATACTGCGACTCCATTGCCACGTACTTCTGTCGCTTTCTACAGGTGGCATCCTGAATTATATCAGGTAATATCTAAACTGGCAGTAAGAAATCGTGGAGACCAAAACGGACCTCGTAATCGCGCATCTAAGACCTCCGTGATGAACCACAGTATAATGTCACACAATAAGAGATCTAAAAACGAAAGGATCGAATTGAGAAACTTCCTTCTTTTTCGAAGTTGGTTAAGAACCAAGGAAATTTTTAGTCGAGAAATTTAATTACAATTTAGTGATTTTATAATGAAAAATTTTAGTTATGGCGGCAGGTTTTGACTATACCTATTATTATCTAGGCATAGGTACATTTACAATTTCTAAATAATAATACTGCGCTTAGTCGCTAACTCGCCTGACGTTAAGCGATGATGCGGTTTACGATGGAGCACGCTAGAAAAAAAACGATTCACTAGTGATTTAAAGACTTACACATTGTAACTATTGGCGAACTATTCAGGCAGTGCATTCCGACTAGCAGTCAGCACACTATAAGTAGAATCAAAGCGCTTCGTATAGGTACTATAAAATATTTTTTAATGTTTATATTTACAAAAAAATTATGCCATCTCTCTAGTTTTATCCGCCTACTAACTAGGCCATGGCCAAATATAAATACAAAGTAACTAATATTGTTTAAACACCTATTGAGCATTTTGTTTTTAAATGTATTTATAGATGATTAACTTGTGTTTTGTGGAAATAAATTATCTTTATTTTTTTTTTCTGTACAAGCTTTTGTAATCTAACTCCTAAATGGCTGGATGGATTTGGATGAAATTTTGTGTGTATATTGCAATGGGTTTTGGGGTGGTTCGAAAATACAATTGGACCCAGTAGGTGGCGCTACTGTCGGTATTTCACCTAACTCCTCCTCCAAACTGAACCGATTTGGATGAAATTTTGTGTGTATATTGCAATGGGTTTTGGGGTGGTTCAAAAATACAATTGGACCCAGTAGGTGGCGCTGCTGTCGGTATTTCATCTAACTCCTCCTCCAAACTGGACCGATTTGGATTAAATTTTGTGTGTACATTGCAATGGGTTTTAGGGTGGTTTGAAAATACAATTGGATCCGGTAGGTGGCGCTGCTGTCGGTATTTCACCTAACTCCTCCAAACTGGACCGATTTGGATGACATTTTGTGTGTATATTTCAATGTATTAATTTAATGTAGCAAAAAAGTTAATATAACTCAGCTAATAACTAAACACAGCATTTATTAATTCTATAAGGCAGTACGAAGTTCGCCGGGTCAGCTAATTATCAGTAAATTTTAAAAGTGCTAGATAGAGTTGTGGATTAATACTTTCTTATTATCAATGTTTATGTAGACTGAAAAATACATTAGGTATAACAGATAAGTATTGCATGTGAAAAAATATCAGCTGTTCCATACATGGATGTCTCTGGATTCATGGATCAGGATTAAATGCAAGTTTAAAATCGATACAGATAGAAATAGGTTAAAATCTCCTTCTAAGATTTGTTATCATAATTCATAAGTGACACTAAAATAAAAGCATGTTAATGATAAAAAAGTGTTTTTATTTTTTCTAAGCGATAATACATAAAAGAACAAAAAGGGAATATTACATATTTTGTAAAAAAATGAATGTTTATTAATCCAAGATAACCTACCCTTGCAACAATATTCATCAAAAAAATCAGCCCTCATGGCATGAAGACATTATGTTATTGGGACATGTCCATCAAAAATCTTATTTAGCTCACAGTGACCTGTGATGGTACTTGTCATTAGATGAAGGTCCGATCTAGTTAACTTTACTAGTTTGTTAGTCTCTCACTCTCTTATCTATCGATGGGTAGAAATCGAATCATCAGTCTACTTCCTTCCCTGTATTTAGGTAAGGTTGGTATCGGCCTTAAGACATCCATCTTATTACTAAGGTGTACACTGACCCCAGGGAAATAATCTTCGAGGACGCGAGTGTCTTTCGGCGCCTCGAACGCCCTCTGTGGTCTGGAGGAAGGGTGCGAGCAAGCTAAAGCGACCCTCCGCGGTGCTACCGCGCAGCTGACGGGGGCTCAATCGCAGCTCGCTCCGGCGTGGGGGGCACAGAGCGAGATGGCGATAACGGAGGTCTCCCTGTAGGAGTCCCTGAGCGCGGTAGTCTGCGCCTCGGCGCCAGCGTCTGTTTGCGCGGGCGAGGCCGAGGGCAGTCAGTCAGTCATCGGGTAGTCTTCCTTCCCTTGTCTGCCCTCCAAGCCGGGCCGGCGTCCGGCCGTCACACCACGGCCGTAATCACACTCCACCTGTGGACCGGCACGCGGGCACGTCACAGAAGGCGGCGGGCGAAGTTCTGCATGCGCGGGCCGCCGCTGCTGTGCCTGGGGGCGCTGCTCACCCGGGCGTAGCTCCTGCCGTGCGCGGAGGCGCGGTGCGGGTGCACAGGTCAAGGTGGTATGGTGTACCGGCCGGCTATACGCGGTAGGTGCGACGCTCCAAACCGGTACACAATCGAGGCAGGTGTTGGCCGACGCGACGAATCGCAGTCGGCGGTCGATCGAGGTTGTGGCACCGGCGGTCCCCAGCGGTCCCCGTTCCCAGCCGTGTTGGACGGGCGGGGTGGGCAGCACAGCGGGAGTGGCGGCACGTACTTGCAGGAGCAGCCGGCCGTACAGTGTCTGGTGGCTCCGAATTCTCAAGAAGCTTCGTCGATTTTCACGGTCCCGTACAGATGGGGCAAGGTCAAGTGTCGATGCGCGCATCGCGTCGGTAGGCCATATGCCGTGTGCAACTCTCCGTATCCGGCGCGCGCGTGAAGAGGTGGGCGGCGCCGTGAAGCAGACGGCCCGGTGGTAGCAGGTGGCGGGTGGCGCGAAATGCAGCCGACCCGGTGGTATGTTCGGTGCGACCAGCAGCGCCGCTCCGATGCGGTCCACATACCGGTCGTGTGCGTCGTGCTGAATGGAGTGACGCGTTGAGTGTCGCTGTCACTTCGTAGCTGTGTGGAGGCGCGCGCTCCGCGCAGGCGCGTACCGCCGTCCAGCGGGCCTGGAGAGGAATACCTCGCCTGAGCAACAGCAGGTCCGCAGACGTGAATTCATGCAGACCCCGGTCAGGCGTAGTCGCGCCGCGGGATCGCGAGCGATGTTGAATGTGCGAGCGCCTCGGCAATGGTAGGTTCCACCCCGACGACACGGGGTGGAAGCGGGGCGGGCCATCGCGGTGTCGGAGTGTATTCGCGACATACAACTACTCGCAAACGGTGAAAGTCCTCGCTCAACAGGCAGAAAGCTTTTGCGTGTTTACAGTCTTTTGTTTTATTCCAAATATTTTGCTCTTCTGTTTCTGTGTGGAGACTTAAGTAGATTCAGTGTTTTCATAACCAACAACAACATTGTATTGCCGTCGATAGTAAACATGAAAATTTCTTTGCAGTCCCAAGCTGAGATAACTCATTGAATGACCCAATTAGTCTTGCTGCCAGAAGTAGGTCCATGGCCTTCGTTTGCAGTTCAGACAGGTCAAACACCAAACAAATCGCCATATCATCTGAAATAACACAAAAAATATTTATATTATTTTAGCTTGAGGCCGCTGTGACACATTACACCCTTTGCATTCATTCATCAATGCATTCATCATTTTTAGGGCTCCGTACCTAAAGGGGATAAACGGGCAACGGTTTAGTAATAATTAAGCCTACACTGTCTGTCTGTCCATCCGTCCTACATTTTAACGGTTGTATCTTTCAAACCGTAATAGATAGAGCTAGTTGACATTTTCACAATATATTTATATTAACGGCGGATTAACTAAGAATTAATAATAAAGTCATAAAATAAAAACCCCATATAATACGTAAAAAAATATTATTTTAAGTCGGTGACAAATTTCTGTTCACCACCAAGTTAAGCAACGTCAGGCGGGGTCGGTGCTTGGGTGGGTGACCGCCTGGGCGTGATGTTGTCTTTTTGCACTACTTTTTGTATTTTGTGGTGATATGGATTCGATCACTCAGTGCGCAAGCCTGAATCGCACTTGGCCAGTTTAATAATTAAATGAAATCAAATTGTGGGTGTTACTGTTTTTCTTTTTGCACATTTTTGAACCACACATTTTTGCAGGATAAAAAGCATCCTATGTCACTGTCCGCCACATTGATCCATAGTTCATGCATGAAAGAGGAACCACAGAATTTCATTGATATGCAGAATAATTATTCATTTTTGTGGAAGTCACCATATAAATTTCATCATCATCATCATTTCAGCCATAAGACGTCCACTGCTGGACATAGGCCTCCCCTATTGATCTCCAAAAGGGCCGGTTGGAAGCGGCCTGCATCCAGCGTTTCCTTGCGGTCTCTTTTAGGTCGTCTGTTTGGATGGACGTCCTATGCTGCGCTTACCGGTCCGTGGTCTTCATTCGAGAACCTTTCAGTCCCATCGACCATCTGTTCTGTGTGCTATGTGCCCTGCTCACTGACACTTCAACTTGCTTCAACATACACACATCACCTTTTATATGTATATAAGAAGATATCAACATACCAGTAGCGCGTAGGGAATGATATTGCTTCCTATTGTAATATGCTTCTTCATGGTTTGACGGGCGGATTATTGCAACATGAGTGCCATCATTGCAACCCACAATTCCGTGGAGTCCATGATCATCCATGAATCTGCAACAATACCGTACTATGTTTTAAGGCTGATTGCTACAGAATTACAGACATAATTTAATGACCAAAATTAAAACAAGACAATATAAATTATTATAACACCGGCTTGCACTCACAATTATGTTTCTATTGGTCGAGACGATTGATTGACTGCCAAGACAATATACTTAAATTCTTACCTCCGTGCAATATTCTCACGTTCTGCATCACTTCTGGGAAACTTGGCCTGCTTGCTTGGGTGGTTAAGGGCGTCTGTCACATCTCTTAAACATGCTGATACAGTAGGTTGAGCCAGACCAAGGCGATAGTATGCTCCAACATTTTTTTGTTATGCCAATGCTGCCAATATCTGCCGAAAACATTACCACGTATTTATAACTATTGAAAACAAATACGCACAATGTAGGTAAGTACTGTAGTAAACCTCTAGGAACCTACCCGTATCTCCGGCCGCAAAGCGTTCGTGCGCTGTCTTACAGGCAAAAGTGGGAGTACGTCTTCGCAAAGGAGCTCGAACTCTACTTTCCGAAGACGGTAGTGCCCAACAAACTCTTTTTCCGAGGTCATCAGAGGCTGGCTTGCCTCGAATCATCGATTGATTTTCGCGCGTCTTCTCAGGCGTCTCTCTTCAGCAGTAGCCAACAGCATCGCTCCGGCCATAACGCGTAGTTTGAGTAATTAATTCACTAAACTTCTATATTCGCCCGGCACAACAATCGAGTACTTTTGAAGAATAAAATAACCTCCAAATATCTGATAGCGGCCACGAATTTGCTGCCTCTTTCATTTGACATTTCACGAGTCGGTTTCGACTGTCATCGGACAAACGTAATACCAAATTTGTGTCAAAGTACTAGAATTGTTCAGTCAATTTCAATCATTTGTAATCCTAATCCCTTTCCTCGAAAATGGCGGGAACGTAATACCAAAATGGAAATAGACAAGTTTTTTCTTTTTTTTTCTTTCCAAAACCCCTTTCAAATGTCAAAAATGTGTCAATATCAACCCCGATCAAAGAAACATAATAAGGCCGCAGTATATATTCTAGCTACGGCCGTTGACCAGCGGCCTTATTATGTTTCTTTGATCGGGGTTGAATTTGACACATTTTTGACATTTGAAAGGGGTTTTGGAAAGAAAAAAAAAGAAAAAACTTGTCTATTTCCATTTTGGTATTACGTTCCCGCCATTTTCGAGGAAAGGGATTAGGATTACAAATGATTGAAATTGACTGAACAATTCTAGTACTTTGACACAAATTTGGTATTACGTTTGTCCGATGACAGTCGAAACCAACTCGTGAAATGTCAAATGAAAGAGGCAGCAAATTCGTGGCCGCTATCAGATATTTGGAGGTTATTTTATTCTTCAAAAGTACTCGATTGTTGTTCCGGGCGAATATAGAAGTTTAGTGAATTAATTACTCAAACTACGCGTTATGGCCGGAGCGATGCTGTTGGCTACTGCTGAAGAGGGACGCCTGAGAAGACGCGCGAAAATCAATCGATGATTCGAGGCAAGCCAGCCTCTGATGACCTCGGAAAAAGAGTTTGTTGGGCACTACCGTCTTCGGAAAGTAGAGTTCGAGCTCCTTTGCGAAGACGTACTCCCACTTTTGCCTGTAAGACAGCGCACGAACGCTTTGCGGCCGGAGATACGGGTAGGTTCCTAGAGGTTTACTACAGTACTTACCTACATTGTGCGTATTTGTTTTCAATAGTTATAAATACGTGGTAATGTTTTCGGCAGATATTGGCAGCATTGGCATAACAAAAAAATGTTGGAGCATACTATCGCCTTGGTCTGGCACAACCTACTGTATCAGCATGTTTAAGAGATGTGACAGACGCCCTTAACCACCCAAGCAAGCAGGCCAAGTTTCCCAGAAGTGATGCAGAACGTGAGAATATTGCACGGAGGTAAGAATTTAAGTATATTGTCTTGGCAGTCAATCAATCGTCTCGACCAATAGAAACATAATTGTGAGTGCAAGCCGGTGTTATAATAATTTATATTGTCTTGTTTTAATTTTGGTCATTAAATTATGTCTGTAATTCTGTAGCAATCAGCCTTAAAACATAGTACGGTATTGTTGCAGATTCATGGATGATCATGGACTCCACGGAATTGTGGGTTGCAATGATGGTACTCATGTTGCAATAATCCGCCCGTCAAACCATGAAGAAGCATATTACAATAAGAAGCAATATCATTCCCTACGCGCTACTGGTATGTTGAACAATCTTCTTATATACATATAAAAGGTGATGTGTGTATGTTGAAGCAAGTTGAAGTGTCAGTGGGCAGGGCACATAGCACACAGAACAGATGGCCGATGGGACTGAAAGGTTCTCGAATGAAGACCACGGACCGGTAAGCGCAGCATAGGACGTCCATACAAACAGACAACCTAAAAGAGACCGCAAGGAAACGCTGGATGCAGGCCGCTTCCAACCGGCCCTTTTGGAGATCAATAGGGGAGGCCTATGTCCAGCAGTGGACGTCTTATGGCTGAAATGATGATGATGATGAAATTTATATGGTGACTTCCACAAAAATGAATAATTATTCTGCATATCAATGAAATTCTGTGGTTCCTCTTTCATACATGAACTATGGATCAATGTGGCGGACAGTGACATAGGATGCTTTTTATCCTGCAAAAATGTGTGGTTCAAAAATGTGCAAAAAGAAAAACAGTAACACCCACAATTTGATTTCATTTAATTATTAAACTGGCCAAGTGCGATTCAGGCTTGCGCACCGAGTGATCGAATCCATATCACCACAAAATACAAAAAGTAGTGCAAAAAGACAACATCACGCCCAGGCGGTCACCCATCCAAGCACCGACCCCGCCTGACGTTGCTTAACTTGGTGGTGAACAGAAATTTGTCACCGACTTACACATGGGAATTTTTTATTATTTGTTGTTTTATTTTAATGTGTACTATAATCATGCCAAATTTGATGCTTGTATGAATTCCCTTTTTAAGAGCAAATACAAAAATAATATTTTTTTACGTATTATATGGGGTTTTTATTTTATGACTTTATTATTAATTCTTAGTTAATCCGCCGTTAATATAAATATATTGTGAAAATGTCAACTAGCTCTATCTATTACGGTTTGAAAGATACAACCGTTAAAATGTAGGACGGATGGACAGACAGACAGTGTAGGCTTAATTATTACTAAACCTTTGCCCGTTTATCCCCTTTAGGTACGGAGCCCTAAAAATGATGAATGCATTGATGAATGAATGCAAAGGGTGTAATGTGTCACAGCGGCCTCAAGCTAAAATAATATAAATATTTTTTGTGTTATTTCAGATGATATGGCGATTTGTTTGGTGTTTGACCTGTCTGAACTGCAAACGAAGGCCATGGACCTACTTCTGGCAGCAAGACTAATTGGGTCATTCAATGAGTTATCTCAGCTTGGGACTGCAAAGAAATTTTCATGTTTACTATCGACGGCAATACAATGTTGTTGTTAGTTATGAAAACACTGAATCTACTTAAGTCTCCACACAGAAACAGAAGAGCAAAATATTTGGAATAAAACAAAAGACTGTAAACACGCAAAAGCTTTCTGCCTGTTGAGCGAGGACTTTCACCGTTTGCGAGTAGTTGTATGTCGCGAATACACTCCGACACCGCGATGGCCCGCCCCGCTTCCACCCCGTGTCGTCGGGGTGGAACCTACCATTGCCGAGGCGCTCGCACATTCAACATCGCTCGCGATCCCGCGGCGCGACTACGCCTGACCGGGGTCTGCATGAATTCACGTCTGCGGACCTGCTGTTGCTCAGGCGAGGTATTCCTCTCCAGGCCCGCTGGACGGCAGTACGCGCCTGCGCGGAGCGCGCGCCTCCACACAGCTACGAAGTGACAGCGACACTCAACGCGTCACTCCATTCAGCACGACGCACACGACCGGTATGTGGACCGCATCGGAGCGGCGCTGCTGGTCGCACCGAACATACCACCGGGTCGGCTGCATTTCGCGCCACCCGCCACCTGCTACCACCGGGCCGTCTGCTTCACGGCGCCGCCCACCTCTTCACGCGCGCGCCGGATACGGAGAGTTGCACACGGCATATGGCCTACCGACGCGATGCGCGCATCGACACTTGACCTTGCCCCATCTGTACGGGACCGTGAAAATCGACGAAGCTTCTTGAGAATTCGGAGCCACCAGACACTGTACGGCCGGCTGCTCCTGCGAGTACGTGCCGCCACTCCCGCTGTGCTGCCCACCCCGCCCGTCCAACACGGCTGGGAA
This sequence comes from Agriopis aurantiaria, assembly GCA_914767915.1. Classification (NCBI taxonomy): domain Eukaryota; kingdom Metazoa; phylum Arthropoda; class Insecta; order Lepidoptera; family Geometridae; genus Agriopis; species Agriopis aurantiaria. Next base: position 519,662 of record OU611994.1, on the reverse strand, counting down.
CCGTTGTCCGACCTGGACGCCGGCGCCGGCTGAGGATAGGCCGCGCGGAAGCTCGAGCCGTCCGTACCGCAGTGTACGCCTCACCCTGCCGACTCCTCGACAAGGGCAGGTGCCCCTACAGGTCAAGAGCCCCGCATTGGCGATGGTCGACCGGTAGCTTGACAACCGGACTTACCATCGGAGCGGCCGCGATACGTTGCGTCGCCCCCACCTCACCTGACTGACCTACTAGCTGGCAAGATACCTGAGTAAGAGCGGGACCGCCGGTGCCACAACCTCGATCGACCGCCGACTGCGATTCGTCGCGTCGGCCAACACCTGCCTCGATTGTGTACCGGTTTGGAGCGTCGCACCTACCGCGTATAGCCGGCCGGTACACCATACCACCTTGACCTGTGCACCCGCACCGCGGCTCCGCGCACGGCAGGAGCTACGCCCGGGTGAGCAGCGCCCCCAGGCACAGCAGCGGCGGCCCGCGCATGCAGAACTTCGCCCGCCGCCTTCTGTGACGTGCCCGCGTGCCGGTCCACAGGTGGAGTGTGATTACGGCCGTGGTGTGACGGCCGGACGCCGACCCGGCTTGGAGGGCAGACAAGGGAAGGAAGACTACCCGATGACTGACTGACTGACTGCCCTCGGCCTCGCCCGCGCAAACAGACGCTGGCGCCGAGGCGCCGACTACCGCGCGCAGGGACTCCTACAGGGAGACCTCCGTTATCGCCATCTCGCTCTGTGCCCCCCACGCCGGAGCGAGCTGCGATTGAGCCCCCGTCAGCTGCGCGGTAGCACCGCGGAGGGTCGCTTTAGCTTGCTCGTACCCTTCCTCCAGACCACAGAGGGCGTTCGAGGCGCCGAAAGACACTCGCGTCCTCGAAGATTATTTCCCTGGGGTCAGTGTACACCTTAGTAATAAGATGGATGTCTTAAGGCCGATACCAACCTTACCTAAATACAGGGAAGGAAGTAGACTGATGATTCGATTTCTACCCATCGATAGATAAGAGAGTGAGAGACTAACAAACTAGTAAAGTTAACTAGATCGGACCTTCGTCTAATGACAAGTACCATCACAGGTCACTGTGAGCTAAATAAGATTTTTGATGGACATGTCCCAATAACATAATGTCTTCATGCCATGAGGGCTGATTTTTTTGATGAATATTGTTGCAAGGGTAGGTTATCTTGGATTAATAAACATTCATTTGTTTACAAAATATGTAATATTCCCTTTTTGTTCTTTTATGTATTATCGCTTAGAAAAAATAAAAACACTTTTTTATCATTAACATGCTTTTATTTTAGTGTCACTTATGAATTATGATAATAAATCTTAGAAGGAGATTTTAACCTATTTCTATCTGTATCGATTTTAAACTTGCATTTAATCCTGATCCATGAATCCAGAGACATCCATGTATGGAACAGCTGATATTTTTTCACATGCAATACTTATCTGTTATACCTAATGTATTTTTCAGTCTACATAAACATTGATAATAAGAAAGTATTAATCCACAACTCTATCTAGCACTTTTTAAATTTACTGATAATTAGCTGACCCGGCGAACTTCGTACTGCCTTATAGAATGAATAAATGCTGTGTTTAGTTATTAGCTGAGTTATATTAACTTTTTTGCTACATTAAATTAATACATTGAAATATACACACAAAATGTCATCCAAATCGGTCCAGTTTGGAGGAGTTAGGTGAAATACCGACAGCAGCGCCACCTACCGGATCCAATTGTATTTTCAAACCACCCTAATACCCATTGCAATGTACACACAAAATTTAATCCAAATCGGTCCAGTTTGGAGAAGGAGTTAGATGAAATACCGACAGCAGCGCCACCTACTGGGTCCAATTGTATTTTTGAACCACCCCAAAACCCATTGCAATATACACACAAAATTTCATCCAAATCGGTTCAGTTTGGAGGAGGAGTTAGGTGAAATACCGACAGTAGCGCCACCTACTGGGTCCAATTGTATTTTCGAACCACCCCAAAACCCATTGCAATATACACACAAAATTTCATCCAAATCCGTCCAGCCATTTAGGAGTTAGATTACAAAAGCTTGTACAGAAAAAAAAAATTAAGATAAAGATAATTTATTTCCACAAAACACAAGTTAATCATCTATAAATACATTTAAAAACAAAATGCTCAATAGGTGTTTAAACAATATTAGTTACTTTGTATTTATATTTGGCCATGGCCTAGTTAGTAGGCGGATAAAACTAGAGAGATGGCATAATTTTTTTGTAAATATAAACATTAAAAAATATTTTATAGTACCTATACGAAGCACTTTGATTCTACTTATAGTGTGCTGACTGCTAGTCGGAATGCACTGCCTGAATAGTTCGCCAATAGTTACAATGTGTAAGTCTTTAAATCACTAGTGAATCGTTTTTTTTCTAGCGTGCTCCATCGTAAACCGCATCATCGCTTAACGTCAGGCGAGTTAGCGACTAAGCGCAGTATTATTATTTAGTAATTGTAAATGTACCTATGCCTAGATAATAATAGGTATAGTCAAAGATTATTATACTAGAGTATAGTCAAAACCTGCCGCCATAACAAAAATTTTTCATTATAAAATCACTAAATTGTAATTAAATTTCTCGACTAAAAATTTCCTTGGTTCTTAACCAACTTCGAAAAAGAAGGAAGTTTCTCAATTCGATCCTTTCGTTTTTAGATCTCTTATTGTGTGACATTATACTGTGGTTCATCACGGAGGTCTTAGATGCGCGATTACGAGGTCCGTTTTGGTCTCCACGATTTCTTACTGCCAGTTTAGATATTACCTGATATAATTCAGGATGCCACCTGTAGAAAGCGACAGAAGTACGTGGCAATGGAGTCGCAGTATTATTTTGTTCCCATTGCCGTGTCAACTGGCGCTATTTCTACCGAATTTGTGAAACCTTTATTCTTATGATTGCTTTTTATGATTGGCTTTTCGGCAGATTTAGGTAATCTTGTTTTGTTAATAACTCCATTTAATAATATCCCTACCGGTGGCCCGTCGTCCAACTCATTGGACAGAAGATTTGGGATGCATCCATCGAGATACAATACCTATAGACTCTATAGGTATTGTATCTCATAGTGAGATTAGGCAAAAATTATCGGAACGCCGTTGTACTTACCTAGACATTAATTATATAGTACCCAATGCCACATTTAATCCAAATTTTGACTTTATGTTGCTAGCATCGTAGCACTGGCATCGCACGGCGTTGTAGCCGGATCGCGGTTGCCTTACAACTAACCAAAAATTCAGCGAGTTTTGGTTCAGATATTTTTTTTGCACATTTGTGACTCTATAGGTATTGTATCTCGATAGATGCATCACTTAGTCCTTTTCTTACATAATAATCGCAGTAATATTGTAAACATGAGAGTTTGTGTGGTTACAACTTTGTAACCACTGAACTAATTTGGATGTCCGCAGCCACTGTAGTCAGTATCTGCACTACTTGACGCATGCTTGCCGCCATGTTTTCTTGCGCCGCTAAACGCCTCTCCTCTATGTCCAACGCCCACTGTGGAACTTCTGACTGATCTGTAACACGCAAATAAATGGAGTCAAGAAAAAAATCCGTTCATTTATATTTAAATTTCATGATGCGAGATAACTGAAAGTATTATCTTTCAAATCTATACTAATATTATAAAGAGGAAAGATTTGGTTGTTTGTTTGCATTGAATAGGTTCCGAAACTACTGAACCGATTTGAAAAATTCTTTCAGTGTTGGGAAGCTACACTATCCCCGGGTGAAATGGCTATATATCTATACCCGTGCGAAACCGGGGCGTGCCACTAGTCTATACTAATATTATAAAGAGGAAAGATTTGATTGTTTGTTTGCATGGAATAGGCTCCAAAATTATGTAATAATGGCGTTTTCCGTTAAAAACGTGTACAAATTGTAAAACCACAAACACAAGGCTGGTGGCAATTGCATGCGTCAAGATAAAATCTCGAATTTACTTACATTTCGGAATTTCGGGCTAGTTTTCGTGACGCCTTCGCCAAGGGAGTTCAGTGAAGTCACCATGGCCTCCCACCTCTCACCGGAGGTTTCGTGTTTGGCGAATGGGCCACGGCCAAGAAACAATATTACTAGGAGGCCACGACCCAAAGCAAGAGCCCTATTCTCCTGCATAAACTGTAGTATAAGTTCCATCTGCCTGAGTCACCTGCCAAGGGCTAACTTGCTTTGGTGATGGAGTTTAAGTTCACTTTTATTATCCACTACCTAGTCAATCTTATTCTGTGAATTTGTATTGATCGTTGTGAATTCTAGGATACTTTACTCTTTGTTCTAGGAACACCGAACAAGCGGAACAAGTAATAATAAATAAATGTGAAATAATAAAGTGAATTTTGACGTATGACATTTTATGACAATTGCGTTTTGATATTGCTTTTTGAAAAAAAAAGTACATAATCCGTAAAATAATAAATTCTACTAGTGATAGTTATTTGTGCTATTTACAAACTGTTTTAACAGCATAACGGATATATTTTATACAGTTAGTGCACTTATTTGCTAACTTCTGCCACATAGTGCCAGCCCATAATTATTATGCCCAAGTGCATAGGTTTTCAGTATCGAAACGCCAACTTGCTTCACTTGTAGTCATTCGTTCATTAGCGATCAGGGGCGAAAACGAAACATAATACCAATAATTCTGATAGAAGTTGACCCCGATCGCTTATTAACGGACCCCGATCCGGATCCCGATCAAAGAAACAAAATAAGGCAGCAGAACGACTTAATGCTTTATCATAGTGAGTAAAACCGCGATACACTGCCTATCCAGCATATATTCTAGCTACGGCCGTTTTACCTGATGTTTAGTGATGTTGTAGTGGTAAAACCATGACGCAGCGTCAGCATACTTCCCGCTGTAGATACAATTGATGGCAGCTCTATGCCTGTGATGAATAGGTCAAGAGCCGTAGCATTTTAATCCAACTTCGTTCTAGATTGTGTATTTTCGACTGTCCAGCCAGAGTGGTCGTTGTTTTTTCGGTTATCGTTGACTTGATTCTGTTTTTCTGTGAATTCTGTTGATCCACTGACCAATAAGAGGTTTGTTCATCTTTTTATTTGTGGACACGGAGAGAAATTGAAATAACCAAAAAATTTAATGTTTTTACCAAATGGACGTCATCCGGCAAATTTTTATTTCTTTTTGTGACCATGGATACAGAGTCCTTCAGTCAGAATACTATTGAGGTTTACATGATATTAATTAATAACGTGAAACAACTCTCACAGGGAGAGTCGAGCAAAGTAAGTTGCGGTCAAGTCCAAGTTATTCCCTGATAAAATGGTGGATACTTTACAAGAGGCTTCTGTGGAATTTGGTAAACATCCGAAAATACATGTTTCAGGTCAATAAATCGTTTAATCGTTTGTTTTTTCGTTTACACTTGAAAACGGTCGATAAAACTTATTAAACAGTAATTTACTATTATTAAACGATAACACTCGAAATAACACAAGTTTAGGAAAATAATACAATCAGGAGACATGTTTTTTTTCACGTTGGCGCCAAAACTCCATGAGCCGGCAACATATAATGAATTGCCATAGCTATGAAATCTGAAATCGAGCCTTTATTTTTCCCAAGAATGTGTTATAATTCGCAAACAAATGTCTAACTTTCATTACCTGTGTTTGTTTTCCGTGGCAAAAGTGTCCCTTTGAACTTTAATAAATAAATTTACTATGGTAACGAAAACTTTCTTGTACTTTAGTGATGTTTTGTAACAATTGAATTGTAAGCGAACTATTAACATGTTTCTCTTAAAAATTAACCTGCAGAATAGCTGTAGCACCCGTCGAATCATCATCATCATCATTTCAGCCGTAGGACGTCCACTGCTGGACATAGGCCTCCCCCATCGATCTCCAAAAGGGCCGGTTGGAAGCGGCCTGCATCCAGCGTTTCCCTGCCGTCTCTTTTAGGTCGTCTGTCCATCTTGTGGGTGGACGTCCTACGCTGCGCTTACCAGTCCGTGGTCTCCATTCCAGAACCTTTTGGCCCCATCGGCCATCTGTTCTGCGTGATATGTGCCCTGCCCACTGCCATTTCAACTTACTAATCCGGTGGGCTATGTCGGTGACTTTCGTTCGTCTACGGATCTCCTCATTTCGGATTCGATCTCGTAGAGAAACCCCGAGCATAGCCCTCTCCATAGTTCGTTGTGCGACTTTGAGCTTGCTTATGAGGCCCATAGTGAGAGACCACGTTTCAGTGCCGTATGTCATCACTGGTAACACACACTGGTCGAAGACTTTCGTCTTAAGGCACTGAGGTATTTTGGACGAGAAGACGTTGCGTAGTTTACCGAACGCTGCCCAGCCGAGTTAGATTCGCCGATTGATACAACCGTCTGATACAATTAATAATATAAAAATTTATGAAGTAAAATGTTTACTAAGAATAATATCAATAAGCATTTTAGGTAAAAAGCTTGCAACACTTGCTATTTGCCTAATGAGTGACACCACAGGTAATCATGAAATCGGAACGAAATCGGAAGAAATTACCGGTTTTTTAATGATGTTTTTTCATCTGTCAATTCAAAATAAATGAACAAAAGTAACTCAAATTCCGGTCAATATTTTAGTTTATGGGTGCCTCTAGAATACCAATTGTTAGAAGTTAAACTTATAGTTAGAAATTTTAGTTAGCTTTCTAATTTTAAATGGTGCCTTCAAAATCGACCCCATTGATTCATGTAGAACTTATTTACAGGTACCGATTTAATGGTGGGCACAAGTATATGGCTGACCAGTGTGAGCTCAGCCGCACGTCGACTTCTTTAGTGAGAGGTCATTATGCTTGAGAACGATGCTACGTAGTTAGTAGAGGTTTTGGCAGATATCACTATTATTTCAAGTACTTTAGAATGTATGGATGATAGAATGATCTTTTCAATACCAAATGAAGAACACACACAACAACAGAACAACAGAACAGAACAGTTTTTTTAAATGTTTGTTACTCGATTACTCTGCCAACTATATGAATTGATATTGACGATTTGATTTTTTTGTTAAGTAGGTCATATTTCAGAGGTGGCCTCATATTTTTTTATCTAAACTGACTTAGCACTTTTTGAAAAAATAAACAAATTCAAAAAATATATACACGGATGACGTTTTGGTTTGTGATTCCTGGGGTTATTTCTATTTTTTAAGTTAGTACCTACGTGTAGATATATGTAGTCTTGAAGTGGTTTTTTTCTCTCTAAAAATTAACTTTATTATTTTAGTTCGCCAATCGTGATAACATGATCTCGTAAAGTTTAATTGCACAATTAAAATAAGAACACATGTTGTTGACGATGTGATGATCTTTGCAGGAGGTATGGGTTCAACACACCCTTCTCAAGCTCTCACGAACTGCAAAAAGTAGTTATTGTAAGATACAGTGGCTACTAAGTGGAACGCACATTACACACTCGACTTAGATCGGAGTATACATAATAAATTATGCTCTTTTACAGTATAGTTTAACTTGACTTTTTGGGATCTATCGAATCACCAGAATTTTTAGGGTTCCGTAACCAAAGATGAGCGGGACTCTATTACTACTTACTCTATTACTCCTGTAGATATAAGTTTTTGTAAAGGTGTCGAATAAAATTTATTTTCTTTCTTTCTTTCTTACTAAGCCTAAGATGTCTGTCTGTCTTACCTTTTAACGGTTGTATCTTTCGAACCGTAACAGAAAGCCAGTTGAAATTTTCTTAGAATATGTAATGTTGCGGCGGATTAACTAAGGGATTAGTATTAAAATGGCTAGATCGCAATAAGACTTCATCTCACTTAAGTCATATCTTAAAATAACCGAGTCGCAATTTGACTTAATTCGACATCTCAACAGTATTTTTAGTTTTAACTTTTTGACTATTGAGATGTGGTTTTAGATGAAATTAAGTCAAATTGCGACTTGGATATTTTGGAGATATGCAACAAAATATTTTTTTAACTTAAATTTGTATTTATTCTAATGTAAAAACGGTAATACGTACAAGCATCAAACTTGGCATGATTATAGAACACACTCTAAAGTAAAACACGAGATAAATAATGGCTAAGTGCGAGTCGTTGACAATTTTCTGTTCACTTTCAAGTTAAGCAAGGTCAGGCGCGGTCGGTACTTGGATGGATGGGTGTGATGTTGTCTTTTTGCAAAAAAAAAATATTTGTAATGTTACGGAACCCTCGGTGCACGACCCGGGCACGCACATGGCCGGTTTTTTTTTTTTTTTTTTTTATTGATCTTCGAACAAAATCGAGTCAAATAAACTGTCTTCTCTGCTACATAAAAAGTCGTACAGCCAAGCGCCTTAAAAGTAACGCAAGCTATCCCATACCTCGTTCTATATACAGAGTGTTTACATTAAGATCCATACTGTTGTAAGTTGTTGACCTCGACTTATCAGTGATTCATTGGCGGCGGCTATTAATACACTTATCAATCAAGCTGGAACCTCGGCCCAGGGGGCTTTGTCCGCAGCTTTTTATGAAGCTTTATTTATTACCAGGTCTGTTTGGTTCGGTAGCTGCTTGGAAGCCCCAGTCGAAAGGTCTGCATGATACGGAAGATGATTGAAATTTCAATCTTTAAAATACACTGATACAGACGACGATCCTCATGAAGCAGTCGCCGTGGCCGAAATCAGTCTGGAGTACATCATCAATTGTTACTATTGAAATAAAGCTAGCGTCTCATTAGTCGACTATTGCAGAAAGCCTTCGTAGCAAAACTTTGAATGGAAAAACGGGGCACAATGGAAACGTCTGGTTAGCGACTGCCAGCCAACGGTATTTTCACTTTATTTATTTGTTTCAAAGTTGTCCTTGTGTTCTAATATGTGGTAACTGTAAAGTGATTGATCTGCAACACTGTTTGTTTTGTATTTAGCAAATAATTTTACAAATTCAAATATTATGTCAAGACGAACTTGGCGAGCGGTATGTCCGGTTTAACCCATAGTGATTACTTAGAGATTGTTCCGATTTTTATAGGCTATCTCTATGATGTATTTAACCTAGATAAATCTAATCATTATGTCGATTATATGTACACAGAGCAATTATGATTTATGGTCATAGATAGTGTTCAAGTTAAGCCTAACCAAGCGGCCATGTCAGAGAATTGGGAACTTAAAATAATAAGAAGGTCGGGTCAGGTCAAGAAGAAACGTACTGTGTTTTATACCAATACCTTACTACTTTACAGATCACTGACTTGAGATTTCTCATGCGGTGGTCCATTTCCGAAACGATCGGATTCCATTCCTTACCCGGAAGGTCGTCCGTTTTTGGCAATGCCACATCATCGGAACCGGTTCGGACCGGTACAAGATCACCCTCCACAATACAATATATACCTACCTACAAATCAGTAGATATGCAACTACCTCTCAAGGCTGGCAAAGCACCGTCTACACCGCAAGTGTTGCAGGTGTCCAAACTGTCCATTGGCGGCGGTTTCTGCTTACCATCAGGAGGGCCGCATGCTTGTATGCCGCTCTTTTTATAAAAAAAATTGTATTATAGTTTATTGTAGATCGCAGCTACGCTTGCGATGTGGTTTCACCAGAGATATTTAATAGTGTTCCCCACCAATTTTCCTGAATGGAATAATCCATATTATTATGCATTTCTGCACATATAAAATGTGTTTATATCCGACAAACAAGGGAGGTGACGACTATGGTTAGATCGCTATTCATATCTATGCAGCACAAACAAGCATTCATACATCACCGTATTTTCAATATCGATATCGATCGTATTTTTTCTTTGCTTCCCATAAGTCCATAAAAACATGTGTTCAAATCGCGATGTAATATGGCTCGTATTGTGATCGTTTGGAGCGGACTTGTCAGACCGGTATCACCAACGGTAGTTTTTTGCACATAACTGCAATGATCCGGGTTTAGTTTGGTTGGTTTGGTACCACCGAGATGAAGCTAAATTGAGATGTGCGACTGTCTTTGCGGCGTTAATTATGCTACCTACGTATTTAGTTGGTTATTTTTTTAAAACAACATTATTTCATAACGGTATAAAATATGATTTCAATTATGGTGCGTCGAAATTTGCTTGGTAGTTTAAAATCTACAGTTAGCTCTATGCTCAGTTTCAGTATTTTAGCTTATTTAAACTATCTTTTGTTTAGATTTTAGAATGATAGTATGGTTTTAGTCAGATCCGATATTCAGATTATTTAGTTTCAAATATGTATCTTTGGTGCTGTTGCTAATTTTTAACTTACCTACTACCTACTGTAAAATCTACAGTTAGCTGTTTACCCAGTTTCAGTGTACATATTAGCGAAAACAACTTGTTACCGCCTGCGAGTAGGTATATAGTAGGTAAATAATAAGAGAAAGAGCTATTGAGATCTTTGTCTAGAAATTAACAGTTACCTTTGCGTCCGATCTCAGAGAGGCCGAGTTCTACAAATTACTTGTTCGGTCATTAATTTTAATGAGAATTCTGCAATAAGACGCTTTTTGGTTAGATAAAGTTTTAGTGGCTGATAACTAGATAATAAAATAGACACAGAGTAACATATTAATCTACGTAACGGTTTATTTTACGTGTTAATTTGTTGCTTTTTCGTTTTATGTTTTCGTATTCTTGATGGCAAGACAAGAATGTGCATCACACGGAGTTAGCACTCTGTGGTTTGCAGTTGTACCCAAAGGGAAAAACAGGACCCTATTACTAAGCCTACGATGTCTGTCTGTCTGTCCTACCTTTAAACGGCTTTAAATCTTTTGAATCGTAATGGATAGTCAGTTGAAAATTTCACAGAATATGTAATGTTACGGCGGATTAACTAACAAATAATAAAAAAGACTAAAAGTAAAAAGGAAATGGGGGGTCCCTATACAACAAACGTAGTTTTGTAACGTATTTTTGTATTAGCTCTATTGTAAAAACGGTAATATGTACAAGTGTCAAACTTGGCATGATTATAGTACACACTCTAAAGTATAACAACAAATAATAAAAAATTGTCAAGCATCGCTGTAGTCCTTTTCATGAAAGAAGTCCCACGGCAAACAGCGGAACTAAATTACCATGTTGTAGTTGTCAGGTGTTGTTACTGTGTTTGGACGCTAGTGAGATTTTTATTAATTTTCCATCGTTAAAGAGTCGTGTACGATGCCAAAAGTTGTTAAAGTTCTACTCGAGAAATTATACTGATAGTGATTGATACGCGATGACAGCGCCGCGTCTGGGGGACTTCAAACATTCTACATAGCAAGATGTGACTGCGTAGCAATTACTTCAACTATTTTGGAAGGCGTTACGCCTGAACAATAACTGATGAGTGTATTTTGTGGTGGTACGGAACCCTCAATGCGCGAGTCCGACTCGCACTTGGCCGATTTATTTGAAACGGTGTGCGGGACTTCTTTCGTGTATTCGTACCTATGACGAGCAACGAGTATTCGAGTACCTATGACAGTACGCGCGCCCAGTCGAATAAAACCATAACTGCAATTTAGATCTTTTACGGAAATTATCCAGTTTTGTTCCTACGATTGGAAATTCAGTAGCATATTACTTTTAAAGACAGATGGATACATGTCACAGTTAGACACTTAAATGGCCTAATTGGGGCCTAACCCAAATACACCCGTTATAGTGAAGCTGCTAATATTTAGGACGAGTTTTTTTGTCAAGAAGCAGCACGTATAGGTCAGTTAACTGTGTAATTACAATAACTTGTTGTTAGTCACGCGTCAATGAGCCCGGGCGAGATAAGAAGATAGCCGACGTATTGGTTGGAACTGATTGACGCGGCGCCGGCGTCTAGGAACGTAGTCTGAGTACTAAGTTATAAGAATTTATTTTTACGATTCTGTGGTTAGAACATCTTACTAAATCTAAAGCTTTTCTACAATAGATACTTGAGATGAGAGGTTTTTAATTTTCACTTCATCAGTACACTGTTGGGCTGGACATGATCTCTCGCAATGCGCGTGCATTGCGAATTTGCGACATATCATTGCGATGACATAATTATGGTACAAGTCTTTAGCTGCTGGCCTTTAAAAAAACTCAGAGTCACACAGCGGGCAATGGAGAGTTTTTTGTCATCATCATCATCATCATTTCAGCCGTAGGACGTCCACTGCTGGACATAGGCCTCCCCCATCGATCTCCAAAAGGGCCGGTTGGAAGCGGCCTGCATCCAGCGTTTCCCTGCGGTCTCTTTTAGGTCGTCTGTCCATCTTGTGGGTGGACGTCCTACGCTGCGCTTACCAGTCCGTGGTCTCCATTCCAGAACCTTTCGGCCCCATCGGCCATCTGTTCTGCGTGATATGTGCCCTGCCCACTGCCATTTCAACTTACTAATCCGGTGGGCTATGTCGGTGACTTTCGTTCGTCTACGGATCTCCTCATTTCGGATTCGATGGAGTTTTTTGTGCGATAGTGGATTTACGCCGAAGAACCAGAGTCGCCGACATAGCTAATAAAATGTGTAAGTTGACGTGGCAATGGGCAGGCCATATCGCTCGAAGAACCGGATGGGGAAGATAAGTTCTTGAGTGGAGACTACGAACGGAAGACGCAACGTAGGAAGGCCTCCCACTAGAAGGACTGACAACATCGTGAGAGTCACGAGCATCCAGTGGATGCAGATGGCAGGCTGTCGTTTATCTGTCAGTTAACGTCTTCTGGCTGATGATGATTCGAAAGAACAGCACAAATCCCATGCGATTAACAACAATTTTCTAAAATGATGAGCAACGTATTAACCAGTTTGCGAGCCACCAGCGCATGACAGACAGATGGTCCGTCGCGCTCCATACACACCACCGGAACAGTGCAAAAACATGCAACTATAAATATCGCTTATTTTACCAGGACGAGGGGTTCGGCGTTAGAAGCTTCTAGTAAGGTAATAAAAATTGTGTTGGTTTTTGTTTTATTTTTCACGAAACAAAAGGCTAATAAGGATTAGCATGGCATAGTAAGCTGTAACCCAATCATAGATATGATGCTTGCTAGTTGCTTGTTTATTGTGTAAACTGATGCGGATACTACTAAATAGTCTGAAAGTTAATAATTTTGTCTACAAAGGTCAGATTAGAATCACTTTGATGCATTTCTCACACATTTTTTTATCAGATATAAATATTCATAACATTGTAAAATCATGACCAGCATACGAGCATGATAAATTTATATGTCGCCGTTGCTAATGAAACCATTTGTTTAAAAAATCACGTCAACCCCAATTTAGTTCCACTTATCTCGAAGACAAACAGCTGCCCTATAAATAGTTTGCTGCCACTAACAAGTTAAACCAGCTGGCGTGCTTTCAACTAGCATGGTTATACTTTAACTTCCTTTCGTTGCGACACTTGTTTTACGAATTAATTTAGATGTTATTCAATGAAAAATACGCAACACGGTTTAGAGAAATTGGAATTGACAGGTTTAGCTAACTACCAACATAATATATTTTGCCCAAAGAATAAGTATTACCATACAACGTGGCAATGCTGCCAGCATTTTGGGAACGCTGCCCAACGGTAGCGGATTGTTAGATTAGTTTGTTATAAATTTAAATTTAAGATTGTTTTTATTTTACTTGTAATTTTTATTGAATAAAAATGTATATATTTTACTTTTTTAATTTTTGTCTCAAATTTTCGTTTTAGCTAATTACGTTTGAAGCACGTGCAGTTAGTTAACCTATTTGCTGCATTGTGCCAAATTGCATAATTCCTCTGGAATGTTTGCGACAGTTATCTATTAGATTTATCTATTTACATACCACTGAGTGCACTGCTCCATTTCTGCAAATATCCGTGTCCAGCAGACACGAAATAGGTATCTAGATTACATATTTCTAGAATACGAGTAGTGGTAGGTCTTTGATACAATGTCGTACTTACATTTCAATGAAGACTGATGTTAGAAGTTTGAGATCCAAAATCATTCCTAGAATAGATTCGTTTGTCCTGCGTTCGTCAGAGAAAGACAGAACAATCTTAAAACTTACTATATCATAGAATAAAACATTAACTAACAATATTATTAATTTCTCGTGATGTTTAGATAGGCAGAAGCGATTCTCATATTCTGCTTGGGATAGGTCAGTGATGGAGATTGATGCGATCACTCGAGCTAATGGACTTGTTTGTACGCCGAGGATAGGCTCAATTGAGGACGATAATGGAACGGAGTGATTAATATGACGAATAGGGGTTAAGCTAGGCAGATGAATAGTGGAGGCTACCAGGTTGTAACTGGGCGTAATCTACTCAATAAAAATATTAAAGTCATTCATTCACTGATAGACAATGCAACAGCCTAAACAGCTGAGTCTTGAAGCAAAGGATTTATAGTCATAAACATAACTATGTATGAATAAAGCAAAGCAATAAGTTGGGATGTTATTAGAAAGTTCTTGAAAGTCTCAAACAAACTAAAAACAAGTATTTTAATCTGAACTCACAAAAACGAAACGTCACGTAAGAAGTTCAACTCACGTTGGTACCTACATGAATAAAACCTAGCGGCTAATAAAAACTCCCCACACGCAGCTGATAAAGGAAAAAAATAAAAACCTTATTGCAGTAACACATAAAGCGAACATTGAAAGAATAAAACTAAAAAAAATAAGAGGCGAAAGAGCTAACGTGGTAACGCATTGAGCTCGCGGCGAGCGTTGAACGCACCACAACTGTGACCTTGACATTGTCGCCACGCCAGGACGCGAGCTGTGCACTTCGTGTTCACGTTTAGGCCATTCGTGTTGATTTGAACTTTTCACGCTCGTTTCATATTATACAAGCAATGATGTTTTACAAAGATCTTATATATACCCTAAAGGGACATCTTTGGGTTTTACACATAGAGATGTCGTTATTATAAAAAAAGGGGTTGTCTGTAAAGTCGGTTAACGGACGATAATTGTATGTAATAACGCTTAGGCAGATCGTGCCTCTCTATCGCTTGTTCCGCGCTCTCGCTTGCACGCGCGGCTCAGGCGTAACGTGATAACTTTTCGTGCGTGCAGCCGGCGTTCATCGATTTATAAGACGTTATCACGTCAAAACACCGGACAAGTGTGAGTAGGACTCGCACCCTGAGGATTCCTTGGCAAACAGATGCTCCCATACATACCAATTACATAAATGTAAGTTTGTAATAGCAAAAACATTTTTATGTGATATAACTTCAAATTAACAACTTTCTTATTTTTCCCTTTATAGGTATGTGCTATGAGACCTTACTTTTTGACAAATTTCATCATTTTAGGTCAACGGAAAGTACCCTTTAGGTTTTGATTCCCTTGTTAAATCGCAAACTATGCGACATAAATCTTTTGATTGCGTTGACTTACGTGTTAGATTGTTTTACAGCTGAAAGAGGCCGTAAACCCGAGTAGGTATTTGGTATAAATTTTAACTTGATACCTTTACGCGTTCCTAAGAAACACAAAGGACTCTTAGAACTTTACAACCTTACCTAGAACCTTTAACAGCCGCCCCAGTATCGGTATTTCACTTTCTAAACACACGTCATGTAATTTTTGATTATTTTTCATGCTTAGAAATCGCGCATTGTACGTTTGCGTCGTTTGCCAGACACAGGACGGACTGAATTCACTCAAGCTAATTAACTTATGTTGGTAGCACCGCGCAGACCTCGGTAAAACGTATCTAGGTACCTCAGTTTATATAATTATATAACATCATTGTTTACAAATGTTTTAATTAACAATATACTTACATCCTTTCCTTAAATATGATAGCAGCAGAAACCGTCGTGCTAACTAGCTTCGTGTTGTCTATTTTAAGGAACGCTTAACTACTTAATTCATGATTTCAAATGTCAAACTCATTATTTATCATTTTCGCAAATATTAAAACCTAAACAACATCGTATCTTGTTATATCCATTGCTTACTAGCCCGTGCTTACAATAGCAACGAGAGTTTAACTGCCAAATGCGAGAATTTATGAGGAACTTTCGCCAATTCACGAATATTGTAATTTATATTTGATGAATTTTATGAAGATGAAGTTTTCTAATCGTTTTATTTACCCAGTTGAAGTTTTCTAATCGCTGGTCGTTTCATTTTTCTGGTATGTAGACCAATCAATATACATACATATCTTATAGGTACGTCACTAAAAAATAATTATGTAACGTGATCAAATACTTGCGGATTTTGACTATCATTGCACTATCTTTTTAGGTCTCAAAGAATAAGGTGGTATAACCAAATGAGACAAACTTTACCAGATTTTTGCTTCATTTATGGCAGCATATATATTTAAGAAAGTCGTTAAGAAATTAGTAATTATATTAGGTTAAGACTTCTGGACGCTGTTTTATTGTGATAACGTAAATTTGAATAATAATAAAGTAATTTGATGCAGTATATTTATGATGTAGTAGTCTTATGTATTAATAGTAAGCAAGCATTGTATCTTCAAGATATTTTGTACACCCTCGCCGAGACATGGTCCCGTGGGTCCGCGAGTCGACGCACTCTTGACTTACAATGAGGCATTCAGCCCTGTGCCTGTAATGTATGCACCCACACGATCCTGGCTGTCGTAAAGTGTTGCTTGCTCTTCATTATCACAAAGCAGTATAAAAACAAACCGTATAATAGCTATGAAGCGTTTTAAAAACATTTTAATTGATACATTATTTTTATTTTTACTGATTTATTAAATATACGACAATATAGATTCTTACTTTAAATTTCAACTCCCAGTTAAACTGCGCCTGACCAGATGGCATCCCAAAAAGGCAGCATGCAGTCTCGAAGTTGTTCTAAAATTAAAACACGTTGCGCTAATCAGTGTTGCCAACTGCAAAGGCGTCTTGTTTTTAATTATTATTTTATTTATAAAAAAGCTTTTTTTATACGTCGCTATCATTATGTAGTTAGTAATAACTAGTACATTTATCTATGGTAATAATAAACCCAATGACAATATGAACGAATTAAATTAAAGCTATTACATAGTAGGTAAGTACCTAGTACAGTCTACCAATATCTACGACATGTAAATGACAATTATTATAATGCGGTAAAATAATTGAAATGACTTGCATGACGTGTACAACGTACTGTACGAGTATAATATTATCACAATAAAGGTTTGTTTGCACAAGTGTTCAGCAGTGCCTCTGCCGAGACGTTGTTGCATTGCAAACAAGTGGAATAATACTCACACGAGTGTGACAGTTTGTAAAGATTGGTGAAACAATCGGGTCTTTTCTTCCTTCTTTCGAAACAATTATTTATGCATGAAAACAGGACATTTATAATCAATTGGTTTAGCAAAATGTTATAAATCTACATACACGATTATAATGTCTTTCATAACATCTAGTTATTCTAGTTTCTTAGTTTTAAAGGTTATTAAAAAACAAATCAAAATGTTGTTGTGTGTATGTTTTGTTTCTATTTTTGTTTTTGTATTTTATACTTCCTTATAAGTTAGCCATTTTAACGCAGACTCAACGTAAATTACATGCGTATGTATAGGTAGGTGTTAGATTCCTTTTCTATCCGAGTAAATCACAAAAAAACGTTTTTATTTTCTTACCACCGGTGTCCAGTGTCCGATGGATACGGTCCATGAAAGGTCTTCTCGACCCTAGACTAAGTATGACATGACATGGCTCATCGAACCGCAGTCGTATAGTCGAATCATACATTATTATGTATATAAATTCATGCAACACGGACTTACTGATGCAACAATGGACGGATGTCTGTCTGCAATCAGTTTTACGCTCTTCTATAATGTTGTGCCCATAAAAGATACAAATACTTACTTGGTATTTTTAAAGCAATATCATATAAACCTTCTATCGCTTCTTACTTTTTACGGTTTACTTTTAAATACCGTCAAGTTTAGTTCTAGTTATATAAAATAACGTAAAGCCATGTAAGTTGCAACATAGTATGAAATTTTTGGCTACGATTATGTTTGAGCATCAACATTACTTTTGAAATATATATGTATGCACATTCGTAAAAACGTGACGACACAATATACTTAGCTCCAAGTATAACTGCGTTTTGATTGGTTGAATAAACAGGAAAAAGTTCAGTCTGGCATGATTTTCTTCAATTTGATATGACTTAAAACAGACTAGAAAATATTATAACAGCTCAATAAACTTTAATGGTTCCACTTGAAACTACTCGAAAATGCTAATAAACGACGTAGCGCCGGCAAATATTATAATGATAAGCTATCTGACACGATACTTCATCGATACGTCAATCAACTGGAAAAGAGTTTGCGAGTGATCTGCAAATATGAGATTTGGTTTATCGAGAAAGTGTGTCTATTTATTTTGTATTCGGATAACATTATTATTACGCATTTATAGCAGTCTAGTTTTGAAACTAATGTCATGATTTCTAACTATAATATATATAATTATTTTAATTGTTTCTTTGTAATTTCTTGGTTTTAAACCATTTGGTATCTAATTTGACTAACAGTCTTTTTATTTAAAATGGCGGTCGGAAACATTGATTCGGGAGTCTCAGCAATAGTGCGAATAGTGGGGGGTAGGAAAAAGATAATGCGGTAGGATGTTGGCAAGAGGGACTTTAGTCTGGCTGAGCGTTCTTAGCGAAAGCATATTGGTCTGAAAACTGTAATAAGTATTGAATAGTAATAATTATTATGAATAAAGTAAAAGTGAGAACTGGATTGTGATTTACCCACTAAGTTTTGAAAGATTATGAATTAGAAAATGTAAAGCCGTTCCGGTTTCCGAGTAAGACAATAATTATTAAGACGTTTAATTACTAAAATGTGGCATCCCAGAGAGCGGTGAAGCCACGATTGGTCTGTTGAAACAGATATTATCGTGGTCTCGTTTCACGATGGAAAGTCGAAAGTTAGAATGTTTTCTTACACGGCAACGTTGCATTCAGTTATTTATTAGTCGCAATCATACTTTGAGAAGCACTATTATAGCACAAGTAAGTATAGAATAGAATATAAATTGTACGAAACGGTAAAATATTCCATTTTCAAATTAAATTTTGAACTATTCATAGAATGTTTATGTTTATGGAAATTTATCGCTGCAGTTTCAAGATTAAAGGTATTTATCAAGGTAAGTTGACCCCACTCGTTGTAGCAGCATTTGAGTGAACCCGCAAGAAGCCATACGGGCCTTTCACCGATATTTCTCGGAACGTTATTGTTCACTGTTCAATAGTAAGCACAATTAATGAGCACAGTTCGATCGACAAGCGGTACAATAACTCTTAGCCTTCTCTTAGCAAACATAAATAGTTTTTTCGACTTTGAGGAAACTGACACTAGAACATGCGCGAATCCCAATACCCATTATTATCAATGGGTATGTTTAATAGTATATACTTACCTATCTAGAATAAGCGATTGTAATATGTGTATGAAGTGGCAATGGGCAGGCCATATCGCTCGAAGAACCGATAACCGATGGGGAAGAAAGGTTCTTGAGTGGAGACCACGAACCGGAAGACGCAGCGTAGGTAGCTCCCACTAGATGGACCGACGACATTGTGAAAGTCGCGGGCATCCAGTGGATGCAGATGGCAGGCTGTCGTTCAGTGTGGAGGTTAAAGTAGGAGGCCTATGTTCAGCAGTGGACGTCTTCTGGCTGATGATGATGAATATGCGTTTGAAGCATTCCGAAATTTATCAGACTTTAATGGAATAATAAACAATGTTAGCTCCGACTGTGGAGGCAAGCCAAACAAACAGTCTAGACTTCGGACCGAAGTTATCGCACCTATTGATTTGAACCAGCCTCTGGAGCAATGATTCATCAGAACTGAGCGTTGTTTCGGAGTTCAACGAACCATAACTGCATTAACTTGCCAGAATAGGTAACTACGCTGTTTTCGCAAAATATTGCATTTTATTTATGTCTTTCGTCGATTTTTTTTATTAGCTCATTTACTATCCGCGGTTGACCCTACATATACTAATCTTTGGGTTGACCACCAAATCTCCTGTTGGTAAACGACGATGTGGTCGAAGATAAAGCACGCGCAGACTTACAAGACTCCTTCCTATTCCCTCTGACCTTGCTTTTTTGTTTATTGTGATAACTTCCTGTTGCCGCGAGTATAGTATTTCAAGTTATCATTTTCTTTGAAAATCAGTTAAATTAAAAACAATCTAGGTACCTATGCTTTTTCAGTTTCAACGTTGTGACAGCACAGCGAGATAAGTAGAGCCCTGACAGAATGGTTACCGTGAGAAGAAAAGCTTTCTTTTGGCAGAGAACCGACCATCCACCTAGACAATCTAGGATTATCGCGGGACATGAGATTAGCCCAAAAAAGAGGCGGTAACCTCAAAATACTCAGGTGGGTTATTCCAGGATTTGCGATATTAGTTTTGTCACCGACACTCTCATTCTGATTGACATAAGTGCGACGGGGACAGAAACAATATCGCATGCACAAGAACAGCCAGCCAGACTGACAATGGCGACGGTCGCATATTGGCTAGAAAGGGCAACCTCCACGACCTCTATTACGGCATTTACGGCTCGATCATATTCTGATTAGTGCGAGTAGGTATAACACAGGATTTCACAATCAATTTTAGAGCAATACTCTTGATTTTACACTCTCTGCGTAAGTAGTAGGTACCTATGCAAGTTGATGTAATTCTAAGAAGGTATTGCAGCGTGTAATGATGTGTGAACGCGGTAATACGACACCCGGTGCGATGACAGGCCTGACCACGGGTCTTGTTTCCCGTGCCGACGACTTTGTAACGTTGTTGACTAATGGACATTATCCTTCAACGCGAATAACGCGATCCTTGAAAAATTAATCGTGGTTTATTTCATGTTTATATTTCCAGTTGTGCCTATTATTAATTCAATTTTAGTTATAAACGCTTTTAGGCATATACCTACTTACCTACATACAAGGTAATAAGCCGAAAAGAGGTAAAAGTTGTTGAGTATAATGACCTCCTTTTAGGAAGTAGGTAGGTAGTACGTAGTACCATGTAGTACGTACCTACTTTCCAGTAATTTTATTTTAGTATACTTAAGTTTTTTTTATTTACGATTAATACCTATCTAATCGATTTTAAAATATCTTTCACTTTTCTTTCATTTTAATTTATGGATCAAACAGCAACATACCTGACTAATAAAACTAATTACTTAAAGTAATTACTTAAACCTGACTAATTTTACATTTTAAGCCTCGATGTTTTTTAATAAACGAACGTAGGTAGTTGGGTACATACCTACCTACCTACTTACTTACTGTGACCAACCGTCATGGACCTTTTCAAGGAAGGGGCAAATATTTTTTTGCACTTTTAGATGGTGCTGCTACCCTCGTACCATGCCTACGTTATTGGTCAGCATGCCCAAAAACGCAGAGAAAAGGTGAATGAAAAGGGTAAGTAACATTTTGTTAAGCTCATTGTTCTACAAAAATTATCAAGGATCCTACCAACCTACCTTCTTCTTTCCAAAGCAGCTGAAAATAGGTAGGTATGTTATATCAACACAAAAATAATAAAATTGGTATCAACGATGTTTTCAAGATCACCGGCTAGGCTAATGCAAGTAAAACCACAAACAATGAGTAGATGCGTACTGCGTAGACGAATTCGGGAGCTAGGAGGTCGCCGGGAGCCGGGAGCGAGGGTGTATCCAACCCTATGTAGGTATGTGTGTGTAGGTGTCTACCCATCCCGGGACGGGAGTCGTGACAATCGATTCGCGGGCTCCCCTGCCGGCCGGAGCTCACGCCCGCGCACTTACACTAGCTCTAGCAAAACCATCACAAAAACTCACCTCTTTACACCCGACCGAGTTCACTCCGAAGAAATGCAGTCACGTAAGTCGCGCTCGCGAGATCACCACTCAATGCACTAAAGTTCTGAACTTAGATGTGATCCTCACTGATCAACAGCTTAACTAAACACAGATTTAATATTAGCAAATTGTGTTAATGGTTTATGTAGAAAATTGTGTGTGCCGGCTCAATAGTAACCGGTTAATTTAATTACGTAAATCGCTGGAACAACGACGTTATCCCCACGCAGTTTCGCGGCGGACTGAACGAAATGAAGATGGCGCTTTCGTGCGCTCTGGATGACGCAAGTGAATGTAGCCGCAAAAGACCCGTTAGCTCCTCTGCCAATGATATCTCATTGCGGTTATGGCCGACCTATGAGACGCGAGAGTTTTTTGATGATTTTGCGCGTGAAAGTTTAAAACTGTTTTAACAATCATCAGCCGCGTCGCAAATGATCATAATTTATTCATGAGATATATAAGTCATAATTTTTAATGATTTGGAGAAAATTTTATTGAGTTATTAAAGGTATAAACAGTCATGGACACGCACATACCAAAACTGCATCATCTAATGATTGATTACACGTTTAGTAATAAAATATTTACCGAACTACCTCATATTACCACATGTATACAAAGCTACCAACTTTTTTGGAATAGGCTTGATTTTGACCGCCAACTCACCTGCTTGATGTTTTATTGACTTTAAGCTACAATAAGTTCAACTTGAAATTTCACCTTGTACCTATTTACTCAGCATTTTTCTAAATGATTCATAGCAAATGGGACATTAAAATCCGTGTAGGTAAACACTGGCACACACCTATTCGTTTTTCTTTCTGTATATTTGATCCTTTGGTGAAAGTGACATTTCCATATTTCTACATCTGGAGACTTCTAAGTTAGCACTTAATTACCTCTAGAATTCCACTAAAACGTGCGAAGCATGGAACTTATTGTTCTCCAATTTTCATGCATTTTCTCGTGGGTAATATCATCGGCGAATTGGCAGTCGATGGCGACCGAAGCGTGAAGATATTTAACGTTCGTACGTACGTTACTTTCCAATAGCCAGTTACCAGATGTTAGCGTCTTCTTTGTTACACGTGGAGAACACCCACATAAATATTCATTAAGTTTAAATTACACAGGATCACAGAAGTCTTAGCTGCATGCCTAGAGAAAGTTTCTGTATACTTACCTACTATATAGGTACCTACTTACATTGGACCCTATTTCCCTTACTCCAAGCGTGCATGTTCGTAAGAAGAAAATATATCTCGAAGTAGGAGCATTTTCATTCGGTGGACAAACTTGAGAAAAGGTTGTCGTGGACTGGATTCAAAGAAGCTCCAAGTGCCAAGAAGCTCATCAGCAACGAATCCTTAGTTCGAACTAAGCTTCTTAGTCTTGAGCATCGACGTAAAGTTGCTAGTCTATCGGTTTTTTATCGGATACAATTCGGAGAGTGTTCATCGGATTTGCACGATCTAATCCCTCCTGCACAGTTTTCTATCGGACTGCCAGAGCGGGCACGTAAAATTGTCACCGCTTTATGGTTGATATTGCGAAAACCCGTACGAAGCGCTTTGATTCCACATTTATTGTGCGAAGTGCTAGTCTGTGGAATGCGCTACCTAAATGGGTGTTTCCCGATGGTTATAACCTGGGATGGTCAAATCTCGGGTGAATCGGTTTCTTCTAGGCAAGCGTGCTCCAACGTAGAACGCATGGCGAGATAGTGGCCAAACGCAAGCCTATTATTTATCTATACTAATATTATAAAGAGGAAAGATTTGATTGTTTGTTTGTTTGTTTGCATTGAATAGGCTCCGAAACTACTGAACCGATTTGAAAAATTCTTTCACTGTTGGGAAGCTACACTATCCCCGGTTAACATAGGCTATATTATATTTTCAAAAAAAATAGGGATCCTTACTAAAACTCCAATAAAGAAACCCAAGGTGTAAAAAATAAGATTTACAATTTTGACTTTGCGTGTTTGACAGTTCTAAGACAGGACAACGTCTGTCAGGTCTGCTAGTATATATATATAAATTATTATTATTATTGACTAATATTATTTGTTTATCCTAATTGTTTAATTAATTTTGACATTATGCAATTTAGTAATTTTGTTTGAATTTTTTTGTATTATTTGAATGTTTTTTTTTCTTTCATATATTTTTTCCATGTTTGATCATTATGTAAACGATAATAAGAATTTATACACTGTGACATGTAACTATGATTGTTATGAATAAAAAAAGTATGAGTATGAGTGTTTAAAAAAAAAAAATTTTTTTTTTCTCGCTAAGTAAATGACTAATTGGTTCATTGTTTTTTATCATAAGGTAACGAAATACATACAAACAAAAATCGACTACTAATTAATTAATGGTACCAAGGTTCCATTGTCTATGATGGTACTCATATGTCTGTATCGACATTGCTTTGCCAGCATGTATTTTTTCCACTAAGTTAAAAGACAAGAAATACCTACCTGTGTTCTGCTTCGCAAGCTCAACTAATTTCAGACCAAATTGTTGCCCGTCATTATTGTATTTAATTTATAACTCAGTTCCAGCATGCGATGCGATGTACCTACATCTCGGCGCAGCGCATTCCGGCATGCGCGTGCGCCGCCTCGCCGACGATACTTCACCGACAGACATCAATCGTCACATTCACGGCATATCTACAATGTATTAGGTATTATAGCTACAATCTGTGATTCTGCCCGCTATTTGCTGTATTTACGAACCCCATCCGATAATTTGCACTGCAAACAAAATTAAGAGAAATCAAACAAAAAATAATAATAAAAAAAATATATAAAAAAAATATTCTTAAATTCAACACACACACACACACACACACACACACACACACACTCACTCTCTTCTTCTCTTCTTCTTTTTTTTTCTTTCTTCATTTTCTTTTCTTCTTTCATTTTCTTTTTTTTTTTAATTATTAAATTCTTTATAAATTCTCATGGTGAAATGAAACAGTAATTTTAGTAATTGAAAATCAACAGACCCCAGAAGTATAGTGTTGACATAGTTTAAGGCCCATAGCTAATTCCAGTAGGTACCTATATTAGGGAAATCTATTAAGTACGAGACAAATCACAAAAAGTTAATAAAATAGGAAATGAATGCCATGGACATGGTTATGAATGCCAGTGCTAATATTGCACGTCCATTTAGAGACAAGTTTGTTTTCGGAGCTCTTAAGAACAGATTATGTCTGTATTACATCTAGGTTTACCAACAAACTGCAATACATATATTTTGATTTGATTTGACACAGATCAAAATCAAAAAGCTCAAATCAATTATCGCTTTTTTTTACGACGATAAAAAAACCACATTTGAATTGTTAACTTCCTCTTTGAAGTCAGTTAAAAATAGCGTTTACCGTTATTTATAAAGCTATTCCGATTTACTCACGTTTTGAAGGATTTATCTACGGATATTTTTTTGCACAGTATATAGTAATATGGATATATGTAATGTACTATTATTAATTCAAGTATTAACAATTGATTGATCAAGACAAATCTAATTGATTTAGTCAATATCTAACTAAATCTAAAGTTAACTTGATCATATATGCTCCGTAAAAGCTCGTAGGAAATATTCCATTGTCTACTAGCTGCCTACCAATGCCTGAATGTCTTGAATTGTAATTCCACCACGGCCGAGTGCTCGCGCCAGCATCTAGCTTTACTTGCACTGCGTGACTTTCTGTAGCTTACATTTTGCTTCCATACGTATTATAATTATGTAAGCTTTTATTCATCTTGCCCTGTTAGTATGTATGTATGTTCGTATGTGTGGGACAATCGTCACAACTGAATTTTAGACAACGCCTTACAGCCAACTCCTTACGCGATCTCGAACTAACGTTAAAACAGTGCAGTTCCGAAAATCAAATACACTTAAAATAGCACTACAGCTAGCCGTAAGGCCCTCCCTGGGGGCTGTTCAGCTATGCTGTTCAGTTTAGGTGATGAAAGTTGCAATGACCGCAAACCGTAGGTATCTCGGCGCGTTAAGGTTCACGTTCGCGTGACTTTCCAAAGTGTTCAATTTAAGTGTGCCCGACTACCGAAAGGCCCAAGTTGTCCTCGACCGATTGAGCTGACTTGTGCAAGTTCGGTGACAATGCAATGTTATGGTACCACCAAGCTCGTCTGATGGAGACAGAAGGTGGCCATAGATTTCATTCATTGAGCTGACTTGTGCAAGTTCGGTGACAATGCAATGTTATGGTACCACCAAGCTCGTCTGATGGAGACAGAAGGTGGCCATAGATTTCATTCATTGAGCTGACTTGTGCAAGTTCGGTGACAATGCAATGTTATGGTACCACCAAGCTCGTCTGATGGAGACAGAAGGTGGCCATAGATTTCATTCATCCATTTTTTTAATTTTCTAATACTTTTTGAAAGTTCTCACGGAAAGATAAATTAAGAAAATTGCATTGAAAATTGGAAAATTCAAAAAACTATATACGATTTTAACTCGCGGGTGATACCGCGGGGCGCAGCTAGTACCTAAATAAATCATATCACTATATAGAGAGGTGAAGATCCATTGGTGGATCCCCCCCCCCCAAACACCTAGCAATTCCATACATTCGACACAATTGTTCGATTTGATTCCTTCGAACCTTGTCAGAATGGCCCCCCCAAAATTAAATCCAGAATGCCCCCCCCCCCCCCCCAAAATGAAATCCTGGATCCGCCCCTGTGAAGATCTCGGCGGATCGTT
Source organism: Agriopis aurantiaria (assembly GCA_914767915.1). NCBI lineage: Eukaryota > Metazoa > Arthropoda > Insecta > Lepidoptera > Geometridae > Agriopis > Agriopis aurantiaria. The sequence continues at coordinate 492,980 of OU611994.1, read as the reverse complement.
GGCAGATAATAGAGAAAAGGAATACGTTGTACCGATCCCATATGGAAGCGAAGTAAGGAAACGGACACACCGTCTTCTGCGACCTGTCTCGGATCTGATTTCTCGTCACTAAAGCGTATCAGCTATTTATTAGCCACATTATAGCATTTAAGCTAATTGTCCGATTTCTACCGCGGGGAATGTGCGATAGCGCCGGCCGTGTTAGATCTCGATAAACGGACACGTCGAGAGATGCGCGCGCGCCGGAAAGATCGTCGATAGCACGCAGGCATGGGCGGTAAGCGGCGGAATATAGTGGTGATTCCAGGCCACACTTCAGTTTATCTGCTGCACTTTTATAGCGCTCGAGATGTACATATCGACTATCATAGGTATTTACCGAGAGATCGCTGAAATCGCAGACAACGGATTAATCAGTCCGTTGTCGGATTATGCATGATCGTAAGTGGCATAGGTAAGTATACGACCTACGACTATAAGCAATTCCATGGCGTGTATCTGATGATATGTTATCTTGTAGGTCCTGGTTGTTTCTAACAACTCTTACTTACGTCTCCATTGCTTAGTACAATTAGATACTTAGGTACACATAGCTATACTTCAAAAAACCCGACTTCCAGAACTGACTCAAACAATCCCAAACCCCCCTACATTTACAACAACGTGGATTTGCTCAAAATTACGACAAGGTAGGTAAGTATCAAGAATTCACCTAGAGTGTCTATTATGTCTTCTGTGGCTAGAGGGAGGAATCATCATCTTCACCATCAGCCAGAAGACGTCTACTGTTGAACATAGGCCTCCCTTAGAACTCCACATTTAACGACTGTGACAGAAGCTTGGTGATCGCAGAGCGTTTACCGTGTGCAGTAGGAGTATGCTGTTGTCCATCCTCTGGTGGTTATGGACGTTATGGTCGCAGTTTGAGGACATCAGGCGAGTTCACAGTCAAACAAAGTCAGATGTAAACTTCAAAACATCTCTCTCTCCTTCCCGCCCGTCTACTGTCTCTATCTAACAAGTAGCAAAAGTTAACGTGGTATGCAACAGCTGTAAGATAACAACCAGGCAGCGCCGACAATGGCCGGGGAAAGCAGGCAATTATGTAATTTGTTACCATTTACTAACACATGGAACACCTGGTGGGATGAGATGAAATCAGCGGTTTTTGTCAAAACGGATCTGATTTGGTCGAGGTTCCGCTTCAATGGAGATGACTTCGTTTATTGCGTTCTGGTCTGGTGATTATGAGCGAAGCAAGAGGTACCTACCTTTTGTAGCATAATGTCTATATTATGCAGATATATAAGCATTGGTAATTTAGGTATAAGAAACATAAGAATATTTGTGGCTATAACAATGCTAACCTTGTTGCTACGGTATGATCGGATTACGGATTGATAGAAAGTTTTATTCAAATAAGGCATTTCTAATCGCAGACATTATTCTAGAAATTCTAGAACTATCCAATTAGCGATACCCTCCCCGTTAAATGTCTAATGTTAACAAATTCACGGTAAACACATTACCAAGCTCACCTGGACTTCCCTTCCCCTCTGTTCTGGTCTAAATCGAGTGGTTACAGGAGATCCAGACAATTAAGCCAGGGGTCTAGACAGGCTGGTGGTTGTTGTAGGCCAAGCAACAAGAGCGTGAAGACAGCTCTCTGCAGACAATTTCGGTATGTACGAGAATTCATTAAGCAGATCTTGCTTAATTACGTGCTTTCGCTGGGAGTAACGTCTCCATAAACCATTTTATATGCTGTTTGAGTTAGTTTAAGCGAGATATGAAATGGTTATACATTTTTTGATTTTAAAATCGTTTGTAATTACTGAAACTACATTTAAGATGAGTTAAATAATCTAGGGGACCGATGGAGAAGAAAGGTTCTGGAGTGCAGACCACGAACCGGAAGACGCAGCGTAGGTAGGCCTCCCACTAGATGGACCGACCACATTGTGAGAGTCGCTGGCATCCAGTGGATGCAAAAGGCAGGCTGTCGTTCAGTGTGGCAATCTGAGGGGGAGGCCTATGTTCAGCAGTGGACGTCTTCTGGCTGAAGCTGATGAAAGGATCTAGTTGAATAGATCCGTTCAGAAAATAATTTTTGTTTTGATGACGAGCAATCTTCCGAAATTGCATATAGCTGATGTACTATTGGGGTGCAGGCGGATTATGCGATATGATACGCACTAACCCCCGGTGACAGAGGGCTCCGGTATTTCCAGAGGAGCACACCGGAGCCCTCAGCACTGCGCTGCGGCTCCTCCCAAGACAAATGCGCGCAGTCTCGCCTCCTCTGCCTACGACAACGAATAGAAGAAACATAATTATATTATGGTCGCGTCGTTCTCACAACGTGACCGTCGTCTCCCAGGGCTCTCTTGGGTGGATGGGCAAAGCCCCACCTCCGACAATCCCGAGCCCAAAGGTCCTCTTTTCGTGATTTTATTTTTGTGCAGTATAGGTATAAGTACTTACGTTCGTGTCCACATATTATTTCTGAATTTTTACTCCTCAATTTGATTCCCCACTCAAAACAGGTAAGTAAGTATAAGTACTAACTGTATATAGTATCATAAGTACCTACTATAATCAAAATTAAATAATCAAGAAATTTAGATCCATGTTGTTACCGTCTCCATCTGCCAAATTCAGCCATTTATTTCGCTGGCTAAACTGCAAACTTTACTGTCTGTACTGTCTGTACTGTTAACTGTCTTTGTAGTTATAGTTCTTTCCATTTGTCTCATGCCAGGGTCGTGTACGTTCAACTATTTACATTCGTTTTGTATTACTTATTGAATTTACTGTGATTAGTGTCACCAAATGCTTACATAAACTATACCCATAGTGGGTATAGTTTATGCAAGCATTTTTACCTACTGTATACAGTAAATCAAACAGTAAAAATCCGATGAGGATTATTGGCCATCCATCACCAGTGAGCATATTTCATCTTCTCAGCTCCATGCACATAATGTTCTCGAATGTTTAGCCATCTACGTACTAATTACCTGATTAGGTATGTATGAAATGAAGCGCAACGTGGAGTTGTCTCGTTATGTCGGCTGGTCACGATAGACACTAAACTATCGCCAAGTGGCGCCGAATCACGCGATAGTTACGGAATATACCTAATCATAATCCGCCGGAGAATATTCTATAGGTGCCTGTTTTTCTTCTTCACATTATTGTACCTAATTATCGAAGTGCTGAAGCAGACAACTATTATCATTCTATGACCTGGGTGGAAATGCAGCATATTTCTAGCTTTGGGGCGACTGTACTACATTACTTCGCCTGAACACTAAGTTCTCTTCATCGTTCAGTAATACGTCCTCCAAGTATCACCTTCATCTTACGGTTGCCTGGATGAGATCACTCTTCACTATAAGGCCGCCAGTTCTTGCACTAGTTTTTAAATCTCTCTGTTCCATGTCTGTAATTTTAGTTGTATAGGTATCTCCTCTCTAGTAAAAAAAGCAGTTTTCACCAGAACCGAATGAGTGGCGGTAAACCGTCTGTTTCACGTCAATGCGTCATTCATTATGCACCAGGCAACGTAACATTGCATAAAACCCTAAGAATTTTGGAAAAACATACAAAGGCATTTACGTAAGACCTGAATAGTTATTTGTGTCGTGATTGGCTCTTGGTCGAATGTATGGCGTCAAGCGCGCCGCTCCCGCGCGCTGGTCGCGGGCGGTGGTCTGAGCCGCGGCGCGTGCGCAGCGATGGACATTATCATAATTGATGAAAGCAGCGCCTTGTGCGAATACAGCGCAGTACCTGTTTCACAGTTGTCAGTTTCAGAGTACCTACCTACCCACATATTTAGATAACTCGCTGCGCCCCGCGGTTTCGCCCGCGTGGGCATTCCCTCAAGAACCATACCTTTTTCCCGGATATATACTTCATCGAAGAACACTGAAATTATGTTTGACATAATTTCAGTGATGTCTTCATTAGATATATCTAGATATATCTTCTTCTAGATATATTTACCTTTTTTGTGCAGTATAGGCAGACTAATAGCACAGAAGACATACCTAATAGCACACTAATTAATATACTATTACTAAACTATTTTATTTATTTATATTTTAATAGTCCAGTTAAAGAAAAACTTTTATACAAGTAATTATAATTGACGCTCGTAGTTTCTAGAGTTCAAGTGTTTCTCTGTTGTGTACGATGTACTTTTATTATTATCTACCATAATTATAATGAGCCTATGACACACCGGATATAAAGAGGAATCCAATAGCACATCAATCACATACAAGAAAAGAAAAACCTACTCTTTTCTGTGACCTCAATGGTCAAAAATGGTCAAGCAGTTTACGCTAAAAGAGCATACAAACATCCTAGCTTAGCCGTAAGGTACATGAGGTACACTTACTTATACACCCAAACAACATTATCTACTCTCCTTGTAGGGAATGAGCAGTCTGGTATAATAAATTTGAAGTATTCTGAAGTTTCACCTATACTGCGATATCTGAAATGAAAACTGTTATGAATGAAATGAAAAAAGTAAAATAAACTTCTGTGCTGGTAAAATTAATCAAGTTGAATTTCCCTCATGAGCGATATTTTTTTCAAGTCGCTACGATTTATAGTTTGTCCTATATCTTAGGTTAAAAATACCGATTTGGCAAATCTTAAGCTCTTAATCCTCTTGCTACTCCGCCGTAGAAACACATTTTTGATAATTTTACCAACCAAAGAGGTACAAATTACCAATCATGCAGCGCCTATTACTACTTATTAGTCGTCCTAGTGAACAAGTCAGTGAGATACAGCTTACAACGTACCTACCTACCTAATTGATGGAATCTGAATGCGTTACTTTGCGGAAGTCCATCCATCTTCAAAACTGTTTTTCTGATTGGTCAAAAAACAGTTTTCAGCTTACAACGTGTTGTTTTATATATGTAGGATAAAGCATGGGGTACAAGACGTTCACCGTGTAGGTACCCACCTACTAACAATTATTAGGACGATTATGACGCTGCTGCCCATCCTCCGGTGATTCTGGTCGCAGCTTTAGGAATTACCCGGGTCCAATTACAATGAAATAGGTATTCTAGACTTAGGTACCTACTTACCTACCTTAATTTTATCATCTTATCTTTTATGAATACAACTCCCAACTCTTCCAACAGAATCGTCTATCGGTTTAGTGTAACTAAAGTACCACCTATTGGTAACTTTGATAAATACAGCAGGGCAATCGCGTTAAAATATTACAGACGAATCGTTGACGAAACGCAAACGCTCCCCAACTTTTGGTCGATTTCGTATCAGCGCGAAAAAGTTGATATTTTCTAGCTTTATCACAAACGTTCGTTTGACAGCGTCTACATTCCACCTGTGATCGGGTTGCGTTTAGTCTTTGGTTAAAATCATTAGTGCGATACGAAATCGACCAAAAGTAGTGGAGCGGTTGCGATTCGTCAACGATTCGTCTGTATTTTTTTAGCGCGATTGCCCTGGAGGGTTAGATTACGTCATATGGAATGATGGTACTGAATCGAAAGAAAGCCATTGTATACCTACTCATCATAACACCCCTCGATTTGCGTCGGGGGTCAAAAAAAATTGGAGAGATAACATTACTTTTTAATCTGTAAAAGGCAGGTAAAAGGTGTCAAACCTGATGAATAGATCGCAGTCCATCTAGCTAGATAGTCTCGTGGAAGCGTGAGAGGGACCGCCGCCGCCGCCGCGCGGAACGGGATCCTAATTAAATTATCTAGAGCGTGACCATGAGCGCGTATTTTATGCTCCGTGTTTTTCTGGACGTGAATTTAAACTAGCAATTTTGTTGGTAGAATTAAAATTACTAATAAACGCGCATAATTTAAGAGATTTTCCAGATACGTGGACGATGTTTTATTTCGTACTTTCTACGTGTTTAAACGTCGTTATATTAGAATTATAAAAATGTTAATTTAGGTAACTACCTAATGTATTCTTTACTTGGAAATGTATCAAATGGTCAAGGCAAAATGGTCGTAGGTAGGTATACCTAGATGTAGGTATAGGTAGCTGTATAAATATATTTTTAAATATTGGTTCCGGTTATCTATTCAGCTAGTGTCAAATTAGAATTTTCAAGTAGACCACACGTTACGGCCAACTGCTTACGCGGTATCAAACTAACGTTAAAAGTGCTGTTGGGAAAATCACGCGAACGCGCCCAGATACGGTTTGCGGTCGCGCAACTTTTTTCAGAAAAATAGGTAGCCGTAAGGCCCCAGTAGACACAGATATTTCACCAAGACACGGCTTCAAACCTTCTTCAAAAAATTGTCAAAGAAGTAACTTCCAAGTCTTGCCCCAGTATGTGGTGGTTACTCCGTAATACTTTAGGTCTATTACGGAGTTTTGGAAACTATACAAAAAGACACGTTTCATATTATGTCACTTGCTCACACTCGAGCACGTTCATAAACATTTAATTCAACTCCATAGAAGCCTCCCAGTATTGTCTCCCTCTCCACTTTCCACTACTTTACAGGTCTACAGGGGCGTACAAAGAAAATATAACCGGCAATAACCGCTAACGCTGAAGAGGTGGGACTTCTATCATAGCGAAAAATATTTATGAATCGGGTGCGCGGGGTGCGACTCCTACAATGAAGTGAGACACCTATAGAGACAAGCTTGGATACGTTACAACGTTCTTGGATTTCGCACTCGTTTCATATATTCGTTTGCATGAAGCCAAGACTGGGGCGTAAGCTGTATTGTCTTAATAGCTTTAACCTGTCTTGCAACATGCAAAAAAAAAAAAGATGAATGTCAGAAAAATTTCATCTGTCAGATGTCAATCTACTGTCAAATGTCAAACAAATTATCAAATCCAATATTATGTTGGGTTCGATTCTAGGTTATAAAATTCTAAAATAGCATTAATTAAATAATTGTTTTCTTAAGCGAATTTCTAAATAAAACTATGTATTAAGTTTCTTTGTTTTAAGTTCACTCTACGTATCACACTTAAATAAAAATGGCGTCAGCGGCGCTAAGATTACGATGTCTCCAGAGATTAGTACAGACCGCCTCCTACACCACCCTTCTGAAGAGGCCTATGGCATACAAGAGCTCAATTTCCTTGGAAACGCTGTATCCAAATAGCTCTCTGAAGCTCACAACGCCGTCTTTTGTAAGTTTTTAACTAAAGCCAATGTTAAGAAACTAATTAAGTACGTGGAAAATCAATCTAGTACACAATACTAGTATATAATTAACGTTTTATTGACACCGATGCCAGCAATTTTAACTCGCACAGATTTCTTCGTGTTGAAAACTTATAGCATTCGTAATACAGTACACCTCATAATCAGTATGTTGACCATTCTTTTTCAGAAAGTTGCTAGTCTATCGGTTTTTTATCAGATACAATTCGGAGAGTGTGCATTTGATCTGCACGATCTAATTCCCTCCTGCCCATTTTTCTATCGGACTGCCAGAGCGGGAACGAAAAATCGTCACCGCTTTATGGTTGATATTCTGAAAACCCGTACGACGCGTTTGGTTCCACTTTCATTATGCTAGTCTGTGGAATGCGCTGCCTGAATGGGTGTTCCCCGATAGTAACAATCTGGGTTTCTTCAAATCACGAGTGAATCAGTTTCTTCTAGGCAAATGTGCTCCATCACAGACTGCGTCATCGCTTAACACCAAGCGAGGTGGAGGACAAGCTCAAGCCAATTCTCCAGTAAAAAAGTCACCATTCTGTAATAGTCATAACTTGCAGAAATTACCAATCAGCTGTTACAATCGGGTCTGAATGTACAAATATTGCATTACAGAGTGCAGACCCTAACGAGAAGTTCAATGGATTCATACCGATGGAGAAACTAGACATCACCTACAGCGCCAGCTCTGGACCCGGCGGACAGAATGTTAACAAGGTACACTTTATTTCTTTTCTTTACAAACATGAAAACATTATTATGTTGGTCGATGACACTTCAACCAGTTGTGCTCGACTGGCCAATCTACAAAATATGTATTACCTTGAAACAAGACATTGGCAAAATTGCGGTAACACCGCACACAAGCCATGAACAAAAGTTGAAGTTGACTTTTGCGGTTTAAATCTTATATCCTCTTCGGTCTGCCAGAGACCTAAAAATTAACCACGAAATAATTGATTTTTATGTCCCTGGTAGAGTTAGTATTAGTAACTTTATTTAAATTTTATTTTGAATTTTTACAGCCTAATAATATAAAAGTAAAAAATTTTAGTGACCAATTAAAAATTTCCAAGATTTTCCAAGATGGCATCGGTAACACTTAGTTGTGTTACCTCATGTTTATTTAAACCAGTATTCATGATTCTGGCCATGTTTCCTGTAATTTTCCAGGTGCATACCAAAGTAGACATGAGGTTCAAGCCCAGTGAAGCTGATTGGCTGCATCCTGACATCAAACAGAAGGTGCTGGAGCTGGTATGTGTTGTTCATTTTCAATGACCATCATTTCTCAAGTAGGGTCTGGTCTGGTGTGATAGAAGTGATGTGGATAGATCACATCCTGATGGAAAGTGATGTTATGACCGAAGATGGAGCACGTAGATAAACACAAATAATCTAATATCACAAATTAGAATTTCACATTAAAAAAAAAATCAATTGCTTCATTTCAGTGTGCATTGTAAAATGTAATATCTAATCCTAACAAAACTTCTTAACTTTAGCATGGCAACAAACTGTCGCGTGAGGGCTACCTGATCATCAGGTCAGACATAACTCGGTCGCAGCAGCTGAACTTAGCTGACTGCATGAAGAAGCTGCGAGACCTGCTCCGGAGCGCAGCCACCACACAGCGGGAACCCTCGCCGGAGACTGTGGAGAAGATCCGACAGAGGTAGGAAGTTTTGAGAAGGCTACCAGATCATCAACTCGAAAATAACTCAGTTGTAGTGAACCTTGCTGACTGCATGAAGAAGCTGCATCTGCTCTGGAGCACTGCTACCACAAATAGGAAACCCTCACCAGAGACTTGATAAAGTAACATACTGACTCGAGAAGGCTACCTGATCATCTGTTATGGTATGGCTATGTACAACCTCAGATAACTCAGCAGAACTCAAATTCTGCCTTCTTTTTCAATAAATCAATTAGAATACAAATACATAATAATATGTTATAAAAATATTTTACCTAAAATTATCTATTTATATTATTCTGTTGCTTATTCTAACGGTAATGTCTTTCTCTTCTGCAGGCACCTGAAAGCATCCCGGCTCCGCGTCGCGATCAAACGCGAAGATTCTTTGAGGCGCGCCCAGAAGCAGCCCCCCGGCGTCATAGACTTATGATTCTTTCATCGCTAAATTGGGCTCCAACTGTTCACTAGACCGAGGATCCAGACAATCTCAGAAACACCTACGTAACTTTTAAACGGTGATTTGTCACCAATTTGTAATTATCTAAAACTAGCTGCACCCTATGGTTTCACCCTCATTGACAATCCTACAGGATCAGTTGATTTTTCCAAGATAAAAAGGTAGCCCATGTCACTTTTGGTCCCTTAAACTACAGTTCAAAAAAATAGGTTTGGTTCGACCAGTGGATCTGGGCTGGTGTTGAAAGGCCCGATGGTATCGATGATCAGACTGCCCAGTGTTGCCGGACTGCCTGATGGTGCTGGACTGCCCGAGGGCGCCGGACTGCCCGATGGTGCTGGACTGTCCAGTAGTGTCGGACAGTCCAGTGGTGCCAGTCCGACCAGTGGTACCAGACAGTCCTTTGGTGCCAGTCCGTCCGGCTCCACTTGACAGTCCGGCACCATCGGGCAGTCCTGATCCGGTTGGTAAGGGTGGGGCAAGCGCCAACGTGCCTACACCCATGCTTGAGTTGACACAATGTTCAAGTGGAATTTCACTAGAGATTAATATAAGCATAGATAAATATATATATAAGTAACAGTTTATTTCTTTTCTTTTCTCTATATTCAGAAATTGGTACAACAGAATTGACATTGTGTATAATTGTATACTACACCTTTATTTATGGACACCAAATAGGTACAGTTTATTTCTTACAAATAGTTTCCATAGCAGTCAATGTAGGTAAATTGGTCTAGACCAGCCAATGTTCTGTATTCATTCGACCGCCGAATGTTACTGCTTCCATAAACAATCAATGTACTCATAAATGTGCCAGAAACAATAGCAATGCTCGTACTTATCTGAAGGATGCAATGTTACCACGGATCTAATGAACCGGATATGAAATATCTTTACCCAGTCTGGTGAATTGTCTGCGATGTCGAGGTCTCTGAACTTACTTGTTTTGATAGATAGGTACTTATATAAGTCGAATAAATGTATTTTTAGTTGTTATTGCTTGCATTTTTTTGTTTATTCAATAATAGGCTTGCTTTTGTTCGCCAACTCGTCTACGATGGAGCACTTATTTATAATGAAGATAGTTGTAGTAATATGCGCGTCTCCCAGCGTCCCCACTGACGTTGGGAATATAAAATCACAACGTCCGCTGTGATGATGATGATAGGAATTTAAATTTAAATCTTCTTAGATAAATTGGCTGATAAATTACTGAGATTTATGCATTTAAAGTTTTTGGTGAGGATAGAGAGCGAATGCTTTGTCTCTCTTCCGCAAAGCGTGTGTTAATATCTTGACGTCATGATGCCTCGTGCTATAGCGCCCTCTCTGTCTAGCATGAAATTAAAATACTTATAACTTACGCGTAATATCTAAGGTTTTATCATCGTTGTAGCTTTTGTACCCATTTATGGAAACGAGTGAGTTATATTTAATATTTGTAATTAACTAGATGGAATTACAAATATAACGCCCAATTTAGTGAATACTATATTAAAAAAATTTCGTAGTGAATAAAATAATTGCGTATAAAAATGTTATAATTTCGAACTTTAAAGCTTACATTTCCCACACACACACACCCCAACGCACAGACTGTGCGCCAACGACATAATTTTTTTTTTGGCGCTTATTTGAAAAAAGCTATGTCACCACCTTCGACCAATATAAAATTTATGGACGGGCTAAACTATTGAACTTGCTCAGTAAAAACGTAGTCAAAACCGTTGGACATTATACTTCAACACCTAATTATAACCATGTACAGGAAATTTTGTTACAACAAATAGTGGTTTTTTGTTGTGTTTTTACACTTCGAGAAAACACATAAAGGTATAATTTTGTCAGATGTTTCGTTATCATGTAATAATAGTCTTGTGTCGCACTTCCTACAACTAGAGACCGATTGAAACGAAGTAGGCGCCGGCGTTCATTTTGTAATCTTCTTCTTCTTCTTCTTCTTCAAAAATGCGCTCAACCGTCCATTAATTTTATTTTGGTCAAAGGTCGCCACATTTAGTCCAAAAATAGCTTTAAATATTTTTCTTTTTATTTGGTTCCACTACTTTACAGGGCATTAATATATCTGAGTTACAGGGGCATAACTTTGGTCTTGATTATAGTTAATATAAAAAATATTAAAACACTTACACTGGCTAATGCACAAGAAGTGCGATGCCAAAAATTCTCTCAGGGATAAAAATTTTTTTGATTATCATTTGGTTGTCATGGCAAGGTGCGTTGCTATTAGCAACGCACCTTGCTTGACATGTAAACAAAAGTAAATTAGTTTTATTTTGCATTGTGACCCGGTGTATATATTACCTTATGATTGTGACCTTTGCCTTCAACAACAAAGGTTTTTGAAGTTTGCGTGAAATACCAGCAAGATGTCCTACAGAGATTTACGTAGTAAGTACTGTTACTATTTAAAACATCTACGAGATATAATGTATCTCCTGTCGTTGGTATCGTTCAGATTTCAGCGAGGCGATGCGCGCGCTGGGGTTCCCGCAGCCGATCTCGCTGGAGAGCTTCCGCGTGCCGAACTGGGAGCTGATGGAGGAGTGCGTGAGGTGGCTGGCGCGGCGCGTGGAGTGCGACGCGGAGCTGCCGCGCGCCGGGCCCGACCACCGCGTGGCGCTCGTCACGCACGCCATCGCGCTCTTCGTGAGTCTTTACACCAAACTGTCGCATGCCACCTGCCAGTGGACGGGACTGGAAATGGCACAGAAAAGAATTTGATTTTTGTTTATATTAGAACGGCTGTCAAGGCATTTTTGTAAGAAACTTGTTGTAGCCAGTTGCACCCATATAAACAAAACGGCAGTCATAGCAACTGTGATGCGGACAAATAACTTTGAGACCTATCTCAAAAAGGTAAGGTCCAAGTTCTTTGGGTGCGGATTTCGACGTGTTGATCTAAATAATAATGTTCAATCAAGGTTCACTCATAATGCCTGGTAACAGATTTTCCTTCTCATTTCCGTTCTATTTACTTCTCTTTTCTGTGGGAAATGGCTTACAGTACTATACTTAGTTCACCAAAAGTACCTAACTCTGCCTGCTAAGCTACCTAACACATGGTCCTCTGACTACTCCTTTTAGGACTAAGCCAATCTATACGACGTTGACATTCAAGAATTAAAGATATATGACATTCACCAAAATGCACAGTCAGGCCCAGTGGTGGACATGGCCCATCCTCTCTGAGAGAAGGCCGATGTCCCAGCAGTGGGAACATGATAGGCTGATAATGATAATGACGATGAGTAGTAGATAATTAGTTGATTGAATCAGGCGTTACTTTGCGGAAGTCCATTTTTTTTGTCCATTAGCATCACAAATATCTATAGAGAATAATAGTTTGTCCCAAATCACTGTGACATATAACTATAATTGTTATGGATAAAATAGTATGAGTATTTATAGTGAAAGGTAATATAATGAGTATAGAGTGTGGTGCAGCACTCGCGAGCCAACCTGAAGCTGAGCGGCAAGCGCGTGTACGGCGCGGACGGCTGGGCGGTGCGCGAGCTGCTGAAGGTGGCCTGCTTCCTGCGCGAGGCGCTCCACGCGCCGCCGCCCCACGCCGGCGAGGACGCGCGCGGCGCCTACGACGTCAGCACCCGGGTACCACACATACAATACCATGCAAATTACAATAACATCAGGCTAGCGCCATTTTGTAACCTCAAGACGACAATTTGCAAAGATAGAAATGTTAAAAATAAATACAAAAAATATCATATTTTATTTTAAAAAAATGCAAATTGTACCAGAATTACTGAAGATTGCACTGCAGTATGCCGTTCTTCGAATGAATGAATTCTGAATCAGATGACTGGAAAGAAATCCGGAACCCGTCCACCGGCAAACATGCCCGACGCGCTGCAATAACGTGCTTTTCTCATGAGGATGCGAAAGGCAATCATTGTTTGTGGTAATTATTGAAGAGCTCTTCTTTCCAGCTGGGAGAGATAAAGCAAGCTCGTGCGCTCTCCACCGACATCACGGCTCAGGGCGCCTTCCTCTACGACCTGCTCGCCAAGGAAGCCGAGAATAAGGTCGGTCCAGTCCACTTCTCATTTCTGAGCTCCGGAACAAAAGCATATTAATAAATCCATTTTATGCCCGATTGTTTCTGTTTGCGTAGGAAGTACTCGTGCATACCATACATGACTCAGATTGCTGCAAATCTCGTTAAAACGCAGTAAATAAGGCAGTAAAGATGGCCAGCCGGACCTAAACCAGACGAATAATTAGAATAAATGGGGAAAAACTGTGTATTCCATTTTTGTGGTCATAGTAATAAAATATATAAAAAAAAAAAAATGTACTAAATATTTTGAAATATTAACTTCGCAAAATGTTTTTTCAGCACATTTTTCAAAAGCAGACAGTAATTTTGTATTGAACAAAAAAATGCGTGAGTTAGATAGCGGCGCGCCGTACTACCACCTAATATCTCTCGCGACGTCACAGTACGTACTAAAAATGCGGACGTGGAGTTTAAATACAATTGGGCGTGGTCGTAGAGGTGTGTAGCTAGCTGGTGGTGTGTCGTGCAGGAGACGCGCGAGCGGGCGCTCTCGCGGCCGCTGGACATGTCCGGCATGGAGGCGTGCCTGCGGCGCGCGCTGGAGGCCGTCTCCGCGCGCGTATCCTCAGCGCGCGACCAGATCCACAGCGTGGCCGCCAGCGAGGCCGCGCTCGACGCCAAGCTGGAGCGACGCCGAGCAGAGCTGCAGCGCGCCGAGAAACGACTGCACACCGTGCAAAAGATCAAGTATGCTATCCACTCCCTGATTATCTCCTACAGATACCGTACTACGTAATCTTTGTTCCAATCTCAAAGTCATCAACTTTAATAACGTCAAAGTTGATACATCGACATCGTTTTATGGTTGATATTCCGAAAACCCGTACGAAGCGCTTTGATTCCACATTTATTGTGCAAACTGCTAGTCTGTGGAATTCGCTGCCTGAATGGGTTTTCCCCGTCAGTTACAATCTGGGTGTCTTCAAGTCGAGAGTGAATCGGTTTCTTCTAGGCAAGCGTGCTCCATCGTAGACCGCATCGTCGCTTAACATCAGGCGAGATGGCGGCCAAGCGCAAGCCTATCTACTCTTAAAAAACAATATGTAAGTTTTAATACTGCCCTGACTTAAAAAAAAAAATTTCGCTTATGGGCAACTGTCCCTGAGAGAAGATATGTCTTGGTTACAACACGGGTAAAGTCGGAGCAAGCTAGGAGGTGAACTTATGTATCTCCAGGTAGATATTGTTGTACTCCAGGCCTGCGTACGCGGGCGAGCTGTCAGCGCTGGAGGGTGAGATCAGCTCGCTGTGGGACCGGTACGTGGTGCGCTACCGTTGCGTGGAGGCGCTCAAGCACCAGCTCAGCGTGCTGGAGACGCACCAGGCAGAGGTAGACACACAGACATGGCTCCAGGGCTGCGGCGCGGCCACACTCCTGTTTGTACACGACACACACATCCAAAGCTCGTAGGTATTCCTACTTATCTCACTGCTACATTATAGGGCGTGCACGTGCGACTCGTCACTCTGGTTCAGGTTTTAGGAGATGTATGGGAGAGCACGCAGTATACTGTACAACTTTAAATATCCATAGACTTGGATCGGAGATACGAAACAGTCACCTGTGCGCGCCTGCAGGCCTGATAGACACAGTTACTCAACTTTTACTTACCATAACCTCAAAAATACTACCATAACATCAAAAGCACTACCATAACCTCAAAAACACTTCCATAACCTCAAAAACTCTACCATAACCTCAAAAACACTACTATAACCTCAAAAACACTACCATAACCTCAAAAACACTATCACAAACTCAAAAACACTACCATAACCTCAAAAACACTACCACAACCTCAAAAACAATTCTTATAATAAATTACATTTAGCTTTATCTCGCTCTCTATAAGAGACTGATGAGAGAGCAAGAAAAAATTCAATGTCAGCTTATTACAAGAATGTTTTTGAGATTATGGTAGCCCACCTGGACGTATGAAACTATGGACGTGACGATCTGAATGACTTCCAGGAAGCAGAGGAGCAGCAAGCCGCGATCATGCAGCTCATACACAAGTACGAAGCGGAAGACGTGTTGGGGAAACTCAGCGACTCCGGTATGTCGTGCCTTACTTACCTGGATTTACCTACATTGTATAGTCGACAGGTAGTTTGACCACAGCTCACTTCATGTTAAGTGCCGATGTGTTCGATCATGGTAAACCACTTAACTTGTAATGGGAACTGGCTCTCAAGTGAGATTGCCATAACATAACGCTTTTTACGTTGCTTGGCAACGGATTTTCAACTTAAGAGAGCACCAACATGCTATGATTAGATCTACACATGACATCGTGGCGTTTTTTAACGCCTACTTATTTAGCCAAATAAGTAATCATTTACTGCTCCATCTTGGACCGCATCATCGCTTTCCACCAAGTGAGATTGAGGTCAAACGTTAGCTTAGTCTGATGTAAAAAAAGGAATTTAATATATAATCTGTGGGTCGCGTACACACCACTATTGATTTGAATTTAAATTATATTTTAAGGGTAGAGCAGTTTAGTCAGCGTCCCAAAGCCGTGCTCCGCTATTTTACGGCTACTGGTTTGTGTAGGTTTGTGGGCAAATGCACAATACACCCCAAGCGGGACGTCAGTGCAGACTCGTTACCCCCATTTTAAATTAGAATTAGATATATTTGAATTGTGATATGTAATTTATCTTTGTATGGATTCAATTTAATAACCTTAAATAAATAAATTTTAATATATTGTTTTCGCGATCGGCTCCGGAATCATGACCATTATTGTGATTTGAGCGCACACTGCGTGGAAGTAGACTGCGTCAATCACTGCGCTGTCTGCTACGAGTTGTTGTCCATGCACGTTGTAGTTGCAGAGGAGTCCACGTCGAGCGAGGAGGGCAAGGAGCCGCGCGAGGTGAAGCACCCGCGCCCCGCCACCAGGCCTAACACCAGGCTCAGGATAAAGACTGCCGGTCAGTACAGGGGCTTCGCCGTGCAGGGCTCCAACCCAGCGACAACACCGCCGCTGTTGCAGGGCCCTAATTCCGTAAAAAAAAAAAAATTAAAAAAAAAAAAAAAAAAAAAAAAAAAAATTCGGGACATTTTTGCACACACGGTCATCTGACCCCAAACTAAGCAAAGCTTGTGATATGGCTGCCAGAGACTGATATACATACATATATAGTTTTTAAATACATACTTAAATAGATATTAACAACCAGATATAGAACAAACACAAATGTTCATCACACAAATGTTTGTCCTAGATGGGAATCGAACCCACGCCCCTAAGCTTAGAAGGCAGGGTCACTACCAACTAGACCAACGGGCTATCTTATCTTTATTGGCACCAAAAGTTCACAAAGAATAAGTTAGAAATAGATAGATAAGAAATAAAAGTTACATATAAAGATACTTAGGGCTAGTGCCACAAGGGGCGGCATTATGGCTAAAAGCGGCCTCTCCAAACAATAAAAGATAGCTTAAAAAATTTATATTCAATTAAATTTAAAAATCTGCACATTTGTATGGCATTAACTTCTTCTATATATTGCGTGCTTGTCACACGCATTTGAGTGAAAGTCCTGTACAAAGTGTGTTTACTATGTGATGCAGGTGGGAGCGGCGTGGAGGCGCGCCGCGCGTTCGGCAGCATGGCGGCGGGCGGCGGCGCGCGTGACTCGCTCGACGACATCCGCGACGAGGACGACTCGCGCTCCGACTCCGACTTCTCCGACACGCAGATATACGGTCACTTCAACCACACCTACTACTACATGCTCGGATCACACGCACAGGCGTGCCGGATGCGAACTGCGAACGCATCTCGCCTATATCAGGCCATCCAACTCGCCCACCACACGACCTTGTAGTTGCCGCCAGGGAAGAAAGGTTCTTGAGTGCTGACCACGAACCGGAAGATGCAGCGTAGGTAGGCCTCCACTAGATGCACCGACGACATTGTGAGAGTCGCGGGCATCCAGTGGTTGCAAAAGGCAGGCTGTCGTTCAGTGTGGTGGTTAAAGGGGGAGGCCTATGTTCAGCAGTGGACGTCTTCTGGCTGATGATGATGATGATAGAGCTTGTTTATTCCATAGAAATGTTATTTTAAATAGATGCATTCACTCACACATTATTTAAAAACTATTTTGTTTTTTGAAACATGTGCTTCGGTCATTTTGCGAAGTTAATATTTTAAAATATTTAGATTTTTTTTTGTTTAATATTTTTATTATGACAAAAAGGGGGGTGGGTAAACAGTTTTCCTCATTTATTTTGGTCATTGTAATTTTTTTTTTTTTTTTTTTTAATATTTTGACATTAACTTCGCAAAATGACAGAAGCACATGTTTCAAACACATGTTTGAAACATGTTTTTCCAAAAGCAGACTGTAATTGAATGAATAAATGAATATGCGAGTGAGATCGCTGCGCCCAGTATTCTGGCCCTGGTGGATATAGAGTGTTGTGTGAGCAGGGAACGAGGCGGGGTCCCGGTGGTCGCGGCCGCGCGCGCGCCCCGCCACGCGCACCATCGCGCCCGCAGACGACGACGACTTCGCTGATCTCATCGAAGGTCTGTCACAGTAACACCTTACTTATTCTACATGTACCTATACTCGGGAAGATAGACGCGCACATGCGCTTGGGTAGTATACTAAATAATCCAAACTATGTTTTATAGTTGAGTCTGTATGGGTAGTATTAATCTTTGTTAGCATTTCTAACCTCTATAAGGATATAGCTGCTTAATCTTTTAATTTTACGTAAGTGTTAGCTTTTGTGTCCTATTATTTGATTTTTATTCTCTCCTATTAATATATTAATAATTTGTTTTGTTTTGTATTCTACCCACATATAATATCAGCGTTCCAACCATACAAGTAATTTCTATTGGTGGAGACTTGTAACTGGCTCTTTTGTGTTATATTTTATATCTATCTCTGTAGTTAAAGGTTGTCAGTTGTTCAAAATTTTTAGAACAACTAATACATAGTCTGGAGCACAAATTTACGATAATACCATCAATAACGAAAATATAATGACTCGTGTTATGTTACATGCACTCGGCGACCCCGACACGTGTACACGACTGGTTAGTTAGCTCAATGCTCTGCTGTAAGTATATATATGTGTGCGTGCGGCAGGCGTGGAGGGCGGCGCTGCGGACTCGCTCGGCAGCTCGTCGGAGAGCGAGCTGCGCGTCACCAGCGCCGCGCCACAGCCGCTCAGCGACAACGAGTTCTGAACACCACGACACTACAATACGCGTCCACAGATACTTACTACCTACTCTACCTATACAGCCTCTAACGGAATGTTTAATGGACTTTTATTAAATAAAATTCCTTAATTCAGATTCTCGGTCTTTTCTTTGTAAGAAAGATAGCTGGTGGTGGCTGGAAGCGAAAAGCCTCTGATCGGGCAGAGTGCGCTGCGTGAGAAGCCCATGACCAGCACTGAAGTAAGATACGCTAATCATGATGATGACCAGTGCCGGTTTTATCACTACCAGCGCCCTGGGCGAGACTTCTACGCGAAACTCGTCTACTTCTACGCGGAACAATACGTAAACGAAAAAAGTTGTCGAAAACTATCAAATCTGGGACTAAGCGTACTGGGCGAGATTTCTAAATGATAAATAGAGATGGATGCTACTTTGTGTGTATGTCACACATACAGACTTCGTATTTTTAACACATACACATAGGTACACATAAGGTACCTTGAAACTAGCTTAAACAGAAGAGTTTAGAGTGTTCCACGGCACAGTTGCTTGCCCGCCGCGTCTCCTCCCCTCGACCGCATCAGCGTTGGCTCTAACAAGGGTTACATTTAAACAGATTTTTCAACACATTTGCTCAAAAAGTGCACTTACGAAGCCTGTATACATCGTTCGAAAGTTAAACATTACGCATCATACAACGGAGCGTGCGGTAATGAATTTTACCGCACGCTCAGATGTATAGCACCGTGCGTGTACTTTACGGTATTTTTTTAATTATCATTTCCATAAAAATTGTTTCATTTGTAGCCTTTTTTTTTCTCGCAAATGTGTTGTAAAACGTTGTATGGCACACGTGCGGATTGGTTATTACAAACTCGTGACTATGGTAAGCCCTCGACTTCGTCTCGGGCTTACATTCGTCTACCCGTTTGTAATAACCAACTTACCGCACTTGTATCATAAATAACTATTACGAACAAATGTAAAAATTAACATACGATGCCACAAGCTTCCTACTTCAGAACTTACCACGACATGTGTGATGGTTGTAAATAAAAAAACGGTTTAAATAGAAGAAATATTTTATTTATCGTCGATTTAAATAAATAAGTACTTATCTTAAACTAATGTACCTTTCGTCGGCGGTAGATACCTACGTAACTACCGCGTGATCAGTATTACAATAATGTCTAAAAGGAAAATATTAATATGAGTATAGGGTTTCTAATAATTTTGTTTGAATAATTTTGTGTAGTTATCCATGACAGGTACGAATTTTTGTTTTGGTAGTTTCATTACCTTAATAATTCAAAAATATAACGGCAATTAAGTAGAAAGTAAAGTTTATAAAACTAGGGATTCCATATTACGCCATCCTATGGAATACTGTTTAAAATGAAATAAATACGGTTTCTAGAGAAAGTTCCAAACTCGTACAAAAGTTAACAATAAAACTTTAAAGTAATGGTAACAAGATATCGTTAGAAATACTTATACTTATGTTTTATATCAGATGTAAGCATTCAGTTAAAGTACACTGTTCACAGATAAAATACAAACGAAATAATAACCATTGTTTTAAAATTGGTAAAAATCACTTGAAAATATAGTGTTGTAACTGGGTGGAGTTTAGACAATTTGAATACATTGTTTTTGTTTTCGTTTTTCTGCATCGTTTGCGTTTTGCTAAATAACATCTTTCCTCGTCAATTCCTTGAAAAATATTCCGACTTCGTTAATGACAAATACGAGTACCTACGGCTCAAAATGCTATAAACGTCCTAAATTACCATCCTCTTACATCTTTACACCGAGCTACCAAACACACCCTGTGTGTGTACTGATGTGTATATTTATGTTGACATAAGTAGGTATTGGTTATATTTTCACAGTAACTTTTAAACTTTAGTTTTGTGGATACTGAGCGGAGTCTCTATTTTTTTAAACTCCAATTCTAATGAACGATTAATCCCGATAAGCAATAAGTAAAAACAGTACCTACATTGTGTCTAAAACTTTAAAATTAATAAACCATAAAAAATATAAAAAATAAAATTACTTATATAACTACCTAACAAATAAAGACGATTTATTCATCAATAAATTCTCATAATTGAGCAAATTTCACAAATAATAACAATATTTACAACAACCAATTGCGTTTCGTTTTCCTTGATTATTTGGCACCGTTTAGGTACATAAGACATGTTTTTTTATATTTACAAGAACTTCACATTCGTATAGATACATACATTACGTATTATTTATACTTAAACAACATTTTAATAAATCATCACATTTTAACAAAATGGCAAAATGTGACGAAAGTTATCTGAAAATGTTACAAAACTCAGAGAAGACCGTAAACATTCTCTATGCTAACATTAAACAAGACTTAGAAATAAGAATATAACACAGATATTTGACGATATTGCAGAGTGTACAACGTTGTTAATAGTTAGTAATTTTTTATTTAGAATCAGGTGTTCATAGTCCCACATGGTACAATTGAAATGCGATAATATCTATACCTACAAGACCAATACATATCTACTTATTAAACTAGGGACCCATTTCACGGTGGATTTTTTGTTCGAAAATTGAAATTGATAGAAATGGTTCTTACGAGTAGGTACCTATCGGTCTTTGTCGAACAGCGTTATTTCGCTGTTGTCGAAATATTTTTAAATTTCGTGAAGTTTAATATTGATCCTTCGAAATTCCCATGGTTAGAACTTTGAATACCTATATGTAATACTACTGCTAAAACATTAATTGGTTAAATACCGGAGCAAAAATGTACAAAGTTAAATAACAGATCTTATTAAGCTAATTGTTAAGTTTGGTATTCCATATTTTATACATAGCTAAACTTTATGAGTACCTACGAGTATTTGAAAATAGTATATTATATACTTTAATGTTAGTTACTAATTAGATACAAATGTACTAAATATAATATACCACTATAATTTACAAAAGATATAGGTTATTACCTACCTACCTTATATACCTACCTATTAACAATGTAATAGAGCGGTCTAATTTTATGAAAATGGTAGAGTAAATTCACTTTGCTCTATCAACGGTATGTGGACACTTGGACAGGAAACGTACACACCCTGATGTATCAGAGCATTGGCTCCGATCCACTTAGACTTAGCCATATGGCGCCCACTTTACAACTGTCGCTCCTGATTCTACATTTTTCTCCCTTCTACTATTTCGAGCCTGTTTTTACTGGGACACCGGAGGAACTTGTGTCCCCAGTGTCAGGTTCAGAGGTCCCTGTGCGTAGAGTTGACGGAGTCGGTGGTGGCGGTGCTGGGCAGCGAGTCGTGCAGCTCGGCCGCGTGCCGGCTCTCGTCGATCACAGCGATGAACTGCTCCGCGTATGCTCTGCAAACAGGAATTATACCATTGAAGAAATTAAGCAAACCACTAGGTTTGTGCAACGGTGTACAACGAAGGTTCAAGTCCCACCAAAGAGTTTCATCGCCAGGACCCTAGCAGTGCATCTCAAGAGCTTTCCATTGAGAGCCAGTCCTGTGGATGAGCAGATCCAAACATGTGGCATCACATAGTTCGTAGGAGCTTTGAGACTACTGCTGCTCTTAATTTTTTCATCAGTTCACCAAGCTGAACATCATTGGTAATACTAATGTTTGATCCCAGTGAAGTGAACCCAGTATGTCTGTCGAGAGTCTTGATAGATTCTGATAAACCAGATACGACTAGATCATCAGGATTGTGCTGGGGATACAAAGGAATTGAGTATAGTACCTACTAAACAAATGTTGTGCTCTCTGGAGTATGATCAAGAGCATTGTTGCGATGGTTTGACAACGTGAGACATAACATGAGAACCAACCTCCAGCAATATCCAACCACCGTACGAAGACACGAAGTGTAACACTAACATGGCTCGAGCCAGCAAAGACGAGAAAAAAAATCATCGTCATTATTCACATTTCCATCTACGGCATCGGAGCAACTGTACCAGCGCCCCAGAGCTTCACTTTGATATTTCAAGGCGTTGGGTTGGCTCGGGTAGATGCTGGCTAGGGGAAATGCACTGCATGGAAACGCGGAATGCGCTGCCTGAACGGGTATACCCCGATAGTTAAGTCTTCCCGTCCCGATAATTAGTCTTCAAATCAAGAATGAATCGGTTTCTTCTAGGCAAGTGTGCTTCATCGTGGACCGCATCATCGCTATACATCAGGCGAATTGGCGGCCAAACGCAAGCCTATATTAAATAAAATAAAATATAGGTAAGTAGCTGATGATCTGCCGAGGTACGCTTGTGATTTGCGTCAGTGAGACGCTCGCGGTACGCGCTCCGCGTCACTCACCGCAGGTAATGATGTCACAAGGGAGAGGATGCCTAGACAGTAGCCACCCAGCAATGGGTTGACAGAGACGGGCGATGACTGTACATAGTGTTAAAGTGGTCACCTGTCGAGTCCGGTGTAGGTGCGCTTGAGGTCCGCGTCGGAGAGCCGGTCGCGGTCCGCGCGCCGCTTGCGGTGGATGCGCTCCAGCGAGCGCGCGAGATGCGAGTCGCGCTCGCGCTCCCGCCCCGGCTCGCGCCACCGCCGCTCGCCGTGCGCGCGCGGGGAGCGCCGCCGTCGGACCCGCTGCAACCATTCCAACGAGACATTTACTACTTTGTACGGGTAGGCAGGGCACATATCACGCAGAACAGATGGCTGATGGGGCCGAGAGGTTCTGGAATGGAGACCGCGGACCGGTAAGCGCAGCGTAGGACGTCCACCCACAAGATGGATAGACGACCTAAAAGAAGCCGCAGGGAAACGCTAGATGCAGGCCGCTTCCAACCGGCCCTTTAGAAGATCGATGGGGGAGGCCTATGTCCAGCAGTGGACGTCCTATGGCTGAAACGATGATGAATGATGACGGGTAGGTTATGTACAAAGAAATCCTTCATGCGAAGTAAACGCTCGAATAAACCTAAAGTGTTCTAAAGTGTGAAAACTTTGGTTCTGTCAAACTATTCATTTACCATCGCGCAGATAATCAATCAATCAATTATTTATTTTTATCAATTTGGTACAGTTAGGTATGTACATAATGATAATGGTGATACGATAAAAAAAGTAGATGCTGATGATGAAGAAGCGCAAACTTAGTAGGTATATGCTACAGATAGGTGCTACTTCAGATGAATCGACAAGTAGACAAAACCGTCTGGATGAGTTTTTCTTCATGAAGTAGGTAATGTGAACTGACCTGGTCGTGGACGGGGTAGTAGAGCGGGCCCGGCGGCGGCAGCGGCAGCGTGGCGTACCGCGGCGGCACCATCACGCACGCCGCCGGCATGCGCCCCAGCTGCACACAATACAACCACAATGTTATTCGACAACATTCTAACATACAACGACGGCGACGTGCTCACATCTTTTGACACAGATATCAGAATTCGTCGTCACTATATACTCATCATAATGAACAGTTTAACTATGAGACAACCTGATACCGTGAAATAAATCAGCTGCTTATATATTTCGTTAAGTGTTAATAAAAAAAAACTATGGAACAGCTGATCTTTATTTCGCGATTTCCTTGTTGATCCAAAAGTAACAGTTGTTCATATTGATGAGTAGGTACAGTTTTATTATCAATACAATACAAAAACAATACAAAACTCTTTATTAAAATACCACAAAACAAGGATAACATAAACATTTATCCTCGAAAATATCCATCGAGTTACCAAACACCCAGGATACGTAGAATAAGTTATATATAAGTCGGCTGTGCAGTGCAAGTCCGTTCTTTATCGATCGTCAAATTCGTTTAAATGCCATAGAATCGATCATAGCAAGTACTGATCAAATGGCATTTTATAGTATTTGACGATCTCAACTGTCAAATTTGTCGATCGATAAAGAACAGCACCTACTTGTACTGCTGTAGGTACTGTTTAAAAATCAAGTGATGAGTCATCATCGCGCCTGCTCACAGCTGCATCTTTGTATTGCAAGGATGCTATTCTGTGACACTCGTCTCTTCATTGGTAGTCACCGCACTCGGTGACTACAAACACACAGAAACACTATAAACGTGACAGATCCGTGTCGAAACAAGCATCTTGTATTCAGTATGTGACTACGAATTCACGCACTTCTTTGATGCAAACCGATTTTCGCGTTAAAATGCAGCGTTTTTCGCGTTGAGCAACGAATGGAGTCAGTGTGTCATCTGCGAAATTTCACATGCAAAAGAAACCAATACTATATAGTAGCTATTATAGTTTGTCTACGCCGTGAGTGGCCATAGCAGGTCCGTATTTAGGAATCCAGGGATAGGACCACCCACGACACTATTTGAAAATTATACATGTTCAGGCCTGGGGGCCTACCATAAGGTGTATAAGTAATGTTATTTTGATAATACTTTCTAATTTCGTACCATAGACTTCAAAATACATTATCATTATGTTATTACAACGGCTAGGAAGTTTTGATGACGTCATTCTATTTCGTTCACTCATATTTATAAATTTTAATGATCTGTGGTCATTGCTTGTTTTTTTTTTTTTTTTTGGGTTTTGTGCTGGCTACAAAGGCCGTTGGACCATGTCTTTATTTTGAATCACGGCACTTCATATCATTGCTTGGTTCATTGCCGCAGTGATGCCAATTTAGGGTATTTTACCCTAGATTTAGAGTAAACATTATGTCGCAGAGTAATTTTTAGGGTCTAGAATTGTTTAGGGACTTTATAATCTTGAGGGTATTTTTTTTTTGTTACAAACAACAATTCTTGTAACGTTGAAACTGATTAATTATGGCTACAGATATATTAGTAGTATTGTATTGGGGTATTGTACTAGTATTGTACATCTATAATATATTAGTATTGTACCATAATGGCGTGTGTAAATCAGAACGCACGTTCGATAAAAATTTAACCATTCAATATAAAAGAACTTGTTGTATTAATTATCTAAAACTAAAACTTTAGCCTTAGGGTATTTTTATATAAATAGTAATGATTTAAGGGTAAAATTAATCAGGCGTCGGGGTAAAATGAAAATCTAGCTTGGCATCACTGCATTGCCGTCAGATTGCTTGGGGGAGATTTGGCGCCAACGCGGAAAAAACATGTCGGCTCGTTGGATTATTTTCTTAAACTTGTGTATTGTCGAGTGTTAATGTGTACTAAATGGTGAATTCTTATTCATTAAGTGCTCGTAAGCGTGCTCGAGTGTGGGCAAGTGATATAACAAGGTGAAACGTGTCTTTTCGTGTTGTTTCCAAAACTCCATAGAAGCCTCTTGTAAAGTCTCCACCACTTTACAGGGGCATGAGTTTGACTTGACCGTAACTTACTTAGCTTGACTCTGACTGTGACTATGACTTGTTTGACGCTACTAAGACAATGTAACCTGTTTAATATTACGACTAAAGGACATTGAATCCATGGTCATGAAATTTTTAACAAAAAAAAAAAAAAAAAATTGCTTGGGAGTTTTGGCGCTAACGTGGAAAAAAAACATGTCGGCTCGTTGGATTATTTTCCTATACTTGTGTATTTTCGAGTGTTAATGTGTAGTAATTGGTGAATTATTATTTATTAAGTGCTCGTAAACATGCTCAAGTGTGGGTAAGTGATATAACGAGGTGAAACATGTTTTGGAAACAACACGAAAAGACATGTTTCACCTCGTGCATTCTAAATTGCACTGCGCGTCGTAAAATGAAAAAAAAAAAAAAGGAAATCAAAAATATTTATGTCAATGACAGTAACAGCAAAGAGCATGTTCCTATTTACATCTTCAGTGTTACGAGAAACAAGATGGCACGGATTCTTTTTTTGCATCGGCATTCGGCACCCATGGTGTGATTCAGAACGCTTAGATGTTTAATAATTTACGAAGACAATGTAGACAGTTTTTTTTCCTTCATGATGATTTTGGCGTCGCACTCTTGTGCATTTGGCAGTGTCAAGTAATTATATTGATATCAAGTTTGCTAAACATTATATGTAGTCAAACAAATCAGTCAGAGTCAAGCAAAGTAAGTCACGGTCAAGTCAAAGTCATGCCCTAGTAAAGTGGTGGAGATTTTACAAGAAGCTTCTAGGAGCTTTAGAAACAACACGAAAATACACGTTTTAGCGCCTAATATCACTTTCTCAGACTCAAGCACGTCCATAATTGTTCAAGTGAAATCAATAATACAACGTATTTCAGCTAGATGGCGTTAGCAAATAAACAACCATTTCTGAATCGCGCAAACGCCATCGACACCAAGATCGGGGTCATTCGGACTTTTGTTTTATATAAAAAACTACCTAATGCGAACCATATTCTCTAAGGAATAAAGCATTATACATTCAAACCGAGTTTAAATTAAATCTCAGTAGCCGAAACACCCTCGGGGATTAGAGCAAGATAGCTGATGCTTGTTCAATAATATAATACCCTTTAGCACTTAAAAGTGATTGTTTTATTAATTAATATAGCGTATCTATAAATAATAATTTAAAAATGAAATGTATTTATTTGATTTTTCATAATGACTGCGTGTATCGGAACGCGATTCGAAACTTTAGTAAAACGATAATGTAGCGTTGTCCGTTTTGTTTTATCTTACGTACCATAATCAAAAAATGTATTATGATTATATTATTGTAAATGAATGTAAGTAAAAAGAACGGTAACGGCTTAGTAGAGCAAGACAGCGCTATAGATTTGTGTTGCCGTTTCTACTTTCTTGGACTTGTCTGAACGCGTAGAAGTAACTATATGTACTTGTACGCTGTGAGTATATGTACTTAATTATTTTGTCGCACTGTGTTTTGAATATTTTTCAGAAGTGCGTTTGCCTGTGTTGAGTATTGAAATTATGTCAAGTTCTATTAAATATCGTCAATTAATGACTTAATGACTTTGTGACACTTTCTCGAACTTGACTCTGACGAGTCAAGTTCGAGAAAGTGTCACGTTTGATTGTCGGAGGCCTAGAAGCTCTAACACTAGGGTTGGCAACTCAGCCTGTACTATTGTGTGCCTACTACAATATTATTCTAGTGATATATCTATTTATTCATCGGAGTCCTTCCGGTGGCCTAAGATTCTGACACTAGGGTTGGATAATACAACCAATATTTTCATGCCTCCTACATATTTTGGTGACTGGAACACACATTTGTTGGAGGCCTTCAGGAGGCCTAATAGTTCTCACACTATGATTGATAATTCAGCCTTTACTATCTTATCTACTACATATTCTAGCGATATAACTACATATTCGTCGGAGGCCTTCGAGTGGCCTAAAGTCCTAACACTAAGGTTACCAATACAGCCAGTTGTTTAATGCTCCTACATATTTTGGTGACTAAAACAGATTTTTGGCGGAGGCCTTCGGGAGGCCTAATGATTCTGACGCTAGGGTTGCCAATTCAGCCTGTATTATCTTGCTTACTACATATATTTTAGTGAATGACACGTATTTGTCGGAGGCCTCCCAGCGGCCTAAAATTGACATTTGGATCGACCGCTTAGTCTTTATAAACTTGGTTTATGATTTAAGTATTTGTCAGAGGCCTTCGGGAGGCATGAAGCAGTTTTAATTTCAATGCGATAATAAAAAAGTTGGTCCTGACTAACTTTTTTATTATCGCTAGAATGGAACCTCATAGACGCAAAAATTATGTTATTCACGTTGTTAAAACCAACTATGGTACGGGTTTAATTTAAAACTTTTGTACTACGGAATAAAGAACGGAATCTAACGAACTATGATCGGGTGTGTGAGTGAGAACTCTGTATTAACGTAGAGCGTCGTCTCGTGCTTTCATAATAAAGCGGAAACGTTTTGACGGCTATGGTACGGTCAAAAGTGAAAATGTTTTGCGCTCGCAACGCTATGTTCACGCAGCATCATTATTTTGTGTAACGCTTATGGTAAGGCCCCTGATGTCAAAGTTTTTAAGCCCGAAGGGCGCTGACGATATAACCACTTGACTGCTCGTACTTTCCCCCACGCGATGAAAAGGTACACAATTTTCAGCATAATCTTTTTCGTGACTCTAGAGATGACTTTTCAAGCGCGTGACTTTTGAGTGTCCAATCACAAGAGAGATCAAATCCATATTCGGTTCGCTGCGAGCCGCGACCAGTACCTACGAGCCGAAATGTTTGAATACTTTGAATTCGCGCATATAGTATACAAACAAACACTATTTTTTTTCTAATAATGATGACATATCCACACTTCGTGCGAAGCCAACATCTTTTAAGAAGGGAAAATAGATCCATTTCAAATTCTAAATCGTGTTTTATCAGTAGACAGAGTTTTTATCACAAACATACCTAATTAGTACAAGTATGTTTGTATGTTTGTAAGTGTGTTTTATACCTAATTCTTTGTCCGAATATTGCTAAGTAGGTATGAGTCCGTGGTTACTTGAAATAAACGATTTCAATTTGATAACTAGAAATCAATGCGTTTTATACTAAACCTTGTTTTATTCAGAAACAATGTTATAGAAATAATTCTGCGGGTGGTGCATCTTACACCACAGACTATGTAAAGCTACTTCGAAGTTTTTGGCTCCAACCGTTGCGTTGTTTGTCATCGACAAAAACAAACATTCACATGTAGTTGCGACAAGGCAAGCCCACCTCGCCGATGTCGTGACTAAAGAAACAATAGCTAAGAAATAACTATTTGACAGTGTCATTGTCTCGAACACGCCTGTATGTATGTATAGTTAGGGTTTCGGTTGATAGGGCGCGGTACATAGATGAAATTGAAGCGCATTTGACTCTTCACCTTACCAGAAACGCCAACAATGGAAAGCTTTTGATAGTAATCAGATACTGAATCTCCCTTTCTACAGCGCAAGTGTGGTGTGCTGCTTATAGAGAAAATTAAACTCACATTGAAAAATTTTAAGTTCTTAAATTACTTATACGAATTTTGTCCGTGTATTTTATATTGTTTGAGTTTCTGACGTTTGCTGACTTTTTGACAGTTTGCAGTGTGGTTATATAGACCCTGGTATTCTTTAGTCATTGGGTTAGACTATAATTATGACGAATAATTATTAAAGAAATGTCTGTGAAGAAATGTTATGAAATTATTTACAAGTACCACTAATGATTTCCTTTTTTTCTAAAGTTGTGTACATAATGTTGTGCTGTTTTTGTATGTACACGATATGTTTAGGTATAAGTATCATATTATGTTTAGGTCGCCGCCGATACGTGACCGGTAGGTATGTGTACCTACCTCCGCCGTCTGGTTTTTGACGAGCTAATCTCGAATAAAAAACCTATCTGCTCTGAGTAAAAAACCTGCTCGCCTAATTATAGAGCAACAATAGCAACTTAGTGCTTGTAAACAAAACTCACCGTGACTGGAATGTGGAGCTGCCAAAGCTCTACTTCCTAAACACACTGACACAGAGCACAAATAAACTTACAAACAGAGATACAACTCAGTATAAAACAGTCTCGACTATTACGTTAATGTGTATGTGCCATGACATGGTAGACAAGACTTTAGGAATTGAAAGTAAATGTAAAATAGTTCGCTATTTAATAAACCTTGTTACTCGGTCAAAATATCTAACAAAGAAAGTACTCATATATGTAAACTTTTTTGGCAACCATTGGGGGTTGCCAATTTCAAACCGCGTTGCCGCATTTATTGATTGCGATCACAACAAATTGCGCAGGATTTTCGCTCTCCTTTGGTCTCTATCAAGGGTTTTGTTCTCGGTCCCCTTTGGTGGAAGTTGTACATCTGTCCATCATCTGTACTCAAAGACGCTGAATTATTTATAACACGCAGTATGCCAAAGCTAAGCTAAGGTCACTACGAGACCACACTTTACATGTCTTGTTCTTATTCAAATGTGCTGATTGTAATGACAAAGAACGTCGCACTCTAGAAACGAACTCGAATCGTGGGTTCAAGGGATTCTGCCAGCTGGACCAACCAGATGTGTCTTGAGACCAGCTATGGGTACCATTAATGCTCAGCTACGTTTTCTAAGCACTTTTTTGATAACAGAATAATTTAAATTTAAAGATTTGCAGTTACTGTTAGCTGGTTGTTCACTAGCTCCGCTTTACTTGGTACCTACCAATAGTAGCTATTCTGAGTAGTTACGTCAGTACTAAGAGCTCTAAATTTATGTTAAATTACTAGCAACAATGGACTATCCTAGATTTAATAGTCTACATTCCTAGTGTATTGTTGTATTATGCCAAAGTACCTGGCTCTAGCGCTCAGAACGTTCTGAGATCACGACGACTATCTATCCTAATTTGGGTGCGGTCTACAAATACCTTTTTGTATGATGTGCAGTTTACATTTGCCTTAAAACAAGTATTTTTTGTACTCTATCCTTCATATGTATAAACCCTTCATAGTCTAATGTATGCCTTCTTGCTAACGACAAGTATTACGCGTGAAAGAGAGAGCATAGTTTTGTTGAATAGATGAGCTTTTTGAGCGTTTATGCATAGGAGATGATCCATGATAGGAGTTAGGAGAGTATGTACAAGAAACTTAGCAAAGCTTCTTCTATATATAAGTTAAAGAGTATCTTACAAATCGTCTTTACACACCCAATTGTTATTGTAACAAAGGAATAGGCTCAGAATACAGGGAATAGGTATATTAAATCTTTAAACCAAAAATGTATTAGTAGTAAATATTCCAGGAAAATATATTTTCAACTTGTGA
The DNA here is from genome assembly GCA_914767915.1 of Agriopis aurantiaria. Classification (NCBI taxonomy): domain Eukaryota; kingdom Metazoa; phylum Arthropoda; class Insecta; order Lepidoptera; family Geometridae; genus Agriopis; species Agriopis aurantiaria. Next base: position 461,579 of record OU611994.1, on the reverse strand, counting down.
CAATTTCCATTTGGAACAAATCCTCCTTGATCTGGAAACAATACTAGTTTTTGTCAGCAATCTATTGTTTGATGGAATGTATGCAAATTACTTATTCATGAGCTAGTACTTATATAGTAGGTACTTATCGTCTGTTTTCCACCTAATGTAACAGGTTTTTTTTATTTATTAGATCACGCTTAGCTGATTGATATCAATTCATGTTTTTCCTTTGAAATTCCTTTATCGGGAGCGGCATGCAGTCGACCTTAAGTAATATTTATTGCAAAACCTAGCCGTCATATACTTTTACAAGTATAACCAGTGGTTTGTCGACGCCATCGGATATCGTGGCCTTCGATCCATTGAGGATACTCAAATAAAGCATTAAAATATTTATTTACTTTTGTAAATGTTTGGCCAACGTTGTTTAAAGCAACGGGTTAGCAGACGTACGCGTTATTTGACACACATGTCTGTGTTTTCTGGAATTAACTGAAATCTAGAAATATTGTAGCGGTTTTTATGTCTGCTGATTCCAGTAAGCATTATCTAGGTTTTTTGATGTTACGATGATGACGTGTTGATATGATTGTCAGAAAAAACAACTGGTCCTGTTTTATTGTATCAGCATCAGGTAAAGGATTAGATTTGTCTAGTGATAGCTTTTTGGCCTTTTTCATTTCATTGGCCATTAAAACGTAATTATTTTGTCTAACCTCACTGTTTATAACCGAACCGAATCGGAAGACGCATCATAGGTAGGTCCACTAGATGGACCGATGACATTGTAAGAGTCGCTGGCATCCACTAGATGCAAAAGGCAGGCTGTCGTTCAGTGTGGAGGTTAAAGGGGGAGGCCTGTGTTCAGCAGTGGACGTTTTCTTATGATGACGACTGTTTATAAGATTTTATTTTTTATTATCTTCGCCCACAGTTTTAGCTGCATGGACATTTCCTCAGGGACAGTAAATTTTTCTGGGATAAAAAGTATCTGTCAATCTCTGATCCTACAATCTCAATGAAAAAATCACATAAATTCGTTGCTCTATTGTTGTGAAAGTGGAACAAACAAACAAACCAACAAACAACACACATTCGCAGTTATAATAATAGTATTTTATTTCTAGTCTAAAGTGGGCAGAGGCCTCCCTTCCCTCCTTCTAGTCTGCCCGGTCTTCGGCTCTGGTGGTCTAGTAGTCCTGCCAGTTCAACTCGTCACTTCATCTTGTTGGACCAGAAGATGTATATTGAAGTATTTCACAGTGTTATATATGTAGTTGTTTCAAAATGTCTGCTCTTTATTGTTCCATGAAGGTACCTATACAGAAACCTGCAACACAAGCTCTGCTTAGTGTAGGTTCTGTGAACCAACCTATTTGTTACCAAAAGCCGATTATTTGTACCGTATATCTTCCATTTAAGCCTTTATATACATATTATATGCTACCTTGTATTAATTATATTTTAAGATATTTCTATTTTCTATTTGTGATATTGGCTATCCATGATATGGCTGTGATATCCATGAAATAAAGATGATTATGATATTATAATTGTCCTCCCTTCCTCTCTATGTTTTCTCAGTACCAATATCTAAGTACTTGTATCGAGTAGCCTACCCACAGTTTGCAGGTTTTAGTATACCAAGTGATCGGTACTCGTGCCTGTCTCAGAAGTGAACCTCCTTGGTACAGTTACTGCCTGCACTATTGTACACAGTTCATGCTACGCGAGTAGCTCCTATAATCATACTGATATTGTAAATGTGAGATTGCGTTCTCTTTCACGCAGCAACAGAGCAACGGATCGATGTGATTTTTTGCATAGAGATATTTGGAGAGCCGGATATAATGTATACCTCTTATACAGAAAAAAATGTAGATACGGTTCTTGAGGGAAAGTTCACGCGAGTAAAGCCGCGGGGCTTTGCTAGTATAAAATATTTAAGAATACGAATATATAAAGTTGATCAATAATGTTAAAGCCGTGATGCTATCACGGTACTTGTATCGGTCGTATTCTCAAATAGTACCGATAGACTTATTTACAGATTCACGAGTGAATTTGAAAATGTATACATTTCTACTATGTAACAACTTTGCCTTCTTCCCGCAGTTTATTGAACAAAACATTATCGCCGGCACAGTGTGCACGCCCTGTAGGCGTACCTGTGCATGCGCAGCCTTGGTGCAGGTGCGACAATGCGGTCCGGCGGCGGCGCGGCGCGGAGGCGCTGTGAGCGGCGCCGGCAGGTTGTTTCATTGTTGTCACTAACTAGTCTCAGGTTCTAGCAAGTGTTATTGTCATCATATTGCAGAGTAAAGGTTTTGATGCTGTAATATTTTGTTCAAATTTATCGCTCTACGCTAAAAGAACATAGATTCCATTTTGTAAGTAAATTTATTTTAACAATAAACCGACCAAGTGCGAGTTGGGCTCGCGCATTTACAAAAAGTTGTGCAAAAAGATAACATCACGCCCAGGCGGTCACCCATCCAAGTACCGATCGCACTACGTTGCTTAACTTGGTGATGAACAGAAATTTGTCACCGACTCGCACTTCGCCATTATTTATTATTTGTTGTTATACTTTAGAATGTGTACTAAAATTTTGCCAAGTTTGACGCTTGTACGTATTACCGTTTTTACATTAGAGAAAATACAAAAATACGTTTGTTGCCGGTAACCTTTAATTATTAATTTTTGAATTTACTATTATTTTTGAAATGCCATAAAATTACATATTCTTTTAAAAATTTCAATTGTCTATCTAATACGGTTCGAAAGATACAGCCGTTAAATGGTAGAACGGTAGAAAGGTAGGACAGACGGACGAACGGACAGACAGACAGCGTAAGCTTAGTAATAGAGTCCCGTTTACACCCATTGAGTACGGAACCAAAAACTATATATGTGATGAACTCTTGTGAAAAAATTTATTGTTTTAAATGTTTATCGGGATTTATCACGTATTCAAAACATTTAACATATACGTTTAAACATTTAAAACATGTGTTCAAATCGTGAAAGTTTAAAAATTACTAAATAATGATTGTCCAGAGCCAGCCCCAGGCGCAGGTTCGCACGGGTAAGTGCTCAAACAGACAGATCGCTATTGACTAGCTGTCTTGAGTAATTTGGTTAGTTAGTGCAACAAAGAAACTTTAACTGGCCTTTAACTGGATAAGTGCTAGTTATCCACCTGTTCTGCCAGCTTCATTTGCCAAGAGTAAATCCTACTAACATTATAATTTCGAAAGTTTGTATGTATGGATGTATAGATGTTTATTCCTCTTTCACGATGCAACGGAACAACGGATCGACCTGATTTTTTGCATGGGTATAGTTCAAGAGCCAGAGAGTGGTATAGGCTTATATACTTTTCATCACCATCATCACCATTTTTCATCACTACGCGGGTGAAACCGCGGGGCGCAGCTAGTAGATAACAACAGAAATAAAGATAGACCTGCTACAACTTTGTATGGTTTAACTACTATCATTTTAACATAGGTAAGTATATGTAACTAGGCCTACATAAAACACTTTTAAACTATCATTGCTGATATAACTGTAATGAAAAACGTAGCTCGTATCTTAGGTAAGGTTGGTTGTAGGTTACTTTGTACAGGCAAAAAACAAATAGATCAACGTGTCCCATCTTCGGCCGCAACGTCGCTTACCATCAGGCGAGTTAGTGGCCAAACGTGGATCTATTCTATGTAAAAAAAAGTCTTCGAAAAATTACTACCTTTGTCAAAATTATAATATGTAGAGCATCGAGATACAAGACATATAGAATCACAATCATGCCAAAAAAAACTTAACCAAAACTCGGCGCACGCCACGAATTGCGCAAACTTTTGGTTAGTTACAATACAAGGTAACCGTGATCCGACTACAACGCCGCACGATGCCAGAGCTACGATGACACAGCGACATAGTGACATAGACAATTAACGTTGAACACTATGCAAGCGACATAACGTCTTAATTGTAATGTAATGTAATGTAATGTAATGTAATTGTAAAAGTGGCATTGTAAAGTATATATTGGGCGTGGGTTCGATTCCCACCTAGGATAAACATTTATGTGATGAACATTTGTGTTTGTTCTATATCTGGTTGTTAATATCTATTTAAGTATGTATTTAAAGCTATATATGTATGTATATCAGTCTCTGGCAGCCATATTACAAGCTTTGCTTAGCTTGGGGTCAGATGACCGTGTGTGAAAATGTCCCGAATATTTATTTATTTATATTTGATACAATGACGCTCGGACGTTTTTTAACTGTTTTCACTGAGAGATTGTGACTCTATAGGAATTGTATCTCGATGATGTAGAGTCATTACCTGTTGATAATTATTTCAGAAATAGCGGCGACGTCAAATTTTCTTACAGTAAACAAATAACCCAGTTCCAAAAGTGAACTTATCTTAGAGATAATCTACGACCTTGTCCAACACATTCACTAGCTTTTAGCATTTTCCCACACATAGTCACCTAACTGTTTACAACTTTAATTCTTCGTAACAAAGATCTAATTCGAATGGTTTGGACGCGTAAAAGTGAAATTACAAAGAAAAGTTTGTGTGAATTACCTGGTTTAGAAATAGTGGAATGACTATAATAATATGTTTCGTGACCAAGTTTCTAAATAAAGATGATATCAATATTGGGATGCCGCGAGATCTACCGATTGTAATGAATTAATCATTGCTACAACTCCATTAAGCAAATTCTTTTTTAAAATGCAAGGCGGATGTGTTTCGGATAGTGGTCTGAATAAAGTCTCCCTCGAATATAATTAACTTTTTGTACTACAAAATCGTTGAAATACATACTTCATCATTATCATCAGCCTATACTGCTGGATATAGGCCTCTCTCATGGAACGTCATGGAGCCCGATCTTCGGCTTTTCTCTTCCAGCCACTGCCAGCTGCCTTCCGAATATCATCAATCCATCGAGTCTCAGGGCTACGTTTGCTTATTCGGGGTCTCCACTCTAGGACACATATTTCCCGAGTTTCCCGATGATTATCAGTTCTGCGATATATGACCGGCTCACTGCCACTTCAGCTTGCTAAATACGCTGAGCTATGACCTCGGTTCTCTGGCAAATAACTTAACAAAATAAGGCAGTAGTGTCAACATCTAAAATTATTACAGGTCATAGGAGCAGAGCATAGGAGAGTGTAAAAGTAATTGTATATTAAAGTGTTCCATATAAACGCTAACATTTTTAAAACAGTACTCAGTTACTCTGAGTTTGCTTTTCATACTAACAGACTTTTCACTTACTGGTTCTGCACGATTTGTGCAGTGAAAACAGATGAGAAACAGTTCCGGGAACCTGCCCTTCAACACGTCGTGTGCCATTAACGGTGCGCCTCCCACGGACACCCACGGCGCACCGTGGCGGCGCACCATGGCGGCGCACCGCAATCTCTCGGGGCGGGGAAATGTCTTGATTTATGCATCGCCTTATCGTCTTACAATATCTTAGAATCTACTGTTAGAATCCTAAGTCAGGGTAATAAGGTTTAAAATGTAAATAAAGCACATCAAAGCCCCTGCCTGAAAGCAGAATTTTCCTTTATATTACCGTCGTTGATGAGTGAATATGAGCATGTTTGTACTCTAATGATGCAGTAAATAGAGTTCAATTTGACGAGTGTGCACTTCACTTCCTGTTTGAATGAGAAACTAATATGAATATAATGTCACAGGAGTATTCTGATAAGTTGTCCAACAAGAAACTTTATGAATATTGAAAATTCCTTGTAGGAAAATTATTTCCGTGTAGCGGAACTTAGTCGCGGGAAATTTTATTAACTACGTTTACTCCACGAACATTTGCCGTGCCGTGGTAGCCTATTTGGGAGACCGCTAGACTTGAAAGCGTCAAGTCGCGGGTTCAAACCCCGGGCCCGTACCAATGAGCTCTCTGGAGTTTATGTACGGATTTTCATCCCACTGGCTTTTCGGTGAAGGAAAACATCGTCCAGAAACCTGCATACGTACGGAGAAGAAATTCAATGGCGTATGTGAATCCACTAACCCGCAACTGGGCTAGCGTAGTGGATATGGCCCAATCTGGCTTTCGGGGGTAGGCTTAAAGTCCAGCAGTGGACTGTTAAAAGGTTGATTATGATGACTCCACGGACATTTAAAAGTTAACTGTTATAATGAGTTTGAAACAAAGAGATAAAGAGATTCAGCGTTAACGTAGTGACAGTCATTGACTACCAACGTCTGATATTTAGTGAACTCATCAGCAAACCCCTCGAGTTTGAGCTTATTTCGTTTGTTTTAACAAGTCCTATACATTACACTTGGTAGCGAGGGTCTGATGATGGACCTGGAAGGTGGATAGTAGAACTCTTCAATAGCTATGCATGTTTTCAGTTATTTCAACTACACTAATTTGATTCACAATAGATTTGTTGTCATGTTGTTTATTTTCTCAATCGCCTTCATCAATTTACCGAATTAGCCTCTCAAGTTTAAAACATGTCTCTTCGTTGCGCAAGTGATCGGTGTAATTAAAATTATTCGGTGCGCGTGGCTCGCCAATTGCGCCACACACCGCAGTGTCTAGTACGCGCCAAACTTTTTAGCAGCTCTGAATTGTGGGAAGTCTTCACAGAAAAGTTTTTTTTTTGGTTCAATTAGAACGGCTGTCAAGGCGTTTTTTTTAAGAAATTTGTTGTAACCAGTTGCACCCATATAAACGAAACGTCAGTCATTCGAAATCAGTTAGCAACTGTGATGCGGAGTTCGACGCATTGATCTAAATAATAATGTTCAATCAAGGTTCACTCATATGCCTGGTAACAGAGTTTCCATTTTTATCTTCTCATTTCCGTTCTATTTACTTCTGCTTTTCTGTGGAAGTTCGTTCTAATATTAAACGCGACACCACTCGTCTATGTCAACATTTCAGCCGCTCTCATAGCTTACAGCTGCCCCACGTGGCCAGCTCGAAGAAATTATAAGCAAATCGTGTTATATAAATTTAATTGTGCTTTAATGTTTGGCGCGTACTGTAGCTGCAACGGAATCGGCCGCTTGCGCAAGCGCAGGTGTACTGCGCCCATCTCTGAGTTTGCGCATCTCCGCTCTTGACATCGATTTAAGGCAGTTTCGTGATGTGTGCCTAGGCTGCTATATTAGAACTAAAGCTTGTTCATACGACCGCGTGATGTCACGTCTTAATTACCACTTAACGATCAATTAACTAGATAATAGTATTTGCCATTTTAAACTTGCTGCTCATATTTAAATAGCTTATTTATTACACAGTAGGTATTTAATATTGAGGACTATATTAAGTACTTACTGTATATAAATGAGATATTAAAATACGACCAGCAAATTAAAAATGGCAAATATTATTCTTTGGCATGCATTGGGTTAAGTAATTATTAAAGAAGAACCCAAAAAAAGCCAACGGCAACGGAGCTGAAAACTGCATAGGCTGAGTAGCGTGCTTTGCTTGGGAGGGGCCCATGGAGCTGCGAACTATGATAATGATGATGATGATTTAACGCACATCTTTATCAATCAAAATTTCTATACATATAAAAGCAGAATTCATCTAAAGTTATATGATTATTTACGGGATTTAGTGAGCAACCGTGATAGTTTAAAACATAGAATTTATCTACTCACACACTCATCACGAAATCTCAAAAACTACTTGACATACAAAGCTGAAATTTGGCAGGTAGATGTTTGTTAAGAATTTTGCGAAAGGGCTGAATTAAAGGGGGCAAAAGGGGTTGGAGATTATATGAAAGTCTACGCGCACGAAGTCGTGGACAACCGCCAGTTAGATAACACCTTTGTAGGTGCTAGCGGTCTTAACTTTTCAAATACTGTACTCCTGCAATAATAGACTTGTTTGTGTGCATTTTAGTTGGGAAATTTAGTATAAAACTATGTTTAATGGTATCCATAATTAACTATCAAGCTCGCCAACAAATATTTAAAAATTATATGTAGGAGTCAGTTTATAGTTTCTGATTAAATTATAGTATTTAACAAGATATTTAGACAGCTTTACGATCATTTATTCAGAACTGTAAATTTACAATCGTGTCGAGTAATAAAATGTCGGATACCTACTACTTCGTAAACTTTTGACCAGACACGTCGTATCTCCGCATACATTTGAATTTATAAGAAAATGTGAACTTGTTCTGCTCAATTTATATCAAAACTACTTTCACTAGTCAGTGGCTACTATATTTTAAGCTGTTCTCAACGACATTAAGTGATTTTTGTAAAGATGGTCGATTTATTCTAGTGAAGGTGCGTCGGTCAATGTACAGACGCGCGTTGATGTCTATTGTATAGCTGATTCGATGTTTGCTTTTTTAGGTTGTTCTGAAAGTACTTGTACATTTGTTTCAATTTTAAACTTCGATATAGTTTACGTGGACCATGAACATTTATTTTGAAGATTCTTTATCTTTCTGAGGTTTATTTTTATTTTTTCCTTTTGCAGATATAATTATTTTTTGTTTTTTTGTTTTGTTTTTTGTTTGGTTTGAAGGTTAGGTTAAATTAGCACCATTGACAAATTTCTGTAGAGTAAAACAAAAATAATGTTTCCCAACTTTCTTATCGTAATAAATATATGAGTGCCAAACAAAAATAAACTTGGGCCTAGTATAATTGCTTTTTCAGCGAGTCACATTGACAACGAACAATTAGAAAGACATCCGTAGACCGGAACATGTTACAAGTGATTGTACGGAGTACGTGATAGTGTCCGGAGTGGACATGTTGTTAGACACTGTTGCGTTGCATTACATCACACATTATGTAAATTGAATTAACTTTAAACCCGTTTCGGCAGTTTGACTGCGAATGTGCAGTGTGGCTCCTAATCACATACCGACTTCTTGGTTCTTATTTCGACTAATGTTGCGTGTATACGGAGTTTTACTTTATTTCTGGCTCATAAATTCGTGAATGTTGTAGAGAGGCTACATTACACTTTTAGACATTTGTTTTAATTACGTGAAGTTATTGAGTTACACCATCATTCATTTAAAAGGATTTCCGCAATGGATGGTGGACACAAACACGTTCACATAACAATATTCAAATAGCCAAATATTTGACAATTAAGGCGCTGTTTATAGCAAACTTAGCATTTTAGAAACTTTGCTTGTACAATTTCCTCAGCTGTGTTTTTATATGCATGTCTTCGGTTCATTACTAAGATATTTCGCAAAAACACAATTACAATGAAGACTATTTATTTTTAAATAAATATATTTGAATACCTAAATAAAGAAAGTCTTATATACAAATATATAAGACTTTGGCCTGATGGACTGATTTGGACTGATGCCATATATAAAGTTCCGGACTAGACCCATGAGTAAAAAAAAATAATTAAATAAAATTATACGTATTAATGTTTTAATGCGTATAATTTAAATTATATTATATTTTCGCCTGTCTCGCGTAACCACCATATTTTTGCTTTACTAATATGACCGAAGATGATGATACATTATAAGACTTGACTTTGAATGGTGTCTTCAATAAAAAAATACAATTCGAAGACTGGTGTACCTAACGTGCTCGCATTTCACTATAAAGAGTGCCTTAATACAATTTTCATGCAATTTATATCGAGATACCGTTACGTTTAATGTCGTGAAAGCACCTAAACGTGAAATTAGCATACGAGCCGCCGATGGATCTGTAACGTTGACTCAGTGGTACCAACCGTATCATGAAGATAAGGATAAGATAGATAATGTAATTTGTGTACATAATAGTTTGACTTTACAGATCGGGCCTTTTGATAAATAAATAAACGTGAACGCATTTAAGCGTGTGGGTTGAGTGAGTGTAATTTATAACAGGTAATTTTTTTATTTTTTTATGAGAATGCTAGTCTACGTTTTGTTTCGAAAAACTATGGTGTTTGTAGGATTTCTAATAAAGTTGAAGGCTACCTACACTTCATTGAAGTAGGTTTTTTTATTTGTATATTTTTATTGAACGCTTCAACATGGTTGAACGGCTGAGATAAAAATTTGTTTACAAGTAAGTTTCTGCATAATAATCATTGTGTTTTTTGTCCCAGATCAAATGTGGAATGGACAATTTCGGGAGAAATCACAAGGCGTGGCCAGTTTTTTTAAAGTATTTTTTTTCTAATATTGATCAGTAGATCAGGTAGATCTGTGCCAGCTTTCTATCGGTAGGTATATTACATCGATCGAGTGTTGATCGGGTCCGTCGGTGAAAGTTTCGCTTTTTTATTTGTGTAATACTATCGGTGGGGTGTTGTGCTCTATCTGAGAATAAATAAAAGCTTGACCTCGAATACATGTTTAGGTGGATACCACAAAAAATCTACTAATTGGGACTGAATAATCTAAAGTAGGAGGGGAAAGTAAAGTAAAGGGAGAGGCCTATGGGAAGTGGCTGATGATGATGATCTAAAGTAGTACTTATCACAAAAAATATGAGTCCAAAAGAAGTAAGTAGTCCTCAACAGAAAAAGATAGTCAAGATTTCAACATTGTTGTTAGCTAAACACTGTCAAAAGGTATATGGGCGATTTATTGTATTGAAATTTGACGTTAGACAAGTGATAAACGCGGGTTTGTGGTTATCTGGGCCTCAATTACCCTCATAACGATAAATTGCAAATATCGACAGATTTGCTATATGGTTAGGGCCTATTTTTTAAAATTAGCTAAACGCTGTCGAAGCCGTTTTTTGTTTTTTGGAGGAACACTAAAAATTAGGCATCTTGTTATAACAACTGTTGACACTGTTGTTGAATTTGGCAACCTACATTTTTTAATTTCTAACATCCCTAATTGATAGTGAATTCCAGGACTGGGTGTGATCAATTCCTATCGAAGTTGAGTCAACGGTGACCTTTATAGGGCGCAGGTTTCTAAATAAACATTGCACTAACAAAATGAGAGTACCGACAACAAATACAAGATTTATTCGACAAGCAGGCATTTCACTTTCGAGGCGTAGTAGATGACGTGTTGATTTGAAATCCTTTTTTATTTTTATAATCTGAGCGCTTATTCTCATGAAATTGTTTTATTTCTGGCAACACTCACTCTCAGATGGATCTAGTAGTGACACTAGTGACCGAACAATGGAAATTGATAAGAATCAGAACAGATAAATGAACTTTAAAGTTTAAAAGAACGCTGTAATTTGTTGTTATAATGTGTTTATTTCCTAGCTGTACCACCAAACCGCGTGAGAAATAATTGAACAACTAGACCCCCCTGCCTCCGCCCGCGCCCCCGGGCTCCAGCGCAGTGCCTTGATATAAACAAAGTTACGCGGTATTGTTCTTACAGCATTATTGTATTGCACACCTCAATATTTCAATGCCATAGCAATATTATAAAGTAATTAAGGTTTTGTCATGGAGAGTATGTGAGCTTCTGCGATCAACAAAACGGTCCTCTTAAAACATAAAAACCGAAGACAACGCACTAAAACTATTATTGGACCTGCTTACTTTTTTTTATTATTAATAATAGGCTTGCGTTTGTCCACCATCACGCCTGATGTTAAGCGATGATGCGGTCTACGTTGGAGCACGCTTGCTTAGAAAAAACCAATTCACTCGCGATTTGAAGACACCCAGATTACTAACTTTAATTTAAAAAATCAAGAAACTCTTGTATTTCCTTTGGATGCAAACATTTTACATAAGCCAACATTGAATGAGGTCTGTGTTTGAGATAAATACAGTTATGTATTTATACAGTTTGGTATAATTTTATTCGCAGCACTGTCAATCCGCCCGCTAACTATCGACATGGCTTCCGAGCTAATCAGGCCGATCTAAATATCGACTTGTCAGTACATTTGTTGCGCAGAACAATTTATTTTGGACCATGGACTTACTTGTTGTATCAGCAAGTACATATTTATTTATAATTGGTGGTTGGATTTATTATTATTGAATAACAATATATCGAAAATAAAAAGAAGCTCTTGGAGAGTTTGTCCGAATGGAATTGTTTAAACATGTTTTTCTCCGTTTGAAATTGTTTTTAAATGAAATTTTTAAAATAAACATGGCCATACCATACCATATGCAACACAAACAGTGTTTAAACATGGCCATACCATACCATATGCAACACAAACAGTGTTTAAACATGGCCATACCATACCATATGCAACACAAACAGTGTTTAAACATGGTATGGTATGTTGTGGCCATGTTAAGTTATCAAAACTCATTAAAAAAAAAATACAATTTCTGACGGAGAAAAACACGTTTAAGCACGGTGCATGTAACTGTGTCGAAATATCGTAAGCTCCATCCACAATATCACGGTAAATATCCCGATAATAATATTATAACTGTATTTGAAATCTAGCTTATAAATATAGGGCCACAATTTATAGGCCAATGAAAATTTCGTTATTTCAATGAAAAATCAGTGTAAACAGACTCTCGTTCTTTCTTTTGTTTCTCTGTCACGGACAGAGGTGGCCTTAGATCCAGGAGTTGGAGATAATTTTACTTTAAATACTTACTTATTTTAAAGTTACATTTTATGTATTAAACCATAAGTAGTATCATCCAGAACAGAAGGCTGCTAGAGTACGTGTTCGGGCTAGACGTTGCACCATGTAGTTACCGTTTATAACACCAGTATGTGGTCAGTGCCGGGTATGGTGAGAGCTGCACTAAAATGCAGCTAAACGGTCGTTGCACCAGCCTCTCTGATCTGGTAGATAATATTATCGACACTGCTTGTTAGCTAAATGAGAGGTGCTGCAGATATAGCAATAATTTTAATCAAATAAGGAACAAACAAAAGTTATATGCAAATCACAATCGCATCAAATAAGTGTCAATCAAAATTTGAGGCACAAATTACAAAATAATATATTATGTTCAGTTTCCATGAGTTAAACTTTGATGTCAACCTTCCTTCATACAAGTAGTAAGTTTTGTAGCGATAGGACTCATTAGCAGTTGGCCTGGGGAAGTACCAAAACTTTGCCAGCTATGGGCAAACTTTACTGTGATCCTTGAAGGCAATGTGTGCAGTAAAACGACTGCACATAAATTATCTAACATTCACTATCACTATGCTCGGGTGACGAGCCCTGCAGCGCACGGCTTTTCTAAGACTTCCATTCCGCATGTCTGCAATGCAATCTGAATATTTGTAACATTTCTGCACAAAACAATACCAATCTATATAATATATAATAAAAGCGAAATTCACTCATTCACTCACTCATCACGAAATCTCGAAAACTACTTAACCTATGAAGCTGAAATTTGGCAGGTAGATTCCTTATGGGGTCTAGAGATCCGCTAAGAAAGGATTTCGCGAAAAGGCTAAATTAAGGGGGGGAAATGGGGGGTTAAAAGATTATATGAAAAGCTACGCGTACAAAGTCGCGGGCAACAACTAGTCTTATTTATAACAAGAGATACATGATTCATTGTATCGCGAAAAATGCAGGATATTTAACCGTTCGTTCCGTTTTTCAATCTTTGATCTTTATTTTAAATTTTAGTTAAACTGACATATTTCGACAATCACAGAAGTTATTACCTGCTATTCAACGTGGTAATGCCGCCAGCATGCTGGGTACGCTGCCAACTGGTAGTGGGCTTCAGCATTTGGATTGTCTTTAGACCTTCAACGGTCTATGGGCGGTCTAACTGTGTTTGTAGTGTTAGTTTTAGCTTGTATTTTGTTTAGTTAATAAAGACACTTGCCCAGGAAAAAAATTACCTACTGGACTATATCCCTTTTCTATATGTCAAAACTTTTAAAGCTTGTCTGTTTTTTGCTGTTTTATGCAGCATTTATACATTTAGTTTGTTTTCCGTAAATAAATAACTATAGAATCGCGATGAGTCACGCCCCTTTAATCTAACAGGTACTCCTCGCCAGTATTACTGAATGATCTAGAATGTAGTAGAGCGGCGCGGGCGCAGGTGAAAGGGACGGCCCTTCGGAGCCTGGATTGGACACGTACGGTACTGGTCGGACGAAAATGTGGCTTTTATTTGCGGTTGCTATTGTTAAAGTACCTACATTGAACGTTCTGATTGTGTATTGTAGCTTAATTCACACTGGGAATCGTTTTGGAAGCTGTAATAGATTCTTGGATACACATTTTCCTTCACTACACTTTTTTCTATCTATCTTTTTTTCTATGGTTATAATATCTTTATTGAAATACACACTTTTAACAGATTTTATGATAAAAAAACGAGTTCTTTTCTCTTCGAAAAATATATCAACGTTTTATGACAGTTTTATTTTGTAGTTAGAAAAAACGATTTATTTTTCATTAACTATATACAAATATTATGAAATAACTCTTTAGAAATACAACTTAACTTACAAGGTCAGGATGTCAATAGCAATAGTATTGAAGTAGTTCCTAACCCAAAATTAGTTCTAAACCAATACATAATATTGAAGTTATTCCTGTCAACAAACGAACTGTGTAGGTATTTACGATAAAAGTTGAGTTCCCGCCAGTACTGATACCGTGAGTGCTTCGTGTCCCCGCCGTGGGTTTCACAAACACCAACCTCTGAGCTAGATGCTATCAACAGTACTAGGACCACATAAACAATACGCGCTCAAAACAAAACAGCCATAACGTCTAGAAGCGTTGTGATTAAAAAAATTTAACCTCTCTGAAATAATAAGGGTAGTTCACATAGTTCGCTTTAGTTTCATTGGTATGTTTTTTCGTAAATAGGCTTGCGTTTTACCACCACCTCACCTCACTACCCTGATGGTAGGTACAATCTACGATGGTGTACGCTTGCCTATAAGAAACCGAGGCACTGAGAGTAGAAGTTACTTAGGGTTAGTAGGATAATATTGGGCATTCTACCCCACCTTCGTTTCACTCGGTGGTTTAGAATTCCCAATATTACTGAGATTTTATGCTACTATTTAAATCAAGTTTTGCGTTTACCTTTACACTTCGTTCGCTGCCCGTTCCTTATAAATTCAACCTAACGTTACAACGAGACTTGAACGTTTGCTATTATTTATATCAAGTTTTGCGTTAGATTGTATGCATTATTACCTTTACACTTCGTTCGCTGCCCGTTTCTAAAAAATTACCTAATTTGATAACCTAACACAACTTTATTTTTGTTTGAATAGGAATTCTAATTAAAAGTTTTCAGAGAATATTTAGAAGAATTTATTTCATAGATAACACACTATACAATAAGAAATCTAAACTATTTAAAAATAAGCTAAAAGTAAACTAACCATATGAATATTATAATGGATATAAATGTTGCTCTAACTTAATCAGCTTATCAATGTAATAATGTAGTTAATAATCATTAAACAATTTTGAATTGTTATTAAAAGTATAATCTTAGTACTTTGTCAAACATTTCTCGACAAATCGGACATTTATTTAGCAGGGATAGCATACATTTGCCACAGCTTAAATGACCGCAAGGTATGAAGGCTATGCTCACTTCTTCATGTAGACAAATTTTGCAGGTCATGTTTTTGTAGTTACTCGTATTCATGTTGCGACTCTCAATTTCATCAACAATTTTTACGTTTTCACATTGATTGTTTTTTTTAATGTACCTATTTGATACTTTTTTTATATATTCTTCGCCTTTCACAAATAAAACGTATAAACAATGTGAAAAAAAACGGGCATGCTCTTCCCATGCTTGATCTTCAGGCTCCCAATCTTTCAAACCACCGTCACAGAAGAAACAACGCACTCTATCACCTTGTCCAGTGTAAAATAATCCTGCATCAGCCATATCTTGAGGTTTCTGAGCTAACCCTTTAGGCCAAGAGTGAAAACTTTGCAACCGTATTGATTCTAAGGCATAAATAGGATGAGCAGGCTGCTTAAGCTGCATATTCAAAATTAAAATATTGGAAAATGTGGGAAAACAAATGACAACACAACCTACTTGTTGTATAATACCGAGTATTATGTTACCGAGTTGAATTGCGAGAGCTTGTTATTTTAACACAGTGTACTATAATGAATCATCGTGACTTAAATAATTAATACAACAATATTTACTAATAAAGATTTATTAGGATAAAATACACATGAAATTTATACTAAGTACACACAAAAATATTTATCATAACAAAAATTACTTTTTATCTCGTTATTTATTTCATCAGTTTAAATGTTTCTATATTTTCACAGTACCACTTTTTAACTATCAGAACATTTTTCAATGCACAAACTTTTTTATGGAACATACAATTTAAAAACGATTCATTTACACCACCATATCTTTTATACAATTCATTGTAATTAGGACAATTTTTGTCGCTTACATCTATAACAGAACAATTATTGCTGCAAATATTTTTTACCCACTTGATTTTTTCTTTTCCTTTTACAAGCACAGTCTTATTTTCTAAGAAGGGTGAGATTATTCGCTTAAATTCTCTGTAATCAACAAACCCTTCATTCCAACGTGTACCGCGATTATGTTCTATCCACAACACATGTTTTTTCTCAACAGGCATTAATTTCGAAAATTGATATGGTGGTTTTACTAGAAATGTTTGGGTATAATCGTCTGTTGCCAAAGCAAATTCACTCACAATGAAATTGTTATAAATGTCCTTAAAGCCTTGTACATCAACTATTAGCAATTTTGAATTCATGATACTTTCTTTACAATATTACTTAAAGGTTTGTACTCAACAATAGAGTCGTTAAGTATTAAACAGTATGCTGCAGTGTTTTCAGGAAATTCTATGGTTGATTCAAGTTCAACGCGAACATCTATGGGTCCTGTTTTTAAAGTTTCGTTTTGACGAGAACAATCAATAACAAATAAAGGAGCTTTATTTTTAAACTCGTCACAACTCAACAATGGTTCCGATCGACGACCGTAATAAGACTGTTGAAATCGAGCGTATTGTTCGTATATTAATGCAAATTTATCATCTTGGAATGCGGTATTCATATTTTCGTAAGGAAAATAACACGAATTCAAAAATACTTTAACATTTCTTACATGACAATGATCAAACTGAGACATGTCAGCATCAGATTTACGTCTACGATTAGTTTGTAGACCAATTATTATGTATCGGGGTTTTTCTATTTGTGAAGATGTTTTAATTGACCATGTGTGTTTTGTAGTCTGCGGAAGTGCCGAATACTCGTAAAGATCCCAAGTTCTAAACACTATGGAAATAGGACGATCTTTTTCTAAATTTTTAAGTAGATTAATTCTTTCGCGATCGGATACTTTAATATGTGGAACTCGCCATAATATCTGAGTAATATCTATAGTGTTGACAACTTCTCCAGTTTGTAATTTTAACGAGTTGAGATTTGTATTACTTCGAAGTAAAATGAGTTCATGTTTGCAGTTCATAATAATTTTGTTGTAATCTTCTGCAAATCCTAATACTTTACTAAGAGGTATTGAAACTGAAAAATTTCCTGCTTTCTTGTTGACAGAACCTTCAATGCTCCAACCCCAACTTTTTGCCATTTTAGACTCATTATCATTCATGGATAAAAATGATTTCATTGTTGTAGTAATACCTGGATTTTTTATTCTGTCAATTTCTATGCCATTTATTTCATATCGAATTTCTTGGAAAAAGAAAAGCATTGCATTATTTGTAAAATGCACATTGCTTACTTTGGTCTTGGGTTCGTTTTTATATACGTCAACAGAGCCCTCTAAATACAAAGTACTTGCTGAAGGTAATATATATAAATCCTGTTGGTTGATTGGTATCCGAATCTCATCATTTTGGCCAAAACTTGTTACGTAGGGTTTGTACGAGTGGTATTCAATGCTTTGAATGGAATTGTCTTGGATAAGTGGTTCATTCACATTTAGTACACTCATTTTAATAACCCAATTAATTTGAGAAACTTTTTATTTTCTTTTGTCAATTTAAGTTTAGGTGTTTTTTTCTTGATGGTGGGCTTAGAAGTGACGCGTTTTGTGGTGATTACAGACCTTTTATTAAAATCTATCATTTTTTCTTCAGGTGTAAATAAAGTTGAATCTCTTCACCTCTCAAATTAACAAGATTGTTTCTTGAATCCACAATCCTTATTGAAATGGAACTGATAGAATTTTGGTTTACAGGAAAATAAATAATATTTTTAGGAATTTCAATAATTCTGTAACCTGGAGGCACGTTAGGAGTAAATTCGTGAATGATATGACTTGGTTTTCCGTCTGTGTATGATCCTCGTACTATATCACATTCGATCCTTAGCACAGTTGTTGGTAGAATGCTGACTGGGAATTGAGATTCGTTTAATATATTGGCTTTCAAGGTTTCTTCGCCAAATCCAAATAATTTAGCAAGCAATGGAGTTTTTTCTAAATGGATGTCTTTAGAACATATGATTGAAGTTCTTAGAGTGTTATTGTTAGAACTCAAATTAAAACTACAGTCGATTACATTTTCCTTTAGGTAATCACTGATATCGTTGAGCTCATATGACCCTTCAGGTATTTCAACAACTTGATCATCGCCATAGCAAAATTTATTATTATTACTATCAATGTTTGGTATGGAATTAAAAGTAGAGAAGTACAGTAATCCACATTCATATTCACCATCAAGTTGCAGAGCAGGCGAATAACTCGTGGTTGATGTTGAAACGGAGCTGGATATAGATAGGGTGAAAGACATACTGCTACTGATAAATAAGTAAGATTCTCACTTATTTAAACGTTTTGTCCAAAAACTTCTTAAAAACTTTATACATAGATGTCCACAGTTAACTGTATCAAAATTTTGATATTTCGTATAGTTATATAAAATATTATTATTGTTTAAATACTTAATTAACTCTAAAGGTGGTTTTAAATCACCAAAACTATCAAAATATTCCCCATATTGTTTATTTTTTACGTAAGCTACCCAGTGAGTTCCATTATTGTTACTGTCATCTAAATTGATAATACCACATTCAATATGCTTCGGTGATTTCGGTAACTTGTCTCTCATATAAACTCCTCTAAAGTACGGTATGTCACTCGCATGTTTTAATATATCTAAATCGGTAAGTGCACGCCTGGGTAGCCTTTTAATTAGTTTTTTGACGTTCTCAAATACAGTCCGTTCCCTTTTTTGTATGGCTTAATGTACATGCCTTTACCTAAAGCAATAGCCTCCATAGTTCTGTTATGTCGTTCAGATTCCTGAAGACCTTTTTGCGAAGTTTTAGAGTCATTTACTGCTTTTGCTATACCAGCTGCACCTCCCGATAATGCGCCTAATGCAGATAAAGCAGCAAATATAGGTATCAAAGGTAGTATTCCACCAGTTTTAGGAATTGGTATGACCCGAGGCAAGCGAACTTTTTTGTTGAAAAATAACTTTTTAGCTACCAAATGAGCCATTTTAATAGCAGATTCATTATTTTTTGGTTTAAATTTCTTCAGATGCTTACTTATTTTTCCAATTATGGATCTAAATTTTTTCACGCCAGCACCTACTTTTACTTTGGTCTTCATCACTTTATTGACTAACCATGAAGACAACTTTTCCCCTTTACTGGCATCCTTTGCTTTCATCCTGCGCTGAGCCATATTTATAAGTTGTATATCTGCTTTGTGTCGATCTTCTAGATTTTTGTAATTGTTGTATGCTATATCGTGTTGCTTACAAGCTTCGTCCAATTCGTTGACTCCTTTGTCACCGCGCAACAAGCGTTCTCGTAATCTAGTGCCAGGTCCACAATAATTGTAACCTGGTAAATGTAGCTCAAATGGTAAACTATTAATAATTTTATTCACAAGTCCACCTCCTTCCATTAATTCAAGAATAATGATCATTTTCAGTAGAATTTATTGCTTATATAAATTTATACTACAGCTTTTTTATCAATCCATGAATTCTCACTGTCTTTTAAACCCAACCACTTGACAAATAATTTTTCCCCGTTTTTTCTTAAGACTTTTTCCACTAAATAAACGCCAGGGTGTTGGGTCCTCATGAGTTCTTGTTCATAAAATGTTCCTAGTATGTTTTCTTTTCGTTGATCTTGAATGTGGTAAGTAACAGGTTTAGTATCGTTTACTTTGACAATTGTGAAAAGTTCAGTAGACCAGTTAGGAGTATATCCTTTTGCAAAAATACCCTTATATTTGCTAATTCTCACTTGATCTCCTACGTTAAATTTCACTTTAATAGACTTGGAAATATTGTGAGATTTTAAAATATTATTTAAAACTTGCATTTCATTTGACGACTTGACTTTCGATGGTTTGAACTTTGTAATACGATGTATTGTATAATTATACTCATCAGTTATTTTATTCAATGGCTGTCCAACCCATTTATAGTTTCCAATTAAATGAAAATATTTATATAATTTATTCTTTAAAGTTCTGATTAAGCGTTCCACGATAGATGCTTTTTTGACTGAATATGTAGAATAATGATTTATTTTGTATTTGTTCATTAAGTTTCGGAAATAGTCATTATAAAATTCTGTTCCTAAATCTGTTTGCAAATGTTTGGGTCTGCGTCCTTTACTCAGTATTTTACCAAATGCCGTTGCTATTTCATTTTTAGTCTTATTTTTAACTGGAATCGTCCATGCAAACTTAGAAAACGTATCTATAACAACTAACACAAACGTAAACCCATTATTAGTTTTTTTCAAACTTTTTATATCAATTAAATCAGCTTGCCACAGGTCATCTATTCCTCGTAGTATTACATGACGACGAGTGAAGTTTTTTCGAGCTTGTCGGTGAATT
This sequence comes from Agriopis aurantiaria, assembly GCA_914767915.1. Taxonomy (NCBI): domain Eukaryota; kingdom Metazoa; phylum Arthropoda; class Insecta; order Lepidoptera; family Geometridae; genus Agriopis; species Agriopis aurantiaria. The sequence goes on along the minus strand of OU611994.1, from coordinate 440,812 downwards.
TCATTTATTATTCCTTGTTTGCTCATTTTTCTTAATAAAATGGTTTATGGTATTTTCTGGTTCGTGTTTCTTGAGAGTCTTGTTGTCTTGAAACTGATGTGTTAACGCATGTATTTGGCTTTTTATAATTTCTAACTGCATGTCTACTTCGTGCTTTGTATAAAATTCTGCAATAATCTTATCGACATACTGCTTATTTGTAGCATCGTCATTAGACGACGGTGTTTTCAATATTTTAAGACTGTCTAATTTTAAATCAAATTCACCGTTCAAAGCTTGGATTAATGTTTTGTCAAACATGTTTGACGAATTCATTGAACGCATCCGCTTGTGAACATGATGACCAAACTTGTCAATGTTCATAATGTATTAGTCAGTTAATAATATAAAAAGAACTGAAAAAATATTTGTTTTGCAACATATTTTATAGTTGATTAATTAACCCAGCTTCACGTAGTTCTTCTATTATGGAAATTATTTCATTATCTAGCCCAGTGTTTCCAGCATCACGTGATGCAATTAAAAGTTTCAACCTTTCAACTAATTCATTCGGATCATCCCAATATACAAAGTCTACGTTAGGCTTTACTTGTTTCATTAACGACAATCCTGAACCTTGCACAAGGCTTTCAGTACTGGTATATACTTTAGAATGTTTAAACAACGGTTTAATAATATTTAGGTATTTTGTGCCTTTGTTACTTTTAATAGGTTTATTAGAATTGAAGTCTCGCCGATGAGCATTTGATGCCGATAAAATTTGTTTATAATTATCTAAATCACAATCTGTTATCTTATTTATATCTGAAGATTTTTTAAATAATAGTTCGTATAATCCCGGTGTTTTGTCGTAAGTAGAACCACCTATCATAATTTTATCAGAAGTAACAGTTAGACGCATATTTCCTATTTTCAGTCTTCCACGATCCAACCTAGCACCGTAGGGGACATCACTGAAAACTTCTGAAGATAAAGACCAAGAACAGCTATCAGAGTCTATCGATTTAAAAGAATTCCCGCTTATGTTTTTATCTTCATTATTGTCACCACTCTCCGAATCATCAGAAACTGCTTCAACGTATTCAAATTTATCGCCAATACTTTCTTCGGATTTGCTACGTTTGACACTTTCATCATAATCACTTGAAGAATAATCCTCATCATCGCTCTGTCGTACTTTTTTGATTTTACTGCTTTCGTGTATATTTTGTTTTGTTCCACTTCTTGAAGCAATTTTTTGAAGTGGTTCCGTTATTGGCCTTAGCATGGTCTTCACAGCATTACTATTATCGATTTCAATATTTCTCATTTGTTTAACCTTTCTTTTAACACTTTCAGCAGATTTAATAATTTGCTCTTTCAATTGTTTTTCAGTATTCATTTTGTTTTAAAGACTGTACTGGTTGATGTCAGCACTAATAATGATCGTTATAAGAACTATGCTAATCTATTAGTATCCCACACTATTCAAACTTAGCAAATGTGTCAAAGTTTTTTCTATAGCATCCGCTATTTTTGTCGCAGTCTTTATTTATAACTAAAAAACTGTAAGGGGTGCTCCAAATTTCTGTACATAATTTGCGAAATTCTTTCCAAGTCATATCAGTATTTACATGCTCATCATATACATGGCGTAAATTTATATTGTCTTGTTTGAACAGAATAATAAGATTAGCATTGTCTCTAATGAGTTGTTTTGGTATTTTAGTATATGTTTGATTTAAATAGAAAGCATCAATATTTTTATGTCTTCCCATGCAAAAATAGTCTCTTATGTTATTCTGGTTTTCACAAGATACATCGTCAAAAATTATAATAGAGTTAGGTTTAGCTTCTACGGTACTGATGACGTGCTCATTTTCTTTAAATTTTGAAAATGTTACATTGGGAACCAATTTTAGCACATTTTCCAAGAAAACATAATTTGGTTGATACAATGTTTTCGAATACACATAAATATTAGTAAATTTTAAACCATTTTCGTGTATTAGAAGACCTATCAACAAATTAGTTTTGCCACAGTTAGAAGGGCCACATATCAAACATCGTATTGTATTTGGCAAAAGCTTTCCATGTTTGAGCACATCTTTTTTTTTAGTTGATATGCAAATATTGGGTAATCGTAGTGAAACAGGTTGCTTGACAAATAACATGTTTAAGCAGTTAAAGATAACAATATAAAATAAGAGCTATTTTAAAAGTGCAGCACTTTTATAGTATTACATATTTTGACCAAATTATGTAAATTATTATTATTTTTACTGCACAAACATGAATAGCAACATGCAATACATAAAATGCTTAAATAATTTACTAAAATGACTAAACAGGTTGTGTTTGAATTTCTGTTTATTTAATTAAATCATGAACTTATACTTATATTAGACTTATATAATTTATTTCATATCCAAAAAATTCTTTTTACTAGTCTTCATGAAGTTTTTTAGATACTTTACTTATGAGGTTTTCGGTTAAATTTAAGACTTCATCAAGAAAAGGATTAACTACCACGTGTTGCAGTTTTACAGTTTCATTATATGCATTAGTACATGTATCAAAGTCATATACTTGAAGTTTTATAATTTTTCTTCCTTTAAATGGTGATTTACTAATAATATATGAAGCCATTTCCATTTTTGTCCTTTTTCGCTCTTTTTTTGAACAGGGTTTCTTTTGAACTGCACTCGTTCCAGCAATTTCTTCGGTCTGTTTGCTGCTTTCAGCTCTTTGCTGCCTTTCAAATTCATCCCATCCTGCTAATGGGTCTTGCGCGCATTGAAATAAATATGGGTCAGAATCAAACTGGCTCATTTTATTGTCTAAAATAAACATATTACAAATATTATAATTTTAAAGAAATAACTATCTATTAATTACTATAAATCAATAGTGAAAATCACACGTACCAGATAGGTAGAAATAAATGTGTATAATAAACTTGTGTTTTAGACTTGCAGCAAAGCGGCGATGAATCCACACAACCTTCTATCTCAAACGATTACTTTGAAATAAATTAGTTTGAATTACGGTTCACCGCAAGTATTTAAAAATGTATTTTTATGTGAAGTGACAAAGCAAGTTTGAACATGTTCTTTGTGATATCCAATTACATTTGATACAATAATATTTACTCATGAACTGAATAGTTCTCACTGCTGTCTCATGTTCAAGCAAACAAGTTCAAACATGCTTAATGAGGTAAAATTTTGAAATTAGATCAGCCTAAACTACCAATCATTATTATTTCAAACATGTGTAACCCTGATTTTTGTTAACTTTGTCGACTTCAAAAAATAACACTATAGTACACATACATTTTATTTAGAAAACAAAACTACTATGAAAAGGTATAGCCACTACGAAATTCACTAACAAATAAAACAAAGTAATAACACACATGCAAATTTATTAAAAAATTAAAACTTATTCTACGTACTTACACAAATTAATCTTCTAAGTATCTTAAGCCTAAATTACATTTATCAACATAAACTTAACACAATACAGACATAATGAATGTACTTACATAAACGAGTAACACGTAGGTTTATTACGCCAAAACTTTATTGTTTACGTATATCTATACCCTAAAAAATATTGAGCTGTTGCCCCAAGCTTTTGTAGATACTTTATCCGGAGAAATCAAACGTTTATCATCGGTGGATGATAGTGCTATCTTCCTAACTTTATGTGTAAATATCTCATGCTTTATTGATTTAAAAAGAACATTTGTCTTTTTCACAACATGCCCTTGATACAAACTTTGATTATAGTCAGATAAATCTAGTTCCTTAACAGCATGATTCTTCACACCTTTTGCTTTTTTAATCACACTATCCGCGGTCTTAATGCAGTATAGTTTGGAACGGAGACCTATGAACTCACTTATTATCTTTCCTCCCATTTCATCCTTGAAAAGTCCTGGAACCTTTTTGTTTTCAAGAGGTAGTTCATACTCATTATTTATAGGGTAGTTACTGGTATCAAAATACGCAATGAAATTTTGTTTCAAATCTTCGAAAAAATCCTTAGTTTGAATATGATAAATGAAGCTATCTGTGTCTGTGTAACACATTTTTATACGATCATCATAGACGGGTTTAACCACCGAATAATGAAAATCGTACATATGACTTTTAGATAGCTCGAGCACAGTAAAACCGATATAGATTGGTTTGTCTAATACAATGCGATTTGGCTTCAATTGTACGGCAACCAAATTTTCTGTGAAAACGGACGCACTGTGAAAATTTGGACTCGCAATCAATTTTCCAGCCGTTGTTATTTTCTTTGTGATATTTTTTTTGTCTCTCCATTTATTTACTAATTTGACATCAACTCGTTTTTCATTATTTTCTAACGTTTTCCCAAAAATACTATTGTTTAGTAACTTAAAAAAATCTTGCTCAAACGTTGATGTTGCCTGTTGGCGTAATTTCGTATTTAAATCTATGTATTTTTTCAAGTAAGGACTTTGTACAAATTTGATCACTCTATGTATTTTATTTAATTTTAACCCGTGTTTCAAACATTTTTTTAAATGGATGTAATGAATAACATAAAAGTGTTTATCATATAAATTTGGTACTAGTTTTTCTGTTTTCCCGCCGGGCGGAATACATTTTTCGGGACAAAATGGAAGATCGTCATGTAAATTATGGAGCTCTTTCGGATAAGTCAAGTCGACTTCAAGTATGAAACCGTATGCGGAATCATCAGGGATTTCAGTGACATTCAAAGAACTGATTTCATTTGGCTCCATAAATTCGAAGCCCGATAATGGTAAATACTGACACATACTGTGTCCATACAAATTGTTGCAGTCAATGTAAACGAGATAAGAATCTATTTTTGACGGGTCGTAATCAGCTAGATATTTGTTGTTGGCTTTGGCATGTCTATGAGAGCACATGCATATCCCCCCTCGAATGCCACTCTGAATCATTCTTAACATAATGAGGTCATCTAGTACTTCTAGACGCACATTAGTTATCCACAGCATGGCGTCGAATGACAAACTCGGTGCTGTTAGATAAAAAGCGGGATCAAGATTGTAATGATGTTTGCACGTTTTCCTAAAATTTTCAAAAATATCCGTTAGTAAAAGAACATCTGTTTTCAAATACAAATCCGTATACTGTCCCAAATTATTTATTTTGAACTCTGTCCAAACTAAATGTGCGTACTCATAATCCTCTTTGGATATGTGTTCATTTGTTAGAGAACTGTAAAAACAGTCTTTAGAGGGAAGACATTGTTCTTCAAAACGTTCCCAGTTATCCATGTACTCATAAGGATAAACACCTTTACGCGAAAGCAGTTGGAATTTTTTATCGTCATCAAAAAAATCCCGCAAATGCTTAAGGCTGTCTTTATGCAAAGTTTTTGCTAGATTATCTAAACTAGCTCCCAAGAATTTCAACGAATCAACAAACCGAAGTTGAATGAATTCGTTTTCAGACACAGCAATAATTTTCGTAAACGATATATAGTTTTCCTTAGTTTTTGGAATAATCTTAATGGCGCCTGGAGCTTCACCTAATTTTTTTATGAACAAGTGGCAATCATAGCCTGATAAATTATGAAAAAATATCGGCACAAACGAAGGGCGTTTGAATTGCAAATTGCATTGGCTATGCGCTGCACCACGATACCGACCGGTGATATGACAGTGGTCTCGAACCTTATCTAAAAATGTAAAATGTTCGCAAATATGACATCGAGTGGCATTTTGAAAATCTAAGGCATCACTTGCAGTGAAAACCATTGGAGCAGCATCATTCAAAGTCTTATGGATTTCCCTCAAATCTTCAAATATGCATTTGATGAACTTGTCCACGCAATCGGGGCCGCGGTGTGATACATATCGGTTTAAGTTTTCATTGTCACAACACACAATGTGATAGGCAAATGCCGCCGGCGTGTGATGATGCAACGATGACGTGTTACTAGTAACATCACTCGGGTTTGGCTCTAATAAAGATTCGAAATCAGCATAAATTACAAAAGGAACGTTTTGCTTGCGTTCGAAATGTTTGAATTCTATTACCGAGCCTTTCTCAGGTAATACGGTAACTACACCACCACAAGCATGATTATCTAGATCTCCAACCTTAGAGAAAAATACTAAGCATGTTTCGCAAAAGTATAACTTTCCGTGATGACTAGTCACTTGACTTCTGACGAGTTTAGGCAAGCTTTTGACTAAACAATAGTGTTGTGTTCCGGAACTATTTTCTAGCAACAATAAATGAATCGTCTTAGTACGTTGTTTTTTATTGTCTGACTTGTACAAAGGACCCACAATCATCTTATTATTCTTTAATCCGTAGACAATGAAGCTTAATTCAGGATTATTGGTCTCAAATTTTTGAATGTCCGAAAACGTTACCGGAAATTGAACATCATTTACGTTCAAAACTGTACGAAAGTCGGGATATGATGAAACTCGCTCCGCGTGAGACTTCGCTGGATATAAAGCCGCTGTCACACACCACATAAAACAGCAATCATCTTTATTTTGTATATTTACACACGCTTTTTTATTTTTTATTTTTTTCGGAAGCTCAAGATAACTTGAACCACGCAATGGTTCATATTTGTTAACGTTCACTTCTAAATGAGCGTTATGTAAAAACGACCACCCTGAATCTTGGTGTTCAAATGACTCTACTTTTTCTTTTAACGAACTTACTATCTCTTCAAAAAATACGTCAAAATTATAATTTGTAGATACAACAGTATTTTTTGTTAAAAACGATTTAACTTCCTCCGTGTTATTTTTAAACAAAAGAAATTTAGCGAAGTACTCAAAATTTATTTTAAAACATATATATTTATCGAGACACCTGTTTAAAAGGGTCTTTATTTTGTCGCGAATCGTATTGAAAAACGCTTCAATAGAACCCAGATCATGTTCTCTAGCTAACAACCTATAAGTGATAATGCGGTTGCGAAACGCTGACGATACGATATCCACGCCTTCACTATCACGTTCAACGAAGTTGTTATTTGTTTGCCTATGAGCGTTACTTCGCAAATGGCCTACCCATGATTTTGCTTGCACAGAAATACCACAAACTATGCAGTAAGGCATATTTACATAACAAACCAATTTTTTTTAAAAAAAGCTTGCTAGTTTAAATCTTTATAAACCACAGGGTTAAGTGTCTTTGAAAACAGCATGTGTCTTAAAATTTTATAAACGCTTGTAGTTTATCCTGCGACGTGAACCTCTACCGCTAAAAACTTTAAGGACATTAAAGAGATTTTTTCAAAAGAGTTTGAGGCCTAGCTCGTCATCATACTTCGGTTAAAATTTTGGATAACACTACGACCATACATATCTAGTACCTATCTATCTACTCTAAGATACTATCAGCTTATGAATATGAATATTTTACCACTATAGGGGTAGTATAAACTTGTTATAGAGGAAGTAAAAAATTTATTAATCTTTATAAACTACCGGATCCGTGTCTTTGAAGACGGCATACGCATCTTCCATGAATGATTGTAATTTTTCCCACGGCGGGGAACCCTCTGTAGCTTGCAATTTCAGAGCCACCAATGACTTTTTATATAGTGTCTGAGGGTTTCCCGTCAGCGCGTCGTTGGAATTATAAACCTTTAGATCTATGAAAAAACCGCCTTCGCCGATAGCAACTGCGCGCCGCTGTCGTCCGGATGCCACCCGGCTGGTAAAAGATGACCATAAAACCTTCTTTTCTTCTTTTTGATGGGCAGCTTTTTCTTCTGCCTTTAATATATTATTAAATATATTCTTCTTTCTGTAACAATGTAGACACCAAAATCAAAATTAAGATTACCTTTCTATCGATTCGAAACCCTAGGTTAGATGAGCTACAATACGAGATAGCGAGCCTAATTTCAGTAGTACATAATATGTACATAAAATAGCAACGCTTCAACCAATCGTAATTTCAAATTAAAAATAGGTTTTATTTAAAGATGTTTAAGTTATGTGCGTTCAGAATTGGATCTCATATTTAACTAGTTGCTTAGATATATAGGCATCGAATACTTTGAGTAGTGAATGTGATTGAAAACTTACCCGCTTGAAGGTTGTTCAGGAGCTGGCAGTTTTTTTACTTTGGGTTTAGCAGCTGCTTTTTTCACGGTCGGTTCTGCAACTGGAGGAGAATCTACTTCGGATTCAGAAGAGGATCTGAAACAATAATTGATTTATTAGTTTCAAACTAAATAATTGCGATTGAATTTGATAATAATTTATCTGTAAAATGTATGGATACTTACTCGATCACTCTCTGCGTTTTAGCTTTTGGTGTCTTCGATGTTGCGCTGTGGACGGTGACGGTGGTGGTAGAACGCTGTTTTTTTGCTTTTTTTTGCGGTGACGGCGCGCACTGGGTGGTGGTATATTCAAATTCTGAGTCAGACCTAAAAATAAATCGGAAAAAAATCAGTAAAGAAATATGTAGAGTACAAAATAGTGTGCAATAATGTTGAATCGAAAATTAAATACTCACTTACATTTTAATTTTTGCTTTTAATGTTCCGCTGAAATCACTGGAGCCTTCGCGTCTTCACAGTTGGGACTTTCTTGCAAATAATGGTAAATTACAAATAATCACCCTATTTAAATTGGCAAATATAGCATCGTTAGCAATAAACTTATCCAGCTGAAATCAGTTATCCATATTTATGAAGCATGCAAATACGAACTCTGTTTGTATACAGATTAATTATAGAATTCAAACGTTTATTGATATCTGATTAGACTTGTTACAACAACAACCACAGGAAAGAAAAGGACAAATGCAAAAATTATCGATTATGCGAAATAATAGTATCTATATATAATTATATTAAACAAAGTGGTGTATGTTACACCATTTATAACTCAAGAATAGTTGTACCGATTTTCATGATCTTTGATTCGTTGGAATCCTCTCCGCCCTGAACAACAGAATAATATATCGGGAAAATTCATGAAAAAAATCAGTTATGAAGAAAATTAATTTTCTCATACATATTATATGGAACAGCAAGCATTTACATTTTGGCATTATGCCTTATACATTGAAGTATATAACGCGGGTGAAACCGCGGGGCGCAGGTAGTTAATAATACGTAAAGTACAAATAAACCGCTTACTCTGCTTACTCCGCTTTCAAAGGATGAGTTCGCCGCTTCTATGAAATCTAACCGATCGTATGCAAACGAGCGGTTAATAAAAGCTTGTTCTTGCTTTTATAATTAACTAGCTGCGCCCCGCGGTTTCACCTGCGTGGTGATGAAAAATAATGATAATGATGATGAAAAGTATCCTAAGTTACTCCTTATAACATCAGCTATCTGCCAGTGAAAGTCCCGTCAATATCGGTCCAGCCGTTTTGAAGTCTATATGGAAACATATATTTTATAAATAAGAAAGAAGAAGAAGATTAAATGATGATGATGATGGAAATATGTATAATCAAAGAACTATGCATAAATTTTATGATTTTCGTTCAGAAATAGTCAATATATTTTTTCTCTTATCAGTTTAACCAAAAATAATAGCTAATGCTATTAGGTGAGTAGATACTACTTTACACATACTTTCAATGCGTTTTTATATTAATCACTAGCAGCGTTTTACCTGCCATCTTATAAACTTTACAAATCACCTATTAACATGTATTTATTTAACGCTCGTCTGGACAGTACCCAATTATGCATGCATTGCAATCAGTGCAATTGCAATGTACTCAATAGTCAAGGAGGCGAAGTATGTTTTACTTGACTGCTTAAGAAAAATTCTAAAGTTTTTGGTGAAGGTACTAAGTATAATTTATTATGATTATGTTTATAACTTTCGTATATCCTCCAATAGCTTAAATGGCTCGATATGTTACATTCATTTTTATCTCATATAGTCATGCACATTTTTTTCTTTTTTTAAAGCATGTAAATATATAAAGCATGTAAACAAATATTTTTATATCCTTACAATATACAACTTTAAAACATATACTTATCTGCAAGCGCCAGTGTGTGTAAGAAAGTTATTTTTAACAAACATTTATAGCCCGTTGGTCCAGTTGGTAGTGAACCTGCCTGCGGGCCTGGGGGCGTGGGTTCGATTCCCATCTAGGACAAACATTTGTGTGATGAACATTTGTGTTTGTTCTATATCTGGTTGTTAATATCTATTTAAGTATGTATTTAAAACTATATATGTATGTATATCAGTCTCTGGCAGCCATATCACAAGCTTTGCTTAGTTTGGGGTCAGATGACCGTGTGTGAAAAATGTCCCGAAATATTTATTTATTTATATATAAATAAAATATTTCAATATAATATATATACATTCCCTTTCAGTGTCTATATAAACGAAGTACTAACGGTCTAAATCTGTAATTATGTTGTTACTAATAATTTTATTCGTAATATGTTTGAACGATAGCTCCTTGACTAAATTAGTTTGTATTGCAAAGAGACATTATAGATATCTTATTTCAGTATGTGGTGCAGATACATTCTTTCTCACGCTGTGTTTAGTGTATTTTCAATAACTTAATATTTTTTGATACTTAATTAATTATGTGGAAAAGATAATTAGTGCAAATAAGGAAACCCGGAATAAAAGTGAGTATTCAACAAATTTTTCTTCAAATTAAAATTAAATATAATCAATATATTCATCATATTTATTAGGTAAATCGTTTTAGTTTATCGTTACAAACCGGTTAACTAAAATATAATAAAGTGGGTAAAAAATGGGTTCAATGAAAATAATTAATTTGTTTAACTTTAAAAATAAAAGAATTTTTAAAGCAAATTAACAAAGATATATTTAAAATCATCTTCTAAAATTATATTTCTAATTATATGTGAAACAGTGGCTGTGTTTTGGTACGTTTAGCAATTTTATTCAATAAAATATTCAGAGTGATATAAAATTCGGTGTTTTGATACAAAACGAATAAACTCATAGCTTTGTGTTGTGAAGGTGGTCCTTAGTTACAAAAAAACTAATTATGAGTATCCTCAACCAAATAGGGTCATAATGCTTGAGTGTAAATTGTCGGAGGGCCTGATCCGAAACAAGGACGGGAAATCTAAGTTTCTAAGGGTAACCTTGAACCAAATCGGGTCATATCACTTTGCACTATTTGTGTTATGGAGGTACCTGAGCCAAAATCGTGGTTTAGAAACATGATTATTACAAATCATTGTTTTTAAGGGTTACCTCGAGCTAATCGAGTCATTTCACTTTGCAAAGCTCCATGTTATGAAGGGCCTGCAGCCAAAAACGTGGTTTAGAAACTTGATTTCTAGGGGTTACCTCGAGCCAATCGGGTCGACTTGTAATACTCGTAAGCATTGTTCGGAAACCTAACTTGAAACGGGATATGAAATGTTTTTAAAGGCAACCTTGAGCAAATCTGGCCATAGCACATTGCTTAGGAGTGTTGGTTTTTGTTCGAATCAAATAATTAACTATTTCTATAAACGAACCAAATCAAGTCTATAGATTTATTTATCTATCGCCAAATGAAGTTGTGTGAATAAGACACACGAGTAATTAATATTTCAACACCAACATACATAGGACGGTTCAATTTCCTTTGTCTTGTCTTTACTGTGTGCACGTTTTGATTCTATTTATAGGTGTGGACTCCGGTAGCGAACGGCGCGTAAAGCTAATAATAATGCATCCAATCTATTGCAAAACTTGATTTAAATAGTAGCATAAAATCTCAGTAATATTGGGAATTCTAAACCACCGAGTGAAACGAAGGTGGGGTAGAATGCCCAATATTATCCTACTAGGGTTCGGTCACACTTACTTGCACAATTACAAAATGAAAATGGATACACCGAAATTTTTCACAACTTGGCAAAATATTAGTAAGCAGATCTTTTGTGATCTAAACAAAAAAAAAACAGTAGAATGTTAAAGCCACTGAGTTAATCACTACGTTAACTTATACTTACAGCCTCCGTGTGACAGTCTATTTGTCTCAAATAACAATAGTGCCCTACCTCCGAGCATTTTGTGTGAATGCTCACATAATCCATCAATCATCTTATGAAGCCCTGTGCGTTGCACAAACCTCTGGACCACTTGACCGATCGCCACTATGCTATGACGTACGACCAGTGGTCAGTAGAGGTGCGGCGCTACAATGCTCTTGGATTTCTCAAGCGGCTGGTAAAGTTCAATGCATCCGTGTGGTAATGGCTCTAATGGCCGCCATTGCACAGACCATACTCTCAATAATTTTATTCCCATAGCTTGCGAGTACTATTTGGGTAAAGCCATTTTTTATTGAACATATAATTTTTGTTATCATAATTGTCCTCAGCAACAGACTGTTAACGAAATCCTAACTCCAGCTTCGATGGTCATCATCAGTAGAAATTCACACATCGGATGACAGTGCCATGCCTTAACTCAACTCGATCGGACTAGTGGGGAGTACTTAGTCACTAAACTGTTATCAAAATGTTCATCGTACTTATAATTTACGTTTTTGTTTTGTAGTTCATGTTTGTATCTATGACATAATCATCTTTTAGTTTAGTTGTATTTTATACATCAGCATCATCATCATTTCAGCCATAGGATGTCCACTGCTGGACATAGGCCTCCCCATCGATCTCCAAAAGGGCCGGTTGGAAGCGGCCTGCATTCAGCGTTTCCCTGCGGTCTCTTTTCGGTCGTCTGTCCATCTTGTGGGTGGATGTCGTACGCTGCGCTTACCGGTCCGTGATCTCTATTCGAGAACCTTTATACTTTTATTTTATACATTTTATGATAAAAAAAATGTATTTAATAAAACATTTTAAATAACTGTGTAGTGTAGAATTAATTGCAGGGCTGTTTCAGGTTTGAATAAATGAAAGCTTGGACAAATAGAAATGTTAATAAATAGATAAAAACAAATGATGGGCGATAGTTGTATTATCTTTGCGGTGCACTTTTTGTATTTGGAACATCTTAGTGTTCAGCGCCAAAGAAATCGAACGCAAATAATGTTTGAATAAAGACTGGCTGGTACGAAGGCCCGTAGTCGTGCCGCTAGGTGAATTAAAAAAAAAAACAAATTAAAAACGCGCGAACTACAGCCCGCGTTTTCGTCAATTTTCACGGATTGTTAGAAATGTATGATTTTGTGTAACAAAAACTTTTCATAATTGCGAAAATGTCTCAAATGTAAATATAAGTTTTTAGTTGTTTTATTATTAGATACTATTTAATTTCAATTTAGTTGTTACTCTATGTTTTATTAAATAATAATATTACATTAAAATATGAGGCGCCTTTTATTTTCTCATAGTGGGTGATGAAAAGTAGAGAGTATCACTCGGGCGCAAAATATGTTTTGGCTCGGGCGACGTACTTTGAATCCCTCGCTACGTTCGGGATCCTACTCTAGAATCCTTCACTTCGCTCTGGATAAAAAAAAGCGCTCTCGCCGTAAAAATATTATTTTGCGCCCTTATGTTACAATCTACTATTTCATACCATTCCAACATTCCAATATTGGAACTATAAAAACGTACAACACAGAGCAACTACATATACATTATCAGTGGGAGCTATAATTATTGGCAATATTTCTCTGATATCTGATCGCCGCATTGTTGACGCAACGCCTTTGAACTGTGACTGCGACATGCATTGCCCGTTTAGTAACCAGCGAGGTTTTTCTCCACGAGTACTTACACCGCAGTTCACATCAGTTTTTACTGCAGATTGCCGGTTGCACATTGCATCCGAATGCCACAAACGCTGCCGCAATGCGGTTACACTTGCTAAACTCTTGGATAAATTAACCAATGCGCAATATTATACCGTATCGCATCCACTCAAACAGAACATTTTGAGTATCATGAGCGAAGTAAAGCTAAATGATAATGATAATAAATTTATTTCCAAAAAAGAGAGAAAAAAAAAAAAAAAAAAAGGGCACATAAAAATTAACAACCAAAAAAAATTATTCGATGGGCCCCAAACTAGGCTAAGCCTGTATCTTGGGTACCCTGAGAACAGAGCAAACGTATTTTTTTTTTTATCAACGCTGACAAAATGGAACACAACTTACTAATTACTTTAAACCCAAGCTTGTCTTTTCTTCGCAAAAAAGTGTCCATTCACGCTATCTCCACTGTTCCAGAATGTTTCTGTACCTTTGGCAGACCACCTGGAACTCTTAGGGCTGTCTCTTACACCGACCCTCAACTACGGCACCTACCTAGAGTCAAAGGGTAAATTAGCTGGTAAAAAGCTGGGCGTCCTGAGTAAGGTTAGGCGGTATTTCACACCGGGGCAGTTGCTTACTCTGTATCAAGCTCAAGTCCGATCGTGTTTGGAATACTGCTGTCATCTTTGGGACGGCTCAGCCAAATACCAGCTCTGAAACTCTTGAATCGGTAGACCGGCGTGCTGCTCGTCTTATAGGCGATAAGAAGTTAGTGGCTAAGAAACTTCTCAGTATAGAACACCGCCGTAAGGTAGCGAGTCTGTCAATTTTATACAGGATTCATTTTGGAGAATGTGCATCAGAGCTACATGACCTTATCCTGCCATCCCCTTTCTACTACAGGACAAGTAGGAAAACGGCCCACTACCACCCATACATTGTGGATTTTCCTTGGATACGTACCAAACGTTTCGATTCTACGTTTCTAATCCGTACGGCCAAAGTTTGGAACAACCTGCCAGCTTCCTTGTTTCCTGAGAGATATAACCTGGGCCTTTTCAAAGCCAGAGTGAATAGGTATCTTCTAAGTCTGCGTGCTTCATCTTCGACCTCATCGTCGCTTACCAACAGGCGAGTTGGTGGTCAAACGCGGACTTACCAGCGTTAAAAAAAAAAAAAATTGAACATAAATGAAGTCAGATACGACATTATGGTGAGATCTGTAACTCGGGTCTCTCTGTACCATCAAGTTATAAACATTATGCTTAATGCTCTCTACAGTAATAGTAAGTACATTACAGTCAGTCGCGGCAAGCAATAAAGTCGACCAAGGTGAAGCCAAGGCACACATAACGTAAGTCCATCAGTGCCTAATAGCTGTTAAACCTTGTACCTTTCTCAATCATAACGAAACACGAAAACAAGTAGGTAATGTTCTATTTTAATAAATTCGTTCATTATATCGTACACAACGTCTGTCGTGCAAGCTCAGTGAGCAATCCAACTATTTCTTAACCGACTTCAAGAGGGAGGTTCTCAATTCTTATGTATGTGCTCCGATTACTCTGACATAATTATGTGAATCAATTTCCGAGATTCTTTTTTATTATGTAGAGAACTCTCGGTGGTATATTAGAATAACTACACAAAGAAACCAAGTACATTCGCAAAATTTAAGCCATTCAAATGGTGTCATATATGACACCAAAAAATATATAAAAATTTTACTATGACAATTTGCGAGGGGAAATCGTACCACAACAAATCAGAAAAGCAGCATAAGAGTTATGGTGTGACATTCCACAGGTAATTCATTAATTTTCTTGCTTAAATCGTTTAAAATACCAATCGAAACGTAAGCTACAAAGCGAATTTGTAGCTTACGTTTTGAGAAGGCGTTGTTTGGAAACTTACCTTCTCTGAGTAGTTATTCTAAGGGTGGTATATTTTTTTTATTAACTTTGCCTCAGTAGTTTTTGAACCATCTCATATAATAATTTTGTTCGAGCGCCTACTTATTTTGAAGTAGGTTTTTTTATACTTTTAGTTATTGTATAATAGTGATAGACTAAGCAGTTTACGTGTTTAGTGTTGGTTAGCTTGTATTTTGTTTAGTTAAGATGGTACCCGGTCTAGCTACAAGGACAAAAAACTGTTTGAAATTAGCTTTTCCCGCCATAGATGAAACGTCCCACCTTAATAAAGCCACTCGCTCAACATAAATGCAAAATGTTGTATATAGTCTGCGTGAGGTCGGCAGACATGGAGGCGGTCCTCTGTCAGATCAGGTACTGATGCGGCGGCGACAGGTTCGTGCACTCTCGCTGTCGAAACGGAAAGCGGGCGGGCCGCATGCCTCGCCCCGGGCGCGGGCCGCGATGCGCTTTTCCACCTTGAAAGCGCACGCGCATATTGTGCCCCTTTCCCGGAAGCGTGCGTTTTTATGTTGTTATGGACGCGAAAGGCGCGGGGAAATCGGAAAGTACGTCGCTCTGCGCTCGAGCAGACCTCATTCTGATAACATGTCACCGGGACCTTTCTAACATTCATGAGATTTAAGCCGCGCTCCTGCCCACAGTTGTTTCTTTCATTTTTGCAGATAAATATGATGGAATATTTTTTTTGCGAAAAAGATGGAGAATATGTATTTTATTTACTTTATTCTATTTCCTTCGCCAAAATAGAAAATAGCATCATGAAAATTCCTACAACATTTACAATGTTATTTTAGAAAGCCTGTTATTTTTTTTTCACTCCGCGATTTGTTTTTCTTCAAAAATACTTTAGTTGTTTGCTATAGCCTGTCGCGGAAAGTGGACTTTTAAATAGGTAACCTTATTTAACTGAAAATCTGAGGCAAGATGTTAGTAAGTATTCTTACTTAAGTTACCATTATTAACTAAACAAAACACAAGCTAATAATAACACTACAAATACAGTTAGACTGCCCATACACCGTTGAAGGTCTAAAGACAATCCAAATGCTCAAGCCCACTACCAGTTGGCAGCGTACCCAGCATGCTGGCGGCATTACCATTTTAGTTACCTAGAAAGATATAGTTGTGATTATATTGCAAAAGGTTAGAAGTGATTTCAATTCAACCGAATTACTGAAAACCCCTATCAAACTCATAGCATCTCAGTGAAACAGTCACAAAAAACTAGAGCATACAAACAATCAAAAGTGCAATAATACGAGTAATCTACAGAACAATGAGGACGTTACGACATCCCACTGATGTTTAATTTAAATAAATGTAAGTGATTATGAGAAGGTAATGTACCGCAGACATTTAATGATAGCAGCTACTGCTTACAGAGGGCCCCTGAAACGTTACAGAATGAGGGCGGATGCAATTTTAATTACGTTCAATACGTAGTATTTATTACCCTAAATGAAATAAATTTATAGTATTTTTTTATCAAAATAAGCTTATAGCTTTAGTAAAGAAAGTATACCTACACCACAAAAAAAAAACTCCATGTCTTGGTTTAATCATAATTGAATGCGTATACAATATTTCTCATTTTCTTCAACATACGCAACATACGCTAAAGTATACACTTTACGTAATAACATAAAACTCAAAATCAATACAAACATGAACAAAACTCGTTTCCGGTGAACTAAACGGTAAATAACTTTTGTGTTATTACATAATCTTAGAGAACACAAAATAAACAGTTACGCAGAATACTAACAGACTTACGACTGGTACAAACAATCGTAACAAAATACCAAGTTATGCCGAACGCACTCTGCGTTCGCTAACTAGTCCGGTCAAGCTGTAGAGGCCAAAAGGCCAACAGTACAAGTCAATATAAAAACAAACAAAAAAAGTCGTAACAAAAGTGAGGAAGCAATTATACTTACTACGAATATAATACTGTCACATAAGTATAATCTGCATGATCTTATTCCTGCCCATTTTTCTATCGGCCGGCCAGCAGGCCTAGCCAAGTTGCAAATCTATGATCGCTAACGCTATAGAAACCTAACGCAATGTATGGGAATGACATGTTTAAAACGTCACGACAGACAAGGGAGGCAAGAAAAGGCGACCCGTTTCAGTTGATTTTGTGAAGTGGTTTGATTCCACTGTGTGAACTGCTAGTCTGTAGAATACGCTGCCTGAATGGGCGTTCCCCGATACTTACAATATGGTCTTCAAGTCGCGATTAAATTGGCGTCTTTCAGGCAAGCGTGCTCCATCGTAAACTTTATGCGGTTTTGACCCAAGCCTGATCACAAAAGTGTATAAATTGACATATTATCATGATGTCTGGCGCTTGCGAGTTTAAACTCAATTTATAACTATAGACCCTGTAACGTCAACAATTGATGCCGCTCTCTACGCTCTCATGCCTCTCATGGTAAACAGACAGTTCGAAACAGAGATACAATACATATAGAGTCACATTCGTGCCAAAAAATGTCCGAACCAATACTTGGCGCACACTACGAATTGCGCCGACTTTTTAGTTAGTTACAAGGTAACCGCGATCCGACTACAGCACCGTGCGATGCCAGAGCTACGATGACATAGCGGACAACTAACGTTGAACAGTATGCAAGCGACATAACGTCTAAATTGGAGTAAATGTGGCATTGTAAACTATATAATTGATACAATGTATGTACGATGACGCTCGGACGTTTTTTGACTGTTTTCACTGAGATGTTGTGATTCTATAGGAATCGTATCTCGATGCTTATAGAGTTATAGAGTTAAAAAACAAGTACAAGATGTTGTACCTATCTAATAACAAAAAGTAATTAAACATATTTCTTAAATAATTTTAATTGGCATGTTGTTTGACCGAACTTTTATTATTTTACTGGGAAATGGGGAATGAGTGAAAGGCTTTTCCGTGTTTACCCGTAACCATTTGAATTGTCAGTAATAGTTTAATAGCATCGGAAAACAATTCAACAAATTTGTAGAAATATAGTTGCCGCTCGGAGGAATAACTTGATTGCTATCTTCATAGATGCCATACAGATTGGTGCCTAAGTTAGGATACCATTTTCTAACCCCCGACGCAAACAGAGGGGTATTTTAAATTTTAAGTGTATATAATAATATGTTAGTCTGTCTGTGGTATTGTAGCTCCCAAGCAGCTGGTTTTTTTTATCTTTATTGATAAATGACTCGATCAAGAGTGTTGTTAGCTATAATTCAAGAAAATGTATTACTGTTTGAAGATTATCAGCTCACTTTTTCTATTACGTATTACAAAACTAACGTTATCTACCAAATAACGGTCTTATTTAGAAACGATAATTAAATTAATTTAATCGTCCCATTTTTTCGTGTAAAATTTTCGTGTAAAAGTTGACAGAGCAATTGTTATAGCATTGATTAACGTCAAATTAACTTAGTAAGGCCGTAAGTGGCTTTCGGTAAAAAAACTTCGTAATTTTCTTGAAACTTTTTACCAGTTCCATTCACAATGCACCCATTAATTACTAATAACAAAGTTCTGCATAAATGAGCATCGTCAACGACAACAATAGTCGCAAGCACGCAGTATCAAGGTAGAGGCGCGCACACGGTGTCTTTGTTGTGGTGTTGTTGTGGTGTTGTTGTTGTGTTGTTGTGGCGCGCGTCTATGGACGGGAAAACGTTTTCAGTATCCGTCGATAGTAGGGTCTCCTCAGTGTCAGCAACTAGAGACAAAATTATACGTCTTATCAGTTATTTACTTCAATTGATTTATTAACTTGAAGTTTTGTGTGAATTAGTCTGTACTATAGTCGAAGTAACCGGCTTAATCAAACGTGAGTAATTCCCGTGTTATATAAATAAAATAACTCTGCACAGTTTGTAGTGGTAGATATACCTACTCATGTACTATATTGTCTTAACGGCTAATCAACGCGTAATTTTCACAAAACTATGACCCTGAACTGATTATGTTATGTGAAACTAGTAGGCCAACAAAATTCTACAAAAAATGTTCAAGGCTTTTGTCACCACCAAAATGCACACTAACATACCAGCTGCGCTCCGTGGCTGTACCTGGTACCCAAACCCCCTGGTACCTGGTACCTGGTATCCTAAGGAAGTATATATTTACATAAAAATAGTTAGATTTGTTAACTCTTTATTGTTCACACCATATTTTATATCATACATCATACTATGATTTATCAGTATTTTTTTAAGAAATGTAGATCTTTTGAAACCAATAAGCTAGTTTACGCTAAAATAGTGATTTTGAATAATGATTTTTCGTAAGGTAAAAGTTAACTAAGAACTTAGTTTATACAATATCTGTAAATGCGAAAGCAAAAGAGAATATCGTAATTATGGCGGTATGATGGTCACCCGACGCGGGCGTAGGTTTCCCAGCGGCGCGACGCGGCGTACACGCGGGCGCGGTCGTCGCCCCGCCATTGTTTATGTTTGTTTCCAATGATTTGTTAGATCGCTACACGCTATCTAACAAATCATTGATACTCTACTGACGCTGCGTACCTTCTAGTACTAGCCAATCTTATAAATTACTTGGGTTAATGAGATCGTGCTCGTAATCACGAATTAACTGTAATGCCATTAGTAAAAATAATGGAAAACATTTGACCAAATTACTGTTTAAAAATATAAACTACTATATAGTTAAATCCCGCGGTATTACCTGCGATTTTCCAGTTTTTCTGTATTTCTGGGAGGAAAGTATTTATATCCTTCCTCGTGATGCATATTATTTCTATTATTTCTATTTTTGATTCTATTTTAAATGTTGTATATTATCTGTATAAATTTCTGACCTGTAAACATATGTTTATTAATAAATTACTTTGACTTTGACTTTGCATACTATTTTCCTGCCGAATCTAGCCGTTTAGACGTTAGTCGGACAGAGTTACTATATTAAATTGAGAGCTTCGAGATAGTAATATAATTCTTATATTATTAATACACAAAAGAACCTTTTCAGCTGAATTTAACTAATATTTCTCTTCTATAACTTGGGTAAGCTTTTCAAAGGCAAAAAAATCCTGAAAACCATCTTGTTCTCCCAATAGGAAAATAAGTTACGAGGTTGTCGAATATGGCAACACACAAGTCTGAAATAGACTCTGAAGTGCAGTAACACCAGTGTATACTCGTAGGAGTCCAGTGCACATCGCTGGCGATTTCTCTGGCCACCATAAAGTCGGTGAAAGTATCGCCTACCGTCTAATTGCTGACGAGCGCAGCCGCGGGCGAAGTCGGGTTTTTGTGCTAGTCTCTACATACGAACTCTATATGGTGGTGAAATGTTAAGAAAACTGTTTTTATTTCTCCGTAAGAAAGCTTCAGTAGTTATTAATGAAATGCGGAAAAAATAGATAGCTAAGAAAATAACGATTTACGGTGTAAAGACAGTATTTGAAACCTCAAATATTTAACCTTTAGCGGTAGAACACATACTTGATAAACTAACCATAGTAAGTTTTTTTGTTTTTGAATTTGTTTCATGTGTTACAAGATCTAATATAAATACATCGGCGTGAACGAAGACAAGTCCGCACAGATATTGGATAAATGGAATTGGTGTCTAAATTTTTTAACATAACAGTTTTTTTAATTAACCGACTTATAAAAAAAGGGGGGCTTCGTCAATTAGAATGTATTTTTAATGTTTGTTACCTCGCATCTCCGTCATTTATTAACAGATTTGGAAAATTCTTTATTATTTGAAAGAATATACTTTTAGATTGGTTCCATAGAAATTTCATCAAAATCAGTTCAGTAGTTTGGTTTTAACTCAAAATAACTAGGAAAAATATGTCATCTAAGTAAACGAAATTGCGTATTTACTAATTTTGAAGTCGGTGTTTTACATTGATAATTATTTTATTCTTTACTAATAGTACTTAATCTAGCGTCTGGCAATCGAAGCATAGAACAAAGTGTAAATGTGGCCCAAGACGTAGCCGAGGCAAGCATGTGTAAGTTAAAAACTGCTTAATGTTGCCAAGGCTTGTAATACTTTTTAATATATTGCATTGATATTCAGTACATACTACAATATTTAGGAGTAACTTACACATTTCAAAAAATTCACACTTAAACGAAACTTCGAACAAAATAATTCCAGATGGCTATGGCTTACTACAAGGACGTTTTATAATCTAATGGGCTACTATGAGCCAATCACAATGTGGAAATGTCAATTAATTTTCGTATCTAAATTCCAGAACCTCGGTGCATTCGTTTTTTTATAATGGAAAACGTATTCCGTAATCGTAAACCTCTTTGCACCTTTGCAATTATTATTGCACACTCCGTGCGCTACGCTATACAATTTAAGAGCAGACAAAAATTCTCCCAATCACTTAAAGGCCGAGACTTAAAGTCCACTTTAAAAAAAAATATTGGCTTGCGTTTGTCCGCCAACTCGCCTGATGTTAAGCGACGATGCGGTCGACGTTGGAGCCCGCATGCCTAGAAGAATTCGATTTACTCGTGATTTGAAGACACCCAGATTGTAACTAACGGGGAACACCCATTCAGGCAGCGTATTCCACAGACTAGCAGTTCGCATAATAAAAGTGGAATCAAAGTGTTTTAAAGTACGGGTTTTCGAAATATAATATAATATATAATATTATAATATCAACCATAAAGCGGTGTCGACTTTGTCCACTTGTCGTAGAAGAGAGTTTTTAAAACGATGCCCACATTAATTACCACAAATATTTCAAAAACGATTATTTAGAAATGTTATTGCCTTACAGTTTAGGTATCAACGATGTACAGTTCGCGAGTGTCGACCGTCAGAACCTGTTATTATTGCCTTACAGTTTAGGTATCAACGATGTACAGTTCGCGAGTGTCGACCGTCAGAACCTGTTATTATTGCCTTACAGTGTAGGTATCAACGATGTACAGTTCGCGAGTGTCGACCGTCAGAACCTGTTATTATTGCCTTACAGTTTAGGTATCAACGATGTACAGTTCGCGAGTGTCGACCGTCAGAACCTGTTATTATTGCCTTACAGTGTAGGTATCAACGATGTACAGTTCGCGAGTGTCGACCGTCAGAACCTGTTATTATTGCCTTACAGTTTAGGTATCAACGATGTACAGTTCGCGAGTGTCGACCGTCAGAACCTGTTATTATTGCCTTACAGTTTAGGTATCAACGATGTACAGTTCGCGAGTGTCGACCGTCAGAACCTGTTATTATTGCCTTACAGTTTAGGTATCAACGATGTACAGTTCGCGAGTGTCGACCGTCAGAACCTGTTATTATTGCCTTACAGTTTAGGTATCAACGATGTACAGTTCGCGAGTGTCGACCGTCAGAACCTGTTATTATTGCCTTACAGTTTAGGTATCAACGATGTACAGTTCGCGAGTGTCGACCGTCAGAACCTGTTATTATTGCCTTACAGTTTAGGTATCAACGATGTACAGTTCGCGAGTGTCGACCGTCAGAACCTGTTATTATTGTACTCGGCTCGTAACTTTATCTACTTTTGATTATGTAACAAGTCGGATACGTGCTTCGCTTCATTGGAAAGCTATCGGAGCTTCCTATAGGTACCTTACGCGAAAATTATACACTTGTTTCGCGTCACCAATATATTAATATATTTGCAATATATTTTGTCGTCTACTCGTAATATCTCATCTCAGGTCATGTTATATTTGTGACAGTTTTTTGATATTTTTGTAATCAAGTTTATTAACGGGACTTGTGTGACATATGGCACTGAAACGTGATCTCTCACTATGGTATGCTCGGGGTTTCTCTACGAGATCGAATCAGAAATCAGGAGATCCGTAGACGAGTGAAAGTTACCGACATAGCCCACCGGATTATCAAGTTGAAGTGGCAGTGGGCAGGGCACATAGCACGCAGAACAGATGGAATGGACCACGGACTGGTAAGCGCAGCGTAGGACGTCCACCCGCAAGATGGACAGATGACCTAAAAGAGACCGCAAGGAAACGCTGGATGCAGGCCGCTTCCAACCCGCCCTTTTGGAGATCTGGAGATGGGGGAGGCTTATGTCCAACAGTGGACGTCCTATGGCTGAAATGATGATGATGATATAGCGCTGCTCTTATTTCATACAAAATATGGTTGTTGACGTTTACAGGATTGAGTAGCTAAACGCAATTGGACAAACTTATACTAGGCACTCAGATATCTTCTTTACCTCCGATAATATAATTTGAGAACTTACGGAACATAAATTTAACTCAACCTCGTCTTGACTTACGTTGTAATTTAGTCCGGGAATAATTCAACATACATTAACTATTCCACCTGACAATTCAATTCATTTTATTCCAGGAACCTTGATGTTTGTTTACATCCATCAGACGTGGTGGGCGCTCCGTGGAGACGCGTTATAAATGCGAAAACGTAGACTCAGCTCTGCTCGCTTTCTGTTTGTAATTCCTATGTATTTCTATTTATGTATTCTGCATTGTACTTCCATCTTGTACAATAGTTGTTGATTTGTGGCATTCTCCGTCCTGCAGAGAAGACCCACTATTTCATTGCGTTTCATCATTTTTGTACCGTAGCAGAAAATGATATGCAAATTAAGTAGTGGTTTTTGAATAAGTAATAGTTATTGAAGGTTAGTTAATTCCTTTACATAAGCACACGATCATCATCAAAGTATTGATATTAATATTAGTATTGATATTAATATTAGTATTGATATTAAGCTTAGTATTGATAGAGTCTAATGTTTAAAGAAATCACATATAAATGGACAACAAAACCTAAAACTAGTGTTATATCTAGCGGGCTTATCGCTCTAAACGATCTCTTTCAGGCAACCTACTATAAAGAAGTTCCTGACATAATACGAAAGAGAAAGGGGAATTATGCGAAAGGGACATTCTGAGAAAGTGAGGTTTTACGAAAGGGACATTCTGCGACGGAGCCCTTATTTTCACAAACTTAGGCCAGTCAAAACTTGAAATAAATAATAGTTTTTTGTTATATTTTGTTACATCCGTCTAGTTTTATTCAGTAAGTCATGTAATAAGAGACGCCACACAATAAAGGATAATAAAATTATGAACACTAAATAAAAAAATCTAAAATCTATAACTATGTGAAACTAGTTGGATTTTAATTTTATTTTATTGAAATAGGTTCTCGGTAACAGGCCGGTTTGGTCATTTCACATACAATGGATTCACATACAATGACATTTCACAATGTGGATGATTAAATAAAAGAAAAAAATATTTTTCAAGTTTTGGTCAGCCAAGATACTGTGAAAGTGAATTTATTAATTTGGTTTCCAACTTTAAATAAAACAAGATTGTTAGTATAATTATATCAGTTGTAACACGTTTAACGCATGTCTGCCGCGTTATCTCCCCATTAGCGCTTCAAATCGTTATTAACGCTTGCGTAACGACGTAACGACGCCCTACGGCGTTCGATTTTATCGCCGCGTGATCGTGACTCTTGCGCAACTGCGCCAGGCAGCGCCGCAGCGCCGCAGCGGCCGTTCATTATTAGCTTTTTTTCATAAAATAAGTAAGCAGGCAGGCACTCTGTTTGATAGTAAGTGGCTATGGACCGGCGGTGGTAGGGTTGTAGTTACATTACCTACCCAGCAGCCGAGACTGCAAACCTAAAATACGGATATTTTCAGATGATCACAGTATTAATAACACCGCCGCAAATGAGCGAGTCTGACAATTTTCTACAGGATTCATTTCGGAGAATGTGCATCAGAGCTACATGACCTTATCCTGCCATCCCCTTTCTACTGGACATGTAAGAAAACGGCACACTACCACCTATATACATGTGGATTTTCCTTGGATACGTACCAAAAGTTTCAATACTACGTTTCTAATCCATACGGTCAAGGATTGGAACAACCTGCCCGCTTCCTTGTTTCCTGAGATATATAATCTGGGTTTTTTCAGGGCCAGAGTGAATAGGTATCTACTAAGTCATCTTCAACCACATCCTCGCTTACCAACACGCGAGTTGGTGGTCAAACGCGGATTATACGCGATAAAAAAGAGTTTTTTTTTCTTTCCCGCATGCTTACAAAGATAACAGAGACAGTTTAGTTTCCGACTCATTACAGTAGAGAAGCAATAATTAAGTTCGCCTTCGCCTTTGTACTTACTACGAGAGATGTGGTTAGCAACCTTATAACTTACTAGCTTCGTCCCTCGGTTTTCCCCGCGTGTACATTCCTTCAGAAATCGTAAAAATCTCGTATAAAAAAAACATACGGTCAAATTGATAACCTCCTCCTTTTTGAAGTCGGTTAAAAAGTATCAATTGTCAAACACAAACCATCTCTACGTAAAAAAATCACATTGATCTTGATCTATTGCTACAAACCGACAAACACACCTTCGCATTACGTAGATAGTAACAATACCTACTTACTCGTATATACCTGGCAAAATCATAATTTACTAGTAAAAAGTAAGTAACTAATGATTTCTTGCTGGGAGGTATATGAACTTATTGCTCAAAATTTGCAATAAACGTCGATTATTCGTCTCTTTTCTGTCTCGCTTCAGTTTGCGGTCGGCATCGTTTGATCCGCGCCTTAATTGCACTCTCCTGCCGGAAACACTATCATTAGCCCATCACTTGTGGCAGTGCCGGAGAGGCAATGCCAATCAAACGCGCCCATTAGATGCACCGCTGAAGGCGATTTATTTCTATATGATAGCGATAATAAATAGCATGCCCGTAAAGGTTGGCTTACACGGAATAAGCGCAGATCTGTTTATACCAGGATAAATGATGCCTTTTGTTGTCGGTGAGACTATTTCCGCATGTTAGTGTGACGTCATGAACTGTACGTCAGGACTCTCCTGTCACTAGAACAATGTCAATGGATCTCTAACTATATTTTTTTTTAATTCTATTTAAAAGTGCTTACTTATACAAATATGCCGCTCTAATTATAATAATTTACATTGTTTTAATTTCTATCCAGTAGTTTATGAGTCTGAAAGAGGTTCAGCCAGAATGCTGTTACAGAAACCTAATTTGTTGTTCCAGGCACGTTCCATAATAATGTGATATAATTATATAATTATTATTTTACGTTATATTGACTATGACTATGTTACAAACAGGAACCTACCATTCTCTGTACGTAAATAATTATATTCTAACATAGACATAATTTCGAGTTATTAACCTATTAAAAACTAATAAAAACATATAAAATAAAAATAAAACATTTGTACGCTGTAACAGGCAAGCACATGAGATACGTCTCCATTCTTACGACCATGTATGCTACTTATGTATGTGTACCTACCATGTTCTCACAAATAAATAATTTGAAATATTCAAAAAGCACAAAAATTGTCAGCACCTTTTTTCATTTCAATATACGAGAAAAGATGGCACCATTAGAACTTTCAAATTCAGATCAATTTACAAAATGTTAAGACATATACGTATTTGTAATTCCTGGATTCCAAAATGACATTGAACAAATCTAAAATACTTCCAACGTAGAGTAACAATGAAGTTTTGATCTATTCCAAATTGTCCGTCACGTATTTGTTGCTCCAGTTATAGCCGCAGCCGCTCTGTGCTGATTATTGTTCATAAACAACAATAAAATTAATTCCCTCATAACTTTATCATAAAAACAACCATATAACAAGACATTAAAGTACAAAATACAGCAGTTCTCTCCATCTAATTATCAGACATGTGCGTGAACGCATCTCGGCAGTATAGTTTTCTATTCCAAGTTCAGAAATAGCGGACGTACAAATAATTATCACGATAATTGTTAACATTGAAGTAATGATGTGACTTTGTGTAGTATTCAGGGTAGAATGTAAAAGGGCATAGAAAACATAAACATGGTAGAGTACGATGTGAAAGTCTAAACAAAAGAAAGAAAGAAAGAAAAAAAAAAAAAAAAAAAAAAAAAAATAATAAGAAAGAAATGAAAGAAAGAAAAAAAAAAGAAGAAAAAAAAAAGAAAGTAATGTTTTAATTTTTGAAGTGACTTCGCACTTCTTGAGAGTTTACTATTTCAATATTAGTATTTCAAATGTAAAATTGCGTTTTTACAAGAGATACAACTATATGGATAAAAATAAACCTTGTACGTTTTTAATTTACTCTAATTTAATTTATGTTTGTTTTTATTATTTCATTGACATATATTTTTAATTATTTACATGACAATTTTGAAATAATTTATTTGATTTTTCTCATTTAATTGTATGCATGTATGTATGACTCGTCACACACCTTGGCGTTGCTATAAGTGTGACAAATATTTGTGTATTAATAAATAAAATAAATAAAAAAAGCAAAATCTTATCTAAATACAAAAATTCATCCAAATCGTTAGAGCCGTTTCCGAGATACGCGAAATAAATTTATAGGTACAAAAATTGTATATGAAAATATAATAATAATAATACGTGTATGAAATAATCATCAAAATTAGTCTATCCTCCATGCAATACGGGATTTTGTTAACTAAAAATCTGCAATATAACTATTCTATAGTATATGTATGTACCTGCCTGCTATAGTATATGTATGTACCTGCCTGCTATAGTATATGTATGTACCTGCCTGCTATAGTATATGTATGTACCTGCCTGCTATAGTATATGTATGTACCTGCCTGCTATAGTATATGTATGTACCTGCCTGCTATAGTATATGTATGTACCTGCCTGCTATAGTATATGTATGTACCTGCCTGCTATAGTATATGTATGTACCTGCCTGCTATAGTATATGTATGTACCTGCCTGCTATAGTATATGTATGTACCTGCCTGCTATAGTATATGTATGTACCTGCCTGCTATAGTATATGTATGTACCTGCCTGCTATAGTATATGTATGTACCTGCCTGCTATAGTATATGTATGTACCTGCCTGCTATAGTATATGTATGTACCTGCCTGCTATAGTATATGTATGTACCTGCCACATCCAAATTTTTCAGTTACAGTAAAATGCAACAACGTTGGTAAAAAGCACCCTGTACATAAACAACCCGCGCATCGAGGCACTGACAAAGTACCCAACACGATATTTTTTACTGCGATTAAATTTTCTTTATTAAAATAGTAATTAACTGGTACTCAAGTATCTAGATTTATGTTGAAAGTTGAAAGGAACCTGTCTCGCAAAATTCCAGCGTGCGTAAATAAATAAGGCTGGGCGCACAAGGAATGTGGGCCAAGGATGGGTCAACGAACTGCCTTGATTGTGGCGACCAGTCGGCCTGTCACCGTGCGCGTGCGCATGTGTACACGGCGTACACATGTGTACACCGTGCTTTATATCAACTACCTGCAGCACAATTTTTTAATCACTTGCATGATTTAGCACGAAAATATCATGCGTTATTATGTGTTATCATGCGTTATTATGTGTTATCATGTGTTATCATGCGTTATCATGCGTTATTACTGAATTTCGACCGAAATCCCAACGAGCGTTTCAAAAATGTAACCCTAGGTGTACTTTGCGTTTTAATCCACGATAGAATGAGATATTGGCATCGATTCTGCCATACTCTAAACTAAACTAAATTTGACAGCTCTAAAATTGTTTCCATCCTTCTCTAACATATTAAAATAAAAAAAGGCGCAGATAATTTTAGTCCTGTCAGACTGGTTTAGTTTAATGAGTGGTATGACAGAATCGACGGCACTGGCAACGATTCTGATATACTCTTAACTAAACTAAATTTGACAGCTCTAAAATTGTTGCCATCCTTCTCCCACATATTAAAATGAGAAGAAAGCCAGATCATTTTAGTCCTGTCAGATTGGTTTAGTTTAGTGAGTGGTATGACAGAATCGACGCCATTATGTACTAAAAAACGGAATAAAAGTAAGCTTATCTGCCAGTTCGCAGTTGAATTTTATCATAACACGTTTAGAAATTTAGGAATTTAGGCTAGTTTTTTTTTTTTTCTTTCTGTAGTAATTTGTATGAGGAGACGTTTGACGGAATTTGTTTAATTTGTTAAGCAATACGAGTATTGTTTAACTGTTATCGGCAATAAATACAAGGCATTTATTTCGATGGACGTTTATATTGTGGCCGAAACAAAATATCGCGATACTCAAAGAAACTAATAAAGTGATAAAAATCACGAGGAAAATATTTAAGCGTATTATCAAATACATTTAACCTAATTTATTAAGAGTTAAGTCAATTTATATTCAAATTGTATCCTCGTTAGAGAATGTTCGAACCAGTAATAAATCTGCCAGTAAATCAATCAACGACCAAGCTGCGCTCTGCAGCCGCTACCAAAGTTTCGCCAAGAATCGAGCGCATCGCGAAACATAAACTAGACTAGCGAATAACAAAATTTTGATAAATATTAAAAATTTTGAATAAACTTAAGTTTTGCTTAAAAGCCACTGTTTACTTTGTATTCAATTCAATTCATTTGTTTTTATTGTTCCCTGTTTTTCTGTTCAAGTTGTTGTTCTCTGGGCTTGAAATGGACACGGACTTTGTAGATCTTCAAAAACAAACAAATCATGAAATATTTCGTGAGACGGTTAGCGTAAGCAACTCTCATTGCACCCAATCTTTGATTACACCTTAGTAGATTCGTGACACTGCAGCGCGAAGAATGCAGCGGCGCCTATTTTTGCTTTTTAGTCTATTTGTCTTAAGTTTCGTGGTTATTTTGTCCGCGTATTCTGCTGTATTCGCGCACCAGTGACAGCTAGCGGCCGCTGCGTTTTTGCAGTCCGTTCCGCTCTCATGGCGAGGCGAATCCCCGTGACTGCACGCGCGCTGCCGGTCATCTTATTGGCTAACGAGATAATACGGTTTCCAATTAGTATGGCTCTAACGATTGTAAAAAGGGTTTTTCAATACAGCCACCGTAAAAACATCATTCATCAACGAAATACGAGCGGACAGTTATTCAGCTATTCATTTGCTACCTGTCAAAAATAAAATTACAGATAAAATTACTTTAGTAGTGGGCTACCTCTCTAAAAATTAAATTTTATTTATAGAAGTCGATAGTAACTATTTTTTCTGTAATTTGGAAACTCTCATTTAGAAAATGTCAAAGAGTTTTGGCGACAACGTGAAAAAAGGATGTCGACTTATATTTTCCTGAACTTCAGACTTTTCGAGGGATAATGAGTAACAATCGTGGTGAATTATGTTTTCTTGGTCGTACTCAAGTGTAGAAAAGTGATATGACGAGGTTAAATATGTTTTTTCGCATCGACAAAAGGAAAGTAAATCTTTTCGTGATATTTCCAAAACTCGACAGAAGTAAATACTTCACCACTTTCCTCAGGTACTTTATAGGCTGGCACCACGTTGACAGTTGCTGACCTCATTTGTGTCTACCCATAGTAGGCATCAGATAATGTTGCCCGTTTTTATTCACGTGGTTTTTATAGAATGGCTATTTCCCGAAGCACGGCTCCATAACAGCAACTATATTTCTATCAATGCATTAATATTTCTTCGCCAAAATTTCCGTAGTTTTTTCTTTCACATTTGTTGTGTCTGAGTCGACTAGTGTTGTAATAAAATATAGTATTTATTGTGAAGCGAGACGGTTCGTTGACGCGCTCCACTGACGGACGGACGGACCGTGATGAAAGTGTTTTATTAGATGTTGATAAATAGCTTGTTAGTCACCGTGCTGTAAGGTTGGAGCAGGGTTTCAATATATCAGCAGTAGGTAGCCGGTGGCTAAACTATATTGATGTTATTAAAAATATATCATTTGAGAATTTATTCAATTAGGAGAGTTATAAAAATGTTAGCTTAAAATTAAATAATCTACCTATCTTCTATAGGTATATGAATAAATAAGAAACGATGTTCGTTGATAAATTTGGAAAGAACAACGTTTATCGGGTCAACTAGTACGTAATAAACACCACATCCCACACCTACACTAGCCCAGGTTGCAGGATCTAGTCTCTTTCTCTTAGGCATGACATGACTATTCCGAAAACTCAGATATTTTTTTAATAATCTCTACATTCATTTTGTCTTATTTTAGAAATAAGAGTTTTTTTTAATGCAAATTAAATTAAAATTATTAAATGTTTTCCAATCAAGTAACTTCACTTTCATATATTATTTTCACATTTTGTGTCTCATTTTTTGGCACCAAAGTAAGTCCGGTTAGAAAGAGTAAGAACTATTTATTCAGATCACAATGTTGAATGCACTTCGCAAATACAGGGTGTATCTCTAGACGACGGATATATTCGAGGATAATCATTATACGCGTCATTATAAACAACGTTTACAATGACACCAAACATGAATGCGCGAAAAAAATATCTGTTTCATACTTACATACATTTGGGTGTTCCCCGATGGTTACAATCTGGATGTCTTCAAATCACGAGTGATTCGGTTTCTTCTAGGCAAGCGTGTTCCAACTTAGACCGCATCATCGCTTAACATCAGATGAGATGGTGGTTTATCGCAAGCCTATTATTAATTTTTTAAACGTTGAATTTGAATGACATTTTAATATGAAATAACAGTTTTTTTGTTCACGATTGGACCAATTGTAAAAGTTGTATTTAATGATAATGATATCCTCGAATATGTCCATTGTCTAGAGATACACCCTGTATATGAAAGTAAAGTGAGGACGCGTCTTTACGTCTCCTCAGAATACAGAATGAGGGAATTGGCGAAATACCTACTTCGTGCAAAAATGTGAGTCATCTTTAAAGCCGTTCCAATTACTAAACTCTTTGTGAATCGATTACTACACTTAGACGTGAAATACTTGCGATGGACTTTTTAAACCTTTTCGCTCACCGGTCACAGTTATCTTTTTCGCACGTTTTTAACAATTTTGATTATTTTCTTTGCCTTTAATAACTAAACAAAATACAAGCTAATACTAACACTACAAATACAGT
Organism: Agriopis aurantiaria; assembly: GCA_914767915.1. Classification (NCBI taxonomy): domain Eukaryota; kingdom Metazoa; phylum Arthropoda; class Insecta; order Lepidoptera; family Geometridae; genus Agriopis; species Agriopis aurantiaria. The sequence continues at coordinate 408,237 of OU611994.1, read as the reverse complement.
TAGACTGCCCATAGACCGTTGAAGGTCTAAAGACAATCCAAATGCTCAAGCCCACTACGAGTTGGCAGCGTACCCAACATGCTGGTGGCATTACCACGTTAAATGGCAATGCTAATGTGTTGAGCCAGAAACACGCCAGCATTTTGATTATTGATTGGTATGTTAGTATTGCATAAATATAACGGCGAGGATATTGAAAAAGAATAAAAAATTTGTTTTTATATCTATTAATGCAATGTTGTTGTAACACTAATGCCCAATTATTATTATTATTTTCATTCATTGATTTGTTTTTCTTCAAAAATGTTTAACGAGCGAATTAAATAGCCACGCGCCTTTAGCTGCCTCATAACAAGTGACAATTTTTCGAAGTGATTAGTTTAGATTACATTCTTGGCTTGGACATTTATCCTTCTCAGTGACTAGCTTAAATACCAAAAGTTTTTGCAAAAACCAGGATTGAAATTGTTTATTTCTCATAAGAAATTAATTTTTCTAACGTGAGAAATTACTAAAAGTATGTATTTATTTCGTTATTATAATGTTAGCATTGTCGTACTAAGAAGATATTTTTTATTGTAACCATCAGGTTAGGTTTACAGTTAGTTTTTATTTTCAAAAATGGGGTAGTGCTTTCATTATTTTGTAAAAATATACGGGTCTAAATACACTCCTGCAATTTAAAGGGGTTTTTTTAAATATTCGGGACATATTGCACGCACTGCTTGACCCCAAACTAATCAAAGCTTGTAATATGGCTGCCAGAAACTGATATATATATATATATTTAAACACATACTTAAATATATATTAATACCCAGATATAGAGCAAAAACAAACGTTCATCACATGAATGTTTGCCCTAGGTGGGAATCGAACCCACGCGCAGAAGGCAGGTCCACTACCAACTGGACCAACGGGCCAAATGATATCATATTGCAGAAAGTTACTCTACGTTCTCCCAAGATGGAAATTAACTTTGCGTATAAAATCATTTAAAAAAGTTCATATTCAAGTTAAATACAAGATAACAAGACACTGTTGTCTTCTTATTAACATTTCATCCCAACCCGTAGTTTTTGATCAACAAAGTTATCAATATGTTACGTGATTCTGCCATAATCTTCTTTCTGGTGTAGCGTCAACATTAAATAAACATTTAGTTAGTTACGTGGCCAATACAAGAGAAAGCTGATATCAATACAAGTACAACACTCCCACACGTCACACATCTGTCTCCGTGTAGCGTTACAGGAAGGCGTTGATATACGGAACCTTTATGTAATGTACTAGTTATAATAGACAAATACCGTTTTTTGCGGTCTTTTAGTATTCCGGCATGTTGGGCGCGGTTTGTGAAGTAGATAATTAAGTAGGTTACAACTTAACCACTATTGCATTGCTGGAGAAGTAAATATAGTAAGCAACAGCGCCCGCGCTGGTCCGGGGGCAGAACGAGAGATCGCTCTAGCTAGATGGCAGATAGCAAAGGGATCAAAAATGCGAAAAGCAATGACATCTTTTGGCATAATCTACTACCTAATCTGTGTCTTTTGGCAATTTTTTATGACATCTCACGTCTAGGCGCAGATGTCGGAGTGGCAAGCAACTGGGCACGCTTGTGTTGTTTGTAGACTATATTAAGTGTTGATGTGGAAATAGCTTATATCCTGGATTAGTACATGGAATACTTTTATCCCGAAATCGGTTCCTGTACGATAGTTTTCAGAAATTAAGCTCATCATAATCAGCCTTTTAACAGTCCACTGCTGGACTTTAGCCTACCCCCGAAAGGGTGATTGGGCCATATCCGCCACGCTGGCCCAGCAAATTAAGCTCACTGAGAGACAACCTGCTTTGAACCATAAATAATGAAGGTTTAGTGAAGTCTTTATTAAGAACTCACTATTAGGAATTTGATCATAAACAACTACAACATTCATTAAAAACTAAGTTATCACACTCTACTAGTAAATGAAAAACACAAAAATGTTGAGCTAAATTTGACCATAGCTCTTGCAAGGAATACCCATTGGGTATTCTTTCATTTTAATTATTAATTTTATTATTGGGCACACATAACAAATCACGTGACATAAACAGTACCTAGTTGTTAATGTTTTGTATTTTGTGACTTGTTCGTTCAGAATATCATATAAACGACCAGCTGGTTATTGTATCGACTCGTGACTCAATAGTATATTAAAAAACATAAATACAATTATTTCAAAACTGACTGGCGATTCAAAGATCCCATAATCAGTGAACGCAATCGATTATTATCATAAACGATCAGTTTGTGAGAAAAACCATACGCAACCGAAAGTGGTTGTTGGCCAACACGACATGGTTGTCGTGACGGAGTTGGTCACCGTGACCCACAGCGCGGGTCGGGGGTCACCTGCGTGACCCACGCACAGGGCTTCACTGCTGGGTGTAATGGATGCTCGTAGTTATGCTATAATGATCATGTAGCTTGAATTACAAATTATCAACAAGTCATTTGAGTCCAAGCACGTGAGAAGAGTCGGTTACGCGAGGTAGAGTAAAAGACGTGAAGTACGCGCGCGTTGATGTCTTTTGTATGGACAGTGTATTGATTCTGTTTACCTGGATTTGGTTCAAATTCAAAATATAAAAATGCGCTACATATCTTACATTCTTTGTATCACTGCATACAATTCTTTATTCTCTTCGCAATTTTGAGAATTTAATTTCTTATAGTTACAGAAAGTAGTTCATGGTTCAACTGGTCTCACAGAACCATCTTACAGGTCATGTGTATAGTAATTCTACATGTTTTGTGGTATTTATGCAATAAGTACTCACCGTGCTGGCAGGGTGCGCTGGCAGCAGCATGACGGGCGGTGGACGCGCGCGCTGCTTGCGCACGCCGCGCCGCTCCGCACGCTCGACGCGCTCGATACGCTCGACGCGCGCGCCTGCCGCTGCCGCCGCCGGCCGCGCCGTCGTGGCAGCGGCAGAGTCAGCAGCACTGTGGTGCCGCCCCAACCACCGCGTCACCAGCTTCTCTTTGCTGTTCGCACTGTCGAACTCCCCAGTCTCGTCCTGTGCGAGAGTATTCATTAAATCACTTCTAGCAAAATACAGACAAAAATTGCAAAATCAAAGACAACTAGTCAAGAAAATGATCTACGCGCACGTTTGCTTGTTGCTGTTGGCATGCAGTTTTCAGATTTCTGATTGAAAAAGTTCTAGAAATTAGCGTTTAATATAAAAAAAATACTACAGCTAAAGGCGACAGTAAATTCTGACAATGTCCCGGGTATTGGAGGTACCCCATAGGCGGTGTTAACCACTTACTATCAGCGTAGCTTGTTTGCCTATGAAAAAACGTACCTACCGTCTGTCCTTTGCCAAACCAAACAAAGGCCTCCACCGAGGTACGTTCAATCCTAGGTTCCTCAAATGCTTAGTTACGATTCGCCATCTCAATACAGTATTAATATTTCTTTACCTTCTTTTTGGTGGGCTTGTCTCCCTGCAACTTGACCTCCAGCTGCTTGCAGAGATGATGGCTGCGCGCACGCTCTGCCTCCTGCGCCTTTTGCTCGTCCAGGTGGATCACGTACGGCGGGACTGCCTTGAACGCTGGGTCGAACTGGAAACAAGTTCCATTTGAAAACACCATATAAGTCTCTACACTCGACACATGTAAGGTGTCTAATAATATGTTGAAAAAAATATATTCAAGTCACGAAGCGTCATCGTAAACCACAACATCGGTTAAAATTAGGTCAGTAAGTTTGGAGTCAATTGCAAGCCTTTTTGAAATAAAAATACTGCCTCTTTTCCGCAAACTTTACTAGAACAATATGTTTGTCTTCAATTTAATAGAGTCCAATCATGCGTTTATTCCATTCTGTCCTGCTAGTAGTTCGATGATCTAACTGGACAACACCATGATGCTAATTCCTGAACTTGTCTAAGTGAAGGACTATACAAATACGATTATTTTTATTAACAAACGTTCTCACGACCATAGTTGGTTAGATATAAGAAAGTCGTAAACATCATAGAGCAGTTATATAAGACCTCCATACCTGATTGTGGTCGAAGGGTGGTTTCTTGCGGAAGCAGGGACACACGCGCTTGGAGAGGTGGTAGATGGAGACCACGCACACCAGGCAGTGCAGTGTCGCGATGATCAGCAGAGCTATGTTCGTCAGCACCGGCGTCCACGCCTGCATCTCATCCTGACAAGATAAAAACCAATTATCAAACGCTTGGTCAGGGCGCAGACGTAGCGTTTGTCAGCAAGCCAATGGCCTAGTTGATGCAAAACATGCAAAAAGATCGAAACCTCATGAAGAATGACTTAGTGGATAATTGTTATACAGTCTCGATTCATTATCCAAAAAACCATAAACAGTTACAAGTCCGCACACATGCGGTAACGCAAACAAAAGTGTATTTCATCTTTCATGTCAGTCTATTCCAAAAGCTGACCCACTTGGCTAATGTTTACCCATTACTTGTCGCTAAGCACTGCCACCGCTACGGGCGACGACCTCTCGATACCTAAACCGAGCTCGGAGATAATGAGATTTGTTTAAATTTGCACGCTATTTATATTACGTAATAGTGCTCGAGTTGGTACATTCAAGTGACTGGGACAATGGAGGCGGTCGGTTAATGGAGACTAGTTTTATTTATTTTTATAGATATTTTTTTTACAGTTGGACAGCTTAGTGTATTTTGCGAAGATTTTGCACTAACTGTATAGAGAATTAGAGACGCCCTCACAAATTCATTATGAAAAAATCACGCCGAATCGTATCGTTAAATGAATGAACTTAAAGTTTTCTATATACCTCAAAAATAGGTTCGTACTGACTAAGTTGAAAAGTGTCGTCCGTTGTCAGGAAAGACGGCGATGATTTAAAAAAAGCAATATTCAGGGGCAAGATCTTGAGGCCGCAGCCTGATGCGTTTGTCCGACTAGCAGTACAAATCGACAAATTTGACTGTTTAAATCGACATTCGATAAAATGCCATAGAATAGGAGTACGGATCAAATTGGTCGTTTTGTATTTTGTAAATTTTATCGAATTCATCGATTCCCACTGTCTAATTTGTCGATCGATAAAGAACGGTACACACACCACACCAGTATAAGATGCGCTGCATGTCACCGAGGATAGAGGGAGATGGCGTAAGATGGATAATCATTAAAGAGAGACTGATGGTAGGGGTTGAAAAACGAACCTTGGATTGACATTCTAAGAGCTGTCCATTGACATGACAACCTCACTCTGAGAACTGCTATCAACTAAAACAGTAAGCAGCGTGATGATATTTTTTATAAATAATAGGCTTGCGTTTGACCGCCATCTCTCCTAATGTTAAGCGATGATACAGTCTACGTTGGAGCACGCTTGCCTAGAAGAAACCGATTCACTCGTGATTTGAAGACACCCTGATTGTTCCCCAGATCGGAGAACACCCATTCAGGCAGCGCATTCCACAGACTAGCAGTTTGCACAATAAATGTGGAATCAAAGCGCTTTGTACGGGTTTTCGGAATATCAACCATAAAGCGGTGATGGTTTTACGTGCCCGCTCTGGCAATCCGATAGAAAAATGAAGATGAGGGAATTATATCATGCAGATCTGAACACTCACTGCACACTCTCCGAAATGTATCCGATAAAAAACCGATAGGCTAGCAACAACAAAAGTGCATAAAAAACAATTGCTAATGGTTATGACCGATGTAGCGGTCTACTCTGTTTTTAGGCCACCTGAAAACGTTATCCGCTCGAAGGCCTTCAACATACGACTACTCAGATGTCAATGAATGGTCAGCGTCAGTATCAATCACGTACCTACGAAGTACAACCTATGACAAAATAGAGCAATGCCAATACATATTTACGTTTTGTTCAGGAGTATCACCTTCGGCGTAATCATTGAAGCATATCATAATGTATAACAGGTCCATTTCAGTGTGAAATGATGCAACGGTAACTAGGCAAGACTTGCGTAGGACATCCGGCCACTACTTTAATATACCACTCGTTTTTGTTTGTTTTATTTACTTTACGCGCACGAATGTTAAAATGTAATAAATTATGCTCATTAGTTTTCAGGGTTCCGTACCCAAAGAGTAAAAATGGGACCCTATTACTAAGCCTACGATGTATGTCTGTCTGTCCTACCTTTAAGCGGCTGTACGAGTATCTTACGAACCGTAATACATAGCCAGTTGAAATTTTCACAGAATATGTAATCTTACGACGGATGATTCACTGAGAAATAATAAAAAAAGTCAAAAAGTCAAAACTAATACAATAAACATACAACAAACGTATTTTTTTATTTAAACGTTTTAACGTATTTTACTATTAGCTCTAATGTAAAAATGGTAATACCTACAAGCGTCAAATTTGGCATGATTATAGTACACACTCTAAAATATAATAATAAATAATAAACAATGGCCAAGTGTGAGTCGGTGACAAGTTTTTGTCAATTATCAAGTTATAATTGGTAATTTTTTGTGGTGGTACGGAACCCTCAGTGCGCGAGCCCGACTCGCACTTGGCTGATTTTTCGTAGTAGTAACATGTTACAGTATTTCTTTGGGGAGTACATCTTTACCAAAGCACCATTCAGTAGTGTGCAATCATTACCGTGCGACAAGGCCCAATAGGTATAGGGGCGTATTCGGAAGTTCTAAATTATTGGTATGTGCGGAGAGATTGTACCAATGGCCAGTTTATCGAGTTCCTGAATTAAATAAATAAATAAATAAATGAATTGAAAAAGTCTTTTGCAGAGCTTAACAACCTACCATGGTAAGAAGAAAGTAGGTTCCTATCAGTGACTATTCAACAAAGATAAGAGTCAGGGTTACGTTGTAACTTTTCTCTTGAATGTAGTTTTGTTTTCTCAAATACCTTATAACAGTGATTTTACAATATGAGATGACTTTATAATGATGATGATGATTTTTACTGCGAACGTAACATTCTGCTATTTGTGCAAGTAAAGCATCGAGATACAATACATATAGAGTCACAATCGTGCCAGATAATGTCCGAACAAAAACTCGGCGCACGCTACGAATTGCGCAGACTTTTTGGTTAGTTACAAGTTAATCGCGATCCGCCTACATCGCCGCGCGATGCCAGAGCTACGATGACATAGCGGACAACTAACGTTGAACACTATACAAGCGTCATAAGGTCTAAATTAGAGTAAATATGTGATTGTGAACTATATAATTGATAAAATGACGCTCGGACGTTTTTTGAATGTCTTCACTGAGAGATTGTGGCTCTATTGTAGGAATTGTATCTCGATGAAGTAAAGGCTTAAAATTTGAAATTCGCGGCTGTCCCAAGACTGCATGAGTCAGAGAGAGAAGAATTATTTAATTAGAGAAAGATAAAAGCACACGGGCTGGAATCTGTTGTCTACGCAGCCTTGTATTATGCTTGAATGTAGGGTATATTGTATAGGGCGGGCTTTGTATTTTTAAATGCTTTCAAGCAGCGGGAATCCGTTCTATCTTTAAGCGTGAATAAAAGGCGTTCTCAATAATAATTGACTTTTGTAAATGTTTTTATATCACAAGAGCGGCAAAAAGCGTGCAGTCCGCCTGATGGTAAGCGGTAATTGCTGCCTATGGACACCTGCAACACTAGCGGTGTTGTCGATGCTTTATCACCCGGTGAGGTGGTGACAAACTCTTTTGTGGTGGCTGTAGACTTTGTGAAACTTATTAAAATTTATATAATCAAATAAAAGAAATATATTGTGAGTGGAGCCTGAAGCAGGTCTGTGTGGGAAGTTTTAATACAATAAAAAGTTGAGGGAAGATACGAAAGAAGTAACCAAACCCACGATTAATCTAATTTAATCAATTCTACGTTTTGATTTTTGTGGCATTTTGATACAGGTTTGAGCGGAAACTGCGGAAAGATACGCGACAAAATGTAACAGCTGGTTTTTTTTTTGCGTTTTCAGGGTTGGTCCCGTAGTGGTTGTTCATAGTGATGAGTACAACGGACTCCTTAGTACATCCTTTCCGCGTAATACAGTAGTCTCTAGTAGCAGCTTTGAATCCTATTAATATTTTAGATGCGAAATTTTGTATGTAAATGTTTGTTCAATATTTGTAATGCTGTAACAGCTGATTTGAATTAATATTAGTATGGTGGCAGCTTATACCCTGGATTAAAACAGGTAACTTTTATCCTGACAAAATAAATAAATCTTGCAGGGTAGCGGGTGAAACCACGGAGCGCTGCTAGTGTAGACATATTTTTAAAATCCTGCAAAATAAACAGATCATGCAACCATCACGAGCATTTTAATAATAATGACATCTGTCGGAGTAACCTAGCATTGATCTACGATGCCATGTAATTACTATGATGCACAGATAATGGCACAGAAGGCACCTACATTCCGCCGGTCAAGGCCCGGACATCCATTAAATAATACCTACTACAGCTTGGCTATGGTTATCTGTGAATAGTAACACAAAATAAATAATAGGTACAGAAGGCAGGCTTCATACAACGAGCGTATAACAAGCGCACGCTCGCAAGAGGATCTCGGGTCAAGTTGGACGAACACCAGTCGCGAGTGCCCGCGCTTTGGCAATATACGTAATTATCGTTTCGTATTTACAAAGATTTTTCGATTGTCATATTATTGCAAAAACCTTTATTTAATGAGGCTTTATTGTACTCTAACATATAACCGTGCCTTACGTACGTGCCGTAATTGACGAAAGTTCTTTACGGTAGTCAATTTATACACTTATTTAGATACCCTTTTCTATTACAAATAAATTTGCTTTAAAGTAACATAAATGCCTGATAAATTGTTTTTAATTGAAACTACCGAATCTATAATAAACTTTTCCTGAACATTATAGTTTCTATGCCAGTCCTAGCGCTACGGTTGTGCGTAGGTTATTAAAATCACGGTCAGCCGAAGCCGGCCTTCTATACGTATTCATTGTGTGGTAGTAAAGAAGATCAGTGTAATGATGCTCGAATATTCGCATCCGTCACGACGAGGCGGCTGGTTGCCGACGTTTGCCGAACACACGCATTGTTTCGTAACGGGACTCGTGTGAAAAAACTGAACTCAATCATCTGGAAATAATTTGAAACAATACACTGTGTTTTTATAGAGATAGCTATTATTGTACCTCTGTAACCTCATCAGACAGAGGGCAGGCAAGTAGAAGGAAACGTGTCTAAAAAATTTGGATAAAAAATCCCTTCTCGATATACAATACTACCTACTATTTTTCAAATGAGCATTTTTGTATTGTATTTAGACTTTCATTCATCATTTTTTTGAAGTTTTCAATACTATGTAGAAGGTTCTTACGGATAGAAAAATTAAGAAAATCGCAGAAAATTTGAAAACTTAACGGCTATTTTAACTCGCGGGTGAAACCGCGGGGCGCAGCTAGGAAATTATAAATATGAAAGTTTGTGAGTATATAATATGTTGTGTACCTATGATAGTATATTTGTTCGGTTGTTCCCAATTAACTCCGAAACTGCTGAATGAATTAGGATACATGTTGGTATGGAGGTAGCTTATCTATACTAATATTATAAAGAGGAAAGATTTGATTGTTTGTTTGTTTGTTTGTTTGCATTGAATAGGCTCCGAAACTACTGAACTGATTTGAAAAATTCTTTCACTGTTGGGAAGCTACACTATCCCCGGTTAACATAGGCTATATTATATTTTGAAAAAAAAATAGGGATCCTTACTAAAACTCCAATAATGTAACCCAAGGTGTAAAAAATAAGATTTGTAATTTTGACTTTGCGTGTTTGACAGTTCTAAGACAGGACAACGTCTGTCAGGTCTGCTAGTTTATTATATTCCGATAAAGAGGAACTGTTTTTGAAGCTGCAGGGCGCTGCTAGTGAATCAGTAAATGAGCTGTGTAGCACGTTCTGTTAAATACCACGAGAGTCTCACATTACGACACACAGGTATCTAATATGCAATTGAAACTAGGTAATTGAAAAATGGTTGCAACAAACAACCTATTACGTTCCTGAGGCCATCCACAAAATGGATGATTTGCAACCTTCGGTCATGAGACCGGACCGATCTCACTGAGTACAACATCGACAGAAAACCAGCTCCTAAAAGCTAATGTTCAGTTTTATATTCAGAAAATCAGAAATCATTTATTGTAAAACTGTGTACAGAAGATGTTAAAACATAGTAGTATCAACAGTCTGCCAACGGCTGACTCTGTATCAAACTAACGTTAAATCCGCTCAATTGGAAAATCACGCAAACGTGAACCTTAACGCGCCCAGATACGGTTTGCGGTCGCGTGATTTTCCAACTGAGCGGATTTAATGATAGTTTGATACCGAGTCAGCCGTTGGCCGTAAGGCCCCAGTTCGCAAAATCATACTGCGTGGGTACCGTATCGATCTGGGGCGGTGGCTTCAGCAACAAACGATTCGACAGAAAAACGCAAATGTATGTAACGTCATACACAAATAATTAATATGAATCCGTTAACCACTAATAAAAGTATGAACATAATGAGCATTATGAACGCGCCTGCGTACTCTGCGCAGTGACGCGTACGAACTTGACGGTATACCACTGACAGCGGCCCGCGGTTTCCCCGCTAACCTGCAGGATCTTCATAATTTATCGGAATAAAAATACCTCCTCCACTACCAAGTTAAAAACGGAAATACGGATAAACATACATACATACAGACTTTCGAACTTATAATATTAGTAAGATACATGGTATAATGAACGTGTATGTAATGGTGATTTTTGAGATTTCTAGATTTTTTAGGTATTTGTGCGCACAGAAGAGAAAAACTTTTCTGTGTTTGTGCGAATGTTTGCTCTTGAGGCTACTGTCTTATTTATTTTTTGAAAGTAGGTAGTAGGTACTATTAATATTTTTTTTAGAATAGTTATTTTTTTGAGATTACTATCTTATTTTTTTTAGGCTACAAACTTTTTTTTTTGAATCGACTTTCAATTTTTTAGGCAAATTTTTTTTGGGGCTACTATCTTATAAGAGTCTACTAACTTTTATTATGCTACTATATTTTTACATTTTCTACTCCACGGTGATGTGATGATATGCCACTCACAGGTGATTAGACAGACTGTTGTTAACATGTTCAAACTGTATCGAAATTAGTTCAGGGCTATGTGATTAGGGCGAGATAAACAATGTTGATCGGCGTTTCAATATTGAATCAACAACCTTCATTTACCTCATCACTGTGGCAATCATTATGCGACCGACATGGATTAGATACTCCAAATACCAGAGAACAAAATAGACTTTCTAAGCCTCATTTTTTTATCCTTTCTATTTATTTTTAGGGTTCCGTACCCAAAGGGTAAAAACGGGACCCTATTACTGAGGCTACGCTGTCTGTCTGTTCTTCCGTCCGTCCGTCCTATACCTACCGTACGGCTGTATCTTTCGAACCGTAATAGATAGCCAGTTGAAATTTTCACAGAATATGTAATGTTACGGCAGATTAACTAACAAATAATAAACACGTCAAAAAATAAAAACTAAGAGTATACAAAAAACGTATATTTTTTTTACGTATTTTTGTATTAGCTCTAATGTAAATACGGTAATACGTACAAGCGTCAAACTTGGCATGATTATAGTACGCACTCTAATGTATAACAACAAATAATAAATAATGACCAAGTGCAAGTCGGTAACAAATTTCTGTTCTTTACCAAGTTATAACTTGTAATTACTTGTACGACATATTCAATATACTTATTAGGACCTTTTCATTTCAACGAATCGAAATACCATAAAGATAAAGATAAAGATTATTTATTTGCACAAAACACGAGTAAATAATAAATAAAATAACGTTTATTTGCTCAAAATCATACACACATTTATAACGCATGCACAATAGGTGGGTTAAAATATTTGTCATGTTGTATCATGTTTTGCCTAGTTTATAGGCGTACAAATCTAGAGAGATGGTATAAAAATACCGTAAATATTATTTATATAAAAAAGTATTAATTTAATTAACTGTCGAAACAATTTCAAAAGTTACGATATGATGTTATTACTATTATAATAAAATAGTTAATAGATAGACGTTACTATTATTGTATGATAAACAAATTGACCTACTGCAGTCATTACTAAAATGTATCATTTATAAAATCACTAACTTTATAATAACATTTCTTAACTAAAAGATTTTTTAGTTTTATTTTAAATTGAGTAGATTTTAGATCCCTTATTGAAATCGGTATAGTGTTGTAGATTATCCATATTTTACTAATTATGAAGTCGGTTTTTTTAATTAATAATTATTGTATTTTGTGGTGGTACGGAACCCTCAGGGTGCGAGACCGACTCGCACTTGGCCGGTTTTTGTTTTCCTGCAAATTCTCAACATAATGGATGTACTCGTATTCTGAATACGTTCCTAAAATTATGTTTAGTGCATAGCAGAAAATTATCATAAAACGTATTTATTTGTCTTAGCCCTGAGACTCGGTGACCTTGAGAGTGACGATATTCGTAACACAGCTGGTAGTGGCGTACCTTGGCAGAGGCTTATATGTCCAACAGTGGACAAAGATTATGGTGATAACGAGCTTTTAGAGCCAAGCTCGTGTTGGCCCTAACACCGTTTTCGTTCATTCGTTCACGTTGTTTTTATCGGTTGTTTTGGCTTCTTATCTTTCTTTCCGAAACATACGGCGGCGAAAAAATCTCGCCAGAACAAAAACGAGAAAGGAGCCTTTTAATGCGTGGACGCGGCATAAGAACCGTAACACAACCGTGTAATTGGCACATTCATAAACACTAGAGATATTCGTAGAGATGTCGAGATGGCGCTGCTATATTCCACTGCCATTCCAAATGAAGTATACGCTACATCTTGATTGCGCAACATGAAGTACTAAACGAAGATGCACTGAACAGTATGTATACAGCTTATATACAGCATATTGTTCTGTCCAACTGCTGACGGGATCGCTAATTGCACAGATACCAAAGCCCTAGGCTTTATTTATGCATTTAATGCCAGCTAGCGAACACGAGTCTTAAGAAATTGTCAATCTGGCGCTTACCGTTGAGATTTGAAGTTTTTGTCAGTTGTATTACTGGGGAAATATTGTAATACAATTTGCTAATTTACTACATCTGTATCGCAGGTGAAGGCAGTTCATCACGAAATATCACAATTGTAGTAAGATATATTGTTGTATTAATTTTATCGTCAAACGCGCGATTTCTAATCCGAAAAGCGGTGTGTGGTGTGAAAAAAAAAACATTTTTGTCATGGTCCTTAATTTCAGAATAAAATTAGATTATACTTTATACCTGTATTTAAAGAAAATATAAAAAAAATAAGATTCTTTGTAGGTAATAAAAAATAGACGTGATTTTGGGTGGGGGGAGGGGGTTAGTCTTAAACCTCACCATGTATCACCAAGGGGGGGTTAAATTAAATGCAGAAAAAAAACATCACGTGATTAATGGACGGCCCCTTGTCAGCCTTTCATGCTCGCTCTGCTGGGACACAGGACACAGGCCTTCTCTCGGAGAGGGAGGATGGGCTCTACGCTCCACCACGCTGGCCCAGTGCATGTTGGTGAATGTCATATGTCTTTAAACTTCTTAAACTCTTAGGTTCTTGGACATACCAGTTTTCTCGCGATGCTTTCTTTCACATTTTTGAGCGATGGGATCGAAACTACACATAACTTATGTAGGTACTAAATATGCAGAACCGAGGATCGAACCGGGTGATATCAGATTGTAAAGCGCACATGTTTACACTCGGGTACCATCTCTCAACTTTATAGTCAGTTAGTGTTAAATCACGTTGGTTATAGGTTATAGCTAGCAGCGACAGCACCAGTAAACTCCTTTCAGTGACTGACCTCGAAACTGGTGTGTTCACTCGGCTGCGTCCGTAGCGAGTCTCTCTGCAAGCCGGTGGCGGCGAGCACGGCGGCGCTGTTACCGCATGCTAGACATAGCAGCGACAGCGCCAGGAACGCTGTCAGCAGCGGGCTCCTGCCAACAATACAAAACACAACATTAATTTTCATTTATAAACAACATTGATATCTCAGAAGTAGTTGCTAATGATAATTTCAATAAAATTACGATACGCAACAGCGCAACTCGCCGGTATCCGTGGACAATTCAAACCGATACCGGGATCCGTGGATACAAACCCCGATTTTACCAGTGAACGTGGTACATTTTCTTTTCTTCCTGTATTTGAAGAATGGAGCTTGAAATAAAACTGACAAAATACTATTAGATCATGGTAATATTTAGCAAGCTCACTTACTGCCAGAAATAAAAGAGCCTACGGCACTGTGACACCTTCAGTTAAATAGTCATGCACGTTATATCTCGAAACCTACCATAAGTATTAAATCTTTATTGTTCACACCATTATATTTGAAACAAAAAACTCTTAAAAACTAGTGTAACAACTGGCGGCCTTATCGCTAAAAGCGATCTCTTCCAGGCAACCTTAGCAAGCAACCTTTGTCTATTATGTCTTCTGTGACCTTAGGATGGAAAGGATTTATAGAAGACGTATAAGACGAATATCATAATTACCATCTCATTCGCGAAACTTAAACCAACGGTATCAGCTACCAGGATATAATAAGCTGTCATCGTCCGTCGATCGCAATTAAAAGATATTGATCGTTTCTGTGATGGACGCCACTTTCTCTCCTCAATGAACTGGAATTATTTATTTACATTAACAAAAACAAACAAAAAAGCAACATTCACAAAAAGGCTACAAGAGGTGTCCAGTGATGATGATGATATACACTTACTTATATTAATGATCGTTAGTACACTAATCATTGTTCGTAAGCACATATTATTATTATTTAACTTTTTTAATTTTAATTTTTTGTTTGTTATATATAACTTTTTATATACCATTTTCAATATAATTATATTATTAATTGACTTGTAAATTTAAATTTACTAATAAATGACTTTGACTTTGACTTATCACATTATACAATCCTTAAAAAGCCTAATATTGTACTGTTTTATACTACTAGTTAAACTTTACTAGCGACCCGCCCGGGTCCGACTTCGCACGGGTGTAATTTACGTGCGAAGCCGGGGCGGGTCATTAGTTACATATATAAACCTTCCGTGAAAAAGTATCTAACTGATGGTGAAAACCGCATCAAAATCCGTTGCGTGGTTTAGGAGGAGTTAGCGGCCATACAGACAGACAGATAGACAGACGCGGGAAGTGACTTTAATTTATACTATGTAGAGATAGAGATAATGTAACTAATGCGGACATTGAAATAAATAACAACACTTGTGCGTAAGATCGAAAAGCAAACGACTACAAGTTTTAAATAGATCCTTCTAGTAATTTTATGCAGTCTCTAAAATGTAGATATTGCAAATAACTTCCGTTTACATACAAGTACGAGTAGCAACATGTCTACATAAGTCACGATCACGACATTACCAGACGCATCACATCTCGAAGATGCGATCATGTGCATTGTTCGATAACCACCCTCAATATGAGAGCCGTATGACACACATTACAGTGCAGGTGATGCAACCTGCGTCACCGCCACAGTATACGCAGCAGTTGCAGTTAGAAATGGCGGAGAAAGCACGCGGACCACTTGGTTAGTTTTCACACACAGATATACACAACCAGATCGGCAATATATTTTAGTGAAAGAGACAACTTGATATGGCTCAGCACAAGTACGAAAAGGACATAAATAGATTTTGTTGTCCTTATCGGCGTGACCTGTTTTTGGTACCTCAAGTGTCAAAATCTGTAATAATCAGTGACAAACAAAACGGGTCTGAATTATATTTATTGCCTTTTTTTGGTGATTTAATGTGATAAATGCGTGTTTCCTCTGAGAAATAATTGTAAAAGATATTTTACAATGGTTGGTTGTAGCATTTTGGGCTGCAAGAAGCGCAGTGAGCGAAAATACGATGATGAGCGAGAGGCACTGAGCTAGCCACGCTCATTGAAAATCTATAGGTAGTAGATCTGTGTTTTCACATTATTTTTATTGAAATGTCAAGTGATATAGCGGCTGTATAGTAGACAGGCTGCCGGCCTCGATACGGGGTCAGCTACACCATTGACTACAATCTGTTTGTAAATATTTCTAAGAAACGCTAGATATATTCGATGATGCGTTTTGAACATTTCAGCTCTGTGTATTGATGTAGAAATATTACTTTACTGTTGCGATGTAAATCCCAGGTGTATTAAAAAAATTCGGGTTACAATATTTCTGTTTTCCGACTTATATTAAACTAAGCTAAAAATATTGTATGGTGCATGTAGTACATTTGTCCGCCCGTTGCGCAAGTTCGTATCCTGCCGTTCATCTAATTTACTTGTTCTAACATTTTAAACGTGGATATTCGCCAAAGAACCAGAGTCACCGACATAGCTGTTAAAATTTGCAAGTTGAAGTGGCAATGGGCAGGCCACATCGCTCGAAGAACCGATAACCGATGGGGAAGAAAGGTTCTTGAGTGGAGACCACGAACCGGAAGACGCGCCGTAGGTAGGCCTCCTACTAGATGGACCGATGACATTTTGAGAGGCGCGGGCATCCAGTGGATGCACATTGCAGACTGTCGTTCAGTGTGGAGGTTAAAGAGGGAGGCCTATATTCAGCAGTGGACGTCTTCTGGCTAATGATGAACATTTTAAAATATTCACACCTACTTACTAACAATATTTTTTTGCAAATCTACAAACGTTCAGTTATAGCAGCCTAAAAATGTGGCTTGAACTCTATCTAGGTTCTTATGGAAGTGGTGTTCTAACACACGAATAATGATTAAAAAGTTGATTGATACTACGGTGCTCACTTACACACGCAAACAGTTGTAATGAGCGCTGCACTGGCTGCATGCGCGCTGTATAATAAGCGACTATGCGTGTGACAATGCGCCGGGTGCGCGCGCGCCGGTGCGGTACGGTCTCGCTGCACTTCCTGACGCGCGCACTCGACCGTGGCTTTCGAGAATATACACATTACGAGTAAGACGATGCTGGAACTTGGTTATATTAGCAACTAGCAGCGCCCCGTGGTTTCACTTGCTATCCTTTTTTATGCCATAGGTGGCAAACAAGCAGACGGGCTGCCTGATGGTAAGCAGTCGCCGTTGCCTATGGATACTTGTAACACCAGAGGCGTCACAAATACATTGCCGAACGAGTTAATCGAGTGCTAAAAGGTTTTAGCACTTTTGAGAACCCCATGTTGTAGCCTACCGGAACAACATAGGGCATCCCACCGAAACTATGATTTTCCGTAAAAGTCTATATGTTAATCCAGGATTTATACCCTGGATTAACATATAGGTATCGTACTAAATCCGTTCAGCTATTACACACTACGGTAGCAAAGCAATACTGTACAATTGTTTTCTCCGGTTTATACCTAGATGTAGGTATGCTGATGAAAACAAGAACATTGCAATGGTTGCCTGGAAGAGATCACTTTTAGCGATAAGGCCGCCACTTGTGGCACTAGCTCGTAAGTGTTTTCTATCGTGTTGTAATTTTTATTTCTGGTGTACACAATAAAGGGGTTTCTATCTATCTAGTCATTGAGAAGGATAAATGTTCAAAGTCAAGAACGTAATTTAAACTAATCACTACGAAAAATGTACACTTGTTAAAAGGAACCTAAACGCGCGCGGCTATTTAAAAAAAAAACACTGAATGTAAAAAAAAATATTAACAATAAAGTTGAATTTTATTATTTGCTGATAGAATTAGAAATGGGGCATGTGACTAAACCTTCTATAAATTTAACCCGAGAGATGACATCTACATCATTTCAACCGTAGGACGACCACTGCTGGACATTAGGCCTCCCCCATCGATCTCCAGAAGAGCCTGTTGAAAGCGGCCTCCTGCGGTCTCTTTTAGGTCGTCTGTCCATCTTGTGTGTGGACGTCCTACGCTGCGCTTACCGGTCCGTGGTTTCCATTCCAGAACCTTTCGGCCACCACACACACCATATCTTTCCCACATCAACATAACCTTTCACACACCATATCTATTAAACATAAAAATAAAAACACTAAACCAAAACGGAAACTAAAAATGCATTCAGAACAAATACAGTATGATAAATTATTATAGTCATCGCATTTTATGAATTGAACTGATAAGACAGAATCTTGTAGTTTTATCATTTGGCTGACTAACTCTACAGACAAGTCGCACCGTAGCTCATTAGCCAAGTATCTGTGACTTGTCGACAGAAAGTGCTGCCATCCTCGCCCGTCACGAAGTGGAGTTGTTTGTTTGCGAAACGCGACACGGGCGCAGGCGGGCTTACGTAACACGGTTTAATTGGCTGATCGGCGATTAGGTTCCTCCGCCGATTTCAGGGATGGTCCCATAGTATAAGTTGTTCATAATGATGAGTACAATGACCTCCTTTCGGTTTAGTACAGTATATATGCGTAACCATGTATTCTCTTGCCCCCACACCGGTAGAGTAGGGTCGGGTCGGTGGTTTGTTTATGCGCTAGTGTTTGTTTACGTGGCTGTTCTCGTGCGATATGAATATTCCGTTTCCCCAGTTCCCGCGGTACGAGCCGCAGATGCTTTGCATTTGACATCGTTGCGTCACACACTTTCTCTCATTCTTATTTGTAGGTATTATTAGCTTTTCCGCGATTCTATTCACTAGGCAGGCTTAACATTTAGACAAACATTTAAAATTGGACCTCTTCATTCATTTGACATTCTTTTCTGGTAACACCCTATGAAGGATAATGGTTTTCACAAAGAATTTGGACCTTACCTTTCCAAATTCTTTGGGTTCTCATGACAACGTGAAACTTAAATTTTTTTACTATTGAGAACACAGAATAATAAAGAGTCCTTCAGAGATTGATCTAAGTGCCGTACTATTTGTTTTAACCATACTTGTCTTAAGATTTGATTAGTCATCACTAAGTAATGATCAGTCCATAGTTCTCATAAAACGATTATCTTTCTACGTGGAGTGTACCTCGTTATCTGCTGGTATCCGTTATTCATTCCATCAATATATCCTCTACAATGTAGCCCCTCTATAGTATACTCAGATATAGTATAGCACCTATTGACGGAATTAACAGTTCTTGGATTGGCACTTTACATAAAATTATCAATAGGTCTCATTAGTAGATGTTTAGGCAAGATTAAAATATAGCATTCAGTAGGTCAGTGTACATTCAAATTAAGCTATTTAAGTTCACGTGAGTTTACCGAGTTTGTTATTGTACTGTATGTGCTATTTACATTTTTTACGGAAGAAAACTGCATTCCTACAATTTCTTTATATTTATCTTTTACACAGACTAAATAATCGAGCTTTCCATTACATACCTACTATCACAGAAAGATTATCAGTTTGATATGAGAAATCTCTACTTTTAAATCCAGCGTTAGAGATGTCTGTTGATAACAAGAGCGGTAGAAGAGAACACTGACCCTGATCCAGCTCCGTAGAGTCCGTAGCAGTCGTTGATGCCGGCCAGCACGCCGACTACTCCCGCCACGACGGCCACGCAGCCCGCCCACAGGCCTGCGCCCACGCGGGACAGGGCGGCGCCCTTCACCACGGCCAGCGCACCCGCGCTCACCAGGAGCGCACCCAGCACCACCTGCGCCAGCCCCAGGAACACCACCAGGCGCCTGCGCGTGGGCCGCTCGTCGCTGCCCGCTTCCACACTCTTCGACGTGACACTGAGTTCTTTCACTTCCTTTATTTTGTTATTTTTGTTCTGTGGCGTGTTGCATATGAGTTGCTCCGTGGAGTCCTCGGACTTGAGGCTGGAGACGGTGGCGGTGGGCGCACTGCCGCCGCCCGCGCCGCTCGCCTCGTACGCGCCGCGTTCGGCGTCCGACATGACTGCTAGGGCATCACTGCGCGTGCGCTGCGCTGTCGAGACCGCGCCACTACTGAGCGCCGGAGCCGGCCGCCGCGTGCACCGGGGAAAGTACCACCCGTCCGATGTACGCGAACGATCTTTACTGATGATGGACGCTAATTCCGTAGGAAGCGTAAAATGCAAATGAGAAGCAGATTTCAAGGTGTAATCTGTAATATCATCTATTGGTTTACTGGCTATGTTGTGTTATCTAATAGGAAATTCAATGAATGCAGGCGAGAGCACGCTCTCGAGGGGCTGCGGGCTCCGAGCGCGGTGCAGCTTCACGTGCATCGGTCAAGCGCGCCTAACCAGCATCTTCACATTGGCCTCAAGATCGTTTTCGATAAATTTTTGTATCTTCAGTTTTAGACCCGTCCAACTTATTTAAAACTTTATGGAAATTTGGATTTTTAGAGTTCAAAATTTAAGTTAATAATTCCTAAAGCGTTATATAGTCGGATTGGTCAAAAACCGAAGTTACAACAACAAACAAAAACCGAGAATGATTTTGAGGCCGCAACTCGATCAATGTGCAACTACATTGAACTTGAGGGTTTACGCGTCGTTCACATTACAGGTGCACTCGCGCGCTTTCTATGTGAACAGCTCTACTTGCAGACATCAACAAATTTAACTAACGGGTGAAAGAGTAGAGTCCTGCGACACCCCAATCTGACGAGCTGCGTCATCATGTCAGCTAGTATTGCTTACGAGCAGATAAAGGACCTTAGCAAATGAGTTTCCGAAGTTGTGTAAACGCGCTATCATTTTATCATGACAAATACTAAAGTGTAAACATTGTAAAAAGCTGAACGAAAACAGTAAATTCTGATCACTTTTATTAGCTTTTTGAACGTTAGATTGTAGCTGGTAGATGGTATATGCTACACTAAAATATATAAAGTAAATATTTTAATTCAGATGCACAATGTTATTGCAGCTGTCAGACGCATTCTCTCATCGGCCGGACCAGCTGTGCGGTAACACCAGCGTGGACAACTCTTCATAGGTATAATAAATAGAGGACAGTGAAAACTTCATCAAAACTCGCGTGAGGATTCATTATAAATTAAATGAAAATGAGAACTATAAAATAGTACCTAGTAGTAAGGTAGTAGTAACAGTACAGTATCATATCCTTTCCATCCTAAGCTTGCATAGAAAATATCGCTTTTTGCTGGAAGGCCGCCATTTATTACACTAGTTTTTAAGAGTTTCCCCGCTCTGTATCGAATTTCATGTGAACAATAATCTATCAAGTAGCCTGTCATTCTCCAACCTTTAACGTAATATACCGATGCTAGTTGATTGAATCAGGCGTTAGTTTAAACGTCTCTCTTTCCCACAGCAGTGCCCCATGCCGGCCAGCATGGTGGACTGAGCGGCTGGACTGCGTACCCTCAGATGCTTTGTACTCCGTAATTTCTCTACAAACATTTTCCTTCAATCCGAAATACTGTAGTTTGCACAATACTGCCTGGCAGTATTATATGACGGTGTGAGACTTCCCCGAACTCTTCAAAAGACCACTACAAAAGGCAAATCGGCTGAACCAAGTATTTATCATACCTATCACGTTACGTAGATGCAGATGGCAGGATGTCGTTCAGTGAGGAGGTTAAAGGGGCTACGTTCAGCAGTAGACGTCTTCTGGCTGGTGATAATGACGTTACATTACGAATGTCCTCGATGAATAGTGGCGATTGCGTGGCATCATTCATCAGTCATCATTACGCGATGTTATTCCTGTCTCGAGACAGAAGACGGCCTACCGCCTGTGTGCTGTCACGTATTGATACGTAACAGAACAGTAATACGGCCAGGTTACGTAGTTGTTACGCTATCGACCTTTCAAGGGGTGAAATGTATAATTAGACCAGCTAGTATGGCGATGTAGGTCGATTGATTTTAAATACGAGCACTTATGTATTACTTCCTTACTGTGATATCTACAACTATTGCGCATTATTTCACCCGCTGTTTTCAGTTAGCTCATGACCATTATATCATGACCACGGCCATTGAACATGGTCGAAATGTCGAGAAAAAGAAAAAAAACTAATTTAACCTAAATAAAGTAATGCGCGATTAATGCGCGGTTAATAAACATTTCAAACATGTGTTTAAATCCCTAAAGTGTAAAAGTTACTATCACACATTTACACAGAGTAATATTTGAACCTGGTCGTCACTGGGTTTCAAATAATCTGCTAGTAGTCATCAAACTCATGCACTTATCTTTAATATTGATCACAACATATTAGATACATTTTTTCAATTCATATTTACATAATTGTCTTATTTGTATATAAGTTCCAACAATCTAGCCAAGTCAACAAAAACAAAGTCGAACCTAATTCGTTTCCAACAAAATCAGTCATCGATATCGCCACGTAACTTTCCTCACGAACTCGCGACCGCAGCCGAAGTGCGTTCGTCATAAGAAGCCATTATTCCGCTCCATAACGCTTCTTAATGAAGTCTGCCGCTTTCTCGGCCAGCATCACGACGGGCGCGTTGGTGTTCCCGCGCGGGACCGCCGGCATCACACTCGCGTCCACCACCCTCAACCCTCCCACATCTAGAACCTGCAGCTCGGCGTCCAGCACGCGCCCCATGGCCGCGGTCCCCACGGCGTGCCACGCAGACGTCGCCATCGCCAACGCCTCGCACTTTATCTCCTCGGATCCCTCTAAACCCTTGCAGACGTCCAACTTCAGGTCAATCACACGAGCAAACTTCTCCATAAAATAACGAGTCTTCACAAGAGACTGCACGACCTCGACGGCTTGAGGGAAACCTTCGAGATCTGCAGGATTGTCGAAGGTACCCGAATAAATTGACGGATAGTCGAAAGGACAGGTAGAGTGTAATCTAACATTGCCTCTGGATTTAGGCTTGAGGAGAACGACTGCAACAGAGATCAATTCATAGATCTGATTTTCAGCGTCGAGTCTCTCGCAAATTTCGCGATCAAAGCCAAGAACGGTCATACAGCCTTCGTAAAATCCGCTGTTAACCGGAGCGCAAGTCGGGTAAAACGCAAAATCTGGTGTATTAGGCTCCGATCCATTCAAGACTAGTAAAGCGCCCATACTGTCCGCTCTGGAAAATGTCCCCCTGCCATCGTACAGATACTGGATCATGTTGAAATATTGAGCAGCCTCTGTGGT
Organism: Agriopis aurantiaria; assembly: GCA_914767915.1. Classification (NCBI taxonomy): domain Eukaryota; kingdom Metazoa; phylum Arthropoda; class Insecta; order Lepidoptera; family Geometridae; genus Agriopis; species Agriopis aurantiaria. The sequence continues at coordinate 385,065 of OU611994.1, read as the reverse complement.
GGCACAAGTACCGTTGTCGGCGGCGATGTAGTTCAGGAACATGACGTGATCGTGTAGGTTGTCTCCCACCGGCAAGTCTGCTACCACCTCGATGTCCAGATCTTGGAGGTGTTCTTTCGGACCAATACCAGAGAGCATCAGGAGCTTTGCAGTGTTAAATGTTCCAGCGGACACTATTACTTCTTTGTCTGCATAGAAGTAAAACTCATCTTCATCCGTGAGCACTTTAACTCCGATGGCTGTCGCGTTCTTTGTCAAAATTTTGGAAACGAATGCATTTTTTAAAACAAACAAGTTATTATTATCGCTGGCTTTATTTAACAGTGCTGTCAGTGAGCTGTCTCTTCTGCCATCCCTTACTGTGTGAGAAAAGCTTCCAGCGCCGGTTTTGTGAGGATACGTCATATCATGGACAATCTCAAAACCTATTTCTTGGAATGCTTCTAAAAATCTCTCGATGTCGTAAAAAGTGTGATTGAATCCTGTCACTTCAATTTCACCATCGCGACCGTGGTACTTCATCAACTCCGCGTCGTTGATAATATTTTGGTCGGTGATGTGTTCCGTTTTCTTGAAGTAAGGGAGGACGTTGGTCCAGCTCCAAGTGTCTCCGACGATGTTGGCCCACTCGTCGTAGTCTGCAGGGAAGCCTCGTGCGTAGACCATGCTGTTGAGGGAGCCACTTCCTCCGAGCATCTTCCCTCGAGGTTGCCGCTGGTGGCCCCCGGACAGTGCCTGGCCAGACCTGCCGTCGTCTACCGTCGTGAAGTTCCAATCGTAAGGACTGCCCAGAAGGACTTCACTGAAGCCGGGTATCTGATGAATAACAATAAACAAGTCAATATCGTCATTATTAGTTACATACTAGGTTAGTTTTAATATTAGTCTCGATATCCGACTGCCTCAGAAGAAGGATACTGTAGTCCTTTAGTAGTAGGCATTAACTTACAACACTCTCCTGTGGTGGGTCGGGTCCTGCCTCCACCAGCAGCACAGTGTAGCTGGAGACCTCAGCCAGTCTCGCAGCCAGCGTGGCACCCGCCGTGCCGCCACCCACCACTATGAAGTCGAACTTCGATCCATCTCAAATTAAAAAGCATTTCAGGTTAACATTATTGTGTAAAATTAGACAATTTAGAATAGACAGTTGGGTTGATTACAACCTGGCGAGGAAGTTTAATGTTCATACCTACAAGGAGTAATAGGTAGGTGCTAGCTATAAGTATACCAGACAGAAATTTGTCTAGGTAGGGGGAGTCCGGGAGAGTAAACCCGCCCTCCACTCAAATGCTTATATTTTTTTCTATTAACATATATTACTATTTTCAATTAATTATATGTTATGCTGCATTATTTAACTATGTTTTTTCTTAAGAACGTATAATATAACTTCAATAATTTTGCAGATATTAATGAATTTGCCTAAAATGAGATTTGGCTAATCTCTCCCGCCTGGGTGGGAGACTTGACCCCCGAAGTAGGGAGCTATTACCCGAGTATAAAAATATAATAATTATTTAGAAAAATACTGTAAATAAATAGAAAATTTAATATTAAACGTAAGGCACTAAGTTTTACATAATAAAATTATACTATTAAGTACTTTGAATAATGTTTATTAGTAATTAACTACACACAACTACATCACAAATATTTTGTCATAAGACATAGTTACTATGACAATAATAAGTATTTATCAAAGATCTTGTATATACCCTAAAGGGACCATTCCATGGTATTTATAAAGTTAGAATTAGAGGTTATTTTTTAATAAAAAGTACAATATTTTGATACTAAGCAATAATATCAAACACAATGAGTAATTTAAACTCCAATACTTTCTCATTTTTGACAAAATTATAACTTGGTATACTATTATACAAATTTTAATATTAGTCAGTCGAAATAACATGGTATTGTGAATACTTGAGATATTTTAAATCGGTTTCCTTGATCCCTTATTTTAGTTAATTTGTTCCTGTAATGTGTTTCTATTAATTCCATATTCAAGGGCAGCACCTCCAATGGATTTTACTTTCTCAACGTCGTCTATGGCATTTTTAATACTGATTCAACTAAATTACTTCTGTTCCTTGTACTGTCTTCTTCCTTTTTATATTTAAAGGGCATTTTGGGTGTTTATCTGTAACATACAAAACTATTAGGTAGTTGATAATAGTTGATAATTGTGGGAGAGTTTACCCTGGGTAAAGTCTCCTCACAACGCGTGACTAATGCCACCCCACACCAATCTGTCTGTTATTTATTTTATTTTTTATTTTTGAAAACTATAACACGTAGGTAAAGGCTATCTGCCGTAGGCGTTACTTAGATAAATACACTTGCTTTTCATATGGGTGATTTAATTGAATCTATTTACACAAAACAACACAAAACAAAACCCAATAATTTTAAAAAATCACTTACCTACCGGACACAAAAATGTGTTATCATTACTCATTTTGAAACCAAACTGCAGATCGAATTGCCGTCACGTGAGCGAGACAAGAGATACGTAGCACGTGTAAGAAGTATGGCAACAGATCAATACCTACTTCCAAAAAGATTCAATGAGCAGTGGCTATTGTCTCCCCCCTGGTAAACTGTCCCGGACTCCCCCTACATGTAACACGTATACAATTATAAGAACCGGCCCAATGGTACGGACTCCGCGGTCCGCTCAAGGGTACAGTGCACCAGTATGAACCCAGTTGCACGCGACTTCGTTGGTGAGCGGTTGTCGTACTTGAGAACGATGCGATGTACCCGTACCTATATAATAGAGAACAATACAAATATATTTATTGAGATCTCGACAAATGGCGCTAAATTTATCAAATACATCTGGGAGAAAAAGTCGGATGGGCATTTTTTTAAATAAAAAAAATGACTTTTGCTTGGCTGCCCACTCGCCTGATGGTAAACGATGATGCGGTTTACGATGGAGCTTAATCCAGTTAATATTTAGCACATAGGTAAATTATTATCATAAAAACGTTGTGAATTTTACTGCTGAGATAATCCTGCTGCGGCCAAGGCTCCTCCAGTAGACACTGAGAGGCTGCGAAGAACTGCAGCGCAGCAGTGATGGTGGCGCCCACTGCACTGCCGCTGCTGGAGCAGGCGGCCAGGCCTCGTGGCAGCAGCATGCCGGGAATTCAAACTGATTCAAAAATATCTTGCTGGCAAACGAAAACATAGTTACAGAAAAAAACTACCTTATTTCTTGACTAGTTAGGTAAATAATGGTATAAAACTAGGTATGGTGGACAAACTCTACATAACATTGCAACTAGTTGATTGAATAAGGCGTTATTTTGCTAAATTTCACCTTCAAAACTTCACGAATCTAGTGGATTTCCGCTTTAGTCTGTCCAACAAGAGAAGCATCGTGCCATAGCGGTGAACTAAAAACAGTAGGTACTTAATAGGTATTAGCACACGCCTAATTCTCTTTTTGCACAGACTCTACCTATTGATAATTTTTACAAATCATCATCATCAGGTGACTGATATGCCACCCATTAAACTGAATGGGTCCGCATTAAAAAGAGTGGAAGTTTTCAAATATTTGGGCCATTTAGTCACGCCTACCCTTAAAGATGATGCTGACATTGAACGGGAGCGGAGGGCGTTGTCGGTCAGAGCTAACATACTGATCCGCAGGTTTGCACGTTGCTCGACCGATGTTAAAATAACTCTCTTTAGAGCTTACTCCACTTCATTCTACACGTGTAGCTTGTGGACCAGTTATAAGCAAAAATCGTACGACGCCCTCCGTGTCCAGTTCAACAATGCGTTCAGGATGCTGTTGGGACTCCCCCGCTACTGCAGTGCATCTACAATGTTTGCGGAAGCGCGCGTTGATTGCTTCTACGCAACAATGCGCAAGAGATGTGGCTCGCTGGTGCGGCGGGTGCGGGGGAGTACTAACGGCATGCTGGTCGCGCTCGCTGATAGATTGGACTGTATCTACATTGCTCATTGCTGCGAAATGCACATTACACACAGGGGCCATAAAGTGCCTGTATAGATGTGTTAGGTGAATATGATGATGTTGACATTGTAGTATCCAGGACATGATTTAATTATATTAGTAGATTATGATTGAATTTATTTTTAATCTGATTTGTTGTAATGGAATTTTTATATTATGTGTAATGTTTGACATGTATTATTTGTAATGTGACTGTCCTAAATTTAATTAATGTGCATATGAGTCTGTGTTACTTGAAATAAATAAATATTATTATTATTATTATATCATCATAATTTCAGCCATAGGACCCTCCCCCATCGATCTCCAAAAGGGCCGGTCGGAAGCGGCCTGCATCCAGCGTTTCTCTGCGGACTCTTTTAGGTCGTCTATCCATATCGTACCATCTCGTTATACAAATAGTAAGCATCCATTATACTACTACTTTTACTAAGTACTACCTTTAAACCTTTTAAACCTTTTTTTAAGGGGTGTTTTATCTAGTAATTGAGCACGTGCGCCCTCAGACCTACGCTTCTCTTTTTTTATGATAATAGGTTTGTGTTTGACCGCCAACTGTGATATTAAGCGATGATGCGGTCTATGATGAAGCACGTTTGTCTAGAAAAAACCGATTCACTCGTGATTTCAATACACCCAGATTGTAAATATCGGGGAACACCCGTTCAGGCAGCGCATTCCACAGACTAGCAGTTCGCTTAATAAAAGTAGAATCCAAGCGCTTCGTACGGGTTTTCGGTACCATTTGCATTTCGGTAATATCAACCATAAAGCGGTGACGATTATTCACGACACTTTTCGCACTTTCAAATGTCGCATTAAGTACAATAAGGAATGTAGAATTAATATTTTTTTCCAAGCTGAAATACACTAGCTAGAGATTTATGAAATAAACAGTTTTGACATTGCTACTGTTAAATACATGGCGCTTGCTTGATACTCACGTTTTGCACCTTCTAGGCCAAGTTATAAAGACACAAAATCAATTGTACACTTGTTTATTTTCTTTAGACAATTATGTGTTTATGCAGACACTATACTTTGTCCTACTTCAGTGACTCCTATAATACTATCCGCAACATTTTTATTGTCCACTAACCAGCAGCTTTTACTTTTTCAGGCAGGTCTGAGTCACTGATTACAGAGATTATGATAAGATATGTAGTGTTTGCTATGAATATAGAACAACAACACTAAGAAGGCGTCGCACTTACCCAGATTTAACGATAAGCCAGCAGAAGTCGATGAACCAAACGACCTTGAACGATACCTACCTATGGCAAGTAGAAAATCATCGGAAAACTGTTTTCATAATTAAGTTTGGTATAAGGCAACGATAGCATTGTGGTGTAATTAGAAATCGTTACAATTTCACATTGTCTGCATATTTATCTCCGCGTCAACAGAACACAACTTATACTAAAAAAAGTATTAAGTAATGATAAATCAAATATAGTCACACTTTGTGACTTTGCCCTTAAAGATCGATTCTGATAAAATACTCGTTTTGTTCGACAGTTAATTAGAGACACTAAAACCAGTAATTTACCGAAAGTTGGTTAGGTACTAACTAATGGACCCATTATCTACATTGAGTATCTGCATAAAACGCTCTACATACAAGTTACATTATCCAGGGTCGGATTTCCCTATAGACCGTGTACGCCCGGGCCCAGGGCGGCAAAACTTGGGTTTTTTTTTTGTAGTCGCGACTGGAACCCATACATCTTTGAACACTAAGGACACTGATTGAGATAATATTATCTTATTCTTATAGATCATAAAAAAATTCGTGCTTTACATGCAGTAGGGGGCGGCAATCTTCCATAGGCCCAGGGCAGCCAAGGTGTCAAATCCGTCGTTGTTTAACAACGTTGTTGTCCTGACACTATCTATAAAAAAACATAATTTGTTGCAAAACATAAACAGGTAACGATACCATCAATTTCACCCTTATGTATTATGTATATCAATGGAAGATATGACGTTAACAAGAGGTCGTATCATTCGGATATTAGTAAATATTAGTGCAAACGAAGAAAAAGACACGAATACAGTCACAGTTACATGATTTTAAACGGGATACCTATTTACCGTGATAAGGTTGTGGATGAAGCACCCAATATTTCAGCGCAGTTACATGTTCACGGGCAAACTGAAGAATGCAGGTGATTGTGGAAAAAACTATCTACCCTCTTTCTTAATCTTTTGCTACAGTTATCACTGGAACTCGAACTCGTAAATAAAGGCGCTTGCAGACGATGCGAAGTAGATTGCAAGTGCAGGTAAGAAGTAGAAGTAGCAAGTACAAGTAGGCGTTCAAACGTAAAGTAGCCACTCGAGCGGTGACGCGCACAACTCGCGTGCGAGTACGTAAGTACCTACATATTTTAAGCAAATAACGATCTCTTAATAACTGTAATGAATTAAAAAAATATGTTCAGCTATTTGAAGAAGCTCTTTTCTCGAGTTATAAAAATATATCAATTTATTGTTCTTATTGATGTCACACGTTCTACTTCCAAGTCAATGGAGATCGAACTGAATGATGTGGCGTGCTAGTTGGAGCCAGGGGTGGATTTCCCTATGGGCCGAGTAGGCCTGACTAGGGCGGCAAAATTTAGGGGGCGGCAAAACTTGGTGAGGTTTTCGTTTTGTAGTCGCCCCTCTGTGATCCCTCACTACTCAGAAGGCCAGGGAAAAGACATTCTGTGAATTTATTGTTACTTACAAATTAAAATGGTAAACATATATTTGGGATATTTGGGATTGGGATATTTGGGATTGGGACATTTTTGCACACACGGTCATCTGACCCCAAACTAAGCAAAGAAACTGATTGAGATAATTTTATCATATACAGATTTTAGTTGTTTTTTACTTTAATTAAAATCGTATAGATTATTAAAATTTTCGTGGTTTACAGGGAGTAGGGGGGCGGCAATCTTCTAAAGACCTAGGGCACCCAAGGTACGAAATCCGCCCCTGGTTGCATTCCAACGTAAAACAGGCCACAGACGTATAACACGTAGGTACCTACAAGACGTAGATACGTAGGGGAATTAACGGGGTCAGTCGTGAGAAACATCTATGCATACGACAGTAGTTTTAGGATCTCTTAAACCACGTGTTTTGAAGTAAATCAATATAATTTATTTATAGCTTATTACAAAAATATAAATATTTTCTTACCTAGGCGGCTGTGTCATTGCCGATGTAATAATATCGTGGAATATAATATTGGCACTATGTAGGTAGCTGTACCTGTCTACTAGGTCTAGTGTTTAGCTTCGAATGCATTCAAATTGTAAAAATCTAAATGTAACATTGTCATTGAATATTCCACTGTAGTGGTTCAGCTACCAGATACAATCTTACGTTCAAAAACCTAGCAAAGGTACCGGTTTTAATTCAGCTTTTTATAATCCTTTAAAATCAATTAATCGTTAACTCATTTAACTTTACAATAATTAACAGTAGTATCTACGTCTCCACTCCATCTCGGGCGCTGCTTCTGAAACCAAGATGTTTTTAAAATCAGTACTCATTGACATAAACATGGACGTCACCCAACTTATAATAGAAGCGAAGTGCTTCTTATAATATAAGCAAATAACTTCTTATAATATAAGCAAAACGCTTCTTATTATAATTATAAGCAAAGCGCTTCTTATAATATAAGCAAAGCGCTTCTTATAATAGAAGCAAAGCGCTTCTTATAATATAAGCAAAGCGCTTCTTATAATATAAGCAAAGAACTTCTTATAATATAAGCAAAACGGTTCTTATAATATAAGCAAAGCGCTTCTTATAATGGAAGCAAAGCGCTTCTTATAATATAATCAGAGCGCTTCTTATAATAAAAGCAAAACGCTTCAAATTCAAATTATTTATTTGTCAGAACATGGTAGGTACACATACATATAAAGTAGCATACATGGTCGTAAGAATGGAGACGTATCTCATGTCCTTGCCTGTTACAGCGTACAAATGTTAGTTTTTTATTAATATTTTTATTAGTTTTTGTTAAAGTTAAAAAGGAAAAAAATAAACAAAATTATGTCTATGTTAGAATATTGTTAGAATCATATTTTGGTTTAGTTGTATTTTATACCTTAATTAGATGTTTATTATTACTACCTATCTAAGCTATTATTATTATTATTTTATTTGTTTATGTCTACATTACATATCAAAACATTTTTATCATTAAGGAATTCTGAAATTTCATAGTAGCTTTTTTGTGCTAATAAAGTTTTTAGTTTATTTTTAAAAATCTCCTGGCTTCTTATAATAGAAGCAAAGTGCTTCTTATAATGGATGTAAAACGCTTCTTATAATACAAGCAACGCACTTCTTATAATGGAAGCAAAGTGCTTCTTATAATATAAGCAAAGTACTTCTTATAATGGAAGCAAAGCGCTCCTTTTAATATAAGAAAAGCACTTCTTATAATAGAAGCAAAGCGTTCCTTATAATATAAGCAAAGTACTTCTTATAACAGTCGCCCGAAGAATCCAACTCGGATGAGCAGCGTTCGGGAAATTGCGTGACATCATCTCGTCCAAGATACCACAGTGCACACCAATAGAAACTAGCCGTAAGGCCCCAGCACTATTTACCACAGATTACCTAATATTTTAAAACTAGTTTATTCTGGTTATTAAGCACCTGTGTCGCTACCTTACATCCTGCCAGCAGGCCGGCGACAGCTAGTTCCAGGAGCTGGGCTTGTGACAGATGCCGAAGTGTCCGAGCAGCAGGGGCCCGCTCTGTGAGCCCGTGCGCAGGTTCACTGACGTCACGCGGCTGCCGGCCAGCTCCGTGATGACGTAGTACCTGCGCAGACATAACATGTTACTGATGTTGTTATTGTCACCAAGGCTATTACGATGTAACACACACGCTCAGCAGAACCTTTCTGTTGTCGCTCCTGAAAACAAAAAGGCTTCAGTCAACGAAATGTCTATGTCTATGTAAATAGCCGGCTGCGTTGGGGTCCAGCCAGGTTACGTGACATTGTACCCTCTAAAATCTCCTGGTGTCCCCCTCAAATCTCACCAGGAAATAAGAGGAATGCACCGAAGCCCACAGCAGAGTAACTCTTCCCGGGGCATCTACACGCTGTCCAGAAACGCTGCTTCCGTCTACGACAACTGGGCCACTCAACGTTGTTGTCCTTCTCAGTTTTGTTGACCCTCTCCGACCACTAACAAGCCCAGAGGTAATCTTTTCTATTGCGCCGGCCAGGGCTAACAGTTTGGAGAACATTATTTCTTCTTCTTTTTGTCCCGCGAGATTGAAACAAAGGTATCGTTACTCTAGCTTTGTCATGTTTCATCATCATCATGATTATCAGCCTATGATGTTTCCACTGCATAGCATATAACTACCTTCATTGCATATCTAGAGGAGGGGCGGGCAGGTTTCAGCTTTGAAAATCTCTACCAGACCCAATACCCAGTATGTGACTGGATAGGTTACAGATGTTTTAGTCGATCAATTTTGGAAGAGAGATCGCGAACGTCACAGCGCGGCCGTGCTGTCGTGCTCCACATGAAGCTCTTACTGACCTGACTATCCACCCGAAGTAGTTTTCAACAGGCACGTAGAAGCCGGTCTCGTTCAGTAGCAGGTACTTCTGTGTGTCCTTGAACTTGGGGTCGGCAGTGTGGAGCGGCATGACGGTGAGCACGCCACCCGCCGCCGCCGACCACGCCGCGCTCGTCGTCTGCGGTATGTCCCGGCCCACGAGCACTACGCGCGTGCTCACGCCCGATTCTGCCACCTTCAAGTTTACAGATATAGTTAAACCAGGGGGAGGGTGTCACTCCAAGAACAAGGAATCGATATTTCTTTTAAGAACACTACCCTAACGTTACATGTGCCGCGTCAGCAGAGATAGAGCTACGTGATAGAAAGAGAGCGGCTCTCTAGGTGAATATAGCAAGTAGTATCCATCGCTGTGTGAGTTAAATTGCTACTTTATTACCTCGTAGATAGAGTTATTATTTATTCAAATTTGTTTCCGGAGTGAACTTTCTTGTCCTTAGTATATTCTTTGTTGAAACCCACTTCCTAGTTTCCATAGATTATATATTTGAGCGGAGTGTTGCGATGGATGACAGTAGATACCACTGAAGAAATCTGACAATGGGGGTTTTAGGTGCACGAACATTCGTATAGTAGTATCGTATGCTGAGTTGATAACCAGTTGAATAATATTTTTGTGTAATAGGCTAGCGTATACGTCTACGATGAAATATACAGAAACCCAGACTCCGAGCACGGCAGACATGCAGTTTCATCATTCAATTCATCACTGTTCTTCCATAACAGCACCAGTCAGACGTACGACAAGGAGACACTCTCGGAATGCCATTCAGACGCACTAAGCGTTTCCAGCCCATTTTCTGAACAGAACAGCAGAGGTGTGGCACTCCTTACCTGCGTCTGACTTTCCGAACAAAGACCAATCTGGGGTAGTTCAAGAAAAAATTTCATAGGTATATCCTAGGCAAACGTGCTGCATCTTCGACCACATCATCACTTCACATCCGGTGATATTGTAACGCAATAAAATTATTGTTTTTTACATTGTTCTGTCAAAATATTGTACCTAAATAGATTAGAATGCAGGAACGCGGGAGTGGTTTGTTTGATCGTCCATCATTACCGTATGTAAGCGCACAGTGAGGTACTGCTCCGGGGACTGCAGCAGCTTCTTGGTGACGACGCAGACCACCAACGAGTCTCGTATCGCGAAGTCGCAGTGGAACAGCCTCGTGTAGCGGTGCTGGAGGCAGACCTCGTCCGAGGGGTGCACCCGCAGGCACGAGCCGCCGTTGAAGCTGTCCTCCTGATCCACCTGGAGACATTACCACCACCCATCCTATTGAGAAACTACAAGAGAATAGCACCACTTGTCCTCCCCTCTCACTTGCACATTATAAAGAAACTGTTTGAGAATGAGGGCGCTAAACATTGGCATAATATAAAAAGCAAATAACAAAAAGTTTAATATTGAAATTAACACTTAACAGATTTTACTATGTGACCAATACTGATATCGCGAAAAAAATCAGCTTTTCCCTACAATTGGTTGAGGGCCAATGACATTTTTACATGGAACAGCAGATTTTTTTTCGCGGTTCCAGGATTGGTCCCATAATAAAAGTTGTTCATAATTATGTGTATTATCATCATCAGCATCATTTCAGCCGTAGGACGTCCACTGCTGGACATAGGCCTGCCCCATCGATCTCCAAAGGGCCGGTTGGAAGCGGCCTGCATCCAGCGTTTCCTTGTGGTCTCTTTTAGGTCTTCTGTCCATTTTGTGAGTGGACGCCTACGCTGCGCTTACCGCGCGGTCCGTGGTCTCTATTCTAGAACCAGATATGTATAATGATATACCCGAATATATCCACAGTCACCCAGTATAATATTTTTTTATTGGTTTTCAATATAATGTTGTTTTGGCCGTACAATATGATATAAGAACAATGTGACCTAGCAAATAAAGAATTGTTACAGCTTGTCTACCCATACTTGATGTTACACAGACGTGCAGCAGGCAGGTGAAGCGTAGAACTGACGCGATACCACGCCCGATACTGAACATCCTTTCAAGCGGCAATAAATAGATACCTCGAGGCACTCGCGCTCCTGCGGCAACGCTGCGAGGGCGACGCGCGCGCGGCGGCCGGCAGCGGCGCTCTGCCCCAGGCGCAGGTTCACCGACACCGTCACCATGGACTTGCCGCTCGACGCCAGCGCCAGCCCCTGGCTCGAGGGCCCCGCCGCTGAATCCATCGACGGCTCCTCCCCAGACACGCGGCACATCTTCGGCGCCGAAGCAGCTTCTTCTGAAGACTGTTTGCCAGTTTTCGTCTCTCTGTCTCGGTGGCTCGAGCCGGCCATCGACACACTTTTCTGCGATTTTATTTTGAAAAAATCTTTCAAGCACTCCTTGAATGAGCGTTTTCTGGCTGGTTTCTGTCGGATGGAGCCCTTTCTCTGCCGTTCTTGGTCTGCCGGCTTGCCCGTCAGGTCTGTGCGCTTCCTCTCGATGGAGTTACGTTCGATATTCCGTTCGTCTGCTTTTAGAGGTTCAACTTCGTTTTCGTGGTCATCGTTGTCATCGTGGAGTTCCTCCTTGGGCTTGTGTTTGAGGGAGAAAAGCTCTACGCGGGAGGCCTGGAAGAAACATGAATTTAAGATAGTGGCATCGTAGGCTCCCGTAACGAACAAGTGTACATATTTGTACTAGGACACCTACTGATACAGCCACCGTTGAACACCACCCTACGTACAGTACAGCCCTATTATCTTCAAGGTCAACGTGTTACATCCTCGGCCACACCGTCGCTTACCAACAGGCGAGTTGGTGGCTAAACGTAAATCTATTCTATATACTTAGAGGCCAAATACTTAAAAAAAAACAATTTCTAAACAATTCTTTGACAAAACAAAAGTGAAATAGAAAAGTGTGTGAAAATAGTAAAGTAGAAAAATAATACTAAAATAGAATAGCTAAAAAAACAAACATAAAAATTATCTGTGAATTTGTATGAGGTTTTATAATCATAATTTGGCTGTTATCTATTCCTTTATTCCTTTTTAATGTTCCGTACCTCAAAAGGAAAAAACGGAACCCTTATAGGATCACTTCGTTGTCCGTCTGTCTGTCCGTCTGTCGGTCCGTCTGTCAAGACCATTTTTCTCAAGAACGCATAAAGGTATCAAGTTGAAATTTATACTAAATACTTGGGTCTACGGTTTTTTCGGCAGTAAAAAAATAAAAGTTGTAAGTCAACGCAATCAAAAGATATGAACGTTTATGTCGCATATTTTGCGATTTCACAGGGGAACCAAAACCTATAGCGTACTTCCCGTTGACCTAGAATCATGAAATTTGGCAAGAGGCAAGGTCTCATAGCACATATATAGGAATAAATCCAAAAATTATAAATTTGATGTTATATCTTTTATCATATATTAGTTAGATCATTTATATTAATAATTATTTTGATATTACAAACTTACATTTTGTAGTTGGAATGTATGGAAGAACCTTATTGTCAACTACAAACTTAAGTTTGTCTTTCAATATTTCAACTTCAGTTATATATTTTTTTGGTCTCGCGCTCAGAGGGTTTCGTGCAACGGAACCCTCAGAGCACGAGTCCTACTCGTACTTGTCTGTTTTTTTTTCTGTTAATTCAACTTAATATCTGTCTATGTAAATAGTACTTATCAACTGTTTTACCTACTGTCTACATTCTATTTACTATCCACGCCCAAATTGGTGTTGTAACGGGGCATTTACACTATCATTCATTGTACCTACACTCGCCTTGTACTAATTTACCTACACTCGCCTTGTATTAGTTTGCCTAGTATCGTGTTGGCGGATCCTCGTCGTTCTATGGCCAACTGGTATTGCCGGCTTAGTATAAAGTGAGACAGACCTGGAACGAGTCGCGGACCCGAAGGATGCCCTTGATGTCCTTGTACATGCCGTGCGTGGAGACGGCTAGGATCACGTCCTCGCTGGAGAGAAAGTAGCCGTGTGGCCCGTGCGAGGAGTTGGGCTGATACTGCTGGTGCCGTAGGTTATACCACGGGCTGCGGCTGATCACCTGTAACCAACCACACATGCACTTTTTTATCATTTAAAAAAGAAAAGTTTACCAATAAACAACCAAGTGCAAATCAGGCTCGAGGGTTCCGTAGCACCACAAAATACAACAAGTAGGTACCTAGTGCAAAAAGACAACATCACGCTCAGGCGGTCACCCATCCAAGTACCGACCACGCCCTTTGCTTAACTTGGTAATTTGTCACCAACTCACACTTTGCCATTATTTATTATTTGTTGTTATGCTTTAGAGTGTGTACTATAATCATGCCAAGTTTGACGCTTGTACGTATTATCGTTTTTACATTAGAAATAATACAAAAATACGTTTAAAAAGTACATTTTTGTTGTGGGCCCTTTAGTTTTGAATTTTTGACTTTATTATAATTTCTTAGTTAATCCGCCGTAACATTACATATTCTGTGACGGTTCGAAAGATACAGCCGTTTGAAGGTAGGACAGACAGAAAGACAGACAGACATCGTAGGCTTAGTAATAGGGTCCCGTTTTTACCCTTTGGGTAGGTACGGAACACTAAATCTCAATACTTGACACTGGCAAACGCACAAGACGTGCGACGCCAAAACCCACAAGAGGAAAGAAGAAGAAAAAGTTTTCCTTAAATCCTCTCTATTTTTTCCCTTATTGTAGTTAAGCAAAGTATCAAATCGGCGTTTGTGTATGTGTTGAACGATAACTCATCATGAAAATATTGCTGGCAAGTAGTTGCAAACACAATCTGCAAGTTTGATTATGAGAGAATATAATTTTTATTTGACAAAGCGAAGTAAAGGTCTCAGAGTGTACAGGAACAAGTTTGCCTGTTTCTGAACGCAACCCTTGTGTTGTGGCTACTTTATTGTTGTTACCTCTCCATACATGCGTCGTTTCTTGCCGAGCCCCCGGCAGAAGGATGTCTTGAAAGGCAGGGTACAAGGCAGTCGCGTGGTGAGGAACGGCCAGAAACTGCCCCAGAGCGCGCGGTCCCGCAGAAGGAACTGCTGGCTTTTGTCTAACTCATCCGCCATCGCAACGTAGTTTGGATCTATCTTGTCAGTGCTCATCGCCTCGTGGGTCCAAGCCGGCGCGAATATGGCTAGCGAACACCCTTCTTCGTGGGCCACCTTTAATGCCTGTAAAATAATTGATATCCATCGTCTTTGATTATGTATAATATAGTTTGGATTTGCCTTAAACTCGAGCTAGTACCGAAAGTCTGCCAAAAACTGAAAGAAGGGGGCGAGGCTTCTATATAATTTGTGGGGCGAGGTAAACACGTAGATATTGCACACATTGACATAATTATTCTTACTTACTTGTTCGTACGCACTAACGCACACTGCAATATTGAGCGGCACACAACTGCAAACGAGATGATCAAATGGACGACCAAGAGAGGGTGTAAGTGTTAAGGGCATCACATTTATTTTTACTGAGTTCGACGTACATGAATGATGAATGTTCGAATGTTCCCGAGTATAGGCAAGCGATATAACGAGGTGAAACATGCCTTTTCGTATTGTTTCAAAAACTCCTAACAAGCCTCTCCACCACGGACTTGACCGTAACTTAATTTGCTTAACTCTGACCTAATTGATAATATTATAATAATAATAAAAAAACTTGAAAATGTTTTAATTCATAAACTAATATAAATAACACTGGCAAATGCACAAGACGTGGGACGCCAAAATCCTCTCATGAGTAAATTAAAAAAAACTACGGAAGGAAAAGGAAAATACTCGCAGAGAGGTACGCCATCTAGTAACGTATGTAAGCATTTGTACAATCGCGTTCAAAAGTACACTGACCTAATATTATTTACTAGACTAGTAGTAGTTTTACGACTTCTTGTTGCTAGCTGCGCGGTCTACAGACTGCCAAGCGCTTGTAACGAAACAACAACGCCTAATTCACTACTCTTACCTACCCCCATTGATTTTTTATCATTGATAAAAAAGTTGTGCTCTATTGTGTTTTTTGCCTGATAAAATATAATATCATACATTGAATTGTTCTACCAGGATACACGTACACTTTTTCCACTGCACCCGCTTAATTGAGATATTGATGAATTTAGGTCTTTGAAATGAAGGTAAGGTTTCGTTCATTACTTTTCTATCAAGTGTATCCTTTGCGAAATATAGCCCACCAAACATTCAAAAAGTCACCCGTCTAAATCATGAAAAACTTGTAACTTACCAATTATCATGCTGATAGTTTATCTTAAAAACCTTCATTCAAATTATTATAAACATTTAAAACCATAATTTTTCGAGCAAGACGTTCTAGCTCAAAGGACTCTTTCGTAATATAGATATATAAGATAAGATAAGATCCTCTCCATTCTAAGGTTGCCTAGATGAGATCGCTCTTAGCGATAAAGCTGCCGACTGTTGCAGCTGTTCTATCGTGTGTATGTAATTTTGTAGTGTGAACAATAGTTTGTCCATCTATCTATCTCTGTATGAAAGTACCAACACAGAGTTTCGTTCGACACACCGCCCGTAAAGTTACTCGAGTCAAGACAGTAAGGTAAGTGCAAGACGCGCGTGAGAGGCTAGTCATACTCTACTCAGACAGTACGAATACGAGTGAAACGAGATAAAAAATATCGTACAATAGTCAAAAATAAATCATGGAATAAAATTATGATAGAATGAATAAAAATAATTAAAATAAAATCAAATTATAGTTCTTACCGCTTGAGTGTTAAACTGACCGCCACCAAAAAAGTTTCGTCCCCAGACATCAATGCCGATGTAAAGATCTGTGATGCGATCGCCAGCTTCTATAGCGCTGGTCGTTATGTCAAATTCCGTCCATGAATAGTTGGTGAAAAGACCATCACATGCGTCAAAGAATGCTCTAAAAACATTTTGAACATTACGAAATATTTTTGTAACCTTACATACCGCCAGGTAAAGCATACCGCGGGTTTCTAATTTTGACGGAGCTAAAAAATATGTAATAAACGACTCACCTGTTTTTGTCATTGAGTCCATTTTGCCAATTAAGGTGGCCTTCGATCGTGACACTGTCATACCATATAAGTTCTCCATGAGGAATCTCTTGGTGTAATAAATATCTAAGATGCTGAACAAATTCCAGTAACAAGTTTGGCTTCGCGATCTAAAATAATATAAAAAATATTTATATGTATCACACTAATCACACTATTGCATCACACTATCACATCACATCACACTAATATCCCAAAATGTGTGTGTGCGTGTGTGTGTTTGTTACTCCTTCACGCTGAAATGGCTTGACGGATTTAAATTAAATTTAGAATATAGATAGCTATTGTTAGGCTGGGCGTGTACGACTCTGACTCTTATCATACATGGTCGGGTGTAAGCCAGGGGTCTATTTTAGGACCTCTTCTTTTTATTTTAATGATCAATGATTTTTCTTCTGTCCTTAAGCATTCCAAATGTCTCCTGTATGCTGATGACCGTTGATCGTAGAAATAAAGTCCGTGGAAGACTGCCTTAACCTCCAGCGAGATGTTAACGCAATTTATGAATGGACATGGCAAACAAAATGGAATTCAATCCATCTAAATGTCGTGTTATGACTTTTACTCGAAGAAGGCACCCAATTGAATTTCTGTACAAGTTGGGCTCGCACGAAATTATCAGATCCACTTCAATAAAAGACTTGGGTGTCACCTTTGGTAAAAAGTTGACATTCAATGACCACATTGCCACCATAGCCAAAGAGTCATACAGGAGGCTAGGATTCGTGATAAGAAATTCCAAGGACTTCAAAGGGATCCATGTCGTCAGGTTAATCTATGAAGCGCTTGTTCGTAGCAAACTTGAAGCCAGCTCGTGCGTTTGGAACCCGCATGAAGAAGTTTATAAACTCCTTATTGAAAAAGTGCAGAAAGTGTTCCTTCGTTTTCTATACAAGCGCTTGTATGATTATTATCCCTACTTGTATCCTACCAACTTTCTCCTGGGCTGCCTAGGTTATAACTCCTTGGAAGTCCGGCGTGAAAAAAACAGATGATGGTGATGAGCAAGATTCTCCGTGGTATAATCGATGCACCCAATCTATTTGGTGAGCTGGCGCGGTTGTTTGTCCCTGACCCTGGCAGTTGTCCCCGTCGCGAGTGCCATCGTCTGTTCTCGGTCCCCCCATGCCGTACTATTGCACGCGCTGTTTTTCCTGTCCCGCGTGTTCTCATTGCTTTCAACTCTCTCCTTACTATGACAACTGATTGTGATCTGTTTGCGGGTGAATGGAAGTGTATTATGTCTGAGTGTCTGAAGTACTGTGAGAAGAAAGCGTGCAAGGTGGTAGCGGAAGAGGATGCATTGGACTTTTATGATTTTGCAATGAAATATTTTTGTTTTTGACATTGAATGAATTTTATTTATACTGTGTTTTTAATTAATTTTGTGGTAGGCCAACTTGACTACTTGGTTGACTATGACTAAGCCATATTATGGTATTAAACATTAAGTGCCAGTTAATTGTACTTTAATTTAATGAATTTTATTTATAGTGTGTTCTTATTATATTTTTTTGCTAGGCTAAGTTGAATTAATTCTATTGACATTAAGTGATAGTTTTAAATTCTTACTGCATTGTTTTATATATTATTATTTCATTCTGTACAATTTTAATTTTCGATTAACTGATGTAATTGGCGTTGTTTGCCGTTTTAGTTAATAAACAATAAACAATAGCTTATGGCCTGGATTAACACATAGGCTATATATATTTATAATTAGTTAATTACCTTATTTTCAACATTCAAAAGCCAGCCGTCAAATTTGAGGCTTTTTGCAATAGCGACTAGAGCACTAGCAGTGTTCTGGAACAAAGTTTCAGATTGAAGAACTTCGTCCCAGAATTTGACACCCTCGTTCCATTCTGTTATTAGAGTACCTAAAATAAATTATTTACACAAATTAAATGTAATAAATACGAGAGAGTGAAAGTTGTTAATTGAATTATAAATATACAGAAATATTACAATAAACGTCCAAACACATAAACTTGAAACGTATTTACTAACAGTTACTTGGTAGAACTACCGTGCAAGTTCTTGCAAGATTGTCGTATAAACAACGAAATACACATTCAGAAACTCAAATACCGTTACGATACATTTCTCTAATGTACAACTGTCAGTAATAGCGTACTTCAAGCTTGTACAGGGTTACACGGTACGGTGAAGCCGAAAGGAGCTTATTGTACTTATCATTATGAACAAACTATCGGAAACACTGAAATGGCGAAAAAAATATCAGCTTTTCCATACACTTCGTTGAGTGCAAAAGACATTTTGCTAAGGAAACAGCGAATGTATTTTTCGTGATTTCAGGGTTGGTTCCATTCCATTGTAAAATCTGTCCATAATTATGAGAACAATGAGCTTTTTATCCTTAGAACTCTGTTTGAGCACTGAATTTTTTTGGCGTGTCGAATAAAATCTTTAGTTTTAAATATTTTAATATAGGTAAAAAACAATTACCGATGACTTTAACGCCATGAGCATGGGCAACATTGATCCAACTTAGTGGAGGAATTGTAATCAAGTGATGACTAAAATAACAAAATATGTCTATCCCAGCCCAATTGTAAAATGTGTACGCGTCACGTTCTCCAGTTCCATCTACGAAGCTGAAAACATACGCAAGAACACAGAAATATAGAAAAGTTTATTTTGTGATACTGAAACAACAACACAGAACATTATAAATATGAATAAATGTAGATGCATTCAATGGGTAAAAGAATAAAAATGCATTACACATAAACTTAATAATACTAACAATATAATATCTTAATTATTACGAATATATAGTCGGAAAACTATTTAAGTTACTGAAATAAATTTATTGCCTAATTTATTAATTAAGTATGTATTTAAAAATTCTATATTTTCCATAGTTAAAAACAATAAGTTACATAATATTTTAAAAACAACATAAAATTAGTTTTCCAAATACATTTGTACGCGACTGTCAAAGAGTAAAGTAATATACAGGGAAGCGACTGTGCAGACCAACGAGGCATGCCAACAGCCAACCGCGTTTTATATGAAAGTATTGTAGGTATTATGTGTATGTGTAATTTTAGGCAAACGGAACTTTTAGTTTATTAGGGCATATTAGTAGATTATTCATCAAGGCGATAAATTCGCGGTGGAATTCTAATCACCGTTGAGCTGCTCATCGGTCAATTTCTTTCGTTTGATGATCTATTTCAATACGTAGCATGGGCCAAATTGTGGTGGCTCTTCCACAAAAGCCATTAAACTAAGACTTGAAGTAATGATCAAACTAACAGCGGTATGGTTTTCACCCAGCGATATTACGGTGCGATGAGTGCGATCGCCCGGCGACGATCGACGATCTTATTGAACGACGCGGTGTGAAACACACAGGGCCCTGATTCTGTAACTACAAACACGCACGTAACGCGCCGTGTTAAGTTAACCTCTAAAAGTTGGTCTTTAATCCTAGGGAATAGAGTCCAAATTTTAAGATTTACGGATAAAGTTACGCAATAATGGCCCTGATTAGTGGCTGTCTAGTTAAGACACTGACGGTGGAATTTTGGCGCCAACGTGGAAAAAAAACATGTCGGGTCGTTGTATTATTTTCTTCGTTGTACTTGTGTATTTTTAAGTGTTATTTTTTGTGTAGTAATTCTGATTTATTATTTATTTAGCGGTCGTAAACGTGCTCGACTATGGGCAAGTGATATAACAAGGAAACATGTGTTTTCGTGTTATTTCCAAAACTCCATAGAAGCCTCTTGTTAAGTCTCCATCACTTTACTGGGCCCGACTTTGACTTGACCATGACTTACTTTGCTTGACTATGACTTGTTTGACGCTATTAATACTATGTAAACTTGTTTAATATTACGACTAACGGACTCTGTATCCATAGTCATGAAAAAATTTACAAAAAAAAGAGACAGTGACAGAACGAACGTCGGGCACGGTCGTACGTACGCATTACGTTATACGTACGTCGAATCAAAAAATCCAAAAATATCAGCTGATTGTACATTTACTTTCGTATCATACAAAAGCTCTACAGTGCTAAAAATACTTAGGAAAACATTAAAATAATATAAATACCTGTCGTCATGATATCCATTGGCCATATCATGGCAAACCAAAGTTTTCGGTAAGTGTTTTTTCTCAGTACGCGTCGGATCTTCCGCATCCGGATTGATATGACAGAAAGTTTCTGGTTCATCGAGGTAAATATCGGGGTTATTATGTATGTCCGTGTTATTTATTTTAAATTCACTATGCGGCGTTAATTCTTTGCACAAAGACCTCCAGGGCGGTGGATCCTTTAGAAACATCATTAGTTCGGCGTACGTATCAATGGGATTGCAGGTTAGTTCGTCGCCTGTATAGTAACTCATTTCTATTTTTTTGCACACACAAACAATACACAGTTTATTTCCTAGCTGTTTATCATTAGTTAATATGAAATACCTAAATATTTGTTTGAATTATCGCACTTTCTATTTGTAATGATTTGTTTACGTTTTTATTATAACGTCACGTGACAGTTTGACATCTGGTTTGATTTGAGAGATGTGGTGCAATGGCGGGGAATACGAATCGACGCAAGTTAGCAATGCAACTAAAAAAAAATATTTGTAGTACAAACATGTAAAGTGCTTATCTAAAGCTAAAGTAAGTAGGACGAGCGTTATGGTTGCTGCCGATTTATGTTTCGTAAATATTCAATTTAATTCTAAGATAGTGAAAAATTTAAGATTAGCACAACATTATTGGAGTTGCTATTTTGATCGTGTATTTATCGAAAACCATAGGGAAAATATGTTGTGTTGGTACAATTTCAGACTCACAAATGGTAAGGCTACCTATAGATCTGGCTGCTTTAAAATAATAATACATAAATATACTATCACTGTCAGCTGTACCTACTTAAGATGGTGTTAGGTAAAGAGTAACTTTGGTTTTGATGACCCTGGATGGCCTACATGCATTTGACTAATGCACATTGCTATTAACATAAATGTAGTTTGTAACAAACCAATGGAATATTTTATTGTTCTTGTGGTAAATACTAGGCTGCCCTAGATCTGATAAACATTCAGGCCAATGGGACGTAAGAGATAATGTAGATTCATTTTAATAATATTTTAATGACCATTTCCTATGAGAACTAGTTTATGAATCAATATTGTCACTATCAAGTATATAAAGAACTAGCTATGGCCTGTGACTTTGTATACATAGACTTTCATATAAACTGACAACCCCCTTAACTGGTATCTCGTAAAATCCTTTCTAAGCTGATGTCTGCTCCCCGTAAGGACTTCTGATTGGCAGATGCAGATTTCGGAAAAAAGTACAGTCATTGAGTTTTTTTTTGTTATTGACACAAGTTAGGTTAGGTTAGGTTAGGCAGCTGTTGAGTAGGGAATTCTTTGTTTAAGCCTATTGTAATGTAATTATTATTTATTCGACAAACGTATATTGTGTAACTGCGTAATGTCACTTAAATTGTTACTTGTTAAATTTTTATCCGCGAGGACCTGTAATTAGCTTCTAGATCTATCAAGATTGTTATATTTTTTTAAGGCTGTTGGTCTTCCTTTGAAATAAAAATAAAATAAAATAAAATAAGTTAGTCGTGATAATAATATTTGATCCTGTGCCAAGATAAATTAAAAAAAAAAAACATATCATTCTGAAGCCATTTCTGAAAGCTCTATTGGTATTGGACTTTACATAAATTATTTTATGCAAAACAAACGGCATCTTTTTTTTTTTTGGAAGTTTTTTTTAAAATTTATGTTGGAACAAAGATTAGTCGCATTTAAAAACATACATTAGGTTGTAAATAAAAAGCTTATCTAACAGGATAAATGAGTGCTTGACATGCCACAGGCACATTATATTATACCGCATACTTCTGCAGTGTGCCTGTGTTCCTACACTTGAGGATAATAACCATTCAAAGATCATTTAAAACTATAGATTCAACATTACCAATTAAATTGTAGATATACTGCTATACAGTTACGATTTGACTCATTTCTCTAATGCAGGACGGTGAGTAATGGTTTGCATCCCACCTTAATAAACACTGCACTTTTTGTTTTAATGCAAATATTGAATCTTTAATTTGAAATATCTAAGAATCATTGTTATAAACTCGGATAACTTTTTTCCACGCACAACTCTATAATACTCTACTGGATTAAATGTGAAATAAAAAAAAGCTATATATCTATTTATTATAATAAAGAATCCCTATTTACCTTGGTCACGCCATAACCTTAGAGCGACTTTAACCAAGTTCATTCATCCTTTTATTATGTTATCTTAAACTTTGTAGAAGGTTTTTAAGGAAAACTTAATGACGATTTTAACTCGCGGGTGAAACCGCGGGGTGCAGCTAGTATATAGATAGAATATAGATCTACGTTTGGCCACCAACTCGCCTTATGGTAAGAGACGGTGTGGCCGAGGATGGAACACATTGATCTAGAAGAAATCTATTCAAGAAGAAGATGCCTAGATTGTAGTTCTGAAGATACATGACATGATGAAGATGGCAGGGAGTTCCATTTTTGGGCAGTACTTATCATAAACTAGTTGACCCGACAGACGTTGTCCTGTCTTAGAGCTGTCAAACGCGCCAAGTTAAAATAGTGGTTAATTTTTCTGAAATAAGTCAACACGATCAAAAGATATGACCATTTATGTCGCATATTTTCGCATATTTTGCGATTTCACAAGGAATCAAAACCTATAGGGTACTTCCCGTTGACCTAGAATCATGACATTTGGCAAGAGGCAAGGTCTCACAGCACATATATAGGAATAAATCCGAAAGTTGTTAATTTAAAGTAACATCATATTATATAAAACATTTTTTGCGATTACAAACTTACATTTTGTAGTTGGTATGTACGGAAGCACCTAATTGTGCACTACAAAGTTAAGTTTGTCTTCCAATATTTCAACTTTATTTGTATTTTTTTTTGTTTGGACTCTTGCTCTGAGGGTTCCGTCTAACGGAACCCCCGGAGTGCGAGTCCTACTTGTAATTGTCTGTTTTTTTATACGTAGATAGATATATGACGACCCAAATCGTCGAGTACGGATCTGGAATAACATACCAACCAACCGTTTACATAACAGGTGTTTTAGAATTAATCTGGTTATTGTATTTTAATTACTTGTGTTCAATACAGAATATTCTTATTCGAGATGGGGGCGATAAGTCCTGCACTGACGTCCTGCTTGGAGTGTATGTATTGTGCATTTCCCCCTACCAGCAGCTACCCGAGGCAACCCAACTCCTTGAAGTATCGGAGCGAGGCTCTGGGGCGCTGGCACACACGCTCCAGTGGTGTAGATGGTAGTGCAAGTAATGATGATGAATCATAACTTTCAATACAGAATATAATATGATTGTGTTCTGTTGTTCCAGAGTGGCACTCTCGGTGCATTAACATAAAGTGAATGGAACTACGAAGGACATATTTTCACTTCGCTTTTAAAGAACAGAACAAACTCCTCAAATGCCGAAATGTTCGTTGAAAAGGTCAGTTTGTAAAACTAAATCATGTGCCTATAAAGAGTAAGTTCTGGCCGAGTGGCCGGCCTTAATGTCAGAATGTTTACTTTTTAGGTCACCTAAAGAGCAGTTAATGCTTACCTACTATTAGTATAACATGTTACTTCTCGCGGTTTTATTCGCTATACTAGGAACTCTATCCCATAAACTGTTTACATGTACAAACAGGACCTGGGGTCTTACGTCTACCTCTTAACGCGACCACGAAACAGCGCAGTGCGGAAAATAACGCGAACGTAAACCGAAATACGGCTAGCGCTCGCGCTACTTTTCTCATCACCTAAACAGGTCGCTTAAAACAGCTAACAGGTTTCGCTGCCTGAATGGGTGTTCCCCGATAGTTACAACCTGGGTGTCTTTAAATCGAGAGAGGCAAGCGTACTCCGTCGTATATCGCATCAACGCTTAACATCAGGCGAGTTGGCGGCCAAGCGCACGCCTAATTAAATATTTTATTTATTTTTTAAATTTCCAGAATCCTTCAGGTCCGTGTAATCACGTGTATGTTCTACACCGCGTGCCTGCTGATAACAATACAGTTCTTCAGCTGCTACGGACAGTACGACTACGCACACATACCAGAAGAACAACTGCAACAGGCACTGTACAAGTCAACCACGCCACATCTAGTCAAGAAATCGAACGTAGACTGTAAATACGATCAAATATTAACCAGCGTAAAGTCGTTACAAAGCTGGGAAGTGCCGAACAAGTATGATGATTTCCTACCGAGCGGTATCGTGAACGGGTCGTTCGTGCCGGAGCACTGCCGCCCGGCGTTCAGTGTCGCCCTCCTAGTCACATATAGGAATAGACAGAAACAGCTGGACGTCTTTTTGCCGTACATACACAACTTTTTGAGGAAACAGAATATACATTACAAGTGAGTAACATTATTCATTTTTAAAAGATATAAATTCACTTTTTAAGACCGACTTTAAAATAAGTAGGCGCTCGACTAAGATTATTGCTATTGCGAAATATATCGTAATGGTTAAATAAACACCCAACGAAATTTAATGACCACCTCGAAATCTTTCTCTGCAAAAGAAGCACATAACTCTGCTCACTATCAACATGCACTGGGCCAGAATGGTGGGTTAGGGCCTATCCGTCCCATCTTCCTCTCTGAGAGAAGGTCCGTGTCCTAGCAGTAAGAACCTAGGATAGGAACACGATTGGCGTACATACACGAAAAAAAATAAGGGTCGACTTGAGAAATTTTCTTATTTAAAAAAAAAACGGTTTAAAAGAAAGTAAGAAGTATTAATTAACATGCATTAATGTAGTCATCGTTTCCGTTCTAGAATATATCTAATCGAGCAGCAAGACCAGAAGCCATGGAACAAGGGTTTACTATACAACATCGGAGCCAAGCAAGCCATCGCGGATAAGTTCCCCTGCCTCATCCTGCACGACGTGGACCTGCTGCCGCTGGATCAGAGCAACCTGCACGCGTGCACCGGCCAGCCGAGGCACATGAGCGCCAGCCTCGACAAGTTCAGGTAACAACGGAGATAGACAATATCCTAACAAATGTAAAACGTTATAAAACAGAAATATTAAACAGGGATATATCTGATCACACAGCACAGATAATAAGTATCTTTGCTAACTTAAGTTTCCGAGAAAAATACTGGTTCTTATACAAGAGAAGAGTTGATGCAAACATTAGTATTTTTCAAAAGTACTTGTCACAAATCAACTTTTCAAACGTATACACTTTTGATAACCCTAACCATGCGTATACTGAATTTATAGATCTGTACAGTCTAATATTTAATTTGAGTATTCCTGTAGAAAAAGTAAAAATAACATATAAGAAAAATGCTAACTGGAAAACAAAAGGAATTAAGATTTCTAGTAAAAACAAAAGACAGATCTTTCTAAAATGGCAACAAAACAAAAACGAGGTTAATGATAACTTATATAGGAAATACTCAAAAACATTTAAGAAAATAATACGTATATCTAGGAAAACTGCTAACGTAAAGTATATAACTAGGAGTACCAATAAAAATAAGGCCACTTGGGGCATTATAAAAAGTCACACCTCTGAAACAAATCACATTAAGACAACGATAGAAAGCATTAAATCAGGTAACGAAGAAATAGTTGAACCATCTAAAATAGCTTCGTCTATGAACAATTACTTCATAAAACGTAACGAAACAAACCAGACAGGCAACTGTTCCCATAAGCCTATTAAAACAAATCCAAAAAGCATGTTTATTAGCCCAGTAACCTGCAATGAAATAAGAAATATAGTTAAATCATTAAAAAGTAAAAAAACTGCTGGTTACGATGGCATTTCCGTACAAGTCATTAAAGAAACCATAGAATATATAATAATGCCCCTGACATACATAATTAATATCTCGATTGAAACTGGCCAGTTCCCAGACGGTCTAAAACCAGCATTAATCAAACCTTTACACAAAAAGGGTTCAAAATCAGAGATGGGCAACTACAGACCAATTGCCATATTACCGAGCTTCTCAAAAGTTTTTGAAAAAGTACTTTATAACAGGTTTACTTCATTTTTTGAATCTAACAACATTCTCAATGACAATCAGTTCGGTTTTCGTAAAGAGAGAAACACTACTCACGCCATCTTCAAGATGCTAAAACAGGCTTGGGAAGAGATCAATAACAAAAAGACTGGTATTGCTCTCTTTTTAGACATGTCGATGGCATTCGATTGTGTCGAACACGAAGTTTTACTTACAAAACTAGAAGCTATGGGTATACGCGGTACACCATTAACATTGTTGGAGTCATACCTAAAAAATAGATCACAGGCTACAGTCATAGAAGTATATAATAAGGACACAAAAACGGTAGAACGAGAACAATCAGCATTCCAAGATATAAATATAGGTGTTCCTCAAGGTAGTATCTTTGGGCCTATTCTATTTAATTCTTACATCAACGAATTACCGCTTATCACAAAACATCTTTGCGTCATGTTTGCTGATGATGCTACTATATTTATACCCCAGAAAAATTTAAGTAAAACTGATTTTGAAATAGAAGTTAACAAAACATTAAAACAATTCACAGACTGGCTAAAATGCATAAACCTAAAGGTTAATATTAGTAAAACCAATATACTGCAATTTACTAACTATAAATCCACTCCTCTAAACCTCGACATTTCAAATAACGGAAACAAAGTTAATGAAATTAGTGTAACAAATTTCCTAGGAGTTACTATAGATAAAAACTTAAACTGGAAAGCGCATATTAATAAAATAAATAATAAAATCACAAAATACGTCTACGCCCTATCGGTTCTTAGCAGTATCGCATCAAAATCAGTAGCAATAAGTGCATACTATGGGTATGTGTTTCCTCATCTAAGCTATGGTATCATATTTTGGGGGGATTCAGTAGAGGTTGAGTCCACATTTATATTACAAAAACAATGTTTACGGAGTATATACAAATTGAAACCTACTGATACTCTCCGTAATATATTTATAGTTAATAAATTTCTAACCCTGACCTGTTTATATATATTAGAGCTGTGTTTGTTTGTAAAGAGTAATGAGGAAACTTATTTCAACGCTAAGTCGAGTCGAGTTGATAACCTACGTACAAAATATCGATATAATATGCGTATTCCTCAAATAAATAACGCCATGTACTACAAAAGTACATTCATAAGCGCTATACATGTGTATAATAATCTGCCTACTGAGTTAAAAACTCTAAACGGTTTCAAATTTAAGTCGAGTTTAAAAAACTGGCTAATATCTAAAGCTTACTACAACATGAGAGAATACTTTGAGAAATAATTATAATATACCTAGTTATTAACACTGTTTATAACCTAAAATATAATTATGAATTACATTGATATTGTTACCTAGTCCCCGTGGTCGATTGTTGCGCTTATAATAATAATAATTGTAGTTAATGTTTTATGTAGTATTTTAATATAATATGTGTTTCTAATAATTCTATTGTATGTTCTATATGAACACAACTGTTGTGACTAAATACTTAATAAGCCTAAGACCTTTGTACACAGTTGAACAATAAAGTATTATTCTATTCTATTCTATTCATAAGCTACCCACAACTGTGGAGCCAAGTGGGCCATAATGTTGCAGACATGCAAGCCGCAAGAGAGCTACACCACTGGCCGGCTATTTTTGCACATGCAATATAGAAAACGGTAATTTACACTCTACAAAATATATGGACCAGCAGTTTATTTTTTGCGATTTCTTGGTCGAAAAGTTGTTCATAATGATGGGTACTATGGACTCCTTTCGGCTTAGAACACCCTTTCCGCGTAATCCTATTTAATATACCGCATGTGTCTTAAATTTGTTAAAATTTGATTTCAGATTTGTGCTACCGTATGACTGGCTGGTGGGCGGCGTGCTGGCCATCCGATCAGATCAGTTCGTGCTGGTCGACGGGTTCTCGAACCGGTTCCTCGGCTGGGGCGGGGAGGACGACGACTTCGCTCGCAGGCTGACAGCGCATCACCTCACCGTGCTCCGGTAAGGAGTTAAGCTAGTAGGCCATCCCTGATGTCAGTTTTTAATCTGAACCCTATTCTTTTATGTCATTTTTAATTTGACAAGTCAAAAAGTATTGTCATCCTTGTCTAGGACGAAATAAACATACGGCCTTACTTAAGTTAAGCAATGCTTAAAATTGCTCTGTTAACTTCTCGCTGGCGAAAATTGTCACTCAAGAAAACAAGATAGAGCAAATTAATAAATTAAATTAATTATTTATTATTTAATTAATTAAATTAATTAATTTTTATTAGCAATTTTAAGCATTGCTTAACTTAAGTAACGTAAGTAAGGTTGATAAGCATTATCATCACCAGTTCCACTTGCTGCGGGTATAAGCTTCATGCCTCTTCCCTGGTCTGAGCAAAACTCTCTCCTGATCCTAAGATTATTTATTTTATCATCAGCACAGCCTTCTTCATCCCACTGCTGGGCATATACCTCTCTCTTGCTGTGCAATCTGGGTCTTGTGCTAATCGAGTCCAGTTTCGACCTGCGATGTCTTAAATTTTATTTAGTGCTGTCAAATTTTAATGTACCTTCCTAATTAGCCATTTAAAAAACCGACTTCAAAATGAGTAAAATACGCAATTTCCCAGTTATTTTGATTTAAAAACCAAACTACTGAATCGATTTAGATTGTATCAAAGATTATATACATTGTATGCATCTATGAGATGAATCTGAACGATTTTTTTTTTTAATAGTCTAAATGAGTTTTTAAATGATTTCTAAGGAAAAAAACACAAAAAAAAATAGAACTGAATTGAAAACCACTCCTTTCTTGAAGTCGGTTAAAAACTAAAATAATTTAGGAATAGTTAGTTTAACGTGTTATTCGTAACAAAGACGTACTGAATAGAAATGTAATGCTGAACTCTGCCACATACATTGGATCCCACTTCTGAAAGCGCGCGTCTCTTTGGACACAGGTTCCCTCGCACCATGTCTCGCTACACGATGCTGCTACATCCACCAGAGCGGAAGAACGTGGAGCGACGGCGCATCATGGAAGAGAACCAGCGGCTCTCCGGAGACGGTTACGGAGCCCTGCCTTACACCAGCTTTGATGTCAGGCAACACCGGCTCTTCACATTGATCCGAGTCAGAACGTGAACACTTACTATTACTATTTTTGTCATGAAACCGCTGTCAGAAATGGTTTGTTTCTCTTTCGCACTCATCTTATTGTCGTAAGGAACGATCTCTCGCTCACACTCTTCTGTTGATATTATTATATGAGTAGGTATACCATCCATGGTATAACAAAACATAAACAGAATAAGAAAACTTGCAGACAAACAAAAGCTGCACGCTCAATGGGTTGGCAATTCGGTCAAAGTGGCGTTAGCATAACTTCTATCTTTTTTTATGATACGCCACAAAGTAACATAAATTAGGACCTTCTTGCAACACGTCGGCCATGTTTGTATACCTGTCAAGCAGTACACAGCTATGTCATAAACAAACGCCCCTAGTAACTTGAAGACGACATTTTGAGCAAGCAATGTGCTGCATATTACATGACAGTGTCCATCCTCTTATAAGATCCTTGGAATTTCGTCAATATTTATATTTGACATTAATAGGCCTGTGCTGTGCCTAGTGATTAAAAAAAAATGTCATCAAGGGAGGTAGCTGTCACTACCAAGGAGGTTGCTTCAAGGAAGTCTATATCGCGGCTGAAACCGCGGGGCGCAGCTACTTTGTAATAAACAAATAAAAACCCTAAAATCTATGCTAACGCCATCTGTACGGATTGTCGGCTGTACGCTTATTGCTTTTTTTATTATCGAATACTGTGTTCCGCTCAATGTTCAGTGTATTGCAATGATATATTGGAAGTGCATCTAGTGTAAATAAAGTTAAAGATTACTGTTATTAGATTTATATGTGCGTCGATTGATGACGCGTCGGTTAGCTGTGTCTCGAAGTCTTGCGACTTGATGACGTGTCGGTTACCTATGTCTCGAAGTCTTGCGACTTGATGACGTGTCGGTTACCTGTGTCTCGAAGTCTTGCGACTTGATGACGCGTCGGTTACCTGTGTCTCGAAGTCTTGCGACTTGATGACGTGTCGGTTACCTGTGTCTCGAAGTCTTGCGACTTGATGACGCGTCGGTTACCTGTGTCTCGAAGTCTTGCGACTTGATGACGTGTCGGTTACCTGTGTCTCGAAGTCTTGCGACTTGATGACGCGTCGGTTACCTGTGTCTCGAAGTCTTGCGACTTGATGACGTGTCGGTTACCTATGTCTCGAAGTCTTGCGACTTGATGACGTGTCGGTTACCTGTGTCTCGAAGTCTTGCGACTTGATGACGTGTCGGTTACCTGTGTCTCGAAGTCTTGCGACTTGATGACGTGTCGGTTACCTGTGTCTCGAAGTCTTGCGACTTGATGACGTGTCGGTTACCTGTGTCTCGAAGTCTTGCGACTTGATGACGTGTCGGTTACCTGTGTCTCGAAGTCTTGCGACTTGATGACGTGTCGGTTACCTGTGTCTCGAAGTCTTGCGACTTGATGACGTGTCGGTTACCTATGTCTCGAAGTCTTGCGACTTGATGACGTGTCGGTTACCTGTGTCTCGAAGTCTTGCGACTTGATGACGTGTCGGTTACCTATGTCTCGAAGTCTTGCGACTTGATGACGTGTCGGTTACCTATGTCTCGAAGTCTTGCGACTTGATGACGTGTCGGTTACCTATGTCTCGAAGTCTTGCGACTTGATGACGTGTCGGTTACCTGTGTCTCGAAGTCTTGCGACTTGATGACGTGTCGGTTACCTGTGTCTCGAAGTCTTGCGACTTGATGACGTGTCGGTTACCTGTGTCTCGAAGTCTTGCGACTTGATGACGTGTCGGTTACCTGTGTCTCGAAGTCTTGCGAATTTTTGATATTTTTTCTAATCATAATTTTAATAATTTGTATGTACTGTTTGCATGCAACTGTCAAATGCGTTCTTAGTTTAGTTAGAGTATAGGTAGGAGCTGACGGCGCGAGCGGGAAGGCACGCTCTGGCCCGTATGAATATCTATCTTAATATCAAAGGCATAGGGGCACGAAACTCCATTTTAACCGACTTCAAAAAAGGAGGAAGGTTCTCAATTCGGCCGGTATTTTTTAAAATTATGTTTATAAATGTACATCGATTACGCCGGCATCAATAAACCAATTTGCGTGTTTCTTTGTTTATCATGTAGAAGAAACTCAAGGTGGTCCCACAAAATATTTCATTAATTATGTTTCAATAGTATTTAAACCAGCACGATAAACATACATAATTTTGCTCGAGCGCCTACAAAATTCGGGATAGCAAATCAATAACTACACTACTTTTGTTCAGGCGCTTTGTTCGAGTCAGATTGATGAGATATTCACACACGGATGTGTAATCGTATCTAAAAAACTAGTCGTTCGCACCGAACAGAGTTAAAGAAGGTTTTAAGCATTCCATTATCATAGGTCGTAATGTTTCATTACAAATTCTGAAATAAATTATCTATAAAAAAAACTTAAATAAACCACAAAACAAACATTCTAAGTTTATATACCACTCCAAAGTACAAAATAATATTTTTACACAGATTTTGAAGTCGGGCGGACTGGATAATCGCCATTTATTCCAACTATAATTTCAACTGCATTCGGCGGTCTTTTTCAAGGCGTGTGCGCGCGCTCGGCTGCGTCTCAGTGCAAAGCGAGACGGAATGTAATATAAACAATATTATGTGAAACCACTTCAGTTTTCAGAGAGAGCGACTTTGTAATAACTATACTATAGTTATTACAAAGTCGCGTTCCGAATCACGCAAGCAGTTCCAACGGAACCAACATGACATTGAAATTAATTTTGCGGTATTTTCTCATTAGCGCTGTTCGCGTCGTTGGAGTTTGCGCGATTCGGACCGCACCCTAGGTATCACAAGGTATTTAATTTCGCATTTATACATATATTAAATTAGTGCTTTTGCAAGTGATTTAGATATAATGATTTCTCTGCATATCTGATTGTGTTATCTTTCATTGTTAGTTCAACCATGAATTTTAATTGTTCCTATTGGTGTTAAAAACATCCATTTTTACTTTTAAGTATTTAAAAATTAAAATTACCATACATAGAGTTCCCTACCAAAATGGTAAAAAGGAACTTGTATGGTGAGACTCTGGAGTCTGTCCATTTTTTGTTTGTTTGTGATTTAGGTTGTGTTATTCCACATCATGCCTGACGTATGGTACAGATAAGGTTTACGATGGAACATCTTTACCCAGATAACCTTGTTTACTCCATTTAAATATTATACCTATATATTATTGTAATTTTTTTGTATGTAACCAGTATGTAACAGCCAATTTTCTCAGGAAGTATGTAGTTAGAACGAAGTAAGAAAAAAGGAGTAAGACATTAAATTTAGCAAAGATCTAACTTCGAAAAACTACGAAATACATAACACATACTGTTTTCATTCTCTTTCTTGACATGGATCATTTTTTGTACAATTATTATAAAAATTACCCTTTTGTCGCTGAATTTATTTATTTGAATTATTTCAGCTCTTAGTAAGAAATGAGCCAATACTTGTACTCAAAAAAATAAATTAAGTTAAAAAAATATATTTATTAAATAAAAAAAATAGATTACCTACTATAGGTTTTGTCGGATTGATTATTTTATTATTGCATTATTTAGCATAAACCAATTCTCCAAAATCCCAGTAGATTATTCTTGATTTCTTTCTTTGAGGGTTCTTGTTACAGGAATCTGTTTTAGATACTCAAATATTGAAATACAATTCCTATAGAGTCACAATCTCTCAGTGAAAACCGTCAAAAAACGTCCGAGTGTCATTGTACAATAACATGTACATAATATTGTATTAATAATATAGTTCACAATGCCACATATACTCTAATTTAAACGTTATGTCGCTTGCATAGTGTTCAACATTAGTTGTCCTCTATGTCATCGCGCGGCTTTGTAATCGGATCGCGGTTACCTTGTAACTAACCAAAAAGTCTGTGCAATTCGTAGTTTGCGCCGAGTTTTGGTTCGGTTTTTTTTTGCACGTTTGTGACTCTATATATATTGTATCTCGATGTACTCAAGTCATGATAATATTGTTGTATTGTAACGCTTTCCTATTTGATATTGCTTTATTTAGTAAAATAAAAATATTTAAATATCAAAGTTCTATAGTTATATATTCATTTCTAAACAAAATTATTTAAGGTAGGATTACGCTACTTACAGCCGGAACACTTAAAATAGCTCTGTCTCGTTTTCATGTGTGACAATTTCCGTCAACGAGAAGTTGACAGAACAATTTTATGTATTCCTTAACTTAAGTAACGTCTCTGAGTGCGGCTGTTAGAGTACAAGTGTGAGTACACTAGGGTGGGTTATTATTCGATGTGGTATTCCGTCATCTCGCCCCAGTTCTTGCCGACAGAGACGGCAACAGGCAGCGTGTCTTGCATCCCGCCCCGCAGCCCGCAACTCTCCATGGCGCGCTTTATTATAACTGGAGGAGGAACAATACTACTGGTATAGGTCGTATAAGTGAGGTGCATAAGGTCGCGGTCTTCTATAGCAAGTAAGTGTCTGTGTCATTTTGAATCTTAGAGACTGAACAATAACGTCAAAATTACTAGCACAAGTATCCAGGCGTTGCGAAAGCCTCTGATTTTTTTACCAGCTCTTCGTGTATTTGCAGCAAGAACAGGCTGCCAAGCGGTTACAAGTGAACCTTAAAGACTACACAATAAGGTAGTGATTACCAATGACAGAATTCAGGTGGTTGTCTTCTAATTTCTAGACCAGCTCGTGTATTTGCAGCAGTAAACGAGCATCTAGCGGTGACGAGTGGCTATCTAGACAGCAATAAAGGTGATTACCAGCGGCAGCATCCAAGTGTTCGTCTCTGACCTCCCAGACCAGCTCGTCATGTATTTGCAGCAGTAAGCGGGCCTCTACTAGCGTTGGATGGTTCCGGAGCTGAGAGCAGGCTTCCACCATCGCAATCTTGCATAGATCTGCAGCTGAACCTGGAAAATACCTTTGTAAGATGGAAGACATACGACTTCACCAACATGCAACTGGGCCAGCATGGTGGATTTATGGCCCATCTTCTCTCTCTGAGAGAAGGAATGTGTCCCAGTAGTGGGAACATAATCTGATAAATATGAAGATGGAATAGAGAAAGAAAAACAATAAAGGTTTTAACTTTTAAAATATTACAGAAATAATAAAACTCAAAGGCCGACTAATCAAAAACATCAATAGTATATAATTATGATCAGGGTTGGTTCATCAAAGGCAACTGAAATTAAGTTCTGTATAGATGAGTTGTCTGTACCCTGAACGATGAAGTTGACAGCCTGCCTCTCGGCCTGCGATTTGACAGCAAAGTCTCTGCTAGCGATGTTCTTGAAGGTTCTGAGCCGGCCACACAGCGTGGCCAGCCGCCCGCCGCTGCTCTCGCACCGGGACACTACTGACTGGCCGAAACTCTTCAGAGACGGAAACGTTCCTGTTACCAACGAGTTACGATGTATAGATCAGCAGTTGGCGCATTCGTTTCCAAGCCGCAGTTGTGAGTTCAAATACCAACATTAAGATAGTTCCCCTGCGCCAGAATAGAATAAAATACTTGTCTCGGCGTATTACTTGCTTGGCGCCCAGACAGAACCTAGCGAGCAGACTATGCTGCTATCCTTGTCAGTTACATATAGAATAACTTTGTACTATGAGTGAGTAGTCAGACAACTCTAGCACGCTAAGCGCTAAGCACGCCTCCTGTCAATGCTGTTTCGGCTGTAAGCAGTAAGTAAAGTGGTGCGAAATGTAAGATAGCAGGCAAGTACTGTTAAAGCTGGTCTGCACGGAGAGGGCCTGGTCGTATTCAACATCGAGGATATCCATGAGCTTGCGCACGCCTGCGCCGTAGAGGCTAGCGTACACGATGCGCTTCGTGCGTTCGCGGTCTTCGGATGTTACCTCGCTCTCTGGCTTCCTCAACCTGGGGAGAGAAAGTGCCAGATGTTTTTTGACCTGGGGCAATGGGTTCATGTTGGGTATATGCGTCATAAGTTTTACGTGTTGATAATATTATTTAAACTGCATATTTCGGGATAATACCCACACTACGGCCCCAAACAATTTATATCTAAAAACACGGATACCTTGCACAGTCTTGACGTGAAAGAAGGACAGACAAACCAACAAACATTATAATTTTGATGAGGGCCGGTGCGCTGTCTCATCTTGAAACAGTTATTAATATCGTCATTGTTAAAACCCCATGTACTTAATCGTTTATTAAATGTGGCCAATTTCTAAGAGAAGCAAACTATTTGAAAGGTTAAGCTTAGAAAGTCATTGGAGAATTGAGCATGTAGTACGTATAGTGACCATTTGTGCGCGAGCGCCCGGAACAGGTCCCCTCGCGCGCGCAGCACAGCCAGTAGCGCCTCGTCGGCGGCAGCGTGCGCGAACACGCGGCACTCCACGTGCTTGAAGTCGCACGCCAGGAGCGAGCACCCAGCGCGGGACGTGTACACGGAACGGAAGCTCAGCGCCTCCTGCCCTGAACACATGTACCGCTGCTTGAAACACACAACATTACGTCTACTTACTCACCCTACCATCGTCGCTCAAATAATTTGGGCAATGTTTAGGGTCTTCCGAAAGAACAGGATCTTTTTACTTTTAAAAGATAAGCCTTTTTTTATCATCATCAAAGTTTTTGGGTGTTTTTTTTTAACTACAATCATCATGATTAATGAGACAAAGTGGTCGGTACATAATACCTACCACTTTGTTGTTAAAAAACAAAAAACAAACCGTTTACATTTGAAGAAGATATTCGGACGAATATATATTATTGTATGATGAAGTGGAATACTTACTAGTATCGGCTTCGGACAGTTTAGGGAATAATACCAAACTGAAGGGTATTTTGGGAATGGCTTGCAAGTTGGGGTTGTTTGATGCTATTCTGCCTGTAGCTGCAGCAGTCTGCACCCTGCCGTTGGGATGAGAAACTATTGGAACTCCAGAACCTATTAAAATATTCTACTACTGATACCTACGCCTATTTTTAGGCATCATTATGTACCTACTGCATTATAATATATGAGGTCTACAATTTTAGACGTACCAAGTGGGTCTGACAATGCCGTCTTTCACGTGTTGAGCGATACCGGTGAGAAACGTAGCGTGAGCCTTGTGCAGGTGGCGATACTCTAAAATCAGCCTCGGGAGTGGGTGCACTGAGACCAAACCACGGAGCTGGGAAGTACAAGCAAAACAAGAATTAGGAAAGTACTGACTCTTGCGGTGATCGGCTGATCGGTAATGTAGAATCTTGGTTGGGATGGATTGTTTGTGTGTCTAAGAACGGTAAGCTGGACCGACCATCGATTCAGAGGTAGATTTGGCTCCGTGGGCTATAGTCTCCTTAATCTTAATGTTGCATTTCGCGTCAAGTTTTAGCTCGTCGTAGATGAGAGCTCGCACTTGCACCGGCGAATTTATCTGAAAAGTCTTTCCGGCTGCTTTGTAGCACTCCAACTCTGTCGACTTCATTTTCGTCAGCAGAATGTCTTCCATCCACTTGAGTTTGTGTATATCTACGCTCACACCGTGACTCTCCATTCCTAGAAAACATAAAGTCATCAGAACGTGTTCTGAAATTTATCAAGCAGCTATAATAGAGTACATAAATTTATTTGCCTGCTATAATAGGAAGCAGCTTCATCTCTATATTCGTGAAGACGTTCCACAATTGCTCTTCCACCAGCAGATTGACAAGTTTAGAAGCACACTCTTTCAAAAGAGTGGCGTACCAAGCTGTCTTCTGCATAACACATTCCGTAGCGATCGTGAATTGAGGCGTGATCGATAATAGTTTTTGGAGATCGAAAAAGTTTTCAGGGGGGTTATCTGGGTCCAATATACTTCCTCCTATCTGCAATATAAATAATTTTATTACTTTTTCTTGTGGTTATGTATCTACCTAGCTATCGTAATATATATATTAAGTTTTATTGTGTTATGCGGTGTTCTGAATATATCATTATCTTGAACCTTAACTAAAGTTACCTCAGCATCTATTATGTTGAATTTAAAGACGTCTAAATCAAGTTTAGACTTTAAAAATGACAGTAAAGTTTTCCCTCCATAACAGACATTTTTATTCCTCTCCAATAACGATTGGAGTATTTCCCTGAAATTAATGTTATTATTAATAATCGTTTTTTTTTTTTGTTAACATGTTGCTACAACTGCCAATATACTATACTAACTTGGTCCCTTGATCTCTTTTAAAGTAGAAGAAATCATCGTCAATGCTGATCATAAATCCTTCCGGATCGCACGTGTCTTCGGTATGGTGATTGTTCAATTGACAGAAACCATTGCTGCATATATTTACAAACAAAATAAATGTTTTCATCTTACATAATCCATAGTGGATTATATAAGTAGATAACATTAAAATATTAATTACCAAAACCTACTTATGTTTTTTTCTGTAAAAAAAAGGAATAAAACTTTGTGTAGGTAATATTTTTACCTGTAAATAAGAACAATAATTAGTTCTTGATTTTCGATACATTCCAGCGTCTTTATGAGGTCGTCAATATAATTTGCTTCCAAGATCGTGACTCGAAACGCCACATCTTTAACGGGAATCTGTGATTTTACCGGAGCCACGAATTTGAGCTTGTTTTTTATAACTTTGTTTATGTTCTTCGATGTCTTATTTTCGTTATTAGGTATTTTATTTTTGTTGACATTTTCTATTTGATTTTTTTCCGGTGTTTCAAATATCTTAATAATGTTGTTTTCATCAAGAGCAGAAGATTGATCGAATTTGTCGTTTGCAGTTTCTTTTATAGGTTTTCTAAACTTCATTATTCCATCTTTGTTCGCTAATTGAGCTTGTATGACTTTCTTATTTGATTTTCCTTTTACTTTTTCTATAACAATTTCGGTTCCTGACCTTGTTTCATATTTAGAAATATCTTCATCGTTTCTTTCTACTGGGTTGTTGGGATCAACATTGTCAAGCCAATTATTTACAGCCTTTGTATATTTTTGTTTGCGGAAACTGATTTTCGGTTCCTCTGGTATTTTCTTCTTTTTTTTTGGTATTGCATCTATCACGGGCAGATTTTTTCGTGTCGAGTTTTTGCTGTCTTTAATATCTTTATCTTTTGACATATTATATTTTCCTTTTGATTTAGTTTCATTGGCTTCACTAGGAACTTTTGTGTTGACGGGGTTTGCAGCAAGTGTTTCAATTTGTTCCAGTACAAGTTGTGCATTTGCTCTAGATGCTTCGGTAGAAAAAAAATCAGTATCGAACATATTATCCCAATTAACATCATAAGCTTGTTCGGCTTTATTTTTATCTGACTGTTTGAGAGTGTAAGGTGGATCATTAATAATGATACTTTTCTTGAACATATAATTAGGAATATGACCTTCTATCACAGGATTTATCAAATCATGGCTGGAAATATTGGCGTCATCACCGATAAAAGCAGTTGCTTTGTCTGAAGAATCAAATGTTTGAACTAGTTGTGAGGTAGTTGGGATCGTATTATGATGGCGTGAGTTTTGTTCCTCAGAAGAGTGGTCTTCGTGGTGATTCTCGGTGCTTATATCATGACAGCTGATAGTTGATGTTGGTATTCGTGGTGGTCTAAAGGTCTCGTTTTCTCTGAATCTAAACAAAACAAAATGACAACCTGTATCTATACCGTATACCTATTACCTACACTTATAATCTAAGGGTATACAGAGTTAAATAATACGAGGTTCTGTAAATCTACTAGAATGGCAGATAGTTTACAAATTGGTTTGCCATTAAAATGAAAACAGCTTGTACCTACTTAGCTAAACTTTAACCACTTACTTACCCATCCAGTGACTAGGCCAGAGAATGCCAGGCCAAGACCACTAATATACGAAATACCGAAATATATACATATATATATATAATACAGCTATAAGAAATATTTTATGCATAATATCTATACTTAGTATAAATACATAGGTAGGTACTTAATTAAAAAATAAACTAGTAAAGTAAAGTAAAGTAAAATTTTATTGCATAAACTGTGTACAATGATGGAACAAATACTTACCTCAAAACTCTTCTATTTTCTGTTGGATTGTTTACATGTTGATTTGAGTGTTGATATTTTTGAGGGCGATTCTGGTCTGAAACAATAATAGGGTACTTGACTGTATTAAAAATATTATGCCAATTGACGCCATCCATAAACATGACATAATGAAAAAGCATATTTCATTGATTTTAGGATAAAAATATGCTTATTTTTTGTAAAAAACGCGATTAAAATAACTGTATTTTCGACATTTGATCACGTGATCGAAAACGGTCTGTAACTGGCTTCATCCCTAGTGACGTCACACAAATCTAAACAAACAGATTTTGTATTGATATTTGCGAATTTAATGTTGTAAAGCTATTTTGAGAGCGATTTATCCAGAAATTTTCACCAAAAACAGTCCGGAGGTTAAATGTGAGAAGAATGGAGAAACATTTTGTGCAAGCAGACAGCAGTAACTTACCCAAAATTAATGTTTTTATGGTTGCATATTTCTTTAATAATAATCCACGTCATTGTTTCTACGCTGCAGAACTCAAAACGTAAAAACTACAATGTCAGTATTAATTTTTAATTGTTCTCCAAGCAAAACATTCAATCAAGTTGTACAAAAACTATGTTGTAGTAAGTGGATATCACTATTTTGTTAGGTTATGTCGAGCTTTACAATGTTTAAAAAGAAAGTAACAGTACATAAAATAGTAATGCAATAAAAACACAAATTATAATAGAAATATATAGACTCAAATATGTACCTCAAAATGATCTTCGCACATAGAAACACTTGAATTAGCTCCAATACTTTTGGGTTCTCTACGAGCTACTTAGTTCCAACCTTAGATTGATTCCAACCACTTTTTTCGAGTTATGGGGAGTTTTGGGTCCATTGGAACAGGAACAAATATTTTTTCGGGTGTCTTTATGGAAGTATTTGTACATTTTGGCACTACACAATATTTATAAACCATTACTTCTATTAGAAATTAATTAATCATCAAACTTTTGCAGCCTGGCTGCAGTTGTTTTGTTTTGTGTGACGTCAATTAGTCACGCGATCGGAGCTATGACGCAGGTCTGCGTTTTGGCGCGATCTTTTTTTATTCAAACTTTAACATCGATTTATATCGCAAATACGACTGATATCCAGAAAATATAAATGCAGTATACATTATTTTATATCAGACAATAATGTGCAATAGTTTCCCAAAAGTAGTCAAATACCCTATTATAAACACGTACCGTAGGTACTTGCCCACATGAAATGTAGGTAATGCTTTCGACCAAAATAAAAAGAAGCGCATTTTTGAAGATTGAATGAGCGCCGGCGCTCACTTCGTTTCAGTCGGTCTCTAGCCGTAGGAAGTCGTACACGAGTCTATTGTTACATGATAACGAAACATTTGACAAAATTATGCCTTCGTGTGCTTTCCCGAAATGTAAATACACAACAAAAAACCGCTTCCTATTTTGTGTAACACTTTTGTGTGAAACAGACAAACAAACATTACATAGGTGCATCCCAAAAGTATGACCGTCCTTCTTGGGCAGTCGGGTAAAACAATATAGGTAATATTTTGGCACAACTTAGAAAACTAA
The DNA here is from genome assembly GCA_914767915.1 of Agriopis aurantiaria. NCBI lineage: Eukaryota > Metazoa > Arthropoda > Insecta > Lepidoptera > Geometridae > Agriopis > Agriopis aurantiaria. Next base: position 343,549 of record OU611994.1, on the reverse strand, counting down.
CGAAAACTTAAACTTTAAATAAATAAATAAAATCTACTAAAAGACCAGTGGAGACTTATGTGTAGGGCATGTATAGGGGAAGGTCCCCAGAACGCTGGTGGCATTGCCTTGTTGAATGGCAATGCTCAATTACTGCGAAATAAAACCCAGCATTCCCCGACGCGGATGACGCGGGTAAAAATAAGTATACTTATGTAATAGTCCTATATGTACCTTATGAAATCTTTGATGTGTACCTTAGAACAACACAGTAACGTAACAAATAACCAAAATCTTACAGATTTTAGTAAGATTAGTACATAATAGTTATGTCTTTTGTGATAATAGTTCAAATGTAAACTAACCGGATCTCCATTTCGGTACAAGTACATTAAAGACTCTTGTTCCAAACTCTGATAATTGCTCTTCATAAATACGTAGATTGAATTGGACATCGTTAAATCTTTCCATTCTCTCTGAATAAAGAAATCGAAAGGTCGAACGAAAGCCCGCCAAGACACCAAGCTGTCAACCGCCAAATTTTAAACGTTTCGCTAGAACGGAAAAGGAAATTAAACCATAAACACAACTAAAATTTTGTCAATCGAATCGCTAGAGTTTGACAGATTTATTTTTTGAAGGTGGCGTTGACATTGATATACTGTCAGGCGGGCTTCAGTAATGTCAATGTCTTGATAACAATGAAAATCGAATCGAATCAAGATTAATCATTAGACATTTTGTAAGGGGAGGAGAGCTGTCACACGTGTGAGAGAGATTTTTTTCCATAAAAATATTATTTTTGCATGTTTTTGGCTATATTTTCAAAATTTTCATTCGGAGTAATTAGTTTTAGTTTTTATTTGTAGGTAGAATAGTTTTTTAGTAGGTAATAGTAGTGGGTAGTATAAATTCAGGGGTATCCAAGATGGATCCCCTGCCTCCTGACCCTCCTGATCCGCCAGATTTGGGGATCGACTCAACCGGTTTTCCTACGACTATTGCCGCGGCTAAGCGCCGTATGGATGATGTATCCTCTGATGCGAGTATAGCTAAAAAACCCATTATTGATAAGGATATGGCGGTTGCGTCGATTCAAAACATCTTTGTGCATCCTAATCTTGTTATAGGCATTAAGGCTTACTCATCGAACGACAAAGGGCCATTTTTGGTCCATGTTTCAAAATCTGAAGCAGATCCATCTTTGGGGTCCACCATACAGCCAATTAAGTTTGGCCGATTTTTACATAGAAACAAAGTGTGCAACATTTGTCCTGACGGTGTCAAAAAAGTGGGCAGAAACAAAATTTCTGTCGAATTCCAGACTGCGACTGATGCCAATAAGTTTTTGGATAACGAAATTCTGGAATTAAGCAAATTCGAGGCATTCATCCCAACATTTCACATCACCAAGATGGGTGTGGTTCGTCAAGTCCCGGTTGATATGTCGATGGATGAGTTTGTCGAGTCTCTGGTCCTGCCCAGTGGGTGCGGGCCTGTTCTTAAGGCCCGCAGATTGAACCGAAAAGTTGTCGTCGAGGGAAGGGCCTCTTGGGTCCCTACCCAAACTATTGTCTTGACCTTTCAAGGCCAAATTCTTCCCTCAAGGGTATTCTCATACCATACTTCCCTTCCAGTCGTGACCTACCAATTCCCGACTATTCAGTGCCAGAACTGCTGTAGGTTTGGACATATTAAAGCTCAATGTCGTTCGAAGCCAAGATGTTTCCGTTGCGCTCAACCTCATCCGGGAGATCTGTGTGAAATTGAAGAAATTAAGGCTTCCTGTTTGCATTGTTTGGGCCAGCACTTTGCCACTAGCAGGAGCTGTCCTGAGCAGGGTAGACAGAAGTCTATTAAACTTTTTATGTCTCAGGAAAATGTTTCATACGCATCGGCTTCAGATCATTTTCCCAGAGCCATGAAACCTTATGCTGAAGTTGTTCAAGAATCCTCCTCAAACCCATCCCACTCTCCTTTGGTTTTTTCCCAATCGCAATTCCCTCCTTCCCAAGTCACCCAACCCAGTCACCTCATACGCCCAACTTCAAGCTACAGGAAAACGGTACACTCCCTGCCCAACACCAGAGCCCCGCTGGGAAAATCTTTTGACAGGGCTGCCCATCAGGCTATCGTTGCTGATGAGCCGTCTGTCTTACCTGATGGGTTTGCCTTGTCCCAACAGTCAAACTCTTCATCATCTCAAGATGAAAGCTTGCTTGAAGTCCTCCTCTCCATGATTATTAACATCATCTCAAAAAGTAACACCAACTTACCGTCCCACGTTGCCCGTAAACTTTCTCAAATTATGTCCATTTCAAATAATTATGGATTTAGTCTCAGTTCTCCAGTGGAACGCCAAAAGTATCCGTCGCAAGAAACCTGAACTTCTTCACCTCATTAATAAGTTCCACCCGTCAGTCATTGCCATCTCGGAGACATGGTTAGTGCCGGGATCCCGTTTTGGGGTTTCAGGGTACTCCTGTCTTCGGGATGATAGGGCTGACGGGTATGCCGGAAGCGCTTTACTTGTAAGGCGCTCTCTCCCCTTCTCACAAATCCTTCTCCCTACTTTATCTTCCGACATTAATATTGTTGCTGTAAAAGCTTTAAATATTTCATTTTTATCTGCATACATTCCTCATCCCCACTTAAGTTTAATTCCAATTATTGAATACATTATTTCTTTAATCTCTCCTCCCATTGTGTTAATGGGTGATTTTAATGCTCACCATTCTTCATGGGGCTCTAGTCATAATGACTCTTTTGGTCTTGCCCTCCTTGAATTGTTTGATGATGCAAATCTTTGTATCATTAACAATGGTTCTCCTACCCGTAGAGTATTTCCTTCCCAAAATCCGAATAGTGCTGTTGACCTTTCCATATGTTCTCCTTCCCTTGCTTCTGTCCTTTCTTGGAGTATTTTGTCTCATTCTTATGGCAGTGATCATTTTCCTATTGTTCTCTCTATTCCTAATAGAGTATCTCCAGCACGCAATTTTTGTCCTTCTCTTAAATACAGATTATCTGATGTTGACTGGTCCTCGTATTCTTCTTCTCTTGATACTAAATTAGAATCTCTCCCTACAGTTGACAGCTGCAATTTAATAGAGTGTTATTCTAAGTTTGTAGAGTGTGTTATATCCAGTGCAGATGAGCACTTTCCTCTTAAAAAACCTTTTAAGTTTAAAGTTTCAACCCCATGGTGGGATGCCGAGTGCACTGCAGTCATCAAAGAGAGAAATAAGGCTGAGAAAGACTATAACGCTACTATGACCAGAGATAACTTCCTGAAGTATCAAAAGACTGCTGCTAAAGCAAGAAGACTTTTCTCAAAGAAGAAAAAACTAGGTTGGGTTCGCTATTGTGAATTATTATCCCCTAGAACTCCTTCTTCTTTGGTTTGGAAAGAGATTAAACGATATAGAGGATCATGTATGGTCGATAATGTTGCAATTAACGATCCGTCATCGTGGCTGGAAGCCTTTTCAGACAAATTGGCCCCTCCTACAGTTCCTTATGTGGACTCTTTTCCTTCTGTTTCAAGCCCCCTTCCATCATTGGATAATTTTGACTCCCCCTTCTCGTTCTCTGAGCTTCAACTGGCTCTTGACGGTCTAGTAGATTCTTCCCCTGGAGCTGATGGGATTCCTTATTCGTTCGTGATGAATGCCTCGGATAAGAGTAAAGAATTATATTTGAAGTTGATAAATATATTTTTTGAATATGGAACTATTCCCCAACCATGGAAAACCCAAGTTATCATTCCTATTCTCAAACCTGGCAAAAACCCGTCTGATCCAAGCAGTCACAGGCCGATTGCGTTATCTTCTGTTTTAGCCAAGATAGCAGAACACATGGTAAAACATCGCCTTGAGTGGATTGTAGAAAGTAGAAACTTGTTAGCTAAGTCGCAGTTTGGCTTCCGTAAAGGCATGAGTACGATGGACAATCTAAGTGTTCTTACTTCTGATATTCGTATTTCTTTTTTGAAGAAAGAGTTTTTAGTAGGGGTATTTCTAGACATTGCAGCAGCCTACGATAGTGTCCTACTTCCGACTCTCAGGAATAAACTCATTCAGATGGGAATTCCTGAGAAATTAGTCAGGTTTGTTTGTAATTTGTTCATGGAAAGAACAATTTCTATTAAGAATCAAAATTCCTTTCTTTCGCCTAGAACAATCTGGAAAGGTTTGCCTCAAGGGTCAGTCTTAAGTCCCTTACTATACAGCCTGTACACCAGTGACCTAGAACTTTCTGTTCAATCCTTCTGTCAAATATTGCAATATGCTGATGATTTGTCTCTCTACGTATCCGAAAAATCTCTAGATGATGCTGTAAGGAGATTATCTACTGCTCTTGATTATCTGTCTGAATGGCTTCTTCGGCACGGGTTATCGTTATCAGCGTCCAAAAGTAGTGTTATAGTATTTACAAAAAAAAGATTTGTTCCCCCTGTTATATTAAAAGTTAACGATGAAGTTATTCCTCAAGAACATAAGGTAAAGTTTTTAGGAGTTTGGTTAGATTGGAAGTTGGCAGGCACTACTCACTTTGATTATGTAGCTCAAAAATGTGAAAGAAATATTAATGTTCTCCGATCTCTTTCTGGTGTCTGGTGGGGAGCACATCCTTTCACGCAAAGACTTTTATACAACGCTATTATACGTAGTCATATGGATTATGGCTCGTTTCTTCTCGACCCTTCTTATAAATCTGGCCTTAAAAAAATGGACAAAATTCAATCTAAATGTTTACGTATCATCCTTGGAGCAATGAAGTCATCTCCTATTAATGCCATGCAGGTCGAGTGTGTTGAACCCCCTCTTGCTCTGCGCAGGCAGTATCTTTCTAACAGATTCTTTTTTAAACTTGTTCAAAACTCTGAACATCCTCTTCTTATTAAACTTGTCCATTTATCTGATCTCTATGTTTCCCGTGGCTATCGATCACCTGATGATCTTCCTTGTCTTCTTCGTAGCTATTTACAGTTCACCCGCCTTCCTGACCCTCTTTATCAATCCTCATTAATGTCATTATATTCTACGCCATATGATGCGTTGGTTTTCCAACCCAACATCATATTAGATTACGGGATTGATAAGAGCACGTTAGAACCCAACAGGATTTTTATCAGCAAAGTCTTATCTGAGCACAAAGGCTGGCTCACTTTGTTCACTGATGCCTCTAAATCCTCAAATAGTCCTGTTGGTGCAGCTGTGTGGATTCCTTCTACTAGAATCATTCTTAGCTACAAGTGTCCTCCTGTCACTTCTGTGTTCACTGGAGAATCCATCGCAATTCTGGAAGCCATCTTGTTTGTAAAATCCCATAATGTAAACAATTCAATTATTTTTTCCGACTCTAAAAGTTGCCTTCAATGTATTTTATCTAATCCCTTTCGATCCAAATCTAGATTTCCTATTATTTTTAAAATACGAGATGCTCTGTTGCAATGCCGCAGACTCGGCATTAATATTGTTTTAGCATGGATTCCTGGGCATTCAGGAATCCTCGGAAATGAAACAGCCGATTCATGTGCTAAGAATGCGGTTCAAGTTGGCTCCGTTGAGCATAGTGTAGTATATTCTCATGACATTTGTACCACTTTGAATCCGATCTTATTTAATTCATGGGGTCAAGTGTGGCAAGTTTCCAAGAATTTGAAAGGTAAATTTTATGGTGATATCCAACCCGAGATTCCGCATAAACCTTGGTTTTCAAAATGTCAAAAGGCTGATAAGGTTACCACCTCAACAATTTGTCGTTTGCGTCTAAACCACTCTTGCACTCCTGTTTTTTTGGCCAAACTTAGGGGGATAGTTCCCTGTGTGAATGTGGTTTGGATGAAGGAAACGTGGATCATATGTTTTTCAGTTGTCCTAAATTACAGTTTTCTCTTTATAATGTCATTCCTCCTGACATCCCTCGTCCCATCTCCTTTAAATGTCTCCTCTCCCTTGTATTTACTCCATTTATTTATATTCTGTGTAAATTTATTAAAGTTAATAAAATTAAGTTGTAAATGTAGAAAAGTTGTACTTGCGCAGTTAGCTTTTTTTTTTTTTTTTTTTTTCCTATTTTGTTTTAGAAGGTATTTTGTGTGTGTAAATATGTCATAGTTATAGTTATCTTCGTTTTAGTGTACTTATAAGCGCTCCGTCTGGAAAATTCACGGTGGAATTATAATCACCGTCCAAATTTGTGTTAACCGGACAATCTCCTTCGTTTGATGGTTTATCCCAATACGTTGCATTGGCGAAATTGTGGTGGCCCCACTCCACAAAAGAGGCCATTAAATAAGAGTTGAAGTTGAATCGAATCAAATTGCAAGCAAAAGCATTTTTTTTGTAGCAAAGCAAAGCAAATGAAAGAGGATATTGGTGCAAGTTCAGGAAGGAAAACTATGTTTTTTATTTATAAATCAATAATGTGAGCAATATGTAATTCAGTTCAAGCTAAAATCAAGAAACTTCTCATCATGGCTGTGCACAATATAGATGGGGAAAGTCTGCCTCACGACGAGGAGCCAAAGCTGAAATATGATCGAATGGGTAACGATGTCCAAAACATACTACTGAAAGACGCAGTGAGTTGTATTTGTGTGCATACGAAGTTTATATGCCTGGGAACGCAATGGGGAGTGATTCACCTGCTAGATCATGAGGGGAACACCGTGCCGATATCCCAGGACGGGACGGGGAAGGAGCTCCAGGCTCACACCATAGCAGTGAACCAGATTTCTGTGGATATCAACGGAGACTACATAGCGAGCTGTTCCGACGACGGCAAGGTGCTCGTTTATGGACTCTATACCACCGACAATACACATAATATGAACCTTGGCAGGAAAGTGAAGTCAATAGCGCTGGACCCTTATTACTTTAAGTCTGGTTCTGGCAGAAGATTCCTAACAGGTAAACTTACTATATTGGCTACTAGGGCACACCCTGCGGTTTTCTAATTTACCTGCATATATTTATTGGTAATACAAAAATACAAGATAGGCTTGCGTTTGTACATATTCATGGATAAAATGTTATTTTACATGTACGTTCAACCTTAAAAATCTAAAAAAGAAAGTATTTAGAAAATTTACATACAATTAATCGACGCCGCTGGTGATAAGAGAGCTGGCTCATTCCTCGTGCAGAGAATTTCTTTGGCAATTCTTGGTTCTTTGTCACACGGACAACATCTTGTATTTGATTTTTAACTGATATACATTATTACTTAGTAAATAGTAATATTTAAGGCTTTTAATAATGTTATAATTGTGAATTGAGATATTGTAAATAATGTAAGAAACTGTAGACTGTTAAAAAAATTGTATTATTGTTTTTTATAGTTAAATAATACAAATGAATTAATAACCCAAATAACAACAATGAGTAATTAAATTAAAAAGAAAATAGAAATACTCCGCTGACAGAAAGAAGAATTAAGAGCCCTCTAACCATATGAAATACACCTTAACAAAACCAAACTGAACAATAAAATTCAGCCAACATAGAACAACTGCTTAATAAACAAAACACAAACTTCCTAACCAAAATACTTGAACTTGTTAGATACAAAAAAAAAAAAAAAAAAAAACATACAGTCGAATTGATAACCTCCTCTCGAAGTCGGTTAAAAATTGTTTATATAACAAGGGAATCAAAAGGAAATCACTCACATATGATTAACCTGGTTATTCTGACTGTAGTTTCAAACACATTCCGCGGTCTTTTTCAAGGTGTATTGTCTATAGTCAGAATAAACGGCTTAATCATACCATACGTGAGTAATTCCCGTGTAATATAAATAAAATTTGTGAAAACCACGTCAGCTTCCATAACATAAAACAAATATATTTCAGGTGACAACAAATTGACAGTATATGAAAAGACATTCCTGAACCGAGTGCGAAGCACGGTGCTGTGTGAGTGCGAGGGCTACGTGCAGGCAATGGCGTGGCATGAGCGCTGGGTAGCGTGGGCCAGCGAGGTGGGCGTGCGCATCTACGACCTAGTGGCACGCTGCTCCCTCGGACTCATCCAGTGGGAGAAGAGCCCCGACAGAAACATCGAGGAGTACCGCTGCAACCTGCTCTGGTCTGCACCCAACACACTCATGATCGGTTGGGTCGATACGATCAGAATCTGTGTCATTAGGAAACGGAGCCCGGTTGAGTTACAAACGCGCGACGTTACTGAGTATCTCGTAGACCCGATCCACACCTTCGCGACCGACTACTACATAAGCGGCCTGGGACCTTTCAATGACCAGCTCGTCTTGCTCGGTGTACCGAAAGAACCCGACCCTAATACTGGTAAACCATATAGACCGGTTCTGATGGTTGCAGATTACAAAGATTGTGAATTTTGTGAACTTTCCACTGACCATCTCAACATTAGAGGCTTCGATGAGTATTCATGTAATGATTACCATCTGGACATGATTATTGAGGAAAACAGGTTCTTTATCGTATCGCCAAAAGACATTGTGATTGCGTGCCCCAATGACATTGACGATAGAGTGAAATGGCTGACGGAGACAGGCAGATTTGAAAAGGCCTTAACTGTTCTTGAAGAAGTCGGCGGAAAAACCACTAAGAACTCTGTGATAAATGTGGGCGAACAGTACTTAGAACACTTGATATCGGAAAAGCTTTATGACGGAGCCGCGGTCCTCTGCGCGCGAATATGCAAAACTGATAAAACACTGTGGGAGAACCAGATACTCAAGTTTGCAGAAGTGAACCAACTCAGAGCTATCAGCCCTTACGTACCGAAGAGTCCGGAGCAGGCTCTGAGCCCACACTTATACGAGATGATCCTCTACGAGTACCTCAGTGTTGATCCTCATGGATTCCTACAAATAGTGAAGAGTTGGAAACCTGCCCTGTATAAGACTGGACATATTATAAATAAAGTTTTAGAGCACCTCTTAACTACAGAGGTTGAAAAAAATGTATACTTAGAAGCTCTAGCGTTACTGTATTGTCACCAGAAGAAATACGACAAGGCCCTCTCGACCTACCTGCGGCTCCAACATGAGAACGTCTTCAAACTGATCAGAGAACATGATATGTACAACATTATACATGACAAAATACTAGATCTCATGATGCTCGATTTTGATAAAACTATTTCAATTCTTCTTGAAACAGAAAAGATTACCGGGCCCACTGAAACGAAAAAAACTAAAGTACCCGCCAAAGTAGTACAGAAGCAGCTCGCCAATCATGAACAATTCCTTTACAAGTATTTGCATGCCTACAGCAAAATAGATCCGACCGGGTGGGACCATGGAACGCTGGTCAAATTATATGCAAAATATGACAGAAACAAATTGCTACCTTTCCTAAAAAGTAGTGACAGTTATCCCATACAAGATGCATTAGATGTCTGTCAAAGTAACTCATTTTATCCTGAAATGGTTTTCCTATTGGGTCGAATAGGTAACACCAGGGATGCGTTACAGATCATCATCGAACAGCTGCAAGACATAAACCAGGCCATCACCTTCTGTCAGGAACACAACGACAGGGAGCTGTGGATGGATCTGATCACACAGACCATAGACAAGCCCGAGTATGTGACGTTACTACTCAAGAGAATAGGCAACTATGTGGATCCCAGAATGTTGATAGAAAATATACAATCTGGCTGCGAGATTAAAGATCTGAAGGATGCGCTGGCGAAGATGATGTGCGATTACCACTTGCAGCTGTCAGTGCAAGAAGCTTGCAAAGTGATCACCTTGCACAATTACTTTGACCTCCATGAGAAGCTGATCATAGGCCAGCAGCGCGGCATATCCATCACTGATGAGTTCATGTGCTGCAAATGTCAGGGACGGATCATAATTAGAGACTTGTCTACCGCCTCAGACCTTATGGTGTATAATTGCCGGCATTCTTTCCACATAGGGTGTCTGCCCGGCGGCGCTCAGTGCCAGAACTGTACAGTATGCAGTGCAGTGAGAATGTGACCCGTTTTTATAAAGCTCAATAACATTGTAGATAGAAACTGTATAAACCAATTGAACAAAATGTTGTAGCCATTATCACTAATCATACATATTGTAATGTTATCATCTAATTATATTTATCAATAATTTGGTGCTTTTTTAATGAAGTGGCTTGTATTATTTGTCATTGTACCTAATCTACCAGTTATTGTAACAGAATTAAATATACTTTCTAAGTCATCAGCTATTATTCATTATAGTTTGTGTTCATCGTATTAAAATTGGCTACGTCCTGACCTAATGACATACTTAGGACATATCATACTTACCTAGGTCAAAGATTAAAGTCCCCCCCTTTATTATACTACTCTTTGGATTAAAGGTACCTACCCTATAATAGACTTAGGAAAGGCTATGTACCTACTTCTGACAGATTTGTAGCCTAGGGTACAGGATACAGCACATACCCTTATCAAAGAGTACAGAACCGCTACTCAGCCCTATGCGTAGAAGGACAATGACATTTTTAAACCCCGTTTGAATTTGTACGGATGCTTTCATTATTCAATGCCTGTTACCTACTCTTCATCTGACAAAGGAAAACCAAAAGGAGGGTACCTATTATGTTAAATATGTATATTTTTAAGGTTCCATTGTTCTACAAGGAACACTTAAGTTCATTCTGTCCGTCTGTCCTAATTTTTTAGAGCCTTCGAACTCCTATAATTATTAAGATAAATGCAGGCGTTGGTAAAATCCAGTAAAATCTACGGGAAAATCCGAGCTTGATGTTAGCTTGACTCACAATATCTGTGGCTTGACTAGAGCTGCCCATAAAATACGTTCCGTTTTAGAAATTTAATTTTGAGCGCGATTTGACACACAAAATTTCGTCAAACAGAACGTAATTTATATTGTTTATTCCCATGTGGTGAAAAATGGACGCGCACATGATTCTGTGAGGTTTTATAATGTTTTCTTATAGTGTTCATGCTAGCTAAGCTGTGAAAATTGACGAACTTGTGATAAAGTGTTGTGTAAAAATGACAGAAATGCCTCCTTATCTCGCGGTCAAAGATGAGGATAAAAACAGTGGTCAGGATGACAGTGATTCTTCAAGCGACGTAGATGATTGGGATTTACGCCTCAGTTTCGATCAACCGAGGCACCTGGAGCCTATAAAAGGTGCCGAACGCGTGGAGCACTCGTGGAGAGTGAAGGAAAAGGTAAGAGACCAGCCTGAACTATACAATCCAAGCTAGTAGTAACTGCGTATGTCGATGAAAACAAACGCACATGGGTGTCTTCTAACAAGATTCTTTCGCGTTTTCTGCGGATGCCGAGGTTTAAATTACGCTCGTAAGTACTTTTTTCTATCATGATCTAACATACAGTTTCATATCATTTGTATATCACACAACCAATGTCTTTGAGATAACATTGAAACCTAGTTCTCAGTGTTATCATAACAAAATGTTCGAAGGTAGGTATTTGGTTATTCTTATTTCTACACACAAAAGTTGAATATCACATCTTAATATTTACCAAGTGATTTACAAACGCAAGGATGTGTGTTTAATACAAAATTCACAATAAGTGTTCAGAGTTTAACTTACTTTAAATTTATAAGCCAATAATAAAACTTGGTTTAACTTTCGAGCTCTGACAGTAACAGTAACATTGTAAAAAGCTGAATAAAAACATTAATATTTTTGATGGTATACTCAACAACGGTGAAGGAAAACATTGAGAGGAAACTGGTATGTCGAAGAACCTCAAAAATTCAAACACATATCACCAACATGCACTGGGCCAGCATGGTAGATTAGGGCCCATCCTATCTCTGAGAGAAGGCCTGTGACTCAGCAGGGGGAACATGGCTGATAATAATGATGATTAATATTTTAGTGTAATATATCGGCTACCAGCAACCTTTCATTCAAAAACCTCGAATATTGACGCAAGTTTTTATTCAGCTCTTTACAATCTACAGCAGCTCTACATATAACTTAAACCGAAAATAGTGTAAGTAACATTTCTAATTGGAAATTGTCAGATCATCAAACATTCCATATATCATGCCAATATTACCTAAGTGAACAGAGGCCTTACTGCTGCCGGTTTTAAGCGATTCTGTTTAGGTGATGAGAAAAGTTGCATGACCTCAAACCGTATCTCGGCACGTTAAGGTTCATGTTCGTGTGATTTTCTGAACTGTGCTGTTTCAGCGCTAATTCGAGTCCGCGTTAAGAGTTAGCCGCAAAATTAAACAATCTTAAAGTGCTAACAGACACGTGGATTAGCAAAACCCTTTCTTAGCTGACCTCTACACCCCATAGGGAATCTACCGACTAGACCTAATTTTCGTAGGCTACGTATGTGTGAGTGAGTAGTATTTTGCTTGTGTAAAAGAGCTAACAGACTTGGTTGACAGACTGCAGTCCATCCAACGGGAGACAAAGAGTGAGAATAACATATTTCCCCCTCTTTCTCTCCCGTTGGTCAGATGGCGGTAGAAGTCAACCAAATCCACAAGTCTTAGCCATTGTTTATTATTTGTTGCTATACTTTAGATTTAGTGTGTACTATAATCATGCCAAGTGTGATGCTTGTACGTATTACCGCTTCTACATTAGAGCAAATACAAAATTATGTATATACACCTATATACATTATATTACATTATGTACCACTAAATCTGTGTATATAGGTGGCGCAATTATATACAACCATTTACCGGGAACATGAAAGATGCAGCTTCCAACAACATATTTAAGGCCAGATTAAGACAACTATTGATCGGTAAAGCATATTACTCTGTCAAAGAGTATATTAATGACCAATTATAACTAAATATATAAGTACCTAGATGTACCTAACAACTTACTGATGTGGAAATTTTAAAATTTATGAATAAAGAATCTGTATCTGTATGTTAAATAATACATTTAATTTTGTTGTATGGGAATCCCTCTTTAGTTAAATTTTTTTCTTTATTATTATTTCTTAGTTAATCCGCTGTAACATTATATATTCAATTTGCTATCGGATTCGACCTTGGGTTGATCTGATACTAATAGGTTTATATGACAGAATATGACAAAATCATTGTTAAAAACCTCCAGAACGTGTTATCTGTCCCAAAACTAACGTCAGCTTGAAGAAACTGTTGCAGGAGAGCCATTTTGTTCACAACGTTAGGTCTCAATCCAGGTCTTCATTCAGGAGCTCAGTTCAAGCACGGTCTAGGTTATCCCTGTCACTGACGCATTTAAATGTATTGAGAATGTCAGTGACGCAGACTGGCCATATCTCGACCGCGCTAGAATAGAGGCACAGATCAAGATTCAGAAAACTGTATATTCAAAACAAAACAAGGCAAAAGATGAACCTATATCAGCTGGATTATTGTTTTCCTGATATTAACTGCATCAGCGCTTAACATCAGGTGAGTTGGCGGTCAAAAGCAAGGAAATTAGCAAAAAAAATAAAAAAATATTACAACATTTGAAGACTGGCCTAAGAATGTAAGATGTTTTTTTTTCATAGATATAATGTGGTACGAGCTTGTATTTATATCAGGAAACCTTATTTCCAGTACAAAACACACTGTGTGGCGCTCGTCCTGTGCTTGAATGTGGGCGTGGACCCCCCGGACATGGTCAAAACTCAGCCGTGTGCCCGCCTCGAGTGCTGGATCGGTAAGTATCACGGTTACCTAATATACCTATGATTACAGTATTCTACTTAATTTGCCATAATATTTAGGTATTTGCTAAGTTAGCCCACAATTAATTCTAGTTACTCTGATCATATAACGTTGCGTTTGTACCTAGACTAGAAGAATAGCTATAGTTTCTCATTTTAAGTGAATGTACAAATTCTTTTTGAGAAAATTATAGTCTTAAACCAGATGGCACAGCTCAGTGGTAGTCTAGTGTCTACTTTATGAGATGTACTAGCTGATGCCTGCGGCTTCGCTCGCGTAGCATTGAAATCTATTTTACTACCTCCCGTCTCTTTAGTTATAGTCTCGCATCCGTCCTGTAATCTACTCTTCCGTCTCATCCTTACAGCGCCAGTCCTGCATTTGTCTAAAAATAAAACATGTGCATGTAATATGTCATAGTCACGTACGACGCCGACGCGCCCTGAAATAGGCGCTATATTGAAACAAGTTTTGTTTTTCAAACACATGAATTAGCCCTCTCATGCTATCGCCCGGGGCACATGCCCCCGTTTGCCCCGAGAACTGGGGCTGTTTAAGAGCTACGATGCCACAGATAGACATAGTGCAGATAAACTAATATTATAGATAAGTTGAAATATTAGAACACTGAAAATTTGCAATTACTTGTAGAGCACTAAAACATTAACCTTTGACCTACATTAGCACATAAGGTATTATAAGCATTGCGGTTAGTTATTAGAAACAAAGTATTACAGGCGGACAGGCAGGTGAATACTACATTAAAATCCCAAACTGGAATGTGAGTCAGTAGTACGTCTGATTCACTCACCATCATACATATATACAGTTGTATCTTTAGATGACACACTTTTAAATAGATGCGCATTATGGAACTCACATTGATAAATGCAGAAATAGCATGATCTAGCTGCGCCCCGCGGCGTCATCCGCGTCCTACAGGAACCTTACATGTTTCCAGGGAATAAAGTAGCTCCTCCGGATATTAGCTCATTTTTATACTTTTCATAAAATCTGTAACTTGACATGAATATTTCCCTTTATAAACTGTAAAAACTCGTAATTCCCGATCTCCAGTCCCCCCTTAGCTATTCTAAATGTAACGAGTATAAATTGAAATCTAAATGAAACTCCCAATAAAAGTCTTCAAATGGCTCAACAGAATTTCTTAAATCATAACTAAGAACAAAATCGGTTCAGCCGTTTGGAAGCTACGATGCCACAGACAGACACATACACACGTAAACTTATAACACACTACTGATTGTGTGTGGGGTTATAATATAAAAATATTTTGGGACATTTTTCACACATGGTCATCTGACCCCAAACTAAGCAAAGCTTGTGATATGGCTGCCAGAGACTGATATACATACATAAAATAATACATAAACAGATATTAACAATCAGATATAGAACAAACACAAATGTTCATCACATAAATGTTTGTCCTAGGTGGGAATCGAACCCATGTTCCCAAGCTCAGAAGGTAGGTTCACTACCAACTGGACCAATGGGCTATCTAAATGATGCGTGAAGTGTAAGTGATGATGTACGTGGTCTGCCTCCAGATCCTCAGTCCATGTCGCAGAGCAAGGCGCTGGAGAGCATCGGGCACGCGCTGCAGTCGCAGTACGAGCGCTGGCAGCCGCGCGCGCGGTACAAGCAGTCGCTCGACCCCACCAGCGAGGAGGTAATGGCTACTACCCCCCGCTTACTGTATAATACACCTATGAACTTCATGGGCTTTACCATTCCTCTAACTATAATGTAATGTACGAACAGTAAATTGTATGTGCCCTAATTTTATTGCATCATAATCAGCCTTTTAACAGTCCACTGGTGGACTTTTAGCCTAATCCACCACGCTGGCCCAGTGCAGGTTGGTGGATTCACATACGCCATTGAATTCCTTCTCCGTACGTATGCAGGTTTCCTCACAATGTTTTCCTTCACGGAAAAGCCAGTGGTATGAAAGTCCGTACATAAACTCCAGAGAGCTCATTGGTACGGGTCTGGGGTTTGAACCCGCGACCTCACGCTTTCAAGTCTAGCGGTCTCCCAAATAGGCTACCACAGCTCTTAATTTTATTTATTACCTCCTAAAAAACCTGATCATAAAAGGACCCATCTACGTATTAAATGAAATAATAATAAAAATGAAAATTTGTTCAAATATAAATAACTTATAGGTATTTTAATTTCATGCTCTTTCATGCTAGACAGAGAACGCACTATAGCACGTTATGACGTCAAACCGTGCGCGTGCAATACAAATGCTATATTAGCACACGCTTTGCGCAAGAGGGACAGAGATAAATAAATAATAATAATATCAAAAATGTATCAGCCAGTCAACTAGCCTATTGTCAGTTATAAACTATTGTCGGAAGGTGAGCAGGAGTCGGGTCTGACGGGTCTGTTCAATATTAGAGCAGTGGTTGTAGACACAACTTACCAATTATATTTAAATGCCTAACCTAGTTCCCATTACCAATAAATAAGCATTTTCCTGTCAGGGCTAGCATATTAGCATAATTCGGCAGTGTGGGTAATTAGCGAGGAGTGGCGCGCGCTTGGCGCACAAGGCGTGGCCGTGACCCCGCGATAACATCATGCCGTCGCGGGAGAGCGCCGGCCGCCCTGTCTCACACTATCACTGTGGTGGTGGTTGGTGATAACTGGTGGTTCGCCCCGAACTGCCACCTTCTGACCCCTATATCTACAAAACCCCCCATGTGTAGATATAGATATATAAATAAAAACTAAATGCTGTTTTATTTATATTACACGGGAATTACTCACGTCAGATTAAGATTAATTCCCTCCTGCCCATTTTTCTATCGGACTGCCAGAGCGGGCACGAAAAATCGTCACCGCTTTATGGTTGATATTCCGAAAACCCGTACGAAGTGTTTTGATTCCACATTTATTGTGCGAACTGCTAGTCTGTGGAATGCACTGCCTGAATAGGTGTTCCCCAATGGTTACAATCTGGGTGTCTTCAAATCACGAGTGAATCAGTTTCTTCTAGGCAAGCGTGCTCCAACGTAGACCGCATCATCGCTTATCATGAGGCGTGATGGTGGTCAAACGCAAGCCTATTATTTATAAAAAAAAGAAGAACAAAAAACCGGTCACTCCGACTATAGTTTCAACCGCATTACGCACCCGCATTTATCTTACGTGAGTAAAACATTTTATTCATATTACTCTGTTATAAAAATAAAATGTGAGCAAACACGTCAGTTTCTATAATAAATGCTGTTTGTTGGTAAGTGCATCTCTTGCGCTGGAACGTTTTTTTTAATGTTCATTATAGTCCAAACAAGCTTTTTAGCGAAAGAAAAATTTGAAAAGTGCCTGGTAAATTCGGTAAACACTGAAAGTGTTTTTTTACGGAGGTTCCTTTTAAATAATAAAAAAAAACTTGTTGGCATGAGCTTGTCTTCAAAACTTTTGATTGAAAGATGTTAGATTAGATGGACATCAAACAAAGGTATTCTACAGATTAAACAAACAAGGAAGATATGGTAAGGTGGCGTGGCGGGTGCGAAAGCATCTGGCCTAAATCAGGCTTGATGTCTTTAGTCGAACTCCTCGTGCGCGTGACAACTGATTCAGTGAACCGCACTTACAGTTTTGATGTTAAGATAGTACGTTTTACCTATTGCGGGAAATTCGAAATTCAAACAGTTTTTTTGTCCTTTCCAATTTTCATCGCAATTTTCTTAATTTTTCTTTCCATAAGACGTTTTACAAAGTATTAGAAAACTTAAAAAAAAAAGATGAATGAAATCGGTAAAGTCGTTCTCAAGTTATGGCGTGAACAAGGAGAATAGGGATGAATTTTTTATATACAGAGATTTTTCTGACGTTGTTTTGCTTAATTTTTTTAATCTGTGTTTGTTCAATGTTTGCATTAGGGCACAGAATAAATAAGAGTTCAATTACAGAAGACCGGCTCAAAATATCAGAGGAATTACATTTTCCATGGAATTTGAACCTAACAAATGACTAACCCTTGGTCCTCTCCCTCATCAGGTGAAGAAGCTGTGCTGCTCGCTCCGGCGGAACGCAAAAGACGAGCGAGTTCTGTTCCACTACAACGGGCACGGAGTGCCGCGCCCCACCACGCAGGGGGAGATCTGGGTCTTCAACCGGGTATCTACCTTGCTTCCTTCAACCATTCCTCACCCCCCACTGAACATCTGTTAAATGCTGTTTGAGGTAGATGCCTGCTTGTCCGTAACAGTCCGCATCGTACGCATGGGACCAATTAGCTATCGCGCCAAATTCACACTAATTACTCATAATAATATGTGGCAGTGCGTTTTGCTGACAGCTGGAGGAACATAGTTCTGCAACCATGGATAGATGGCTCTGACGACACCTGATTCACATTTTTTTCGCATTTGTTCAATGAAAACGCAATGGGATCGGAGCCCATAAAGCCAAATACGGGTCTTTAACAGTCTTTTTTATTTTGTTGATAGTTTTTTTTCTTGCTACTAATTTGCATTGTGGAGAAACCAAGGAAAAACAAGTATTTTGTTAGCAAACAATAAACACAAAATACTATAAATAAAACAACACAAAACAAGCATGGCAGACAGTGTCAGACAGACAGATATTGTCTGTCTATGAGAATAAGCAAGTTTTTTTATTGACCTTACCTTTATATTGTTTGTTTGTCTGTTGTTTTGCAAATTCTTGACTTGTTATCCATGTCTTATCAACGCCATCTATCACATTTTTATGAACTATTTTTAATCGCCTTTCGGAAATCCTCCCGTTTATCACAGCTTAGTATGTCCAGTACCATACTGGCCCAGTGCGTGTTGGTAGATGAGCTTAGTATGTCCAGTACCATACTGGCCCAGTGCGTGTTGGTAGATGAGCTTAGTATGTCCAGTACCATACTGGCCCAGTGCGTGTTGGTAGATGAGCTTAGTATGTCCAGTACCATACTGGCCCAGTGCGTGTTGGTAGATGAGCTTAGTATGTCCAGTACCATACTGGCCCAGTGCGTGTTGGTAGATGAGCTTAGTATGTCCAGTACCATACTGGCCCAGTGCGTGTTGGTAGATGAGCTTAGTATGTCCAGTACCATACTGGCCCAGTGCGTGTTGGTAGATGAGCTTGGTATGTCCAGTACCATACTGGCCCAGTGCGTGTTGGTAGATGAGCTTAGTATGTCCAGTACCATACTGGCCCAGTGCGTGTTGGTAGATGAGCTTAGTATGTCCAGTACCATACTGGCCCAGTGCGTGTTGGTAGATGAGCTTAGTATGTAGTCAGTATGAACACGGCGGAATTCGATGTGGACAAGTGGATGACGTATCTTAACACAGCATTTTAAATTTGTGTCTTTATCTCCACTCCGTGCCATCGGGCAAAAGCCAGACCATATAAATTAAAAAGGGGTAGGATCGAGGTACATTTTCATAGAGGGAGCAAGCTGTATTGTCTAATGGATTAGGAGCAAGTGAGATAGTGAGGCGGTCAGCTAACATCGCCACCGACCACACCGTATGCTGGCCCTGGGCGTCACCGTCAGACCACGCGGTGCGCTGCGGCGACCAGCGTCAGTAACCAGACCCACGGTACTTCGCACCTGCTCGCTCGAGCCACGCGCGGCGTCGCTCAGACACGAACCTGCTGCCGGCTGCCCGCGCGTCCAGGTCTGCATCGTGTACAACACCTTGAATATTTGTACGTAGGAGGCTGGTGCGGCGCCGGACGGTCGGGCGCCGCGCCGCCGCCGCAGCGCTCCGTGTGGCCGGGACGTAACTGTTGATTTCAAAGTTAGTTTATAAGCATGTGGATAATCTCATCATGGGGTATCTGTCTCCACTAACGTTTCTCTCAAAACAGAACATTGTATGTGAACAACCTGCGAATGTTTCTCGGGGCTCTGTCCTTCTACATACTCTACGTACGACTCTTATCAATAATTTAATCATCATCATCATTTATACATCACTTGAAATAGTATATTTGATATGACACAGGTGATACATTTCAGTCTGCTTTATCCAGGCCGGTGTCAAGTTGGTTCAGGGAGTAACGGCTTTAAGCTTTCCTTTCTGGGTCATCATCAACCACCATTATTTACTTACTGCTGGGGATAGGGCTCCATTTGCGCATCCACTTTAGTTCTTATAATCTTATCTGACCGACTTCACGCTAATCCTCCTTGGTCAAACCTAGGCAAAATTCAGTTAAAACTTATAAAAAGCGCCATCTGTATCCTGTACAGTAAAACCTCGAGCTTATGCGATACGTGGGGTCAGATCAGACGAACAAAGGAGATATATTATGTCTTAGTATAAAAAAAGTTTTGAATTCACTTTTATTGTGCGAACTGCTAGTCTGTGAAATGCGCTGCCTGAATGGGTGTTTCCCGATGGTTACAATGTGGGAAAATCACGAGTGAAACGGTTTCTTGTAGGCAAGCGTGCTGCGTCGTAGACCGCATCGTCGCTTAACATCAGGCGAGATGAAGGTCAAACACAAGCCTATTGAAAAAAAATCGCCTACAATAATCGTCCTGGTCGTGTTTAAATGTTTCATACATTTTTGTCACTATATCGCTAAAACGCTTAACACAATAACTGAAGTATGGCTCACTTACTCATTATTCACGCACGCTAAGAAACTTGTAGGCGAGATGCGTTCGCACCCGCCACGCCATCTCACTACATCTCCCTTGTTTGTCTGATCTGAGGCTGGGACCGAACGATAGCCGCGTAAATCGTTTCTGCATTGACGCGAATGTTTGCCAACATTTGTAAAGTTTTAAATTAAATTGTGTCCTTCTTGCAAATTGTCAAACAATTATTCGGTTGAACTCTCACTTCATCAGAGCAGGGATTGAGATGTGCGCAGTATAGAAAACGGGTCAAATTAAAAAACTGCGGTCACGCAAGTATTTTTATTTTTTTATAATAGTAATAGTATAATGCTGCAGCCACACTCGGCGAGTGGCGAGGGAAGTAGAGTGGCTGCTATGTTAGTTCTGCCGCGCGCCATGCTCCTCGCTGCGCCTGTCGCTCCCTATTTTAATGCGCGAGTCAAAGGACCGGCAATGTTAGAGCGAGACGAAAGCTTTATGCGGAATAAGCGATGGAAAGTGTAGAGGCGCATGTCGAGAGCGTGTAGTTGTCAACAATCGAGGTAACGCGAGGAGCATAGCGCGGCTGCAGGGTCACTATACTCTAACCGTGGGTTCCGTTCCTCAGTCGTACACGCAGTACATCCCGCTGTCCATGTACGACCTGCAGACGTGGATGGGCGCTCCGTCCCTGTACGTGTACGACTGCTCCAACGCGGGAGTGATCGTGGACAACTTCAAGCAGTTTGCTGAGCAACATGAGCGGGAGTACGAGGTATGTGAGGAAGGCACGTGTATGCTGTCGTTTCTTTCTCCACCAAGCACTTTAGTGACTTCGTAAGGCGATGTAGACATTGTTGTCTGGTTTTTGTCGTGCGTAACTGAGGCGAAGACGCAGCGTAGGTAGTCCTCCCACTAGATGGACCGACGACATTGTGACAGTCGCTGGCATCCAGTGGATGCAAAAGGCAGGCTGTCGTTCAGTGGAGGTTAAAGGGGAGGCAGTGGGAGGATGTTCAGCAGTGGACGTCTTCTGGCTGATGATGATGAACTGAGGTAAAGCTACCAACTTGTATGTGTCGAGTGTGTCGCTCTCGCACGCAAAAGTTCCAACCATTTTTTAATAATTTTGTTACAATCAGCATGACGAGCATCCTGTTTGCTGCTCACTTTTATTTAAAAGGATCACTCTGCTACGATTAATTCCCTTTACTTATCTCATATATATCCATGCTACCACAGAACATCCCAACCCAAGCTCAAGTAACCTCTACAATCCCAGGCGCAGCTGAGCTCCAAGTCCGGCAGCGGGGAAGCGGGCGCCGCCCTGCCCCAGCCGCCGCCGCAGGTCTCGTACAAGAACTGCATCCAGCTGGGCGCGTGCGCCGCCGGACAGGCGCTGCCCATGAACCCCGAGCTGCCGGCCGACTTGTTCACCGCCTGCCTCACCACGCCCGTCAAGATGGCCATGAAGTGGTTCGTGCTGCGGACCAGGACGAGGATCGCGCCTCACAACGTGCACGATCTCATTGACAAGTCAGTTCCTTCTGCTCGTGTCTAACAACTCGTGGCAACATTCTCCTATCCAAACTGTACAGCTCTATCTCATGGTAGAACCATGTATAACAAGAAGTCCTACAAGTATAACAGCAAATCATTCCCGTAAACAACTACTTTTTTATTCATCTCAGTGACGAGACGAGCACATCAAATCAAAAATCAAATCAAATCAAAACATTTTTATTATTAGGCACAAGTTCCATAAAGAATTACAATAAAAAATATAAAATTAAATTAATCAGAATTATAAAATTAATATTACATACAATGTCAATATTGAAATAAATTATCATAATAGAAATTACATTATACTATGTCAATTCACTTCAGCAGTACCCTGATGTGATGGTGCAGGATGGGACAGTTAAAGCTATCAGTGAATCCTTTTGTTTTTTTTAAATTTTCATGACCGTGGATTCACTGTCCTTTAGTCGTAATCTTAAACAGTTTACATAGTCTTAATAGCGTCAAACAAGTCATAGTCACAGTCAGAGTCAAGCTAAGTAAGTCACGATCAAGTCAAACTCATGCCCCTGTAAAGTGGTGGAGACTTTACAAGAGGCTTCTATGGAGTTTTGGAAACAACACGAAAAGACACGTTTCACCTCGTTATATCACTTCCCCACACTCGAGCACGTTTACGAGCATTTAATGAATAATAATTCACCATTTAGTACACATTAACACTCGAAAATACACAAGTTTAGGAAAATAATCCAACGAGCCATATTTTTTCCCGCGTTGGCGCCAAAACTCTCGGTGACTGCTTTCAGAATGGTGTTGCCACTCGCACGTGTTCTATTTAAAAGCGAGGCGACCTTTTTGCGCATGCTAGCTGCAAAACCATCAGCAAACCATCGCTCGCCCGCCCGCTTACAAGCATCATGTTTGCCTATAAGAGTGTCACTGGAATTCAGAATAGAGTAATGTTTGCTAACTACTGCTTGGCGGTTGTATAACTACCAAAGTTGGTACTGCTCCAGTTGGACTGCAAGAGTCCTACCACTAAAAGACTTCTGTGGTAAACGGACACTTGATACATGAAAGTGCTCAGTTATGTGTTACTGTGCATGTTACCGTGACGTTATGAAACTCTTGACTGACAAATTTTTAACACCTTACACATATTCTCCAAGTTTCACCAATGTAAGGGGCCGTCCATTAATCACGTGTTTTTTTTTTTCATTTTAATCTCCCCTCCCTCTTGGTGAGGTTTAATTATGTGTAGACTGTGAAGTTTGTGTATTGATTGTGATATTTCGTGATTTTTGCAAAACCTCCTTTCAAGCCTCACGTGATTAATGGACGGTCCCTAAGTAGATGACGCTTTTTCTGTTCCAGTCATGTGACAAATATGTTTATCCCCAGGATCCCAGGCCAGGTGACGGACCGGCGCACGATGTTGGGCGAGCTGAACTGGATCTTCACGGCCATCACGGACACCATCGCGTGGTCATCCCTCCCACCAGAGCTGTTCCAGCAGCTGTTCCGCGCCGACCTGCTCACCGCCAGCCTCTGCAGGAACTTCCTGCTCGCTGATAGGATCATGAGGTATGCTGCGTCGCGTGGTCAGCCCTCCCACTGGACCTGGTCCCGCTGATAAAATCGTGAAGTAGGCTCTGTGCCTAAGTAGATGCACAATCGTCACTAGAGATTGACATGTTCAAATAATCCATTCTAGGACAACTTTTTACACCTCTTAGACATAAAAAATAAAATTAAACTAAATATTTAACTAAGATCATCTTCTGTGTCATTGTACTGTGGGTAGGTTCTGTGTCAGCATATTAGGTAGAGAAAGGTTATTCGCCGCATTCCTATGGTCATTGCCTAGTTCCCATTGAGAATGATCTAAGTTTGACTTGCGATGTAGTTAAAATCGACCCATCTCATTGCCGGACTATATTTTGTCCATATAGTTTTTTTTTTTTTATAGAATAAGTAGCAAACTTGCAATGGGCCACGTGATGGTAAGTGGTCACCGCCGCCTATAGACACCTATAATACCCGGGGCATTGTCAGTGCGTTGCCTACCTTTGAGGACTCTATTCACCCTTCGTTTGAAGCAGTCCAAATTATATTTCGGAGGAAAAACCGAAGGTGGTAAGCCATTCCACAACTTACAGGTTAGTTAGTTGGTTAGTTGCAGAGTCGATGTTGTCTGTTGTGTCCAGGTCATACAACTGCACTCCGGTGTCTTCCCCCGCGCTGCCGTCCCTGGCGTCGCACCCGCTGTGGGCCGCCTGGGA
The DNA here is from genome assembly GCA_914767915.1 of Agriopis aurantiaria. Taxonomy (NCBI): domain Eukaryota; kingdom Metazoa; phylum Arthropoda; class Insecta; order Lepidoptera; family Geometridae; genus Agriopis; species Agriopis aurantiaria. The sequence continues at coordinate 319,479 of OU611994.1, read as the reverse complement.
GCACACGCTGGACGCGGCGCTGGCGCAGCTGCCGGCGCTGCTGGCGGAGCGCGCGCCGCAGGACTACCTGCACTCGGCCTTCTTCCGCGACCAGCTCACAGCCTTCCAGGTACCAGATCATACAATCCACGCCAAATACTCCCCATCCTCGAAATTCTCCAACCCAACTTGTCAAATTCTTGTCGTTAACTAATAAATGAACGTTACTTTAGAATCGCAATCGTGCTGCTGTTACCAAATATTCGGGACATTTGCACACACGGTCATCTGACCCCAAACTAAGCAAAGCTTGTGATATGGCTGCCAGAGACAGATATACATACATATATAGTTTTAAATACATATTTAAATAGATATTAACACCCAGATATAGAACAAACACAAATGTTCATCACATAAATGTTTGTCCTAGGTGGGAATCGAACCCACGCCCCCAAGCTCAGAAGGCAGGTTCACTACCAACTGGGCCAATGGGCTATCTAAGTGAGGTTATCGAACTAAATGACGAGTGAGCTAGGCTCGCGTCCGGTCTTTATATCCACCTTACTGTCCGGCGGACAGGGTGGGTGGCTCCATCACAAGCATTCGATCCAACAGCTGGTATTAGATACATGGTTACAGGTGTGGCTGGAGCTGGGCGGGTCGCTCCGGCCGCCGCCCGCGCAGCTCCCCATGGTCCTGCAAGTGCTGCTGTCGACGCTGCACCGGGTGCGCGCCCTGCAGCTGCTGTGCCGGTTCCTGGCGCTGGGCGGGCGGGCGGTGCGCGCGGTGCTGCACGTGGGCATCTTCCCCTACATGCTGAAGCTGCTGCAAGCCTCCGCGCCAAACCTGCGAGCGTCCATGGTCTACATCTGGAGCCGCATCATCCACCAGGACCCGGTGAGCACATCATGTCTGCCCTCCTCAGGACAGAAGCCTCCTCTATAGCACACCATTAATTCCCGGTCCAACTGGGACTCAGGGACCAACTTTTTGCCACTGTGGCGGGCCGTATTTCACAAAAGACTTTTTCAACGATAACCCACACAAGGGGGCGAAACAAAAATTAATCCTCATATAAGATGTATCAAAACCATCCCTAAAACACAGATCTATACCAAAACTAAATGTGCAAAGTTTAATGGTTTAACGACTATGGTAGTTAGAATGTTCTAAAAAATTTGGATGGTTAGACAGACAAAACAAACTTATAATGGTTCCTTGTAGTACTACGCAACCCTAAAAACCTAAAATCTCGGATATCAGGGCTAGCTACTCAATAAAATCTAACCCTCAGCCTTACGGCTACCTGTTTTAAGCGATTCTGCAGTGCAAGTACCGTTCTTTATTGATTTTCCTTCTCATTTCCGTTTTATTTAATTGTCATTTCTGTGATTGAAACATTCCCATGACTGTGACGTTTGTTCGCAGAGCTGTCAAGCAGACCTGGTGAACGCGAAAGGTCACAAGTACTTCCTGTCCGTGCTCCAGGACCCCACGGTGGACGTGAGTAGAGTTTCCCTCGGCCCGCGGCCCCGCGCTGAGTCGGTGAGTATGTGACGTGCGTCCTGTGTTGCAGAGTGAACACAGGACGCTGGCGGCCTACGTGCTGGCGGGGATCGTGGACAACTACCCGCCCGGACAGGAGGCTGCCTTGCAGGTGAATATTTACTCATATCAGTTCACATGTACAGAGCCTCCCCTAAAGGCTGTTTTTTAACACTTGAAATTGAGATCCATTCTAAAGCTAATTGTGCAAAGTTTCATCTCTTATCTTAGTAACTTTACAAGTTAAACGGTAAAAAAAATATTGGACGGACAGAATGAACTTTAAGTGTTCCCTGTAACCCTACGGAGCCCTAAAAAGAACAAAAACGAGTGCTAGGATCGGTGCGACAACGTTTACGTGGAACGGTGAAGACCTTTATTGCCTTTATTGACCTCTGAGTGTAGAGAGCGATGCTCTCAATGAAGGTAAGATAAGTAAGCGAAGCGTTGGTCGTCCAGCTGCAAGCTGCGTCAACGATATTATGACTCGGTTAGCACAGGGCCGAGGCAGGTGGCAGCAAGAGAGACGCCTACACCCACCAGTGGGATGAGGAAGGCTGTGGATGATGATGATGTACATAATGACGTTCCCAGGGGTCGATGATCTCGATCTGCCTGGAGCAGCTGAACGACGGCAGCGCGGCGCTGGCGCAGTGGGCGTGCATCGCGCTCGGGCGGCTGTGGCGCGGGTTCGACGCCGCGCGCTGGGCCGGCGTGCGCGACCTAGCGCACGAGAAGCTGTTCCCGCTGATGCACCACGCGCAGCCCGAGGTACTCCTCTGTTCCGTGCCAACTCTACTTCACTCGTCCGTGGATTCTGACAACTGTGACATGTAATGTCTTCTGTAGAACAGTGAACAGACTTGAAATGTTACTTTGATTGACACCCATCGAGATAAAATTCCTGTTGTATCTCGATGTTGACACATATAGCTCGTATTTTGTCGACTTCCCGGTGTAATCAATGGGAACTAGTAAGATTGTTTAGACTAATACGAAGGTATATAGCTGGGTTAAAAATTACAAAAATTCTGTTTACGTAATGGATAGTTAAAAACAATTAAAGTTTTTATAAGAGATAGATGTACGCTTGGCCATCAACTCGCTAGGTGGCGCCGCGCCGGGGTGCTCGAACAAACTTGATATTATTTTGTGTAGCCTTGAAGACGGCTAGATGCGACATGTTCCTCGGTTCACAAATGGTTTTTATTTACCCATTTATTTATTTATTGGAAAACCAACAGCTTTTTACACTAAAATATACAATGAAAAAACGATAGGAAGCCAATTACAGGTGTCCAGGTTCTATTCCTAACGCGTTTATGTGTATCAGTTGTCAGTTCAATGGCAGTGGTTAATAGGCATGTGTCCTATTGTTTAATTTATTACCAATAACCGGCTTAGCGATGAATATAACTAAATACATTACACATACTGACAAAATAAATTATGGCTGATAAATCTCTGAGATATGAGCGTTTAAAGTTATAAGTGGAGATGGAGAGGGGATACTCTATCCCTTTCTCGCAAAGCGTGTGTTAGTATAGCATTTGTATGGCGCTCCTAAGGCGTGACGTCACGGCTCAGTATAGTGCGCTCACTGTCTAGTATGAAATTAAAATGCTTATATCTTATTTATTTTTGAGCTAATTTTAATTTTGTTTTTGTTGATGTGCTCTATTTATGATCAGCTCATTTATGAGGTAATAATAAAATATGAGTCATGATGCCTATTCGCTGGGTGCCGCGTACGTAGTCTCCGTCTGCACGTGTGTGGCCTCTAGTTACAGCCGTCCTTCCCCTTTCATCCAGTTTTCCTTCCTTCAGAACTCCATCAGCACGTGTGTGGCCTCTAGTTACAGCCGTCCTTCCCCTTTCATCCAGTTTTCCTTCCTTCAGAACTCCATCTGCACGTGTGTGGCCTCTAGTTACAGCCGTTCTTCCCCTTTCATCCAGTATTCCTTCCTTCAGAACTCCATCTGCACGTGTGTGGCCTCTAGTTACAGCCGTTCTTCCCCTTTCATCCAGTATTCCTTCCTTCAGAACTCCATCTGCACGTGTGTGGCCTCTAGTTACAGCCGTTCTTCCCCTTTCATCCAGTATTCCTTCCTTCAGAACTCCATCTGCACGTGTGTGGCCTCTAGTTACAGCCGTTCTTCCCCTTTCATCCAGTATTCCTTCCTTCAGAACTCCATCTGCACGTGTGTGGCCTCTAGTTACAGCCGTCCTTCCCCTGTCATCCAGTTTTCCTTCCTTCAGAACTCAATCTGCACGTGTGTGGCCTCTAGTTACAGCCGTCCTTCCCCTTTCATCCAGTTTTCCTTCCTTCAGAACTCCATCTGCACGTGTGTGGCCTCTAGTTACAGCCGTTCTTCCCCTTTCATCCAGTATTCCTTCCTTCAGAACTCCATCTGCACGTGTGTGGCCTCTAGTTACAGCCGTTCTTCCCCTTTCATCCAGTATTCCTTCCTTCAGAACTCCATCTGCACGTGTGTGGCCTCTAGTTACAGCCGTTCTTCCCCTTTCATCCAGTATTCCTTCCTTCAGAACTCCATCTGCACGTGTGTGGCCTCTAGTTACAGCCGTCCTTCCCCTGTCATCCAGTTTTCCTTCCTTTAGAACTCCGTCTGCACGTGTGTGGCCTCTAGTTACAGCCGTCCTTCCCCTTTCATCCAGTTTTCCTTCCTTCAGAACTCCCATCTGCACGTGTGTGGCCTCTAGTTACAGCCGTCCTTCCCCTTTCATCCAGTTTTCCTTCCTTCAGAACTCCATCAGCACGTGTGTGGCCTCTAGTTACAGCCGTCCCCCTTTCATCCAGTTTTCCTTCCTTCAGAAGACGCGATGATAATGAATTTATTGTTTCTGATGCTCTTGTATTCCCGAGTAGTGACGTGTGGTATGTGACGTCAGGTGCGCGCGGCGTGCGCGTTCGCGCTGGGCGCGTTCGTGGCGGCGGGCGGCGCGCGCACGGAGCACGCGAACGCGCTCGACCAGCAGGTGGGAGTGTTCCTCGCGTCGTGCCTGGCGCCCGACGCCGCGGCACTCGTGCGCAAGGAGATACTCGCAGGTACGCAACATGCACGTGTCGACCAGCTCTCGCCGACAAATCAGATACATCATCATTTCAGCCGTAGGACGCCCACTGCTGGACATAGGCCTCCCCCATCGAACTCCAAAAGGGCCGGTTGGAAGCGGCCTGCATCTAGCGTTTCCCTGCGGTCTCTTTTAGGTCGTCTGTCCATCTTGTGAGTGGACGTCCTACGCTGCGCTTACCGGTCCGTGGTCTCCATTCCAGAACCTTTCGGTCCCATACATAATGTGACCAGATACATAATGTGACCTAATCATAATAGTATGGAGACATAATCTTAAGATACCTGGCTGCATTGAGGTGACAGCCAGTTTATATGGAATTCTTGTTAAACTTCTCGGTGACTTGCCTCTGAGCCTGACGGAGGCCACCATAAAACTTCACAGGAACGCACTGGTACCCTGTAGTGAGTTGCCTGAGGCAACTCCCGGGAAATGCTTGGAACTTTTCTCTTCCTTCCATGTACAGCGGCGCAGGCGCAGTTGTCATCCCTGGGCTCGCTTAAATATCCTCTGAATGTGTCTTAAGGTCCCTCTTATAATCTGCTCTTACTGTAGACAAATTAGTTGTCGATCACGCCAGTGTAGTGAGCATGACGTCACATTTCCATTTGCAGCTTTACAATGGCTGGTGTTAATATTCGAGCAGACGTTCATCGCAGTGTACATCCAGGAGAGGACCAGGCGGAGCGACAAGTCAGTGCACACTTGAGGATCGAGCACATCAGGACGGGTCCGGCCCGCTGCGGCCCGTCCTAATGTGCTCGATCCTTTACACAACGCTAATATCATTGCCAAGCCTCTACGGCATGCGCAAGGTTCCATCCACTTGACTGCTCATCCTTTACCCCGCCGTAAGCCGAAGATAATACATTTTCAACGTATATCTTGTTCGAGCGGCCGATTCCAGGCGCGTATGAATGTATGACTTCAGTCTCCATTCACTAGCGTCGAGTCTCCAACGACGAGCCGCCATTCGACACCACCCGCGACCGACGTGGCTTCATTTTGCAAAAGGGAATTTTTACTACATGCGCGATCAAGTAGTCTCTAAGTAATAAACTCAGGGTGACGAGCACGGTGGTGCAGAATTCTGAACTGTAAAAAATGGTAAATGCTGGGTAACACCAAACTCTTTTGACAAGCGCGACGCTTACCATCGGACGAGCAACTTGTTCGTCTCTTCATTCATTTTGCATTTTATAAAAGCCGATCCTGTGCTGAACGGCTGAGGTCCCCTGAGGAGAGCATTGTTTTATAATATATCTGTACACAGGGTTACGCATATACCTTGTACTAAGCCGAAACGAGGTCATTGTATTCATCATCATGAACAACTTTTACTATGACACCAAACCGCTAGAAAAAATCAGCTGTAGAATCCATAGAAAGCCGTCATTGACACTCAACAAAATGTATGACTCTGTTTTTTTTTTGCGATTTCCGTGTTCGATCCCATAGTAAAAGTTGTTTATAATGATGAGTACAATGACCTCCTTTCGGCTGTATACATATATATGCGCAATCCTGTATACAACGATGTGTGTAAGCAGGGAGGCGGGGCGCGGCGGGCGCGTGGACCCCGGGCAGGACGCGCTGGCGCCGGGCGCGCGCCCCGCGCCGCACCACCCGCCCCGGCACGGCGCCGCGCTCGCGCTGCCTTCCATCGGTAGGTCTATTACAGTCTACCCTGCACTGTGCACAATACACAGCATAATCAGCCTTTTAACAGTCCACTCCTGGACTTTTAGTCTACCTCCGAAAGGGTGATTGGGCCATATCCACCACGCTGGCCCAGTGCAGGTTGGTGGATTCACATACGCCATTGAGTTCCTTCTCCGTACGTATGCAGGTTTCCTTACAATGTTTTCCTTTGCACAATACACATCCGTTATTCATGACAAATATATCATTTTCACATTTCATTAAAACGTTGACAACTACCAAATTTTGGGAAAACTACACATCCAGGTGGCTAGGGCTTGTTGTTAACAGAAAGTAATTAGATGAACGCAACCAATATTCTTATTCGAGATGGTGCAATCACTCCTGCACTGACGTCTCGCTTGGGGTGTATTGTGCATCCCCGTACCAGCACCTACCCGTACCATCATATGTGGAACGTGAACACAGGATGCAATTTCAAAAAGTTATAGTATGCTGATTACCAGTAACTGAATATAACAAGAAAAAAATTAAGATGATGATGTTTCAGAAAAGTAGTATACAAGCCTTGATGGGAACTAGCCATTAACGGACTCACTCACTCGCTTTGCTGATCTGCTGTGCCTCGGGTTACATTTTGAAGTTCATCTATAGATGAGCAATATACTATTAGTGCGACGTAGCAAGTCTCTATGCACAAACCACGTGGCAGCGCGAGTGCTGTACTTGTTGACCGAGGTCTCAGATCTGAAGGCGGATGCGACAAGTCGGTTGAAGTCTCTATGCACAAACCACGTGGCAGCGCGAGTGCTGTACTTGTTGACCGAGGTCTCAGATCTGAAGGCGGATGCGACAAGTCGGTTGAAGTCTCTATGCACAAACCACGTGGCAGCGCGAGTGCTGTACTTGTTGACCGAGGTCTCAGATCTGAAGGCGGATGCGACAAGTCGGTTGAAGTCTCTATGCACAAACCACGTGGCAGCGCGAGTGCTGTACTTGTTGACCGAGGTCTCAGATCTGAAGGCGGATGCGACAAGTCGGTTGAAGTCTCTATGCACAAACCACGTGGCAGCGCGAGTGCTGTACTTGTTGACCGAGGTCTCAGATCTGAAGGCGGATGCGACAAGTCGGTTGAAGTCTCTATGCACAAACCACGTGGCAGCGCGAGTGTTGTACTTGTTGACCGAGGTCTCAGATCTGAAGGCGGATGCGACAAGTCGGTTGAAGTCTCTATGCACAAACCACGTGGCAGCGCGAGTGCTGTACTTGTTGACCGAGGTCTCAGATCTGAAGGCGGATGCGACAAGTCGGTTGAAGTCTCTATGCACAAACCACGTGGCAGCGCGAGTGCTGTACTTGTTGACCGAGGTCTCAGATCTGAAGGCGGATGCGACAAGTCGGTTGAAGTCTCTATGCACAAACCACGTGGCAGCGCGAGTGCTGTACTTGTTGACCGAGGTCTCAGATCTGAAGGCGGATGCGACAAGTCGGTTGAAGTCTCTATGCACAAACCACGTGGCAGCGCGAGTGTTGTACTTGTTGACCGAGGTCTCAGATCTGAAGGCGGATGCGACAAGTCGGTTGAAGTCTCTATGCACAAACCACGTGGCAGCGCGAGTGCTGTACTTGTTGACCGAGGTCTCAGATTTGAAGGTGGATGCGACAAGTCGGTTGATCGACGATATCTTGCGTATCGTTAATTCGAACTTTGTCGGACAATTTTTAATTTTCAAGTTAGAATATGGCCAAAATGGATGTAGTGGTGGTTTCGAAGATTCATGGGTGGCGACGTTGCAGTTCGGGGCGAACTACTAGTGTGGTTAGTTGTGTGCCGCAGTGTGAACGTGTGTGTGTGTGTGCAGGGTTCGGTTCCATCTACACGAAGCTGTGGAACATCCTGTGCGCGACGGCGCGGGAGCCGCACCCGGAGGTGGCGCAGATGGCCACCGACCTCATCAACTACATCTCCAACCAGGTGGGTGGCGTTCGATAATAATTACAACATTTTTTGGTGGCCAAACATAGATCAATTTTTACAGACTTCAAAAGGAGGAAGTTATCAATTCGATTGTATGTTTTTTTTATACCATCACCATCTTACCATCAGGCGAGTTGGTGGATGAAAAACCTTCCCAAATCAAATCTTGTAATGTGCTGTGGTGTCCGCAGGTGGACAGCGTGGGGCGCGACGCGGAGGTGCGCGGCTCCGGCAGCAGCAGCCTGCCGCCCTCGCCCAACACGCAGCCCTCGCCGCTGCACGACCACGGCGCGCGCACGCTGCCGCACGGTCAGACACCCACTCTACGTGCTCACTGGCACGCTCACACATGACGCTGCACCGAATGCCATGGAGATTTACACGCTAGACGCCACACTACAAAACCGAGCTGGTTATACTAAAATCCGACGAACATAAGGTTCCAGCCGTTGGAATCGCAGCAACGAATCTAAAGTAGAGCGGGGCAGGACAGCACTGATCACAGGTGGAGTAAGGTTTTGCCAGAGTGGTGGTCGTCGTTCAGCTGCAAGGTGGGTCGACGATATTGTCACCATCGCGGGTCAAACCTGGACTCAATTAGCACAGGACCGAGGCAGATTGCACAGAGAGAGATCTATATTTATTTAATAATAGGCTTGCGTTTCACCACCAATCGGCCGATGTTAAGCGATGATGCGGTCTACGATGGAGCACGCTTGCTTAAAAAAAAACGATTCACTCTTGATTTGAAGACACCAGATTGTAACTATCGGGGAATACCCATTCAGACAGCGCATTCGCACAATAAAAGTGGAATCAAACACAAAAAGTTTGATTGAGTACTCGACCAGGTTGGCATCACCCCAATCAGAAACTGCTTTAAGGGACAAGTTCATGCGCACGACCATGACCTCTGAGAGACTGAATTTGTGGTCTACTGGTTCGTGCATTAAATATATAGCTCTCTTACTACTGTGCTGTCGTCTGCGTACCCAAAGGTACCGGGCTTTAGCAGAAAAAGCGTTGCAGAGAGCACCGACCCCTGGGGGACACCGGCCAATTCAATTATTAATTGCCATTCGATCGGACGAGCCATCAATGACTACTCGAATCGATCTATCCTTGAGGAAGTCCGATATCCACGTAATGAAACCAGCGGACAAGCCAAACGAGGAGAGCTTGCTAATAAGGCCGTCATGCCACATCCTGTAGAAAGCCTTCAATATGTCGAGGGAAACGACGAGCGCTTGGTAATAAGGCCGTCATGCCACACCCTGTAGAAAGCCTTCAATATGTCGAGGGAAACGACGAGCGCTTGGTAATAAGGCCGTCATGCCACACCCTGTAGAAAGCCTTCAATATGTCGAGGGAAACGACGAGCGCTTGGTAATAAGGCCGTCATGCCACACCCTGTAGAAAGCCTTCAATATGTCGAGGGAAACGACGAGCGCTTGGTAATAAGGCCGTCATGCCACACCCTGTAGAAAGCCTTCAATATGTCGAGGGAAACGACGAGCGCTTGGTAATAAGGCCGTCATGCCACACCCTGTAGAAAGCCTTCAATATGTCGAGGGAAACGACGAGCGCTTGGTAATAAGGCCGTCATGCCACACCCTGTAGAAAGCCTTCAATATGTCGAGGGAAACGACGAGCGCTTGGTAATAAGGCCGTCATGCCACACCCTGTAGAAAGCCTTCAATATGTCGAGGGAAACGACGAGCGCTTGGTAATAAGGCCGTCATGCCACACCCTGTAGAAAGCCTTCAATATGTCGAGGGAAACGACGAGCGCTTGGTAATAAGGCCGTCATGCCACACCCTGTAGAAAGCCTTCAATATGTCGAGGGAAACGACAAGCGCTTCTCGAAATTCTCCTAAATTCTCGATGACCTCATTCCAGATGTGTGTAGCATACGCTAGAAGATCCTCAGTGGACCGGTTTCGGTGGAATCCGTATTGCCGGTCACTGAGATCATTAGCTTCCAGATACGCCAGAAGCCTGTTGTTGAGGACACGTTCCATAGTCTTGCAGAGTATGGACGTGACCGAGATTGGCCTGTAGTTGGCAGGGTCGGCACTGGGCAGAGGTTGCACGTTTGCAAGCTTCCACGACTTCGGCACTTGACCAGTCTCAAGCGAGAGACGAAAGATGCGTGACAGTATAGGAGACAATTCAGGCGCACGTCTTCATAATTATAGCAGTGGAATAAGGAAGGCTGTGGATGATGATAATTATACATATGTTGTAGGTCACCGGCGCGGCAAGTCAGGGCTGCCTCATACGATATCAGAGGACTCCGTGTCGCAGCGAGACCGGGACTCCGCGCGGGACAAGGACTCCACGCGAGACCGGGAGGGGAAGGACCGCGACTCTACCTCATCTAACTCTAGTCAGTATTGTTTCATTCATTTATATGTATTATGGCTTTTGTTTGACTCTGTCGGTCTATCTGTCCTACCTTTTAACAGCTGTATCTTTTGAACCATAATAGATGGCCAGTTGAAACATTCATAGAATATGTGTGCCGCCTGTTAAAAGCCTAGATAATATTTTTGTTGTAATGTTTATGTTATCCTTGTTTTGTGGTATTTTAATAAAGAGTTTTGTATTGTATTGTATTGTGCGTATAAATTAAGAAAAAAACAAGAAGTAAAAAAAAATAAGGGGGGGGGGGGTCCCCCAAACAACAAACAAATTTTTTCACGGGCAGAACCCACGGTGTGCATGTCTGACTCGCACTTGGCCGGTGTTTATTTATACGTTTTGTACAGTTGCGGTGAAAGCGGGAAAATGGTGCATGGTAGGACGCGTTTGTCATCTCTGTTGAATGTTGTGTTCACGCGACAAGGTCAAGTGTCCAGCTGTAGAGAGTGACGTGTGTTGTGCAGGTCAAGTGACCAAGAAGCCGATAGTGCACACCATGTTCGTGGAGTGGTGCGGCGTGCAGGTGTCGCGCGGCGGCGCACGCGCGCCCGACGTGGAGTCGCGCGCGCACCACGAGCGCGTGTGGCGGCGCGCGCGCAACGCGGCGCTGCGGCGCGAGGCGGCCACGCTGCGGGCCGCGCGCGTGCCGCGCCTCGACACGCAGGCCTTCCACTCGCGCTGCCCGCTGCCGCCGCAGGCCGTGCTGTTCCACCCGTACGAGCAGCACGCCGCCGTCGCCAGCAAGGACAACTTCGGGTACACCTCCATCATACCTCCTCACTCAGGAGCTCTCTAGTGTCTGCAGGCGGCGCTGCGGTACCGTACCAGCAGGCGCATCTCGGTCGCGCGACGTTCTAATCGTTCTAATCCAACTGTTGAAATTCACTCTGTATTCAAGTATTGCGGTGGCCTTTCAGCTGTTATTCTCCCATTTGTAAACCCCGACGCAGTGTTAATCGTGTGTATATATGTGTGCCTGTCTGTGGTATCGTAGCTGTGTTGTGGCTGCACCGACTTATCGACAGTTATTAGCTATGATTCTCTTCAGCATTCAAATAATCACCATTTTTAACGGGGGCTTAAAAAAATGTAAACTTGTGTTCACTTTTTTTGCGCGTTTTTTAACGTTATTTCAAATTTGTAATATCCAGTAATATTATTTACCCGTATTCGAGGATTTAGAGGAGGGAGGCAGGTGCTGGTGCAGCAGTGAGAGAGTGGTGTCATGTCGTGGTTGCAGTATCTGGGACTGGGGCAGCGCGGCCAAGCTGTGCGTGGGCGGGTGGCGGCGCGAGTGGGGCCGCGTCACCGCGCTCGCCTACCTGAACGCGCACGCGCACGCGCTGCTGGCGTGCGCGTCGCACGCGGGCCACGTGGTCGTGTTCCGACCGGGCGCGCCGCCCGCCGCCGCCGAGCCCGCGCTGGTGGCGGCGTGGCGCGGGCTGGACGTGCGCCGCGCGCCCGACTACCGCCCGCCGCCCGCGCAGCCGCTCTACAGTGAGTACTGTACAGTGTACACTACACACCACAGTCACGTGACACGCTCTCATCTACAAGCTTTCACATGTTCATGTTCACTGCATCGCATTGATTCATCTTATCTCATCATCAACAGTAAGTTGCGGTAGATCTGCCAACACTAGTATGCTGCGTCCTAACTCACAATACACAAGGAGTTCTAGTTAATATTTTGTTTTTACGAACATTTACTTTAATTAAACAAAAAAAATCAAGGGACATATTATTATTGAAACCGACGTGGTTTACACGCGTTTTGTTTTATTACACGGGAACTACAAGCCTAAAAAGAAAAGAAGACAGAAAAAGTCAAGAAGCCAAATACAAGTCCGAAGCCGTCGAGATTAGCAGGCGTCCGACCTTCACAGAGACGAAGGATGGAATCTGCCATCGATTTGGAGACCTTATCCTCATGAAGCTCGTGGGAGTGACCGAGTGGTGAGCTCTGTGTGCTGGAGGATTCCAGTGAGGAAGAGCCTCAGTGTGTGCCGGCGCAACACAATACCCGCAGTGCACGGCGAGACGGCGCCGCGCACGCACCGCCTTGGAGAATAGACCGCCGAACACGATTAAAACTGTAGTTGTACGTGAGTAACTCCCGTGTAATAAACACAAAATGTTCAAGAGAGTTAATGTAATAAAATCCCCCATTCAAGTGTATAGATGGTGAGGAAGTATCAGTGTAGAGTGGTCGGTGTGTAACAGGTCTAGCGCAGCTGGTGTCGGACCAGTTCTCGTCTGCGGAGGAACGGCTGGCCGGCGGCCGGAGCAAGCAGCCCGACGCTGACCGTGAGTCATTCACAATCACATACACCATCTACGTACTTATAGCTATCAGCTTCATATACCATTCTCAGAAACAATTATTTGAAGAAAGACAAAATTCCCAACTGAAAAATGTTACCTATGACCCTGGGCAGAAAGACGAAATCCTTTTAGCCCACAGGATGTCACTTACCAAATCATAACCCTCCTGAGTAGTCTGGTAAACAATGGAATCATCTAGCGATGTTTTTTTTAATATAAATTTTTGATGTTGATGAACATGTCTCTTTTAGTTTAAACCCGTCACAGTTGATGGTTCGCCGGAACCATAAGTAAGGAGCCGTCCTTACTTCCATACAGTTTGGTACTCATTATTTTCCCACGTCATACATGCAATCATGGGTTTAGCATCATTACGCAGAGATCTTCCCGGGTAACACGTGCCTAGATATGTGTTAAGGAGGTTGAAAACTCTGATGAGATAAAGTGGAACTTATAAGCAAGTTCATCTTTGGTGCTAGCAAAGCATCGTCAACACCGCTAGTGTTGCAAGTGTTCGTTTCTCGAACTAATTGCACTCATTGAACTATCCTCCATGTGGTCATTACGTTCACTGTCCTTATGGTTCGTAACTACGTGTGGCAGTACAGGGGGGTATCCAGATGGGGATGGCGAGACCGGGCGGGGCGCGGCACTAAATGAATCCCCATCTGAGTAACGAGCTAACAAGAGCGCACTGAGCGAGCGGACAAGCGGCTCTGACTATCATCACAGATTCTGAACTCTCGGCGATTTCAGCATACCACGTGTCGGACAAAACATCCCTGTAAATTCACTCTCATTGGTTCCTTGTTTAGGCGTAACCTATATATAGCCAATGGACACGCTTTGTCTCAGACCCAGCCACCCGCGCTTTCTCCAGACTTTGGTAGTTTTGTGTCGGAGAAAAGATCTCGTAATGCTGTATCTGTAGGGGGTTGTGTGTGCGCTCTGTTATTGTTTCCATCTGTAGCGAGTTGGCTACAAGTACACTACACGGCCTCTCTTACAGACGTCAGACTGCTCTGTCGAGTTCTCGCTAGCTAATTTTATGATGCGCGAAAACGAGACAAAGTCAGTTGAACACTGTTAATTACCGTTTGAAAGTGTACCTATGTAGTGTAGTGTAGTGGTGTGTTACGACATGGCAGTGGGCAGCGTGCCAGGGTCGCCGCTGGGCGCGGGCGGCGGCGGCGCGGGCGCGTACAGCGCGGGCCCGCCCGGCGTGCTGCTGCGCTGGAACGCGCGCCGGCAGTCGCTGGCGCTGGCGGGGCCCGCGCCCTCCGTGCGGCTGTGGGACGCGCGCACCGAGCGGCTGCAGGCGGAGCTGGGCACGAGCAGCGCGGCCGCCGCCACGGCGCTGTGGCGTGGCGGAGACCTGGTTGCCGCCGGCTTCGGGGACGGCTCCGTGCGCGTGTGGGACGAGCGCGCGCCTGGCGCCGTGGGCGCGGTGGCGGGTGCGGCGCACGCGGCGCCCGTGCTGTGCTGCGCGCGCCGCTCCGACCTGCACTGCATGGTGGTGGCGTGCGGTGCCGGCGAGGTGCGGTTCCTGGACACGCGCACCATGCGCGCCACGCACCTGCTGCGCGCGCCGCACCCGCTGGCCGCTGTGGACGTGCACCCCGCCGCGGACCTGCTCGCGTGGTGAGTGCCTCTCCCTCTCTTTCTCTTGCCCGCGCTGCGCTGGCGTATGGTGCACAGTACAGTGTGTTGTGTGGTTGCAGCGGCTCGGTGAACCAGTGCATCACTATCTACGACCTGAAGGGCTCGCTGCTCAACACGATCAAGTTCCACGAGGGGTTCATGGGCGCGCGCATCGGACCCGTCTCCTGCCTGGCGTTCCACCCGCTCAGGTACACACACACACACACACACACACACACACACACACACACACACACACACACACAACTAATATCATTTAAAAGATTCAACTGTATCCTCCGTGCATGACCGTGTATCAATATAAACCGAAGCATCTGCTAGCGCAGAGTTTAATTTTCAAACTTCTAATTTTCAAGTCGGCTTTTTAAATTGATAATTATCAAAATAATAAAGATAAAAATAAAATAAACTTCACTTTTTACACATCCAGCAATTTTTGGAATACTTGAGTTAAAATATATTTGAAATGGGCGTTCATTTGAGTAGGTATTGGTTATGGTGCAGTATGTAATGTATGCAGTATGCTGATAGCGACGCGCCGTGATATCACGGTAGTCGCACGTCCGGAATGGCATTCAACAGCAGAAGATATTTGAATTTCTGTTACATTGAAAGCGAGCTCAGGCAACCGACCCGTTACTCTGCACTTAGGTTGTATTTATCTTTGTGAACAGAACCGAGGGTTATCTTTTTCGTCTAAATTATCAAATTTCTCCGAGAAATGTCTTTCTATCTGTGCCAATTACCCCGGTGATCAAATATTCGTAGCTGGCGATTTTAATTTAAGTGACATAAACTTAAACTATAAGGCTTGTTTATTCTTATTTTTTTACTATGTCTTATGTTGTTAAAGCTGTTTGTTTTCCGTAAATAAATAAATAAAATAAATAACGTGGTCCTCTACTTCTAATAGTTCACACTTTACTCCATCTTTTTTTAGCCACAATTCTAATCACTCCGAGCTGCAAGATCCTATGAATATTTGTAATTTAAATCAGTTTAATATCATTAAAAATCATATAGGTGGTATACTTGATTTGATTCTATCTAATAGTGAGCTCTCTGTGTCCCACTGTACCGACCCTCTGGTAAAGGAAGACTCGTATTATCCAGCTCTCATTTGCCGTCCTCATGTTACAAACTTGCGCACTCTAAGTCCTAACCTAAGACCTAAATATTATTACTCTGAAGGCAACTTCTCGGCAATATGCGAGGACTTGGATAACAACGACTGGCTGTCCCTGCTGTCGTGTGGATCGGTTGACGAAGCAGTTGAATTGTTTAATAGTATTCTACTTGAGCTTAGGGATAAATATATACCGTGTAGGAATGTACGTCCGAGTCAGTATCCTGCTTGGTACTCACCGGCTTTGAAAAAAATTCTTAAAGAAAAGAACAAGTTTCATAGAAAGCTGAGGACTTATGCTAATAATTCAGATGCATCTGCTTTTAGTATTCTTCGGCAACGAGCTAAGAGAGTTGAGCAGGATTGCTATAATGCTTACATAACAAAAACGGAGAATTCTATCAGAGTTAACCCTAAAGCTTTTGGTCTTTCATTCAAGCTAACAAACAACACAATTCCTATCTCCAATATGACTTTCAAAAACACGAATTTGACATCGGGCGATGATATATGTGATGCCTTTGCAGAATTCTTCAACTCTACTTACCTGACACCATCTCCACCGTCTGATTTACATTCAAGCTACTCTTCCTTGGCAAGTCCAATTAGTTCTGCTCCAGCGGCGGACATCGGTTCAGTTGAAATCGTTGAGAAGGAAGTTTTCAAAATCCTAAAAACACTAGACTGTAATAAAGGCGCGGGCCCTGACGGATTGCATCCAATTCTGATCACATATTGTGCGAGTAGTTTGACCTCCCAATATCTTATCTATTTAAACGTTCTATTAAGGAAGGAGTCATGCCTAAGATTAGGAAAAAAGCAACCGTTACCCCAATCCACAAAAAAGGGCCTAAACGAGAAGTGACTAACTATAGACCTATTTCCAAACTCTGTGTGTTCGCTAAATCTCTGGAAAAAATAATTCATACTCAAGTTTATACATCTCTTAAACATACCTTTATCTCTCAGCAACATGGTTTTCTGAGAGGACGATCTACCTTAAGCAACTTGCTGGAGTTTACTGATCTTTTGCTCAGAGATATGGAATGCGGGGGTCAAGTAGATGCAATATATACCGATTACAGTAAGGCGTTCGATCGAATAGATCACGTGTTCTTGCTGGACAAGCTTCAAATGGCAGGTATTCGCGGAGATCTCCTTAGGTGGTTCAGCTCGTACGTCAATGGCCGCTGCCAAACTGTGGTCTTGAACGGCTTTGCCTCACATTCCTGTCTCTCTGCTATACCATCGGGTGTCCCACAGGGCTCAATTTTGGGACCTTTGATGTTTATTTTGTTTATTAACGATATACATAAATGCTTTGTCAACTCTAACTTTTTGCTATTTGCAGACGACATGAAAATATACAAAAAAATTAACTCAATTTATGATTGCTTATTTTTGCAACAGTATCTAGACAGACTACAGGAGTACTGTTATGTTAACAAATTAGACCTTAACGTTTCTAAATGTAATTGCATCTCCTTCACTAGGTCCCCTAACTCATTAATTTTTGACTATATTTTAAATCATCAGTCGCTCCAACGTACTGACCACGTCAGAGATCTTGGCGTCATCCTTGACTCCAAGCTACTTTTTGACAAGCACGTGGAAAACATTACCAGTAAAGCTACTAAATCGCTTGGTTTCATTTTTCGAATCACCAAAAACTTCAAAGCACCAAAAACATTAAAAATCCTATACTGTTCTCTAGTAAGGAGTCATTTGGATTATGCATCCCAAGTTTGGAATCCATGCTATGAATTGTACATAGATAAAATTGAAAAAGTACAAAGAAAATTGTTGCGCTTTATCAACTATAAGCACAGGATACATGTCGCCAGCTACGAATACAGTTGTAAACACCACCATCTACTTCCTTTAGCTCAGAGAAGAGAAGTGGCTGATCTAACCTTTCTTCATAATTTGGTTTTAAACAACGTTGACAGTAGCACACTTCTATCCAAAATAAACCTACAAGTACCCAGTCGTATCAACACTAGGCGCAAATGTCTTAAACTCCGCGCTGGCTTGTGTTCGACAAACTACAGATACAATTCGTACTTTATCCGAATTTGCAATACCTTTAATGCTAAGTATACCGAGCATGTTGACTTATTTACCGCTAAAAGGAATTTCTTCAAACAGTATGCATGTACCACGTTCTTCGAAACTAGTACATAAACCATTACTAATTTTCTACATTACTATTATAAACCTCGGTGGGCTGATGTGGCTTCTTTTCATGTAGTGTATCAATGTAATTATGTATACATAGTAATTACCGTTTAGCTATTATTTTTACATCTCTGTCTCGAGATCTGGATCGTAAACATCTTTCGATTTTATAAGTGAAAACTTTTTATGGCTTTTGTCTACTATCTACCTACTATAATTAGTTAGTTTCAGCTGTTTGTTTTCCGAATAGTGTGAAATAAAATTAAAATAAAATGTATGAGGCACGCCTCAGCGCTGGGTGGCGCCCTACAGAGAGTGTGCCTGGCCGCGTCCTCAAGCTTGACGAGCGTCGCGTCGTTGTGTGTTGCAGGTGCGCGCTGGGCGTGGGCTCGAAGGACTCGTCGGTGTCGGTGTACGTGGCGGAGGCGCGCCGGTGACCCTCGCTCTACAGCCTGGCGCTGCCGCTGCCCTTCCACTAGCGCAGGTACACGCACGGAGGCAAACTATATTCCCCACCCGCCACATACACTTGTCCATGTAACAAAGTATATTCCCGCCCGCCATATACACTAGTCCATGTAATAAACTATATTCCCGCCCGCCACATACACTTGTCCATGTAACAAACTATATTCCCCGCCCGCCTCATACACTTGTTCCATGTAACAAACTATATTCCCGCCCGCCAAATACACTTGTCCATGTAACAAACTATATTCCCGCCCGCCACATACACTAGTCCATGTAATAAACTATATTCCCGCCCGCCACATACACTTGTCCATGTAACAAACTATATTCCCCGCCCGCCTCATACACTTGTTCCATGTAACAAACTATATTCCCGCCCGCCAAATACACTTGTCCATGTAACAAACTATATTCCCGCCCGCCACATACACTTGTCCATGTAATAAACTATATTCCCGCCCGCCACATACACTTGTCCATGTAACAAACTATTTTCCCGCCCGCCACATACACTTGTTCCATAAAACAAACTATATTTCCCGCCCGCCACATACACTAGTCCATGTAATAAACTATATTCCCGCCCGCCACATACACTTGTCCATGTAACAAACTATATTCCCCGCCTGCCACATACACTTGTTCCATGTAACAAACTATATTCCCGCCCGCCACATACACTTGTCCATGTAACAAACTATATTCCCGCCCGCCACATTCACTTGTCCATGTAACAAACTCTATTCCCGCCCGCCACATACACTAGTCCATGTAATAAACTATATTCCCGCCCGCCACATACACTTGTCCATGTAACAAACTATATTCCCGCCCGCCACATACACTAGTCCATGTAATAAACTATATTCCCGCCCGCCACATACACTTGTCCATGTAACAAACTCTATTCCCGCCCGCCACATACACTAGTCCATGTAATAAACTATATTCCCGCCCGCCACATACACTAGTCCATGTAATAAACTATATTCCCGCCCGCCACATACACTAGTCCATGTAATAAACTATATTCCCGCCCGCCACATACACTTGTTCCATGAAACAAAGGTGTGTACGGTGGCTCCCTAATTATTGACAAAAATTGTCGTCCTTATTATCCTTCACATACTGTTATGATAAATCATCCGAATAGTTTATCAACATAACATCGCTGCACATACCGTCACCGCCACTAATATTTATGACATATTTATATTGATTATTATTTGTAGATAGGTAGGTGCATAATATAATTGTTTTGAATAAAATTAAATAAAAATGATAATGTTTAGGAGACATAAAGTTCACATCAGAATAATAAGTAATCCTACAGTAGAACAAACAGGTAGTCATTACAATAGTATAACATTGCGTATGTGTTATGCCTTTAGGACAAGAATCATTATGAGAATCAACAGAACCCCGTGCAGGGCCTCGCTGGCCGACCATATTCCCACAAATACATTACTGCAACCTAACAATATGATAATACTGCCATGTATTGTATATTCCAGGTATGTTTGTCGAGTGAGGAGCGCGCGCAGCCGAGCCCCGGGGCGCAGCCTCCATCCCGGGAACTGACCAGTTACCACACTAGGCTTACGTTTAGCTTTATAATTATGTTTGTAAATGTAAGTAACACTTTCTCGGAAACCACCAAATTTATTTTGTTAAGAAATTATGTTTGAATGGAGTTGGCTGTTAGAAACCTTGTTGATGGCGCTAGCTTAGCTTTTACCTTTTTTAAAGGTATTTTTTTATTTGCATAATACTAATATTATAAATGCGAAAGCGTGTTTGTTTGTCGGTTTGTTTGTTCCTCTTTCACGCTGCAACAGAGCAACGGATCGACCTGATTTATTTGCATGGGTGTAGTTCAAGGGCCGGAGAGTGGTGACATAGGTTTCTTTTCACCATCATCATCATCATTTTTCATGACTACGCGGGTGAAACCGCGGGGCGCTGCTAGTAATGTCATAAAGACGTGTCGAAGTTCCCATAAGGTACAAGCTATGAGAGTTGCCAGTCAGTGAGCCACCGCCACTGTGAGAGTTGCCAGCACCATTGTACAGCTAGTTATTAAATTATGTGAAACCTATAAGTCAGCGGAGAAGATGCAACACGAAATACGAATATGAACTATTTACTAATCTGTGGCGATTTATCACAGCTTAGTAAGTCATCATCATCATCAGCCCTGAGTGACCCACTGCTGGGTATAGACCTCCCTTTGTTTATGCCACTCTCCCCAGTCTCGCTAGTTGCATCCACTCGTTCCCGACAGTATTTCTGATGTCGTCAGTCCACCTCACCCTCGGTCGGCCTGGGTTCCGCCAACCTAGTCTCGGCCACCACGCAGTTACTGCTGTACACCACCTCCCATCATTACGTCTGGCCATGTGCCCTGCCCAGTTCCACTTAAGTTCCTTCAGCCTTTTTACAACGTCTGCAGCTTTGGTGCGACGTCGTATTTCAGTGTTTCGGATACTTAGTAAGTAGTTAGTGTGAATTCAGCAGCATTTGATTCCTACGATGCGAACTATTGGATGCCTACTTATATATATAGTGACTATCACTGTACTGACTAAAAGCAAAACATTGAAATGTGACATATACTCGTATAGCACAATTTTATTTGAAACAACCTACAGCCCGGTGTATGTGCGGGACAAACTCGAATGCTTCTTTCAACATTTCAAACTTTGCTAAGTGGTGTGATTAACCCCAGCTCAGTACTTCTCAAGGAGTATGGTAGTACAGTTGTGAACATAAAGTTAGCTAACTATAGCCAAATTAGCATTTAATATCTCACGGTCGAAATGCCAACTAGAAAAAAAAAGTTTACGCAAGTGGCTGGTTCCCAGGCGGTTTGGCTTTCGATATCTGAGACCCTGAGCCAGGATGAGCCTCGTCCCACAGTTCAGTACTTTCATTTCACTAACTTTACACCAATGCTCGACAAATTCTGAGATTGGGGTACAATTAGGTCAAATAATTACGATCTGAATATGGGATGCAAACAGATTCTGTGATTGAGACTGGGGCCAGTCAAGACTATGTCCAGAACGACATACAATGTTGGAGCGCCCTGCGTTATAGGGTTCACATTACAGTACTTTATGTTCAGTGGATCGGGTCCGGTGGTGACTCCAGTCAGCGAGCTGCCCGGCGACATACTCCAGCCCCACATTAAATTTTGGCCCGAAAAAAAATTTACTCATATTTTTTTTTACTAAAGCCACAGAAAGTAGCGGACTTAAGCCGCGGTTACATGTTAAAACTGAACCGTATTTAACTAAATCTGTAACTGAATTTAAACACTTGAACCTTGACAATGGCTAAAGAAACAAGATATCTGAACCACAAAATATAACAGAAGAAAAAAGTCTATGTCGATCAATGCTAAACACAACACAACTCTGTCTATGCTGTAGCATGCTGCTGCTGCTTGTTCATCTACGAGCCTCTTAAGAGAGTTATTCCTTAGTTCACCCACCCACTGGGATTTCACAATAACAGTTTGGTATAAGTGGGGAACGATCATGGTGGTTGAGGCGAAGATACTTATGCAAAAAATGTCGATAGTTTACGTAAATTTTGGCACTAAAGTGCTATTATGTGATAGTTTCCACACGTTAAAATTACTTATTGATTTATGTTAATAGGTGTAAACGAGACAGGCATTCAGACAATGCAGCGCACCAAACAGCTATCCTGTAATATAAACTTAGATTGGAACATGGCTTCCCGTGTTCTCTTGCAAGCGTAATCAAAATAGGACGGTGCCATTTTTAATCCCATATTTTGTAGATGCACGGGTTTTAAATAATAGAAAAATTTGTAAATTAATATATTCAATAAATAATAATATGATTGTAAATGAACAGTAAGAGATAGAGTTGTATGATTAAGCGACTATTCGCTGGTGCTATGTGAACGCTGTCATTAATTTATTGTTATTAAATCAGGCCGTATCGGTCTGCCAACAATACTGCGCACTACTTCAGTGCTACTATTTGCAACAGGGTGTAATTAGGATTGGTCACAATCATTGCAAATATAAAAATAACTTAGCGGATATTGCGTAGCTCGGGGATTACAATGCGATAGACTCGCAACAATACAACGCTACATAATTATTGTCAATAGCATAATTCATAAGCATATTTGTCAGCAACTATTCTGCTCTACTTGAGTGTATGGCGATATAGTGAAGTGAATACAAATTAGTGTTGCCAGCGATACAGCCAAATGATTTATCACAAAACCACGCTTAAACTTTATTTTGTAAATAAATAGGACACTAGATAGTATCATTACATAAATAAACCTTTCACGCCACTAATGCAATACTTGTAGTTTAAGTATAGCTTTAGCCAGTAGAATGTTTGAATATTCCCAATCATCTCCGTGCGATTTAACTAGGATACAAAAATTGCATAAACGTAGTTGTAATGCATACTTACTCCTTGTGACATAGTTATTCCTAAACAAATGCCACTGCCAACTAAATAGAATGCTATAATTATGTAATTTGAGATTTCTCTAACTTTCACTGAGTAATAGGTTAAGTTTGCTTCTAACTTCAGCCTCCGCATGGGGCTGCGGAGGGCGTGTGGCGAGTTCCATCGAATACAAGTGTTCAAAGGGGTGCTACACAATGTCATATAAATAACAATATATTGTCATTATACCTACTCCTAATGCATATAGTATCATTGTTGTCTAGTTCATATTAAGATTATTCTCGCTCGCAGCCGCTAATGTGAATGTGCATTTTATACTGTGTTTTGTACAAGTTTAATTTTTTTTTTGTTGTTCCATGAATTTATTTATGTTATGTAAGTTACAGAAAGTTCCTAAGACTTAGTAATTACCTACCTAAAGCGTACATGCCATTTTAATTTATAGTATAAATTGAGGTC
The DNA here is from genome assembly GCA_914767915.1 of Agriopis aurantiaria. Taxonomy (NCBI): domain Eukaryota; kingdom Metazoa; phylum Arthropoda; class Insecta; order Lepidoptera; family Geometridae; genus Agriopis; species Agriopis aurantiaria. The sequence continues at coordinate 296,108 of OU611994.1, read as the reverse complement.
TGTGCATGAGACAACCTCTGTGCTCATTCTCATCCAAGACGAGTGTTGTGCATGTAACGTTATGTACGAGACAACCTCTGTGCTCGTTCTCATCTAAGACGAGTGTTATGCATGTAACGTTATGTACGAGACAACCTCTGTGCTCGTTCTCATCTATGATGAGTGTTATGCATGTAACGTTATGTACGAGACAACCTCTGTGCTTGTTCTCATCCAAAACGAGTGTTGTGCATGTAACGTTATGTACGAGACAACCTCTGTGCTCGTTCTCATCCAAGACGAGTGTTGTGCATGTAACGTTATGTACGAGACAACCTCTGTGCTCGTTCTCATCTAAGACGAGTGTTATGCATGTAACGTTATGTACGAGACAACCTCTGTGCTCGTTCTCATCTAAGACGAGTGTTGTACATGTGACGTTATGTGCATGTTGGTAGATGTAATGTTTATTTTTAACAATCACTTAGTCCCGTGGAAATTGTCGGTAGCTATAGGTTGTAAGTGGTAAAACCAGCATTTATTTATACTCGGATTTTTTTGTAATGTCTGATTGAACAAATAAAACAAATTAAAGGATGAATTTGATATCTAATAATATGATTAATGCTATAAATTTACAGATTATATTGTAGGTTAATACTTGAAAATAATCTGGAAGTTTTCTTGGAGACAGTAATTGGAGGTTTATTATTTGGTGCCTAAAGATAAAAAAATAATGATCATCGTAATGAACAAATTGCAAGAGTTGCCAATTGATTGTTAATTGGATTCGTTTTTGCTTTTACATTATTGTATAATTATAATGTACATTTTACATAATATTAATTGTTGTTGTTAAATAAAATGCAATTAAAAATGTGTTGTAAAATTTTATTAATGTGCTACAAAACTTTTTGTAACCATTTTGCTAATAACTAAATCAAGTATTTCATTTTCACAATTATTTATTTTATACACTTTTTTAAGTTCCTGTAAGTTTGTTATGTTTTCCAGCCCACTGATAGGGCAAAGCTCCCCATCTATTTGAGGTATAATATCGGTGCTGGAGTCACTATCTGGAGATACCAAGAAACATACTAAGAGTTCTTTATCTTTCTCAATACCAAACTTGCTTAGACTCTGTGATATATTCTTGGAGAGGGACAAGTTAAAAAGGATCTCAGCGAAGATAGTTCGAGTGACCATTGAGTTGAGTTTAGCCGCTACGACGGCCCTGTTCGCGGCCACTGCAAGTTGAAACGGGTGTATGATCAGACTGGGTTTAACTACTGCACACTTCCACTCTCCCTTGATGACATTATTTCTGATCTCATCAACATTTTGAACATTGTTAAACAGGAACACTTTGAGAGTGGTGTTCGTTTCTGGATCGAGTTCAACGGTGTAAGGATCCGAGGACATTGTAGAACTAAAAGAATAAAGTAATATATTAGAAGAGGTTAGGTAGGTGTTACAAGAGTAAGCACCTAGTGAAGGATAAAAAAGAAGTGCGAAACCAATTAAAGGAAGATGCTAATATTCCACAGTAAACATTTAATTATAAAAGTACATACGAAAAACCAAAGAGAATATAATCACTACGTTTACAACAACAAGAAATGTTTGTTTCGTTATTTTTTACTGTGCAAGTTTTAACTCAAAAACAAAATAATGTTGTTTTTTTTTTTGTTAATATTTTCATGACCTTGGATTCAATGTCCTTTAGTCGTAATATTAAACAGTTTGCATGGTCTTAATAGCCTCAAACAAGTCAGAGTCACGGTCAAGTCAAACTCATGCTCCTGTAAAGTGGTGAAGACTTAACAAGAGGCTCCTATGGAGTTTTGGAAACATCACGAAAAGACACGTTTCACCTCGTTATATCACTTCCCCACACTTACGAGCACTTAATGAATAATAATTCACCATTTAGTACACATTAACACTTGAAAATACACAAGTTTAGGAAAATAATCCAACGAGCCGACATGTTTTTTCCGCGTTGGCGCCAAAACTCAACAAAATAGTTAAAATAATGTAATGAAACTAATGAACGTTCAATGGTAATGAATGACATTCATTTTTTTCCTCTTGAGAGCATCTTGGCGTCGCGCGTATTGTGCATTTGTCAAGTATTGAGGTATTTTTCAAGTTTTAGGTATATCGCCAAAAACGAGTCGAGCAAAACGGGTCTAGTCAAAGCCATGCCCTATTTAACCCTAATAAAGTGGTAGACTTTAGAGCAGTATAGTAGTAGTATATTCCTTGCTTTAGAGGCTTCTGTGAAGTTTTGGAAACATCACGTAAATACATGTTTCAACAATAATCCACCATTAACATCACTCAAAATAACAAGTGTTTTTTAGGCTCATTTGTGCATGACACCCAATGACAGTTCGCCGCCTTAGTGCTTGAATGGCCAAGCAACCATTTACCAAATTTTACAGGAGACGTTTTTTTTAGTTTGTGATTAATGTATCTGATATTTATTAAAATATTTGATGATTTAGGAATAATGTTGTATATGTCGGAGAACACCCGGTACTAGGATGTTTTTTGAAGCTGTGACGTCATCAGTGCTGATGATACTATTTCCATCACTGGGTTCTACCATTGGAGATAAAACCTTAGCTTGCAGAACTACTCTCTTCTAAGTAACTTTGTAGTTTTTAGGCTGTACCAAACTGACTTATTCACGGGGTAGGTCAAAGAAACACATTGAAAGTTCTGGTAATGACTTTTCTATCCTTTATTTCTGCATAGACCCTAAGAAGGTGCTCTATGCTAATGCTAATTTACCGCCACGTTCGTAAAACCCTAGACGCTTATAGAAGAAGGGCAAGAAACTACAGCGCCATCACTTTATCATAATTATTACAGAATAACACTTTTTCATAACACTTATTGAGCAATAAATAGTAGTTAACAAAATAGTAACAGCACTCTAAGTGCACTGGATATCGCTTCAAGCAAGACTGCCTGTTTCTGCACTTTGTACTGTGCTCGATGAATGCCTCAAACAGAATGAGCCTGGCTCCACAACAGCTCGCCATTTTATAACAAAGATGGCGTCATGTCGTTGTGAAGTCATAACACTGTTCATTAAAGATCTACAAATAACCTACTTTACAGTAGTTTATAACTTGTTAAATAATCTTAACTATTTACAGAACTTAGCTCTTATTAACACTTAAGCTAAACATTTAAATAATAGAAACAAGGCGCCATGTTTTTCGTTTTGTAAATCGAATATCAAATCAGCTGTCTTTTAATGTAATCATTAACTAAATGATTTTAAACCTAATGTTTATCGTCTACAAATCAAGACATGAATTTAGCAATAGATAACTTTACATTTAACTAAAGATTAAATAGTCTTGTGTCATTGTTTCCTGTCCGGAAAGAGAACAAAACATATTTTTACATTTTAGTATTCTACAGTTAACTTTACGCTTAAATAAGTAAACTAATTACATCAATCAGTTTGTAAACCTTTCTGGTCTTCATTTTAACGGACATTGTTGAATTCGACGTTATTATTTAGAAGCTGATATTGGTCTTGCGCCGACACGGCCATTCTGACAGGTGGTGTGTGCTCTGCACCAGCCACATCAGTCTGTTGTTAGTATTCTTGAGAAACTTGCTGCTGGTACTTAGAGGTGGATAAAGATTTGGTATTGGAATTTTCTAGAATGTTCTCGAAGTGTATAAAGTATTTCAGGGGTCTCGATGTGTCTAGAAGATTTTAGTACTGTACTGTCGGAGAGTGTTGGAGTATCGGAGTGAGTAGAAATGAAATGAAATTAAAATTAATCTGGGTAGTTCTCGGAGTGTCTTGATGTGTCTCGGAGTGTCTCGGAGGTTCTCGAAGTGTATCGGAGGGTCTCGGAGGTTCTCGGAGGGTCTCGGAGGTTCTCGGAGTGTAACGGAGGGTCTCGAAGAGTCTCGGAGGGTCTCGAAGTATCTAAAAATTAAAACTAGTTTCTCTGAGCTAGGTATCCATTCATAAGCACACTAACCGATAACTTATTTGTGGTCGGTGTTTCAGTTGTTTCAAAATAAGAAACTCAGCATGATTTCTATTGAATATCTTTTAATGATAACCGATTCCGATTATCAGTTATCAGCGGATATTTTTCACATCTTGACAATCATAAATGAATCAAGTTTAAAGTTTATGGAGGTAGATAGAAGTTTACTGTACATGGAGAAGTAAGCGAAGATGTTGTAGTTAATGCTCCACGCATTGCAAATGTCCCTCGCATAATTGCAAGCTTTTATTTCTTATCGATAGGAACGATTTTATGCTCTGCTATTGTTTGCATATTCAGCAGCTGGGCAATAGTTTGCTGTTGTGTCTACAGCCACTCGATGATGTCATGAATCATCGTCATCATTATTATTATACGAAAAGAATTCTGAAGGTACATCACCAGATTGTAATAGCAGCACCAGGTCCGCTGCAGGTCCACTCGTCACTGTGCATGGTGTAGACACGTCTTAACTTGTCGCACCAGGCATTAATCGGTTTGATTTGGGGTAATCCATCCATGAGCATTAACACTGTTCTCGTGGGCGTGACTAGGATAATCTGAAACATAATAAACAGACAGAAGGATCATCGAATTCTATCCCACTTCTGATGTCGGAGAACACCCGGTACTAGGATGTTTTTTGAAGCTGTGACGTCATCAGTGCTGATGATACTATTTCCATCACTGGGTTCTACCATTGGAGATAAAACCTTAGCTTGCAGAACTACTCTCTTCTAAGTAACTTTGTAGTTTTTAGGCTGTACCAAACTGACTTATTCACGGGGTAGGTCAAAGAAACACATTGAAAGTTCTGGTAATGACTTTTCTATCCTTTATTTCTGCATAGACCCTAAGAAGGTGCTCTATGCTAATGCTAATTTACCGCCACGTTCGTAAAACCCTAGACGCTTATAGAAGAAGGGCAAGAAACTACAGCGCCATCACTTTATCATAATTATTACAGAATAACACTTTTTCATAACACTTATTGAGCAATAAATAGTAGTTAACAAAATAGTAACAGCACTCTAAGTGCACTGGATATCGCTTCAAGCAAGACTGCCTGTTTCTGCACTTTGTACTGTGCTCGATGAATGCCTCAAACAGAATGAGCCTGGCTCCACAACAGCTCGCCATTTTATAACAAAGATGGCGTCATGTCGTTGTGAAGTCATAACACTGTTCATTAAAGATCTACAAATAACCTACTTTACAGTAGTTTATAACTTGTTAAATAATCTTAACTATTTACAGAACTTAGCTCTTATTAACACTTAAGCTAAACATTTAAATAATAGAAACAAGGCGCCATGTTTTTCGTTTTGTAAATCGAATATCAAATCAGCTGTCTTTTAATGTAATCATTAACTAAATGATTTTAAACCTAATGTTTATCGTCTACAAATCAAGACATGAATTTAGCAATAGATAACTTTACATTTAACTAAAGATTAAATAGTCTTGTGTCATTGTTTCCTGTCCGGAAAGAGAACAAAACATATTTTTACATTTTAGTATTCTACAGTTAACTTTACGCTTAAATAAGTAAACTAATTACATCAATCAGTTTGTAAACCTTTCTGGTCTTCATTTTAACGGACATTGTTGAATTCGACGTTATTATTTAGAAGCTGATATTGGTCTTGCGCCGACATATATATTTATAAGATTGTCTATATTGTATTTTAATATGATAAGCATAAAACCGATATTTTTTCATTTATTTGAGGAGGTTGGACAAAATGCCTCCGTAGAAATTATGTAACTGGAGGTTGGACATAACGACATGGAGATAGCCCATGAAAATGATTAGAGATTTCAGTGCTTGTTTGTCCTATCTACCATCAAGACGTATACAGTATGTTCAACTTTTTAATGAATTTAATTAGAGCATATTTGCATTATAGCCCTAGGGTCTCGTGGGGTACTTTGTGTCCCCCTTGGGCCAGGACTGAAGAAAGTCTAAATTTAGATGAGTACATTAAAAAAAAACTGGGTATAGTGGGCATTTAAATTTGAGACTTGTGAGGTGGATGGTGAATTGAATGGTGGTAGTGGTGGATTGAGGTGATCTATGGTACATAATAATAATAGGTGTTATACGAGTTTTGATAAAGTCTTTGGAAGTTTACGCAAACTCCGTACATCCGCGATCCCGTTAGAACGGCAATAAATTTTTATACTTGCCCAAAGATATTAGGACACTTATTCTGTCCAGGTATAATTCTTTCTTGAGAAAGCGGAGATGGGGCATTTTATGAGTCCCGTAAGGTCCCGTTACACGCACCCTGCCAAAATGTACCGTTGAGTTTGGACCCACAGGTAGCCGCAAGATGACGCAATATTTACCTAGACGAACTTGCTAGTATCCATGGCAATTAGTGCGATTTACTGTAAGCGAATTATGTGACTAATACCTAGCGTAAGACGATGTTTGAACCCTAAGCTAGTTAAGCCAACATATCACTGTAACCAAGTTTTATCTCTAATCTATTCAAATAAGTATATTTTAACGTTCCATATTATGTCGCAAGGTTCAGGGGCCTTACGGACAACTGTTATTGCGGCACCAAACTAACGTTAAATACGCTCAGTTAGAAAATCACGCAAACGTGAACCTTAACGCGCCCAGATACGGTTTGCGGTCGCGTGATTTTCCAATTGAGCGGATTTATTGTTAGTTTGGTGCCGCAATAGCAGTTGTCCGTAAGGCCCCAGTACACAATATATCTACAATACATTACTAGCAATCTATATCGTAGTCTTATCAAAAGCCTAACATAACCCTAGCATATACTAATTCCTAAATATTCCTAATCATGAATAAATTTTCCTTATTATTAATAAAATTATATAATATATAATTTTATTGTTTAATAATGATAAAAAAAAAAAAAAAAAAAAAAATCCTGCAACATAACAACAAAAAAATACAATCGAATGGAAAACCCTCTTTTTGGAAGTAGGATAAAATGCATTCGCGTGTTTGTTTTTTTACATATATACTAAGCGAAGAATGAACTGCTTTAATTCATTAGATTTTAAATCAGCCTGTAGGTATACTGTGACATACAACATTCCATCACTGTTAAACATATTAAATGCCAACGTTCCTTTCTAAATTCAGTTGTACGTACGTACGTAAGTACATCTATTAATGTTTATTAGTAGTTACTGACATTTTCAAGCACTCATTTAAAAACTATTTAAACTCTTTTATTTATCACAGGATCTTAGAAACGTTGCTAAATCATTGACAAAACTAATATTATGCAAACAAGACGGCGAAACGTCACAGCTCACAGCGTAAATACTTAGCTGTGATTGGTTGGCCTATGGAGGTTGGACAAACAAGAACGGAGCTTGATATTTGGATGCGGTTATTTGAGCAAATTATGGAGTTAGGCCATACAAGCACTAAAGACTATTTTAAATACGGAGATAGGATATTTTATTTTTGCAAAAAGTACGAATAATATAGAAAATAAAATAAAATAATCAATATGGTAAAAAGTGTAATTTTTTTCTCTTAATTTTAAAACAAAAATGTTGTTTTGGGTGGAATTGGTCTGTTGGACATTCAAGCACTAGGGCGGCGAGTTTTTACTTACATCAATGATGACGCCATATATTAGTTAGACAATTACGATAAGCAAGGACTTTGTATACCTTTAGGTTAGGGTTGGGTTAGGGCCTAGGTTAGGGTATACAAAATTACAAAGTCCTTGGACTCCTTGGCTACAATGACATTATTTTCTTTTTAGTGCATTGGTTAGGCTAAAGTTATTAAGACCATACCGCCTCATCTTACGTATTTTACCCAATTACTCTTTAAAGCTTATTTAAGGAATAGATGAAATATATCATTCAAAAACAATGACAGTTTTAAAAAGGGGGAAGACTCGTGACATCCAAACATTGTACCATTCACAGGTACCATTGTACCAGATTGTACCCAATAAATATGGCTGAGTCAGCGGCGACGTTGACGTCTACAGTGTAAACGTCAACTTCACCGCTCCACTATGACACTGCACTAGACTATAGAAGTATCGTTAGCAAACAAAATTCAGAAAAATAAAATCACTTGTAAAATTTTAGGCAGGTATTTTTATTTAGGATATAATAATAAATGGCATATTATCGAATATGACGACCTCAACTGTCAATTTGACGATCGCTAAAAGAACGGTACTTGCACCCCAGGTCCATAAACAGATATCGTAGTAGGTATTTATGAAGATTTTCAGCAGGGGGTGATGACTGATGACGATGACATGACTCTCAGCTTAGATTTTTTTGCTAACTGTACTTTTTTCTGCAAATGACGTTTAAAAAGCAAAATAAAGCAGCAGGATTTTAAAGAAAAATAAGATAATTGTTTTAAACTACTTACGAGTTAAAAGTAATGCCGTGAAACTTGTTTTTTGTCTTCGAACTAATGGTGCACTTTGTGAAAACGCAGGAAGTCATTTTTGCTGCTTTATTTAAACACAATTTTGAAAAGTAATTCACGTGCTATCAAAACGCCAGTTTGATTGTGACTGAAGTCGATTGTGCCCAGGAACCCAATTTGTGCGGTCCACGTCAAGGAGTTCGTCCCGCATCTCCCCCCTATTTACTTACATCAATATACATTTTTTTTATAACTCTAAGAAAGATAAAAAAAACTGTTATGAAATATGATAAGCCTGTACAACAGTGTACATTAATTTAAAATACCTACTCTTTGATTTGATAAGATCAGAAATAGTGTTACAGAGTGCTGTGAAGTGCATCTATAATCGAATTGTCACCTAAATTACGCCGTATTCATGCTAATCCCAAAGATGAACAAACTCAGTGTTATTGCTAGAAAATTTGGCATCGCCAGGAGCTTAGCAACTCAGATGCAGCAGCAGACGGAGAACGTAGGCCCCGTAGTGTATCAGAAGCTCACGGACGGCGATCGCGGCATAGCCCTCTTCGGACTTAATAGCCCCAAGGATCGAAACGCGCTAGGCTTCAATCTCCTCGACGCAATGAAAGAAGTTAACCAGATCATCAGAGAAGACACTAAACTGTCCGTCGTTATATTGCACAGCCTGGTGCCTGGCATTTTCTGTGCAGGTATTGTATTTAAACTACCTACAAATACAATACAATCAAGTAACATACCATCGATCTATTTGTATGAATTCTTTGTAACATACTAACCACTCACACTAAGTCTAATTTTTTAACCATTGATGCTCTTTTTTAGGAGCAAACCTTAAGGAACGCTTCCAGATGTCAGATGATGAGGTTGCCAAGTTTGTCAGAGGCCTACGAGAGACTTTTATTGAAATAGAAGACCTCCCTATGCCCACTATAGCAGCAGTCGAGGGGGTGGCGGTGGGTGGCGGGCTGGAGCTGGCTCTTGCCTGTGACATCAGGGTAGCAGCTGAATCTGCAAAATTGGGGCTCGTGGAGACAGGCCGTGGGCTCATACCCGGCGCAGGCGGTACCCAGAGACTGCCCAGGACCGTGCAACTCAACGTAGCCAAGGAGCTCATATTTACATCCAGGATAGTCACTGGAAAAGAAGCAAAAGAATTAGGTGGGTTCCATAATTGAAAACTTATTCATTTGAGAAAAGGTGTTTCTTAATATTATTTAACAAAACAAAAGAGAACGTAGTGTTCAGTTAACTAACGTTTATAAGTTGTTATCGTTGTTAAAATTGAATTACAGATATGGTGAACCATGTTGTGCCACAGAACAGCAACAAGAATGCAGCTCTAGAGAAGGCGCTGGAGCTAGGTAGAGAGATAACGCAGAATGCCCCGATCGCGCTCCGCTGTGCCAAGCGAGCCATCAATGAGGGCATCCAGCTCAGCATCTCAGACGGCTACGAGGTGGAACAGAAGTGCTATGAAATCAACATTCCTACAAAGGACAGGCAGGAAGGCATGATATCATTCATGGAGAAGAGGAAGCCTGTTTATGAAGGATGCTAGATATTCTGCTTACTGTAATAGTAATTTCTGTTATTGTCTATCATCATGTATGTACAGACAAGTTGCATTTAATACATATCATAGCTATATTGTAACAGAGAAATGTTACTCGTGATAGGGAATGGTGACTGTTTTAAAGAGTCATATATTTTATATTATTTTTAATATACCTGCTGGGTAGGTAATTATATAAATAAATGTTATAATAAAATGTTTACCATGTTTTAGTATTGAATTTTAATTAAAGACCAATAACAGGGTTTCACGTTACAGCTGAAACAAGCGTGTACATGAATACAATGATCACCCTTCGACTGTACCTACCTTATGTGTAGCCCTAAATATAATGTAGATTGGAATACAATGATCACCCTTCGACTGTACCTACCTTATGTGTAGCCCTAAATATAATGTAGATTGGAATACAATGATCACCCTTCGACTGTACCTACCTTATGTGTAGCCCTAAATATAATGTAGATTGGAATACAATGATCACCCTTCGACTGTACCTACCTTATGTGTAGCCCTAAATATAATGTAGATTGGAATACAATGATCACCCTTCGACTGTACCTACCTTATGTGTAGCCCTAAATATAATGTAGATTGGAATACAATGATCACCCTTCGACTGTACCTACCTTATGTGTAGCCCTAAATATAATGTAGATTGGAATACAATGATCACCCTTCGACTGTACCTACCTTATGTGTAGCCCTAAATATAATGTAGATTGGAATACAATGATCACCCTTCGACTGTACCTACCTTATGTGTAGCCCTAAATATAATGTAGATTGGAATACAATGATCACCCTTCGACTGTACCTACCTTATGTGTAGCCCTAAATATAATGTAGATTGGAATACAATGATCACCCTTCGACTGTACCTACCTTATGTGTAGCCCTAAATATAATGTAGATTGGAATACAATGATCACCCTTCGACTGTACCTACCTTATGTGTAGCCCTAAATATAATGTAGATTGGAATACACAACCATGATTACAAACACTTAATAGTACAAAAAATGTGAGATGCAGACCACGTGTTGTTAATTTCACATCAATTAAGTTTTCCTAACCTGTCACCCAGGTGGATAGTTTGGGTGGTTCGTTAGGAACTAATCTGAACTAGAGACAACAACCTTCAAGGAAACTGAAATGTGCCGAGACAACCCAAACATACTGAGGTTTATGTCAATTGGATTCGGGAGATATGAACCTAATATATTAATATTAGTAGTAATTGCTTCGCATTGTATTTTAAGTGTATAGAAAAAAATGGGCTGCCAAACTATCAACGAAGAAAATAATACGACATCACTGAATGACATTATATATTATTAAAATGTTCTGCTAATAACCATATTTACAAGTAGAAGAATAGGTCCAGGGCCGAGAGCTAGCATAGTTTACTTCTGTACAACCGTCACTGAGGAAATTAAAAAAAACTCAGATTATGTAGTATTTTTTTTTACTTAGCATATTTGTCAGTTTGTACAATGATATCACATAGTTATAACAAGATATTTAGTTATAGCACAATATTCAGGCATTTAGCGACCTGTTCTTTGGTATCGTCTGGAGAAGTGACCGTATGTCCGATGGTGCGAGAGTCATTGTATATCTCATGGTCATTGCCTCCTGCACCCGTCTTATCTCCGAAGAAGCGAATTTCAGTAAAGTTTTCATTCTCTACATGCTTGAGGCAGTATGTCTTGTCCCATCCAGTAGGGAATACATCTACGCTGATTTGTCCTCCGAGAGCAAACATCAGGCCGGAGCCGTGGAACTTCACTTGTAAAGCATCTACAAACTGTTGTCTGATGTTGTGCTGCTTATCAAACACTACAAACTCGTCGCGCTCGGCCTGGCTGCATGACCGCCCCACCGGGCAGATGTTGATCATACTCGATCGGAACTCGACAAAATTCCCTCTCTTCGCCGGCAGCTCCAGTTTTGACATGTATCCTAATGCAAAGTTTATCACTTTTTGTAGCGTTTGCTCTCCTAGATGGCCAAGAATACTCTCGGAACTGATGAGCTTCCCGGCGCGGTACTGAACGACACCATTCTCACAGAAAACGTAATCAAACTTTTCGGCGACGTCGTTCCCATCCATTTGTTCTACTATTTTAGCATAATCGGAGCCGCTGACGAGACCGACGGATACTTGAGGCTTTACTTTGTTCAAGAGAAAACTTTTTAAGTCTTGTATTATCACCTGCCTCGGTTTCGTTAGCGTTCCGTCTACGTCGAACAGGTACAAAGTGTTTTTTCTATTCGCCATCGCCAATCTTCGACAAATGAATCCGTACAGTTTGAATTTAGAGCCAAGTGGTAGAAAGTAGAGCGCCGTCGCGCCGGTAGAGATGATGCCGTAAACTGCCAACACTCCACTGCTACACGTCAACCAACGAGGGTGTTATCGGCGAGATGGCACACGCGTCGGCTACAGTTTACGTGTTATTACTGTGTTTACTTTTAACTGACACTGTGCTATCAGATAATGCACGAAATGCGGTTATACTGCTCGGTAAGTACCAAACCGACAATAGTTTTATTTCACTGTATTTTTGCGCAATCGCCTTGTAAATTCTATCAACAAAACAAACAGTTTGACACTTGACAGTTCGTTCAAAACCACAGCTGACTTCTGTATTGACAATCAGCTGACCTTTGACAGCTCCAAGTGTGTATCGGGCCACAACTTGTTTAGGGTTCCGTATATTTAGGTTTTGTTAATTGGTTGATTTTTCGTAGCTGACGATGGAGGGTTCGAAATGGGTGCGTTCGGCAACAAGATCTGCCAGACGCCGAACATTGACGCGCTGGCACGCCGCGGCCTCATCTTCAACAATGCTTTCACCTCTGTCAGCAGCTGCTCGCCCAGGTACGTACCTAACGGTGACAATTGGTGGCACAGAATTCACCCCTGCCTTGATGGTTATTAAAAAACCTTGGTGGTGGTGCTAGACCGCAGGGAAACGCTGGATGCAGGCCGCTTCCAACCGGCCCTTTTGGAGATCGATGAAAGAGGCCTATGTCAGGAGTGAACGTCCTACGGCTGAAACGATGATGATAATGATTGGTGGTTATTATCCATTCCATAATCACACTAACAATCTAATTAAGTAGGTAGGGAGGTTAGGTAGTAGTCATTGCTCTTTGGTTAACCTTGAGACGGGACTTTTGAACTTTGGGTGAGTGACCATGTTTGTGCACCGTAGGTTAGGTAACTAGGTAGGTACATACTTATTGAATTCTTTATTTATCTTTGTAAATCTGTCAACATTACGAGTTTAATATGTTGATAGCCCAGTCGAATTAGTATTTTAGATTAACAAAAATTGGAAGCAGCAATTTTCCTTCGGAATTCGTTGGGGGGACGACGACACTGGTAGCCTAAATTCAAAAAGTAGGGATACCAAAGTTGTTGTTGCATCCGCCATCTTGATTTAAAGGGTTATTTTTTGTATCTTGAATAACTCATTTATTTTCAATTTTACACGGAAAATAGTTATTACAAAAGTTGTTTAAAATTAAATTTCCTACAATTTTGGTTCCCATCAATTTTTTTTTTTTTTTTGGATCTATTTTTTTCGATTTATACCTGAGAAAAGGTAGAGGAGAATTTTCTTTCATTGAATAACTCGTTAAATCTCCATTTGACACGAAAAATGTTTGGAATTTCCTATAATTTAGGATGCAACAACAACTTTGGTATCCCTACTTTTTGAATTTAGACTACCAGTGACCCCCCCCCCCCCCCCCCCCCCCCAACGAATACCGAAGGAAAATTGCTGCTTCCAATTTTTGTAAATCTCAAGCCTGTTTTTAGCTAATTCGACTGGGTTATGTCTCGAAACAATTTTATTGAAAAAGTATCAGATATGGTATTCTATCCACGCCAGCCGCGCGGCGCTGCTGACGGGCACCCCGAGCCACCAGAACGGCATGTACGGGCTGCACCACGGCGTGCACCACTTCAACGCTTTCGACGACGTGACCAGCCTGCCCGCGCTGCTGCAGCACCACGGAGTCTACACCGGTCAGTACAGTAGCTACTAGTCAATGCCTACAGGCAGAGAATCCTGACTCTCCATAGAGCATCGCATCTCCTGCACCTCACTTATGAAATGCGTTTTTTGGCGCTAACGAAATATCATGTCGTAGTCCGTACTATAAGTGCTATAAGTTGACGATCGATAAAGAACGGTACTTGGACTGCTGCAGTGCAAGTAACCGTTTTTTATCGATCGTCAAACTTGACAGTTGAGATCGTCAAATTCAATAAAATGCCATTTGATCAGTACTCGGTATGATCGATTCTATGGCATTGTATAGAATTTGACGATCAATAAAGAACGGTACTTGCACTGCTGGTGTTTTTTCGAGTGGTAATGTGTAGGTACTGTAGGTAGGCAGGTAATTGTGACTTAATTTGCTTGACTCTGACACTTGTTTGACTACATTTTACCAAACTTTATAATAATTTAATACTTGTCTTGACACAGGTATTTACCTGTGAGCATAAGAGTGCGCCAAAATCCTCACAGGAAATAATAATAAAAAAATACTTTATAAATTTTGAAAAGATTTTGAACCTAAATATGTCTTCTGTGCCTAAACCTGGTGCCATAGGTAGATATGTCGGAGTGACCGGCTCAAGGAATATACCTATGTACCTAGTCTACTACTCTCTAGACCGGCTAAAGCAAGAATGACTAACATTAGTAATTCTCGTATCATGTTAACAAAAATAATAGTTACTACAGATAAACTGTAGCGTAGGTAAGTATAAGTAGGTAGGTACTTAATTTATATAATCAAGAACCAACCAACAAAATAAAAACCAATTACAAACTAAAACACCGGCATAGTGCCTACCGCACATAACTGTATTAAATTTTATTTAGAGCACGTTGTGATTGCCGTGAGAACACGAACTAGTTTGTTGACTTTCTTGTTGACCTGCATTCAAACGGGTTTGAGGAATAAAATATCACAAACATTGTTCAGCGGTTAGCGTTTTTATTGTTCCGAAACTGCCTACTTTGGAAATTTTAAACTTGTTTTAATTAATTAGGTCATAGGAAACGCAGACGCAGAATAAATAACAGTAGGTACCTTCTCAGTATTCGACCGACGAAGCAAGGCGCAGGTGAGAATCTCCAATATGTAGGTATATAGGTACCTACTACCTACGCTCCGTAACGAGCGAACGGATTGGGTATGGAGGTAGCTTTTATACCCTGCATTAATTGAGTAGGCTATAGGTACTTTTATACCCTGCATTAATTGAGTAGGCTATAGGTACTTTTATACCCTGCATTAATTGAGTAGGCTATAGGTACTTTTATACCCTGCATTAATTGAGTAGGCTATAGGTACTTTTATACCCTGCATTAATTGAGTAGGCTATAGGTACTTTTATACCCTGCATTAATTGAGTAGGCTATAGGTACTTTTATACCCTGCATTAATTGAGTAGGCTATAGGTACTTTTATACCCTGCATTAATTGAGTAGGCTATAGGTACTTTTATACCCTGCATTAATTGAGTAGGCTATAGGTACTTTTATCACGAAATACAATAATGGTTCCTGTAGGCCAGGAGCCTAACGGCTAGGTAGCTGTTTTGAGTTAAGCAATCCAAAATTAAGTGATGAAAAAAGTTGCGCGACCGCAAACCGTATCTGGGCGCGTTAAGGTTCATGTTCGCGTGATTTTCCGAACTGTGCTGTTTTAACTAAGTTTGAGACCGCGTAAGGAGCTGGCTGTAAGGCCCTAGCAGGTGAAACAGCGGAGCGCTGCTCGTTACCTATTAAAAAACTCAGAGTTTGTGATCTTCTTTTATGATAGCGGCAGCCTTTTCACCGATCATCACTACGGAGGCGTAGATGTTCCCGCTTGGTAGAGTAGGTATAACGCTGGCGTCTGCGACCCGAGACCACGCGCACGCGCAGCCCCGCGTCCAGCACCGCGCCCATGGCCGCCGAGCCCGACATCATGCATGACACGTAGCACTTCCAGTACTCCTTACTCCCGTACGAGAAACTCCCGCAACTCTGCAGTTTCCAATTTTCCACATTAATCTTCCTTTTCGTGAAAAAAGTAGTTTTAAAAGCGCGTGAGAAATCTTACACACACATACTTAGTCGACCAAGTTGTCAAGATCCGATTCATCGGATAAGTAGTTCATGTGGATCACCGGCGTGACCAACGGGTCAGCACTGCGCAGGCGCACTCCCCCCTGCGACTTTGACTACCTGGATGAAAAAGTCTATTTTCTCAAGACCGGTGTCATGTATGTGGTCGCAGAGCTCGTCTTTAAAGCCGAGTGCGACCGAACAGAAGAGCGTCGCTTTCGTCTGTAAAAAAGGTCATAGTTTGATAGTCAGGGTACTTCTGCGAGGGATCGAGCTGTTACGCCCAGACCTCTGAGGCCTTATTGCTGCCTCGGCATTCCCGCGTCAGCGATATGGGCTCGGAACCAGAGGGCCTATTCAGTCTGTCGTGAGCTTTCATTCGTGGCGGTTGCCTAAGGGTAGTTTCTTAAATCCTTCTAAAAAGGAAATAAACCCTTTGCCAATTAAAATAGTTTTTTTTAAAAAGCTTTCTACTACCCGCCGTGTAACATTGGTGGCAGCGGTGGGATACCATATATCCAGTGCCGGTAACCGCCCATAACAGACTCACCTACCATCTAACTAAATCCACCGAAATCCTAGTGAAATAAGTGCCTGTGAAAAAGCAGAGTACCAGTGTACCACTTGTTCGTTACCAAAAGTGACAGTGCACCTACACCTCATCCTCGTGCCTTGCACCCTGCCTGTGCAAAATCCAGGGTCTGGAGAAGACCCATCCTGCATCAACTCTTCACTCCACATCGTGCCCCTGCCTGCAAATCATCAAATCTTGCTCCGCCTTATCTACAAATTCCCGGAACGCCCGAGTTTCGAGCAACACATCGAGCACCGAGCCTATCTCATCGGAATGCGGCCGATCGCCATGCTTATTCTCGCCGCCCACACATTATCTCTGTAAGTCTTTGGTCATTGCATTTAGCCATAAGAGCTAGGGCTGTACCACACCCGATAAATATTTAAATTTCTTTAAAGGGTAATGTCTAAATCCCAAAAACCTGAAGATAACAAAATAACATTAGAATTCCCGGCTCTTACTAGAGGTGAACCATCAAAGTCACCGATATTAAGTCCTCGTACAACCAGAAGGATAGGTCATCAGACAGTTACAGATATGGAATTTAACACACTCTTCAAATTCATCAAACCCTACGATGGGAGCCGCGAAAAACTTAACTCGTTCATAGTTAATTGTAATAACGCATACGAGCTTGCATCAGAAACACAGAAGCCCATTCTATTCAAATATATAGTAAGCCAACTAAACGGTAAAGCCGAAATCGCATGCTCCATCAAGGAATTCACCTCCTGGGATCAACTCAAAGATTTTCTAAAAACACAATTCAGCGAAAGAAAACATTACTCACATTTACTAACCGAGCTCCAAGAGAGCAAACAAGGGCCACAAGACAACGTCAGTCAATTCGCATTGCGTATCGAAACATACCTATCTCAATTACTCATCGAGGTTTCCACTTTCAACACAAAATCAAAAGAATTACCGGGCCGCACTGCGGCAATGGAGGACTTAGCCCTCCATCACTTCCTTATGGGTCTACATCCCCGTATTTCAAATATTGTCCGCTGCAGGTCTCCAAAAACCTTAAACGAAGCAATCAATCTAGCTGTGTCTGAAGAAAGAATTCAGCAAACTCTTTACAAGCGTGTACAAAGCGATCCCAAACCTGCTAATCAAAGATTTAGTAACAGAGCTGGCCCCCTGGGGCCTAACTTCAACGCGTCTCAAGGAGCAATACAACAAAGAGCTCCAAATCCTCAAATTCAGAGATCAACGGCAGTTGTTTGCCGTTACTGCAAAATACCCGGGCACGATATCTCCGTTTGCAGGAAACGAGAATTTAACAACAATCGTTACAAAACTCAAAGCCAACCTTTTAAACAACCCACACGAATGAACTTCGTGGACCATCAGCCTGATGATAACGACGATGTCGGTCAGGACGAAGTGGACCTCCCCACTGACATGGACGACAATAATTTAAACGAATAAGCGTCTCGCCCAGGTGTCGCCCGAGACACTACCGCCCAAAAGCCGACACCTCATCAAAATCCTTCAAATCCTATTCCAACGCCAACCAACAGGGTAACCAGCCCCAAACTGCTGGCAAATCCAAAATCTATGCTAACCGACAGGGTAACCAGCCCCAAACTGACAGCAAATCCTATTCTAACGCCAACCAACAGGGTAACCAGCCCCAAACTGCTGGCAAATCCAAAATCTATGCTAACCGACAGGGTAACCAGCCCCAAACTGACAGCAAATCCTATTCCAACGCCAACCAACAGGGTAACCAGCCCCAAACTGCTGGCAAATCCAAAATCTATGCTAACCGACAGGGTAACCAGCCCCAAACTGACAGCAAATCCTATTCCAACGCCAACCAACAGGGTAATCAGCCCCAAACTGCTGGCAAATCCAAAATCTATGCTAACCGACAGGGTAACCAGCCCCAAACTGACAGCAAATCCTATTCCAACGCCAACCAACAGGGTAACCAGTCCCAAACTGCTGGCAAATCCAAAATCTATGCCAACCAACAGGGTAGCCAGCCCCGAACCGATGGCAATAATCCCGCTGGACAGACCCCCAGCGAGGTCCAACATCCCAAACCCTTTTTGAATGCCAAAAGGGTCGATACTAAAATCTACGAAGTAAATCTCGATACCAACAAAAAACTGCTGCCTCATGTCCTCCTGAATTCACAAGTTTCTAATGTTCCTCTGACCTTGCTGGTCGATTCGGGATCTGCTGTATCCTTACTAAAACACGGTAGCATCCAAAAATGCCAAAAACTCGTCAAAGAGTCAATCAGGCTCAAGGGCATAGACCCAGGAGACCAACCAACACCAACCGAAGGCCATTTCCAACTCAAACTAGAACTAAACGAAAAGAGATCCATATCCTTCAAATTCCACGTTATAAAAAATATTAACCTGCCCTACGATGGCATCATAGGAACAGATCTCCTAACCGCCTTCGGCTGCAAAATCGACTACACCCAGGACACCCTCAAGATTGGGAAATTAGACATCAAATTACATTTCTTCGACCCCTTCTACGTCATTCCACCTCGAACCGAGACAGTCATTGAATGCTCAGTGCGCAGCACTGACCTCGAAGAAGGAATCATAGCCGATCAACATCTTTCCGAGAACTTGCTAATTTCAAACTGTATCGTAAAAATAAAAAACAATCGAGTCAACCTAACCGTCGCTAATATCTCCGAATCCCCAGTAAATATTAACGCTAACTTAAATCTGAATGTAGAACCTCTCCATTCCCCGGCAATCCAAATCAATTCAGCTTTTCCAGGAACTTCTACTCGTACTCGCGAAGTAATAAAATCGTTAAGAACCGATCACTTAAACCACGAGGAAACTGACGCACTCGTGGAACTTTGCTCGCAATATTCAGACATTTTCTATTTACCTGACGACCAATTGACCCATACATCTGCGCTAGAACACCAAATTAAAACAAACACTGACACTCCCACTCATACCAAATCATATAGATTCCCAGAATGCCACAAAAAAAGAAGTTGAGACCCAAATTGGTAAAATGCTAGAACAAGGTATCATAGAACCATCATCATCACCCTGGAGCTCGCCAATATGGATAGTTCCCAAAAAAGCAGACTCTCAAGGCCAACGAAAATGGCGAATTGTTATCGATTACCGCAAATTAAATGACATTACCGTCGGGGAAACCTACCCCATTCCTCAGATATCCGAAATCCTTGACCAATTGGGAAATAGTAAATATTTCTCAACATTAGACCTCACTTCCGGTTTTCATCAGATTTTAATTTCGGCCAATGATGCGCCCAAAACAGCTTTCTCTGTACCTCAGGGTCATTTCCAATTCAACCGCATGCCTTTTGGCCTTAAAAACGCTCCTTCAACTTTCCAGAGACTCATGAATACTTGCCTATCCGGCTTACAAGGCAATCGCTGCTTTGTTTACTTAGATGACATAGTAATATACTCTTATGACCTTGGATCCCATATTGACAGTCTGAAGGCTGTCTTTGAAAGACTCCGTTCCTTCAACCTGAAACTACAGCCCGAAAAATGCGAATTTCTCCGGAAGGAAGTCGCGTATCTGGGACATATAATCAGCAGCGATGGTGTAAAGCCAAATCCCGACAAAACAAAAGCAGTAACGGAATTTCCAGTCCCTAAATCACCAAAGGACATTAAGTCCTTCCTAGGCCTAGTATCCTACTACCGCAGGTTCATATCCAACTTTGCCAAACTGGCAAAACCTCTGACGTCACTATTGAAAAAGGACGTCCCATTCGTTTGGAAAAACGAACAACAACTTTCTTTCGAAATCCTAAAAGGAAAACTCGTGTCTGCTCCGATACTGGCGTATCCGGACTTCACACAACCCTTCCTATTGACCTGTGATGCTTCAAACTACGCAATATCGGCCATATTATCACAAGGCCCAGTAGGACAAGACCGTCCTATTGCATTCGCTTCGCGCACCTTAAACAAGGCAGAATGCAACTATAGCACTACCGAAAAGGAGTGCCTTGCCATAATTTTCGGTACCAAGGTATTCAGACCCTATCTGTACGGCTACAGATTCAAAATCCTGACGGACCATAAACCACTACAGTGGCTATTCAATTGCAAAGACCCAGGATCACGACTGGTCCGCTGGCGCCTCAAATTAGAGGAATTCGAATACGATATCCAATATAAAAAGGGAAAAATTAATGTCAATGCCGATGCGCTATCCCGATTCCCAGTGAATCCTGTCCAACCGACGGGACCAGAAGCGTCTGAACTCCCTATTCAAGGCGAATCCTCTCAAAGGCTAGACGAGGACCTCATGGACCTCCTAGTATCTCCACCATCATTCAATCCTGATGAAGTTACCATGCCATCTCCTGATCTTATAAATCTAGATGACCTCTTGCCATTGCCCGACGTAGGCACATCGTCCAACATACTTGATGACTTTAGGACAGAAGCCAGAGAAGAAGATCCAATCAGAATCCTTGAACCTGAACCAGAACAGCAGCCAATATCTCATGAAACTCAAGGTCGTGACTCTCCAGCTCCACATACGAGTACATACCCCGACCTTCCTGTTGACGACTATCCCACTTTCCTGAAGGCCATGGCAAATAAGGACAACACATATAACACGAACATCGAAGAGTGCAACGAAAGCCTTATGAAATGTCCTTCAAAAATAGTTTTGGTTCCCACATCTATTGATCTAGATGAATCAAATCCATATGTACAGGAAATTTTAATTGATCCCGAGATAAACGAACGAGTAACTAATTCAGAAAAGGAACTCTTTTCGCACCAAAAGGTTGAAACAAGTAATAAAACTTATTATTTATTATTCATAAAGGTCCATCACTTTGACGAAGCATCTTACCCCGAAATCTTTCAAACACTTAAGTCAATAAGAGACGAACTCATAGTTTTCCAAGGAACTGACGAAATCGGTATATCAGACCTAAAGAATCCATTCGAAAAACACTCCTTTATTAAAATTTATAACATGCTGACCTACCTCTTCCATAACACACATATTAAAATCAAAATATATCATAACAACGTCATATATCCAGTCCCAACCGAAATCAAGAAAATCTTGCACGAAAATCATGACATCCCTGTAGCAGGACATTTAGGCTCCCTCAGGATGTATAACAGAATTAAACAAACGTATTACTGGAAAGGAATGCGTAACGATATAGAATCTTATGTAAAACAGTGCAAATCATGTCAGGAAAACAAGGCGCTCAGAAGGATTAACCGAGCGCCTATGCAGATAACTAGCACATCTACGGCACCAGGCCAACGGATATCCCTAGATATCGTCGGGCCGCTCCCCGAAGCAGGACCCGCAAAATTAAAATACATACTAACCATACAAGATGACCTTACCAAATACTCTACTGCGTATCCAATTCGTAGCACCACAGCAGAAGAAACAAGTGAATGTTTACTCCACTACATATCCATCTTTGGTATACCCAAAATGATACTGACGGACCAAGGGACTAATTTCACAGCAGACCTCTTCAAAAAGACTTGCGAATTCCTGAAAATCAAAAACCTTTGGTGTTCTCCTTACCATCCACAAACCCAGGGTGCTTTAGAAAGAAGTCACTCCACCCTGAAAGAATATTTGAAGTCATACATAAACAAAGAACAAACTAACTGGCCTCGCTATGTATACACAGCCATGCTCGCATACAATACGGCCGTCCATTGTACGACCCACTTCACACCTTACGAACTAATGTTCGGAAACAAACCTTTCATCCCAAATTCTATTTACGACGAAACGCCTGGAGCAGCGTACCCAGATTATGTCCGTATGCTCCAAAACAGACTGAAATATTCACGTGAAAAAGCCTTGGACTTTATAAGAAAATCCAAGGAAACCTCCAAATCCTATTACGACAACCATACTCGCCGCGTTAAATATAAAATCGGCGACCAAGTATACATCAAGAACCATCTGAGAATGCGTAAGGGACTCTCTCCCATTTGGAAGGGACCCTACAAGGTCATTAAAGTAAACGGTAATAACACAATTACCTTACTAATAAATCGACGTCACGTGACACACCACTTCGACCAAGTGAAACTAGCGGACGTCGAGAACAACCTATAACTAAACTATTAGGATAAGATATGTATCGTGTGCGCGTCCACACGATTAGGTTAACTTCCTTTTATTTTTTATATTAGGTATAAGTAATTTAGGTAATGCAGTTAGCATGTAGCTAATAATTATTATTATTTGCAGTCTGGTACCGGGTCAATCCCAGCAAGACTTCGTCCAGCCAATAATTTCAAGCTCAGGAGTATATTTCGACTACTTGGGCACTCTTGGAATAAGTAACGTGCAATTGAAGGTTGTAATACCAGTAGACATTTCACATTTCGGACCACATATACAAAATATAAACGAAATTTTTGAAACTACTAAACGCTTATGCAATGAAACACGAATTGTAGAAATTTATATAGGATGTCATAGTAGATTGCAACCCTTAACGGCGCGATATCAGGATATTATTTCGGAATTCTCGTCTATCTCGCACCTTTTAGATAACAGGTCCAAACGTAGTGCCTGGATAGGAGGTTTGGGGACCCTAATTAAACAAATTTTTGGAAATCTCGATGAAAATGACGGATTAAGGTATGATGAAGCGATAGAGGCGATCCAACAAAATGAAGATCAATTGGCTAACTTAATGAAAGAAAATATCCTGGTCACCTCCTCTGTGATTGCGGCTTACAATGACACTATCAGTAAAATTGTAAATAACGAAAATAACTTAAATACGGCTATTGACAAGCTCTCATGCGTCATAGGCAACATTACCAAGGCCACTAATGGGCTACTCATAATCAATAGTATTAACGAGTTATTAAATCGACTTGAGACAGCCCTACTTACTTTGTCGTTTCAATTAGAAGACGTGACTAATGCCATTTTGTTCAGTAGACAAAACATCCTTCACCCGGCTATCATAACACCAAATCAGCTGTACCGGGAGCTCGCTGATAACTACAGGCATTTACCTAGTGACCTTGAGTTACCTGTTACTTTGAAGTTAGATTCTATACACACTATACTAAATGTGTCTAGTTTAGTTTGCTATTACGTTAATTATAAGATAGTATTCGTTTTGCAAGTACCATTGGTAAACATCCAGAAATATATGCTGTACCATAGTATTGCCTTGCCGACTCCTTACAATGGCAGGGAGCCTGATGCGTTTAGTGTTATTATACCTACTAGTAAGTATATAGCAATGACCAAAGACCAGTCCCACTATTGTACCATGGACACCCTACAACCTTGTACTTCCGTGAGCCCGGGCAACTATATGTGTAACGTAGAAAACGTGTATGTAACAGAGGCTAAGCCTATATGTGAAAGCGAATTGTTAACTAAAGTAAATACAGTAAAACCATTACAATGTAAAACTGAAATTATTATTGGAAAATTAAATATATTGAACCCAATATTGAATAACAGGTGGATTTATGTCCAATCGGAACAAAGTAAGGTTAGAATTGACTGTCAACACTCAAAACTGTATGAAACTACAATACATGGTACTGGTGTAATTACCATTCCCAACGGCTGCATTGGCTACTGTAAAACCACTTCCTTAGTGCCAAAATACAGTGTTATGAATATTTCCGCACCTGTCAACCACCTTCCGGGTTTCAATATTACCGATGACACTTGTTGTAACGCTGATAAATTGAATTCTATTGCTAGTAATGGTGTGTTCCCTATTAAACTGAATAACATAACAAACCTAGATAATATCGATGCTGATAAAGCGGCAGTTGAGTCTCTCCTAGACCGCCTAAAATCAATCGAATTTCATCAGCAAACTATCAGGAAATACGGAACGCATTATTCTGTAATGTCTATTGTAATTGTAATGTTAATTTGTTTATTTGCTATGTATGTTAGTTATAAGTGCTTTTGTAAACCTGGCTGCAACCGTCGACTCCGCGCAAAGTTTAACCACACACCTCCTGCAAACTCACCATCCTCCACTGTAGACCTGCCAGGTATACAGATGGAAATGGAAGAACTTCCTAACCCAGTTGCTCCCATCAGGAGACAAATCTGATTGGAGACCTGGACTTACCCCATGTCTCCTCCAAAACGGGGAGGTGTTACGCCCAGACCTCTGAGGCCTTATTGCTGCCTCGGCATTCCCGCGTCAGCGATATGGGCTCGGAACCAGAGGGCCTATTCAGTCTGTCGTGAGCTTTCATTCGTGGCGGTTGCCTAAGGGTAGTTTCTTAAATCCTTCTAAAAAGGAAATAAACCCTTTGCCAATTAAAATAGTTTTTTTTAAAAAGCTTTCTACTACCCGCCGTGTAACAGAGCGCACTGTAACCCACCACGGCGGCCGCGGGGTTCCGTCGCGGGGTCGCTATACACCGGGTAGCCGCGGCTCGCTTCGTAATGATACACCATGTTCACTGCAACGTGGTCTTGTAGCAGATGGTGCCAGTTGTGACTTCAATGAAGTCACAACTGGCACCATCTGCTAAAACAAACCACATACAGCATAAAAACAAACCACAAATAAATTATTTAAAAGTTACCATTTGATACTTACATTGACACTGTCTAAATTCTGCGAGGGAAGAGTTGGTACCTTCAATCCTTGCCTGTGGCGGACTCATGAACCCGGTGAGTTGAAGCGCCGCCAGCAGCCGGAAGCCGCTCTGGAAGCTGCGGAAACTGTCCACTGCTATCGCACTCACCATCTTCGACTTGGTATATTCAGTAACCAACAGCTGAGTCCAGTAGGTACCTACTAAACGAGTGGTGTGCCCCGTGTGCCAGCACTGCCAGCCGACACCACGGTTGCTTTTTATCTTTACATTGTAAAAAAAATAAAATAGCTATTGTCTAATAAATAAATATAAATAAGATATTATGTAGGAGCTAGATACAATACATGTCATACCACAGAGTACATAATAGCACTAGTCATACGCAGAGCGACAGAGCGACAGACAGGGCAATTAATGGCATTATGTAGGTAAGTAGGTACACGATATAATGTTCTTCGCCGAAGGAATTAAGTAGGTATGTCGATATGTACCTACTTACTATTAATATATCTATGTATATAAAAATCGATGTATGTCCCATATGGACACCAAAACGGCTGGACCAATTTGGACGGGACTTTCACTGGCAGATAGATAGCTGATGTTATAATTAGGTATATAAGGAGTAACTTAGGCTACTTTTATCGTGGGTATCCACGCGGATGAAACCGCGGGGCGCAGCTAGTCTACTACATAATGAATCAACAAGTTATCGACGATGGCGATAACGAGAGTACTTCTTCTATTCAGCCGAAAAGTTGAGCATCACCTAAGTATCACCTAAGCATCACGTAAGCAAGTTAAACACTGAACCCAGTATTACCATGAACTGTGTTCACATGCACGTCATGCACCAGTACTAGAAGCAGTAAATCTATAAGCTGTGTCATTTGCTGTCAGGTATTATCGGTAAGAAGCACGTGGGTCCGGCGGCTGCGTTCCGGTTCGACTTCGAACAAACGGAGGAGAACAATCACATCAACCAGGTGGGACGCAACATCACGCACATCAAGCTGCTCACGCGCCAGTTCCTGCGGCAAGCCAGTCAGGCCAACCAGTGAGTGATGGTCTTACAAGCTATCTAAAATTATCTTTACAATGATGTCAAAACGGTACCTCTTTATCTTTTCATGGATCTCAATACTCCCCACGAGATCAACGTCCTGCAGTTTTCGATTCTAACGAGTAGAAAAAATTGGAGACAGATTGGGACCCTTAATGGCGCTACTACGGCGAAAATATCAAACCACGCATTATTGGCAGACCATCTTATGATTCGCGGTAGCATTACCTATTCGTTGCCGCCCCTGAGTCATATGTAAAGGCCAGTGTTATTCCAGGGCGTGGTTCCTGTACGTAGGGTTCCACGACCCGCACCGCTGCGGCCACACGCAGCCGCAGTACGGCGCGTTCTGCGAGCGGTTCGGGTCCGGCGAGCCCGGCATGGGCTCCATCCCCGACTGGCAGCCCTGGTACTACCAGTGGGACGAGGTGCAGCTGCCGTACCATGTCCAGGTACCACATTACAAACAAACTTCCTTCTTTCGTTTCATTTGTCGCCAAAACATTACCCTACGAATATTTATGTTTCAAGGGCGATATCAAAAGAACGAGATAAATCTAGACTCAATTAGCACACGCAACATAACAAGAGAGAGGTCTATAACTCTATACAATAGGGTAATGTGATGTGGAGAATGTGTCTCAAGGATAGATGCAAGTCAATGTAGCAATAATAATTGTCAAATCAACTACTTAACCGTTTCCAGGATACGGAACCAGCGCGGAGGGATGTCGCTGCGCAGTACACGACGATGTCCCGGCTCGATCAAGGTAACTACGTACATTGTAACATAACTAGTTATAAGGCCAATACAATAAACTATTTCGTCTCCAAAAAAGCCCAGATTTGCAATCGTTACAGGCGTGGCGTTGGTCCTCAAGGAGATAGAAGCGGCGGGCCACGCGGACGACACCCTGATCATCTATACGTCAGACAATGGGATCCCGTTCCCGTCTGGTCGCACTAACTTGTACGACCCGGGGCTGCGGGAACCGCTCATCATCGTGTCCCCGGACCCCAAGGCAAGGAGGAATGAGGCTTCCGGAGCCATGACCAGCTTACTGGACGTTATGCCTACATTGCTCGACTGGTTCGGCGTCAAGACGCCGGAAAAGGAGACGACCAACGATATCCGCTACTGGGACAATGATGACCCGAAGAGTTTGCTGCCAGTATTGGAGAAAGGTTCGTTTCTAATACGCCATCTGTATTGAATCAACACGTGGATACTGGGTAGAGCCCACGTCCAGAGTTATTACTGCACAGAGTATCTACTGACTGACATCTTGTCCGCCTCATGTCACTTTTACCTGACTCTACCCAAGGCGTGAGACTCATAAGACGGACCGCAACTTTTTACGGCCACTTTCCTTGAAAGACACACACACACACACACAAAACAAAGCTAACAATGTGTATCACAAATAATATTAAGTTAGTAATAGCATAGATAAATATATTAGAAGTAATAGCTAGCTAATAAATGATTTTAATTGATGTAATTGGCATAATGCCGTTTTAGTCTAATATCAAATAATAATAACAAATAAATAAATGTTTTGTATCGTGTAAATGTAAGATATTATTGATGACAGAACCCACCCCGTCGGCGGAGGACGCGGTGTTCGCATCGCAGACACACCACGAGGTGACCATGTACTACCCGATGCGCGCGGTGCGCACGCGCCGGTACAAGCTCATTCACAACCTCAACTACGGCATGCCCTTCCCCGTAGACCAGGACCTCTACGTGTCGCCCACGTTCCAGGTAATGCTGATCGTTACCTGAGCTGCGGTTCTTCGCAAACAGCAGCGCGAGGAAATTCTATAAAATGCGCAATCAAGCAGACCAACGCCGCAAATAAAGGTTAATCATGTTGGCCAGGAATAGCAGGGCGGCCAAAAATTTGGGGTGATGTATTTTTAGAATTCGCATCACGTCACCAGTCTGTAATTTAGCTACGCCGTTGATTGTGATGGATATACCACAAAGACAAATTTTATTGTCGTTGGCGGATACCAATGTATTAAGGCTCCTGAGTACAAGATTCCATAATGTTACCGTCGACTTGACTATATCCTATCGGGTTCCAGGACATTTTGAACCGCACGCGCAGCAAGCAACCCCTGCCGTGGTACAAGACGCTGCGGGAGTACTACTCGCGGCCCGAGTGGGAGCTCTACGACCTGCGTGCCGACCCTGAAGAGACCAGGAACCTGCACGGTACGGGTAAATAACATTAAACTCGCCTGTTTGAAAACCTTCTCGTCCAGGGCCTTCTTTCCCACTGGGCACTCTGGGCAGGTGCCCAGGGCCCCGCGATCGACAGGGGCCCCCTAGTTCCTGCCAGATCACCAAATGATAACCAATATTTATTTCGAAAAAATCATTGGATAATGACTGACTACAATACCTACTTGCTTATTAGCTTTACTCTACTCTCGCTTGAAAATCAGCATATCAACTTTCTTTGTCTATTCGAACAAAATAGTGCTCTGTCAAGGTCATAGGGGCCCCATTATTGTGCCCAGGGCCTCTAATAGGTTAAAGACGGCCCTGCTCGTCCCTGCCATAGAGTAATAAATATGTCGACAGTGCCTACCGCTATACCGACCGATATGAGACAAGATAATCGCATGGCTACTCAATGGAAATACAATGTACCTACGAACTATTTCCTCGGAGTATGGCTATATATTATCACAGATCATTGAGGGTGTTCGCTATTTGCGATCGTCGCTGTCAATAACCAACAATCGCTACACTCACTAGTTAGGTGCCTATAGGTACTAGGTACCATCCCGCGACCTACCATAGCCCTCCGAGTATATTTAGCTATTTGCGATCGTCGCTGTCAATAACCAACAATCGCTACACTCACTAGTTAGGTGCCTATAGGTACTAGGTACCATCCCGCGACCTACATAGCCCTCCGAGTATATTTAGCTATTTGCGATCGTCGCTGTCAATAACCAACAATCGCTACACTCACTAGTTAGGTGCCTATAGGTACTAGGCACCATCCCGCGACCTACCATAGCCCTCCGAGTATATTTAGCTATTTGCGATCGTCGCTGTCAATAACCAACAATCGCTACACTCACTAGTTAGGTGCCTATAGGTACTAGGTACCATCCCGCGACCTACCATAGCCCTCCGAGTATATTTAGCTATTTGCGATCGTCGCTGTCAATAACCAACAATCGCTACACTCACTAGTTAGGTGCCTATAGGTACTAGGTACCATCCCGCGACCTACCATAGCCCTCCGAGTATATTTAGCTATTTGCGATCGTCGCTGTCAATAACCAACAATCGCTACACTCACTAGTTAGGTGCCTATAGGTACTAGGTACCATCCCGCGACCTACCATAGCCCTCCGAGTATATTTAGCTATTTGCGATCGTCGCTGTCAATAACCAACAATCGCTACACTCACTAGTTAGGTGCCTATAGGTACTAGGTACCATCCCGCGACCTACCATAGCCCTCCGAGTATATTTAGCTATTTGCGATCGTCGCTGTCAATAACCAACAATCGCTACACTCACTAGTTAGGTGCCTATAGGTACTAGGTACCATCCCGCGACCTACCATAGCCCTCCGAGTATATTTAGCTATTTGCGATCGTCGCTGTCAATAACCAATAATCGCTACACTCACTAGTTAGGTGCCTATAGGTACTAGGCACCATCCCGCGACCTACCATAGCCCTCCGAGTATATTTAGCTATTTGCGATCGTCGCTGTCAATAACCAACAATCGCTACACTCACTAGTTAGGTGCCTATAGGTACTAGGTACCATCCCGCGACCTACCATAGCCCTCCGAGTATATTTAGCTATTTGCGATCGTCGCTGTCAATAACCAACAATCGCTACACTCACTAGTTAGGTGCCTATAGGTACTAGGTACCATCCCGCGACCTACCATAGCCCTCCGAGTATATTTAGCTATTTGCGATCGTCGCTGTCAATAACCAACAATCGCTACACTCACTAGTTAGGTGCCTATAGGTACTAGGTACCATCCCGCGACCTACCATAGCCCTCCGAGTATATTTAGCTATTTGCGATCGTCGCTGTCAATAACCAATAATCGCTACACTCACTAGTTAGGTGCCTATAGGTACTAGGCACCATCCCGCGACCTACCATAGCCCTCCGAGTATATTTAGCTATTTGCGATCGTCGCTGTCAATAACCAATAATCGCTACACTCACTAGTTAGGTGCCTATAGGTACTAGGTACCATCCCGCGACCTACATAGCCCTCCGAGTATATTTAGCTATTTCTTCTAAGCCCGGTCTAACGCTATCGCCTTCCCAATTTATTGTCTGTGTAGTCATTATATATTATCTATTACCCACTGATAACAAAAGTGATTAACAACAGACACGAGCACAGAGTAGTTAACTACTTTTTAATATAGGAATGACACTATAAAGTACCTACTCTTTGGTGGCACGATAGGCGGTGACCACGACCACCTGATAATCGAAGATGGTAGCACATTTAGTCTGCAGGCCTAGCGTAAACGCCGGGACAAGTCGACTCTTTCAGAGACATAGGCGTATACATAAATGTAGCCAAGTGACAAGATATTCCCGCGGCGCGCATGGCACGCCCGCTGAACCGGGACCTGCGGCCTGGCTCTCGAGTCGAGCTGCTAGAACCTAGCCATGCAGTAAGCAGAACGAATATAACAGTTATATACAGTATATATTACAGTATATATTACAGTATATATTACAGTATAACAGACTCAGTAGCAGAAACGCGAACTCACAACTTGCTATAGGTTTTGAACATGAGTTGTAGATACTATTTTGAGTATTTATTGTGTGTCCCTCCCGCAGGCAAGCCAGCACTGGCCGGCGTGGAGCGGTCGCTGGCGGCGCGGCTGGCGCGCTGGCAGGCCGGCACGCGCGACCCGTGGAGGTGCGCGCCGCACGCCGTGCTCGAGGGCGACGCCTGCAGCCCGCTCGACAACGCGCCCGCTCGCTGACTCGCCGAGTTCTTACCCAACTCCCGGACTCGCTCACGTCTAGTTCGCCTGCTCACTGACTCGCCGGGTTCAAGTCACAGATTTGTTAGGTTCTAGTCAGTGGCGGTTCCAGATCCGGAGTTTGATTTGGCCGGCTGAGAGGCTTGATCTAACTGAAGGTAGGCTTTATCAAGGCAAACATTAAAATACTAAAAAAAGCACACAACATTTTTTGCTCACTTAAAGCATAGCAAGTCTCTTCCGATAACTGCAAATTAATACCCAGATAATTTTGAAGGGGAGCCCCTTTGCCCCCCTCCCCTGGATTCGTTCCTGATTCTAGTTATAATATATACAGAGTTATGTTCGCCGGTTGGCCTAGCTATTCTATGTATGTACATTTAGGTCATTGTTACGACCAACTTTGTGATCTTGACGTGATCTCTAATATTTTTTTATTTTTTTTAACTTAAAATAAAAACGTTAATAACACGTAGGTACCAGTAGATTTATGATTAAAAGATTAAAATGTTGGATGTATATTTAATTATATAGGTACATACTCTAAAATAATGTGAAATAAAGCCACTAAAATTACTTAATTCGTTAGTTAAAAATTGATATTAATTACGAATGTTGTTTGTAGCAAAAACAACAAAAACTGAGAGCCTCAATTCCAGTTTTTTATAAACTAGCTGCGCCCCGCGGTTTCACCCGCGTGGCTTACTACTTATATCATCAGCATCTATCTGCCAATATAAGTGGCTATGGACTCCGAAGCGGCAAGGCCGATTTTGACGGGCCTTTCACTGGCTGATAGTTTCATAAGGAGTAATCCGCGCGGGTGAAACCGCGGGGCGCAGCTAGTAGATAATAATAACTAATGATAAGTAATTTGATAATTTGTTTATGTAATCAATAATAAAAAGTATTTTTTGTATTTAGTAATGTTTATTTAAACTGTCATCTTGCTGACAAGTAGTTGACTGCTTACTTATTATAACAAGTACATACTTACATACTTATGCACTAGCAGATCTAGGATCTGTCATATCACTTCAATCAATACTGTTCATGAGAATGCTACATGAGCACCGAGTATGCTACACTACAACCTACATACCTACTTCATTATATCATTCCAATTCATGTCATCATTGGATTCCTTACTCCTAATAGTCCTAATATGATTGTAGCTGCTTCAACCCTTCTTAGAAACCCATGCTATGCTATGTAACCAGACAGTGACATAGATATTTCTTTGTCTTTGTATAAGTAAAAATATTTATAGTTTATATACACTTTATATTACCTATTACTAAATTATCTTTGATATTACCTTGCCTTGAACTAATAGGCATTTGTGTCCTTATGTAAAATTTATTACAAATAACAGGCTCAGCTATAAACATAACTAAATACATTACACATACTGATAAAAATAATTAAATTGGCTGATAAATCTCTGCGATATGAGCATTTAAAGTTTTAGGTGGGGATAGAGAGGGGATTCTCACAAAGTTTTTTTTTATTTTTGATATTGACTTGTACTGTTGGCTTTTTGGCCTCAATCAATCAATCAATCATTTATTTTATCAATTTGGTACAGTTATGTACACTTTTGAATGTCAAAAGCTATACAATGCAAATGATTTGTAATAAAAATGTATTAATAATAAATATCATTCAAATAAATTAAATAATAGTCAAATAAATTATACTTAATTAAATTCTATACAATGTCAATATTACCTATAGTCAAACATTTCCAAGCCCGTTTGTCCTCTAAAAACTCATTAATAGTATAGTATGCTTTTTGAATTAGATTTTTTTATATTGTTGTTTTTAAAACATTTGTCATTTAAACTTGTCAAACATTCGGGTAATAAATTATAAAAACGCACACAGTTGATTCTAAATGACTTGTCAATCTTAACTAGTCTTGTCCTAGGAATTATAAATTTAGACTTATATCTGGAGTTGAAACTATATACATCACCTTTTTTTACATATTCACTACAATGTTTCCTAACATACATTAAATTAAAGAAAATGTATTGGCTTGGCATTGTCAATATATTTATTGATTTAAAAAGCTCTCTCAAGGACTCCCTTGGCCCAAGCCTGTAGATACATCGAATGGCTCTCTTCTGCAGTACGAAAATGGACTTAACAGCGTCTGCTGCATTTCCCCATAGTAAAATGCCATATGTCATCAGGGAATGGAAATAACTAAAATACACTGTTCTTGCCGTGTCAACATCAGTAAGTCCTCTTATTTTACGCACTGCATAAGCAGCTGAACTAAGTTTGCCAGCAAGTTCTTTTATATGAGCACCCCACTGAAGCTTATTATCTAGTTTTAAACCTAAAAATTTTGATGAGGTGGTAAAGCATAACTGACCGTTATCAATATTCACAGGACTCAGAGCTCTGTTACTTGCAAGAGAGAAGTTTATACAATTGTTTTTTTTCGCGTTTAGTGCTAAATTATTAATACTAAACCAGTTGTATGCATGTTTTAAAGCTAAATTAATACTATCTGTACTAGTTAATTTCCTATTAATGTCAAACAGTAATGACGTATCGTCTGCAAATAATACAATTTTGGCGAACTTTTGCATGAGGAAAGGGAGGTCATTAATATATACCAGGAACAAGAATGGACCCAGAATTGATCCTTGAGGAACCCCTACATCCACACCCAAAGCATCAGACAACACCCCTTTTATATTAACACTCATAATTCTTGCAGAAAGGTAGGACTTTAAGATTTGGAGAGCACCGTTTCTAACTCCGTAGTGAGACAATTTCAATAACAAAATACCATGGTCCACACAATCAAAGGCCTTTGATAAGTCACAGAAAATACCTATAGCGTCGTTAGATTTTTCCCAGGCATCATAAATACTACCCACAACCTCTACAGCTTGACCGGACTAGTTAGCGAACGCACAGTGCGTTCGGCGTAACTTGGTGGTTTAAGTTTTTGGGCGACTAGCACAAGGGCACCTCGAAGGTACGAACCTCGGCTTGGGCCGTCGCCGGGAGTCCGACTTGCCCAGGCACCCCAAAAGGGGTGTGCCCTGGAGCCCTAACGGTTTGTTGAACTGATTGATTATTTGGAGAGAATCTAACCGATCTTCTAACAGATCCTGGGGGTCTACGATCCTGCCGGCGGGATCGCTGTGTGTGTGTGTGCCTCTGGTAACCGACGCTTGTACCAAAAACCGAATATTTCCTATTGCAAGGAGCAGTCGGATCGGTTCTCACAAAGCGTGTATTAGTATAGCATTTATATGGCGCGCCTGAGGCGTGACGTCATAGCTCAGTATGGTTAGCTCTCTGTCTAGCATGAAATTAAAATACTTATAAATTATTTATTTTAATTAGGAGCAACTGGAACTCTCCAATGGCTATTTGTAAACTACTTGTAGTCACTAAAGCATATGGTTTCAATTCTCATTTGTTAAAATAAACTACAAAAAACATGAAAATGAGACAAAAACAACTTAATGTCAGGAACACAAATGAATATTGCAAAACATTATATACACGGATTATGTTTCCATAACAACAACAAACAAAACAATTAACATGAGAATTAAAACAATACCAATACCTTGGTTAAGTATACTAGTTATGTAGCATAGCATGAATTTCATAGGCGGCTGAAGAGATTCTACAATTGATGAGTATAGTAATCGAAAAAGAAATACAGCAGAGCATCGTTACTCTGAACATCTCTATAGTCCATCCGTTGCCAACAGCTCCCTCACTTGTTGACTGCCGTGCACTGAAGGTGTCACTTGTACAACTCGCCAGTACCACAAATTGTTGTATTTCTTAAATCATCGACATCATCGAAGAAAAGAAAACATGCGAGTCAGTATAAACTCTGGTAACGGAGAGGTTTTTGGTGCTGGGATTAGAGGGCTCTGCTGTGAATGTACCTACCTACTCTAAGTTCAAATAACTTACCTGACTTGTTACATACAGCATTCTCTAACCCGGTCAGCTCCTCACGCAGTGTCGTCTGCTGTCTGCTAGCCTTGTATCTGGTGTTGCAAGACCTTGATCTGAGCGTTTATATCCTGATCTATGTTCATTATCTTGGAAAACTCTTCCTCCATTCCTTGAGCCTGTGGAAATCAATGATGATTTTAATTAAGTTTTGCATTTGGTTCTTCAATAACTTCTGGATCAATTAGAATGTAATAATACTAGCGACCCGCCCGCCCGGCTTCGCATGGGTGCAATTTACGTGCGAAGCTGGGGCGGGTCGCTAGTTATATTATATAAACCTTCCCTGAAAATGTATCTAAGTGATGGTGAAAACCGCATCAAAATCCGTTGCGTGGTTTAGGAGGAGTTAACGGCCATACAGACAGACAGACGCGGAAAGACATAATTTAGACTATAGGCAGTCGAGAAACCAGTGATGGGGTAATTTGTACCGTTTATATTTGTCGATATAAATGAAATCAGTTTTGCAAATGTTTGACCAATTCATTTTTATTCGTGGGGTTTTTGTACAAGTAAAATTGTTTGGATAATTTGAGAATGTATTCTGATATACTAGGTAAGCCTATTTCTCGGTGGATTTTACTGAGGTTAGTATATAATGGGGTGTTATAGGAATATTTCACTGCCTTATTTTGGAGAATAATATGGTGAATTAAGGCCCATCATCTCTCCCTGAGAGAAGGCTTGTGTCCCATGAGTTGGAACATGATAGGCTGATAATGAGCGTAAGGCCAGGGTACGAGCTACTCTACCTCCAAATCTGTTCAGTCGTTTCAGAACAGAGAAGGGACAAACTTCATAATATTAGCATGCTGTGTGAAAGGTAATTTAATCAAGGTACTTATTAGCTCAATTAATAGAAACCTTATTTCTGTTGCATGTTTTATAAATATATAGCAGTCAGCATCACTTTGAGATACACGAGTAGTCCATTCTCTTGGTATAGAATAGCTCCCGCTGGTGTGGAGTGTTGTTACTAACCATTAACTCGAGTCCACTCTCTTGGTATAGAATAGCTCCCGCTGGTGTGGAGTGTTGTTACTAACCATTAACTCGAGTCCACTCTCTTGGTATAGAATAGCTACCGCTGGTGTGGAGTATTGTTACTAACCATTAACTCGAGTCCATTCATTTTGCTATTCTCTTTATAATCACATTTTATAATGAACAGCAGGATTATTAAGAGGAAGCAGATTACCAGGAGCATCAGTAACATCTTGAACTTGAACAGTGTGTGTGATGGCATGGAATAGCCCTGTAAAATATAATTATAAATTTTTAGGTAAGCAGGTACTACCTACAATTATGATAATTGTATTATGTACCTGTATATTAAAGTCTACAGTAATGCTGGGGATATATGTACTCAACCAGATACCGTGAATATTAAGTTAATCGCAATGTACGTACGTAGCCAAATCGTCGAGAAGACATTTCGATACTAAATCGCACACGTCATAAAGCGTCCCAGTATGTTTACATAGTACATTACACCAGTAATGTAGTATGTACGTCCCAGTATGTTTACATTTGAGACGAATTTATCTACGAATAGTAGAGAAATATTTATGATTTTATAGTAGAGAAATATTTATGATTATTTTATAGGTTTTTTCGTTTTGCTTCGATGGTTGGTAGATTCGTTGTTTATTTATTTATGGGAGGAACGTTTCTTTTCTTTGTGTGGTTTGTTCATTTTATAATAAAATAAAGTACTCTATATCGGAGAGGTAGAGCTGATCAAAACAAACTTATTTTTGTTTTTAGAATGGTAGACTTTGCTTTGTAGTTTGTTTTGACTTTGACAATTTGTTGTTAATAAATTTTTTCCCTCTATTTTGACGTCTCACGTCTTGTGCATTTACCAGCGTCAAGGATAAAAAGATTTTCCGCGGCGCGTTAAGTTAACCTCTAAATGTTGGTCTTTATTACTTAGGAAATAGAGCTCAAGTTTTTGGAGGTTAACTTAAAGCGGCGCGTTACGTGCGTGCTAAAGTTACGGAATAAGTGCCCTGTGTATCGGAGTCCCAGTCACTGGCACCCAGTGGATGCAAAAGGCAGGCTGTCGTTCAGTATAGAGTGGAGGTTAAAGGGGGAGCCCAAAGT
The DNA here is from genome assembly GCA_914767915.1 of Agriopis aurantiaria. Taxonomy (NCBI): domain Eukaryota; kingdom Metazoa; phylum Arthropoda; class Insecta; order Lepidoptera; family Geometridae; genus Agriopis; species Agriopis aurantiaria. The sequence goes on along the minus strand of OU611994.1, from coordinate 258,610 downwards.
AAGTTCAGCAGTGGACGTCTTCTGGCTGATGATGATGATAATGTATCGGAGACAAAGATCAGCAGAGAGTTTTGGCCTTTTGGCACAAAAAAATAAAAACATGTTGCCTCATTGTATTATTTTTCTTAGCTTGACTATACTATCGGTGGTGGGTGGTACCAAAGCTGGCTATGTGCCGTAAACGCACCAGAGATGTTACTTGTCAATGTCAGAATGAATTGCTGTAGTTTCTTTTTTTTGATTGGAGTATTTTATTCTACATTGATTTGATTTCCTAATTCCTAATGTTGGACATGCCATAATGCCCTAGGTATATGAATATGTATTCGTGAATTGGAATATAAAAAAATAAAGATTAAGGTATAAAAATCACAAAACACCTCATACTTGTTCTATCTATTGGTGTCTTTGCTAAGCTCAGAATCACGTAGATCTGTGCTCAGAATATAACCCTTTTACATTCTCTTTGATATAACCTATACAACTTACCAAATAAGTCAATGTCTAATCTTCATTTCAGGTTGTAAACACAGTCCTAACTTATATTATTTGGTTGTAAACAATGGCTACAAATTACGTGAAGTATTCGCAGTTGATAAACGCGTCTACCAACTACGCGCGTCGCATGAAGCGTCTGTCCAACAGGATCTTTGGGGAAGTCGCCATCAATACAAATGACAAGTCTATGAAAGTGGTAAAGATATTCTCGGAACGACCGCTGCACACCAACGAACACATCACGCAGTACTACCCACGACATGTGGAGACCGGCAAGCTCATGCTGAAGCTGCGGGAGTACGGTCTCTTCCGAGACGAGCACCAGGACTTCAAGGAAGAAATGAAGAGGCTGCGAGAGCTCCGCGGGAAGGTGAAAGTGTGGAGACGAAGATTAGAAGAGAAAAAAGAATAGATGCTTAGAATAATTGGGTAGGTACCTATTTAACTGGTAGTTTATTGAGTAATGTTAGTGCAAATATTAAAATATTATGTTTTAAATAGACTTGTTTGTAATTCAATATTCCATGGAGCCAACTGCAGATTTGTCATGTCAGAAAATAGATAGACAGCTCAGTCTAAATAAATTTTACACCTGGAATTAGTTTGAAGTATGAAGATTTTTTCTTTCTGTTCCTAATTTTAGGTATTGTATGTATGCGGCACATCATTTTCTAATTAACTCTTGCTATAGTGCGTCTTATAACAGCGAGTGGTACCTGCATAGAAATGAGATGACTCACTTTCTATGATTCTTCACATTCTCCTTATATTGAAATGCCATTTCATCAATAAAATATAAAGATAAACAAAAAATATCTGTTTTGTAAAGGTGATTAAAAGAAAAGTCACATACACAAAATTAAAACTATGCAATAATTTAATTAAACTTGACCATAAGTAGGAAAACACTTAACATCTGAAGAATATCCATGTATCATCCATGGAGTTTTGATTCCATCCTTTTCATTGCTGTACGGCACCTGGATGGGGGTTCCAGTGCCGAAGGTCACCAGCAGGAAGAACATGAGAAACGTTGTGGCCGGCAAGATGCCCGCCATGAATAGTGTGTATCCTGTTGTACTGGAGACGTACTTGTTCTCATGAATTCTGTCCCAGTAACTCTCCTCTATATTCTGCATCCAGTATTTGATGCTGCAATCAAGTTAATAGTAGGTTAGGTACCTGGAGGCTCATATCCATGGACCCTGGGAAGATATGCTGCGCGGCGCGCCTGGCGGTCTGCACCTTCACAGGCAGTGTCCAACTAGCTTCACCTAGTCTGTGGTCCACCTACAGAGGCGGACACAACACAACAGCAGCAAATGTCATGCTATTACTATTGATAACTACTGCCAGTACCGGCGCTAGGGTAGGGCGCGGTTGAGCGACCGCCCAGGGCGCAGTTGAGCGACCGCCCAGGGCGCGGTTGAGCGACCGCCCAGGGCGCCATATATGTAAGCATCCTGCTTACTATTTCGCACATTAACGCAACGCTTTTTTATCATCAACCAGTATTCACTCCTTGCTGGGTAGGTCTTTTCAGAGCTTCTTGTCTGGTCCTCTGCCAGTTTTTTCGAATTTTTTCCTGCCGGCAATAACAATGTCCACTGACCAGTATAATTCAGTTAAACCGTTTATGAAAGAAAAGCGACATGAGGCTATGGTATGGACAAGACGCACTCTTGGAGGCATCGGTTGGCGGTGGTAAAGTTGGCGGGCGGGTCGTCCTCTATGAAGGGGCGGTTGAGCTCGAGCAGCGCGACGTCGTAGCGTCCGTCGGCGCGCCACAGCGGCTGCACGCGCCCCCACACGGCACGCCGCACGCGCTCCGCCATCAGCGCCGGCTCTGTGGACCACACCGACAGTCTCAGCCCACGCGAACACTAAGTAATACCTCGTCTGTCCACAATCAATGCGAATACTATTTGTAGCACGGAACGTGCAAGCCGTGAGCTCACAGCCGCCCCAGTTTCAACAGTTCCAAACTGCGCGGCGCGGCATCCGTCGGAAAATAAATACGTATGAAACTATAGTTGGTATGTGGATGGCGGCCGGCGGACGACTGTTGCGCTCATTCTGAAACATCAATGTGTTTGTAGCTAGGTGCCGTCGGTAGTAGTCGTTACGTACGTACCTACCTGAGGCTGCGTCCAGCAGTAGGTACGCACCTTGTTCGAGCGCGTCGCAGGTCCGCTCGTGCGTGGTGGTGCGCAGCAGGCTCATGTCTGCCAGCGAGAGGTCGGCCACGCACGTGGCGCGCACCAGCGCCCAGCGGTGGCGCCACAGCACGGCGGGGCAGCGCTGCGGCAGGCACGGGCCGCGCGGCGCCGTGGCGGGCCGCGTGCGACACGCGCACACCACCAGCCGGTTGCCGCCACGCGAGCCCGCCAGAGCTTCAAGCAGCTCGTCATTCGCGCCCAGCACGCCGCGCGGGCCCCCCGCCAGCGACACGGGCTCGCGGCTACGTTCCATCTGCTGGCACGTCTTGTGCACAGGCCCGCCAGACCGCAGGACGGACACGTCGGGCCCGGGCGGGCGCGTCTCTGTCGCGCCGCTCGCCACTGGCGCCAGTACCAGCGTGCACCACACCACCGCAGCTAACATATTCGCTTTCGATTCGAAAGAAGGCAGATTTATCGAAAGCAGCTCTAAAAGTCTAGATTTTTGCGTCTACAGCGGTGAGCGCAGGGTGACAAAAATGGCGCAGGAAAACTGACAAATGTTTCTATCAAATGTTTTTCCAAACAATCTATTTCCTCCGAACCAAAGACAATACACTCCGATTTAAACAATAAGTTAGCAGCTTACCATCTACGAAGTAGACTGTACGCCTTTTACCTACCTCTTTTAGGCGCGAGTTCCACGGAGGGTGAGGAACAAACTAGGCGGGGCGGTCGCACACCCCTTCCGGTAGGGCTAAGTGCAACTGGCGGTCTGCGCTGACAACAAACCTTGAAGGATTCGGAAAATAAAATATACGAAAAAATAGCCATTATTTATTTGATTACAAAATCTTTCGTCAGGAAATAAATTGCTACATAAAATATATTTCAACAAGAAATGCCTCAACGAGTCGTGTATAGCGCGGGCACGCGGGGCGCGGCCGTCGGGCCGACACCAGGGCCGCAGCCCGGGCCCACGGCCGCGCCCCGCCGCTTACAAACTCATACCGTGAGAACACTTACTAACGTACTTAACATTAACTTTTACATTTACTCAGTTCATATTGGATAAGAGAAAATTATAACTATTAAGCCACGGACTACTTACACGATAAACCATAACTCTTACTCAGCTATAGAACATAACTGGACATCGATCGTGTCAACGAACAGTGCGTGCCGAGCCGAGCCAGAGAGCGCGAGCCTGGCGACGCCGCGCCGGGAGCCCGACACCAGCGACGTGTCAACGAACAGTGCGTGCCGAGCCGAGCCAGAGAGCGCGAGCCTGGTGACGCCGCGCCGGGAGCCCGACACCAGCGACGTGTCAACGAACAGTGCGTGCCGAGCCGAGCCAGAGAGCGCGAGCCTGGCGACGCCGCGCAGGGAGCCCGACACCAGCGACGTGTCAACGAACAGTGCGTGCCGAGCCGAGCCAGAGAGCGCGAGCCCGACACCAGCGACGTGTCAACGAACAGTGCGCGCCGAGCCGAGCCGGAGAGCGCGAGCCTGGCGACGCCGCGCAGGGAGCCCGACACCAGCGACGTGTCAACGAACAGTGCGTGCCGAGCCGAGCCAGAGAGCGCGAGCCTGGTGACGCCGCGCCGGGAGCCCGACACCAGCGACGTGTCAACGAACAGTGCGTGCCGAGCCGAGCCAGAGAGCGCGAGCCTGGCGACGCCGCGCAGGGAGCCCGACACCAGCGACGTGTCAACGAACAGTGCGTGCCGAGCCGAGCCAGAGAGCGCGAGCCTGGTGACGCCGCGCCGGGAGCCCGACACCAGCGACGTGTTAAGTGTTGCAGCTAGTGTTGTCCGTACACATTCCAGGCCAACATTGCAACACTTGCACCTACAGTCGGTTGGAGCACGCATGGAACAAGCTCAGTACTCGTCGGCGCTCGTTCCATGCGTGATCGAGCCCCCTGCAGCCCCTGTACGTTATTACATTATACCGAACTAACATACAGTTACACAGTAAAGCCTAGTTGGTGCCGAAACCCACCGCGCTGCACATTATACCAATATGTAGGTACATAACATGACGATGCTAAAGCAAACGCTCCATCCTACATTGTATAAATAGGAATGTATTTGCAAACTATAATTGTATTGATTGTAGAGATCAGTACCCTTAGTACAAGTTTTGATAGTATTCGAAAACTTTTTTCGTATTAGAGTGAAGCAATCTATACCGCCGATTACTACCGATTTTAGTTCCTCCGCGTTTCCGCTGGAGGCGCTTTACTAAAATGTATGGAACAATACGTAAACGAAAAAAGTTTTCGAAAACTATCAAATCTGCGACTAAGCGTACTGACGTAATTACCAATTACAGCAGGCCATTTGACGAGCCGAGCCGTTACTGGCGTTGTGTAAATAGAGATGATTCATCACACGGACGGCTGTCGAGCGCGGCAAGCGAGTGGCTTAGCAGAATGGCTCGTCACTGGCCCGCTGTAAATGGTAATTACATCAGATCTCTACAATGCTAGTCGCACTACGAGTCTGCGCGCGCGCTGGTGTTCCGTCCTCGTCCAGAATATCGCGAGTTTCAGTAAGCGAAGCGTATCTGTAGACAACTTGTCAGCTGCGTTACTTCATTATTTATCATACGATACAGTACACTAGTCATTAGTACGCTACTATCACATCTCACACAAGTTTGTACAAAAATGAATGAGTAGAATACAATGGCGTCACTTGAAGAGTGTACGAGGACGTGACGTCAGCGGGAGACTGGCCCCTCCACTACTGTCACTCTGGTATAAGTACACCGCTTCGTGTATGCTGATACATTATTGTTAGAACCGGAGCCGACCGAATGAAGGACTCTCGGTCAACACGTGTTGATGTGAAGAGGAACAAGTTGTTATAATTAGTTTAGTAATTCCAATAGCTCCATTCAAACACCCTCACTATCTAACTAGAGAAGCAACGTGACAGAAACGATAGAACGGAGTAAGGCTGCGCACGAAGAGCCTCGCTGCACTACTACCACTCGCGGTCACCACGTCGGCAACACATGGAACTAAAGTTGTTAGATATGACGGGCAGATGGTTCATGTTATTGGTTCTGTTCAGTAACACGGAGCGCCTCCGCTCGGATCACAATACAAAGCAGAACTGCGGCTTCATTCTTTCTGTTTTCGATTAGGTAGTTAGCGAAGGGACACGGACTGGTGAGATACTTCTCTTACGATACAACAATGTCGCCGAGCTCGCGCTACATGCGTATACAAATCAAGCGCGAATATAGCGTCAAGCGCGAGTTTAGACCGACGTCATGTGAAGAGCGACGCATTCATAACAAAATATATAACACTATATTGTTTTCTCTTAATTCATTAATTTATTTGTCACATTCATTTTGTTATTTACACGAATATAATGAATAATTAGAAGATATAAACGATATTAACTTATAGCTGCCTCGCTTTCCTCGAATGCGTTATTCGTGCGGCGGCCGCTCGCTCGGCCGGCTGGTCGCTCGGCCGGCTGGTCGCTCGGCTGGCCGCTCGCTCGGCCGGTCGACCTCGCATCCAGTCTACTTCACATCGGGTTCCAGCTCGCATTTCACGTATGATTTCATTTTTAAATTAGTATTCGATTATCATAAGAGAACTTCCGAGTTAGTTTTATAGATAATCGAGTGCAGGGGCCTTAGGGCCACCGCCTTACGCGGTCTCAAACTAACGTTAATATCGCGCAGTTCGGAAAATCACGCGAACGTGAACCTTAACGCGCCCAGATACGGTTTTCGGTCGCGCAATTTTTTTTTATCATCTAAACTGGATTGCTTTACACAGCTAGCCGTAAGGCCCCTGGTGGCCGATTCCGATCGAATGACACGTGAACGGAAGCGCAGTGAAGTATCGCGCCGACTTGATACACTATCCCACGTACATGACATGACACGAGCCCTGCCAGGTGCTCTCACTAGTAGTGTAGTGCCGGCACAGCATACAGCCAGGACGACACTGTGGCGTACAACATCCAGTGACAGGTGGGAGTCAACACTTCCTTGTACAAGTTACAAGGAAGAATGAAATGTTCACATTTCGTTGGCGATATACTGTCGAAGCTGTGTGCCGCGCCGAGGCCAGCCCGCGTGGCGCGTGCGCCGTATACTCAACTATTTCACATTTATACAATAACTGTTGGCATCCGAGCCACGGCTCACTTCACTTGCACTTCTCTACATTGTTTTAAACTATCACGGTTGTTCACTAAACTTATATGATTATTTACGGGATATTTACCGTGGTAAGGTTGTGGTATAAGCTCCCGATATTTCGGCGCAGTTACATGCACCATGTTCACGGGAAGACACAACCTCACCACGGTAAATATCCTGTAAATAATCATATAACTTTATCTATATTATTCCAAAATAATGTATCGATCACATCATCATGTTCCACTCAGTGGAGAGTGACCTGAACCGTTTCCTGTGATAGGACAGGTTCCGGAGCCCCGCAGCAGCAGCGCCGGCCGGTGAGCGCTCCGCCGCACGCGCCCGCCGACAACACCGAGTACACTGCATGCACAATACTATAGGGCTGGTCACCGAACCGGGAAAAATATAAACCAATACAATTACACAATACTGTAACGAAATATTTGTTTATTCTATTGGGAGGCGTTATTTTGTTCCGGTTCGCTGGCATGCAGGTCGAAGTGAGCGCGGGGACGGGGGCTCCGCAACCTGTCACAGCTTCGATACAAGAACCAGCCGCCGCGGGCTCCTGCCGAGCGGCGCCGAGTGAAGCCGAGCGGCGCCGAGCCGCGTCGCCCTCGGACCGCACGTGTAGTGTCTGGTGCCGCTACTGACTGTCGCGCTGAAGGCATTCAACTGTGATCCCTAACTCGTCATGACACATCAGATATTGGAACGACAAGCTGAGAATGCGCGGCGTCATTCCTCCCACGTGTTCAGTTAGACAACGTGCTGTACTGAAGTGGATGTAGGGTTCGAGTGGGTCGGCGTGCGGCGCGGGGCTGCCTGCGGGTGCGGGTGCGGGTGCCGGGTGCTGCCCTGCTCTCCTGCTAACAATACAGTTGCACTTTACTAACGCCACACAAGGACAGTCCCGTACAAGCGGGCGCTCATGTCGTGACGTCACACTCGTCACTGGGGTACTTTGAGTGCTCGTTCTATCTCAACTTTGTAACGGATGAATAGGTTTAATGCCAACTCCTATATGTATGCAATGTCAACTAGATAGAACCCGTATACCGTGAATGTGCCTCGCGCCGGCCAGTGGCCGTCACGTGCAGTGTAGTGTAGTGTAGTGTAGTGTAATGCAGTGTAGGTAGGATGTACCTGTGGTGTTACGTGTAGTCGTTGAAGTCGTCGATGGCGACGCGCGCGGCGAGCGCGGGCGCGGGCGCGTACGGCTTGGGCGCACGCGCAGCCCGCGCGGCGCGCTCCGCCTCCAGCCGCCGCCGCAGCCGCTTGATGGCGCGCAGCCGCTCCAGCGAGTTGCTCGCGTACGGCGCGCCGCCCAGCTTCAGCGACTGCGATATCTGCGCTGCCAGCTGCACCACAACACGGTCATCTCACACAACGTCCTTACCGACAACACACACCTCTGTACTCTACTGTTATTGGTCAACATGATGGTGATGCAAAGTTTGGTGGGTTGTGGAAACGTACGAGGGCAGAGTGAAATAAATATTGAACTAAATATTGAACAAGGAATATACGTTTTGTAAATATTAGTATTAAGTTTTCAAAATATTCCCCCTTAGCTCGTACGTTTCTGCGAGTTTTGAATACCTTCGATACAGTGAGGCCCTTCAAATAGGCGTTGGTTTCTTGCATTATGGACTATTCAACTATTATGTAAGCATACAATTTCAGTAAACTCATGGAAGTGGTCGTGGCCAGCGCGCAGGTATGCACTCGTGCATCGTCCTGATGGAATAACATTTCCTTTTTTTGTGGTTAGTTTATTTATCGTGTTGTTATATTTCATTGGAAATATAAACACTATACTACACTGTTTATTTTCGCGCAGTCAATTGTAAAAAGTAGAGTAAACTAGTCGCGAACAAAGTGATCTCGGTTGTAAGGAGTCTCGCTCCGCTCAGGATTCTCTTCTGGAACTGTTCAGTGCTCTCCGAATCCCACGTTTCTCCAATTACATTCCTTGTTTTCCATTTATTGTATTATCTAAGTACTATTAGGCAACTTGTGATAACTTTGTTCATAAGTTGATGTTTATCAGACTGGTCACTCTGCCCGGGTACATGGTAAGTTGATGTTTATCAGACTGGTCACTCTGCCCGGGTACATGGGGATTTAAACAACTACTTATCTAGTGGGTACATTGAACGCTTGCAATACAATCATTCCTCGTTAGCGAACATATCCGTCCGCCATCGACGGCAGCCGAGAGGACATGATGTATCATCATATAAATAAATATCGCTCCGCACTCGCAGCTCACACCCAGGATTCCCTCGGAGATGGCAGGGACACAGCCAGCCAGCCCCAGAGCTGATAGTCACAATAGGGTTGTCCATTTTTTTTTATTACTAGTTAAAAAAGCTGGTCATAAATAGAGTCAACGAAAACAAAATCAGTTCAAGAATAAATAAGTTAAGAGTATTTTGATTTCATGCTAGACAGAGAGCTCTATAGCACGCTATGACGTCAAGCCGAGCGCGCGCCATGCAAATGCTATACTAACACACGCTTTTCCGGAGAGGGACAGAGCATCCGCTCTCTATCCCCACCAAAAAAAAAAAAGAAGTGTAGTTCATTCCGTGCGGGTTCGGTTCCACTATCACTATGCAGCAGGTGAGTAGTGGTACTGACCGCACAGTGCAGCGCCAGCTGGCGCGCCAGCAGCGCCACGTTGCCGTCGGAGACGCAGGCCGGCTCCAGGTGCGGCAGGAACTCGCCGCGGATGCGCTCGTCCTTCGTCTTCACGAACACGCGGTTCATGCCGTGCGGGTTCGGTTCCACTATCACTATGCAGCAGGTGAGTAGTAGTACTGACCGCACAGTGCAGCGCCAGCTGGCGCGCCAGCAGCGCCACGTTGCCGTCGGAGACGCAGGCCGGCTCCAGGTGCGGCAGGAACTCGCCGCGGATGCGCTCGTCCTTCGTCTTCACGAACACGCGGTTCATGCCGTGCGGGTTCGGTTCCACTATCACTATGCAGCAGGTGAGTAGTAGTACTGACCGCACAGTGCAGCGCCAGCTGGCGCGCCAGCAGCGCCACGTTGCCGTCGGAGACGCAGGCCGGCTCCAGGTGCGGCAGGAACTCGCCGCGGATGCGCTCGTCCTTCGTCTTCACGAACACGCGGTTCATGCCGTGCGGGTTCGGTTCCACTATCACTATGCAGCAGGTGAGTAGTAGTACTGACCGCACAGTGCAGCGCCAGCTGGCGCGCCAGCAGCGCCACGTTGCCGTCGGAGACGCAGGCCGGCTCCAGGTGCGGCAGGAACTCGCCGCGGATGCGCTCGTCCTTCGTCTTCACGAACACGCGGTTCATGCCGTGCGGGTTCGGTTCCACTATCACTATGCAGCAGGTGAGTAGTAGTACTGACCGCACAGTGCAGCGCCAGCTGGCGCGCCAGCAGCGCCACGTTGCCGTCGGAGACGCAGGCCGGCTCCAGGTGCGGCAGGAACTCGCCGCGGATGCGCTCGTCCTTCGTCTTCACGAACACGCGGTTCATGCCGTGCGGGTTCGGTTCCACTATCACTATGCAGCAGGTGAGTAGTAGTACTGACCGCACAGTGCAGCGCCAGCTGGCGCGCCAGCAGCGCCACGTTGCCGTCGGAGACGCAGGCCGGCTCCAGGTGCGGCAGGAACTCGCCGCGGATGCGCTCGTCCTTCGTCTTCACGAACACGCGGTTCATGCCGTGCGGGTTCGGTTCCACTATCACTATGCAGAAGTTGAATTGCCCCTGGGACACAAACGGACAATGTGAGAACAAACAAACCGTAACGCTTGCGATACATCACTAACGATATGGTATGTACAATTATTAATAACTCCAAAACTCAGGCAAAAATGGCCGCAAAAAGGCCACCAATGAGGTAATAATCACTGTCAAGTGTCAGTACATACGTCATTCCGACAGCCCCCTCCATTCACTTGACATACAAGTTGGTCGCTCTATATCCAGTGCGCATGACACAGACAAATATAACAGACGGACACGTGGGCCGAGTGGAATAGACGATACGTATTGTCAACCATGTGAGGTCACTGTTCCGTGGGGTCAGGCATTCTAAGAAAGTAGCTTTAAACACATGCTAGTGGGCATTACTTCGAGATATATGAAAAATAAAACGTTTGCAACCCACGGTTCACGTAGCTCGTTCATCTGGGTGGACTATGGATACCTGTAGTGACCCGTGGTCCACTGTGTCTGTGGGTACTACTACAAATCTTACTATCCATAGCTCACTTGAGAGCTGGTCTAATTGGTATTGTGAAATATTTGTTGTACATCACATGTATGGTTTTAAATGGGAAATAGTTGTAGTAAACAACAGTCAGATCCTATGTGCAGTGTGCACTGTGCAGCGCTAGATGGAAGTGATCACCTTGATGGTGTGGATATTGAAGTCTGCGCCGGAGTCGTTGTACACGATGGAGACGAAGTCGTTCCCGATGTACTTGCGCTTCTCGTTGCAGTGCGGGTCGCCCTCAGCCGTGGGCATCGCAGTCGCCACGTGGAACACCACCTGCGACATGCACACGAGTGACACACGGCGCGGGGTGAGAGAGCAGAGAGAGAGAGAGGCGGGCAGGTGCAGTTACCTGCATGATGTCGTCGTGCCACACGTACGTGTAGGCGCCGTCCTTGCCGCCGGTCTCCAGGTTGAGGAACAGGCCGGCGGCGGGCGCGGCGCCGTCCAGCGGCACCAGCGTGCCCAGCTGCGCCAGGCACTCGGCGTACCGCACCGAGCCGTACTCGTTGCGCAGGAAGGCCGTCTCGTTGTCCGCCTGCCCCGGGCCCACGTACACCACGCCGACCTGCCGGCCACACGTCACGTCACGTCCTGCCTCCGCCAGCCCACACATATATATTATTTTGCCTTTTTGCAGCTTAATTAATGATCAGGAAGCGGAATTTGGTGGCAAAACAATAGGAAGTGTAATAGAAATAGGTTATATATTTATATATTTTTTGGTTTTGAACTGTATTGCTCATCTAGCTGCGCCTGCTGATTTACCCGCGTGAACAATGACGAAAAATATCCTTAGTTGATTCCAAGACCTAAAGTGTCTATATACGAAATTTCATCAAAATCCGTTAAGCCGTTTTGGCGTGAAGAAGTAACTAATATACACAAAAATCTGACATGACGCAGGAGCTGGAATAACTTCCGCTTGGCCGCCGCTTGTTGCAGTAGTGGTTTAAAGCTGTTTTATCGTGTGTATGTACTTCAATTTTTATAAGGTTCATATTTGTCTTGCGCAAATATGACCACGTCTCTGAATAGGGTACTTGACTGTATTAAAAATATTATGCCAATTGACGCCATCCATAAACATGACATAATGAAAAAGCATATTTCATTGATTTTTTGATAAAAATATGCTTATTTTTTGTAAAAAACGCGATTAAAATAACTGTATTTTCGACATTTGATCACGTGATCGAAAACGGTCTGTAACTGGCTTCATCCCTAGTGACGTCACACAAATCTAAACAAACAGATTTTGTATTGATATTTGCGAATTTAATGTTGTAAAGCTATTTTGAGAGCGATTTATCCAGAAATTTTCACCAAAAACAGTCCGGAGGTTAAATGTGAGAAGAATGGAGAAACATTTTGTGCAAGCAGACAGCAGTAACTTACCCAAAATTAATGTTTTTATGGTTGCATATTTCTTTAATAATAATCCACGTCATTGTTTCTACGCTGCAGAACTCAAAACGTAAAAACTACAATGTCAGTATTAATTTTTAATTGTTCTCCAAGCAAAACATTCAATCAAGTTGTACAAAAACTATGTTGTAGTAAGTGGATATCACTATTTTGTTAGGTTATGTCGAGCTTTACAATGTTTAAAAAGAAAGTAACAGTACATAAAATAGTAATGCAATAAAAACACAAATTATAATAGAAATATATAGACTCAAATATGTACCTCAAAATGATCTTCGCACATAGAAACACTTGAATTAGCTCCAATACTTTTGGGTTCTCTACGAGCTACTTAGTTCCAACCTTAGATTGGTTCCAACCACTTTTTTCGAGTTATGGGGAGTTTTGGGTCCATTGGAACAGGAACAAATCTTTTTTCGGGTGTCTTTATGGAAGTGTTTGTACATTTTGGCACTACACAATATTTATAAACCATTACTTCTATTAGAAATTAATTAATCATCAAACTTTTGCAGCCTGGCTGCAGTTGTTTTGTTTTGTGTGACGTCAATTAGTCACGTGATCGGAGCTATGACGCAGGTCTGCGTTTTGGCGCGATCTTTTTTTATTCAAACTTTAACATCGATTTATATCGCAAATACGACTGATATCCAGAAAATATAAATGCAGTATACATTATTTTATATCAGACAATAATGTGCAATAGTTTCCCAAAAGTAGTCAAATACCCTATTCCGCACGAAACTCAAGTGGCTACCCATTCGTCGTTGCCGGGATGCTCACATACACGCCCTTCTTTATAGTATTCTTTACAATCCCGCTTCACCTTGCTATCTTAAAGAACGTTTCAAGTTCCGCCACTCCCTGCTCACTAGGTTCCTGAGATCATCAGAAAACTGCACGCTTGACATTCCTCAACATAACACGACTTTTTATTCCTCATCATTCACGGTGAAAGCCGTTAAACTCTGGAATGACTTGCCGCTTGAAATCAAGCGTGCCCCCTCCCTCGACGTTCTCAAACTCCGCGTAAAAGCGCACTATCTCGCACTATAGCTGCTCTTTAACTTCTATGTGACAAATATATTTATTTATTTATTTAATACTTTATTGCACACTTACAAATTAAGTAGATATGTACAATTGGAGGACTTAATGCTAAGCATTTTCTACCAGTCATCCACCAGGTTGGAACAAATGGTAGGTAAGCGTGCATCAAAAACACCTTATAAATGACAAACAGAAATAAATAGAAATACCAAAGTTTTACAAGATAATATACAAAACAACAAATTACATATAATGTATGTACAATATAATGTATGTATCAACATGTGTGTATCTTTGATAACAGTAGGTATGTTAATTAATGTTTATGTAGTTTATTAATAATTATGTAGGTATATAGTATGTTGTCTATATTATGTAGTCTATGTATATGTACAATATATGTATATATGTATTATATTTACTTGTAGTCTATTGATTGTTTGTTATTATTTGCATAGGTATTTTATTTTTTTAGTTAAGGCCACATTTTTTAAATCTAATTCCTTTCCGTGCACGGTTGCCTGTAAGAGATCGCTTTAAGCGATAAGCCCGCCTGTTAAAAGCCTAGATAATATTTTTATTGTAATGTTTATGTTATCCTTGTTTTGTGGTATTTTAATTTATTTAGTCATTGTATTGTAACAATAAACCGTTTATCTATTTATCTTCAGAGTAGAGAAATGACAACCGATATATTTATTTGTTTATGTTAGGCTTTCGTTTGTCCACATCATGCTTGATGTTAAGCAAAGACGTTCTCTAGGACGGCGCACGCGCACTGATGGAAACATGTATGGAGTACAGAAACTTATGTACTCTCCATACAGTGTGTTCGGGGAACACCCTCGGCCAGAGTTCCACCTCCTGCAGGGCTGCGCGTCAAAGCGCTTCGTACATACGCGGCGGATGTCCAGCATGTGCGGATGGCGTGTTTGTCACGTCTGATAAAAGCAAGGGGGCGGATGGAATCAAGTTGTACAATTCCAAAGCATACCATACAAAAACAAGAGAACTCGTATTAGGTATCTGATTATAATAATATATGAGTAAACTGCATTCTGTGTTCATTAGCAAGAACTTTAACACCATCGACAAGCGCTTAGCGTTGGATCTATTCTGCATGAGCGCTGTGGCGGCGACGCAGCTGTTCAGTAGGGAATTCTTTGTTTAAGCCTAATGTATGTCATTTTTACTTTTTCGACAAACGCATATTGTGTAACTGCGTAATCTCACTAAAATCGTTACTTTTCCAATCATTTTTCCGCGACGACCTATAACTAGCTTCTGGATCTATTAAGATTGTTAGGTTTATAGACATTTATTCTCATATAAGATGTTACATCACTTCCATGAGAACACTGCTAACAATACATTTACAGTTCGTCGTCGCAAAAATAACTAATAACATTACAAACATGTAGAACAAAATAATATAATATAGCAAACAGTACATAATATCCATCTAATTATTCGTCCAACACATTTGCTTTAATGTTATGTTGTGATAGCATGCTCAGCAAGCCGCTTTTTAAACGCGTTGAACGACAGTGTTTTTAATGTCCGAGGGTAGTTTGTTATAAAGGCGCGCTCCTTCAAAAGTAATCATTGTCTTGCCGTTGTAGTTAGTTCGTATCTTCGGCAGGCAAATGAAGCTAGCGCGGCGAGTGCAGGGGTACGAAACATTTTGTTTCCGTTTAGCAAACACCAAGTTTGTGTGGACGTTTTTATTAATCGTTTTTCGTATAAAAATGCAACTGTTATAGGCGTATAGTTTTTTTATATTCATTAATTTTGTTTCTTTATAGATTTTTTTAGTTTGTGTAAGGTAGGGGTAGTTAAATATAATTTTGATGATTTTATTTTGTAATATTTGCAGTTCATTGTTGTATATTTTAAGGCTGTTCGTCTTCCTTTAAAATAAATAAATAAATACCTAACTAGTGTTAGAAATTTCAATGGGCTTTTTGTTGTGTATGACTTTACAATAACATAAAATAATATTCCAAGTTGTGAACAAAAAAAAAAAACCCAACATGAATATAATAATATGAGGATGATCAAGATACGAGATAACAGTTGAGGAGTTCGCTTCGTCGGGGCTCCATCATACGTCATAATATACAAGATAGTGGCAGCACAACGTGTCCATACATGTCCAGGTGAAGGTGCGTGTCCAGCGTGTTCGCGCTCCAGCTGTGCCACGTCGCACGCTCCGTCACGAGCACCCCGGGAGGGAGGGAGGGAGGGAGGGAGCCGGCCCCGTTACCTTGTAAATCTCGACGGGCGGCACGAGGTCGAGGTTCTTGACGGTGCGCTCGTGCTGGTCGCCGCACACGCGCAGCGGACGCTCCGTCAGCGGGTTCAGGATGTTCGCGGCGGTCTCGCCTGCAAGTACTCCGCACGTCATATCACAGCTCGCCTACACGCACGCATGATCCAACATAACAACGTCTAGCGCTCTGGGAGTTGACACTCAATTACGTCACGGTACAGTTGCCACTTTATTGCAACAAACACAGATATTGGGAAAAATATTGCTAATTAAATACTTAAAGCATTTCAATTGTCATTAAATTTGTTTTGTCCGCTCAAGCAAAGCAATTCAAGTTAAGAACGAATTTAGATTATTTATATCAAAACCACATTGAGTTATTGGATTCCCTCCCACAGGTAATATACGGAGATTGGGGAGATAAAATTTCACGTTATTGGTAATACAGAAAATCAGCTGTATCGTCATCTCTCTCGAACTTGTTGTAAGTTACTTATTCTGCTCTTGCTTATGCACGTGTACGTGTATCCATGACTTTGCTGAGCTCAGTGGGTGTCGGGCACGTGACACTTGTCTCGGAGCGCTGCACCTGGCGGAGTATATTGTAAGAGCATGCATGCACGTGAAGAGGCCAAGTGTTGTTTGGTTACCGGGCACGGGCGGCGTGATGGGGTAGGTGCTCATGTTGTGGTACAGCTGCAGGAAGACGAAGGAGGGCGTGACGCCGCCGCCGCCGCCCACGCAGCCGCCCAGCGCGGCGCCCGGCGCGGCCCCGCCCGCGTGGCTCGCCGGCGGCTGCGGCGCGGGGGCCGGCCTGCGGACAACACACTCTCACTAGCTGCACGTTTACATGACGGCTCTAACACTCGGCTGCCGGAGGTCCGACCTGGTTACAAGCGATGTTTAGGACTCCGACCTCCGAATATAGAACCACCGGCCAGGGTCTCCGTTCACATTATTCATAACTTTAGATAAATTATACATTTGGCATGGTTGATGTCGACATGTTACGATCGATGTGTCCGGAACCAAGCGACGCGTCACAATCTGCTTGTATTCGACGAGAATGTAGGGCTGTGTAATAGTCTCTTGGCATCACCATCATCGGAGGAGGCCAATAGACTCTAGTAAGACTGTACGTACTTCTCTTCGGAGGGACAAGCCTGTCGATTAGGTAATTAAGTATTTGTATGTATAAATATGTAATTGAAGATCGTTTGAAATACCTATGGGCCATCGTGGCCTATGGATGCTTTAAGCGAGCACCAAGTAATTAGTTTTAGTATATAATCAGATAAAAATAGTTAAATATGTAATTAAATTTATGGGAGTGGCGTGGTCGAATATCGAAAAAATTTATAAAAAAAAAAAAAAAAAAAAGCGGATACCTGTAAAGTCGGATTACGAACAACAATGTTACGTGATAACGCTTAGGCCGATCGTGCCTCTCTGTCGCTTGTTCCGCGCTCTCGCTCGCACGCGCGGCTCAGGTGGAACGTGACAATTGTTCGTGCCTGCAGCCGGCGTTTTTACGATATCACGTCAAAAAATATTGTTGTGGTGAAGTTGCAACAACCACCGTGACTCGTGAACAGCGCTCCAGGAGCGGAATAAAACAACTTCTGTCTGTTTAGTTTGGAAACAAGAAACAAATACAAGGGCAGAGTGGTGCGGCACGTCTGCAGCAGGTACCTGTGCCGCCGCGTGGGGCTCATCACGGAGATGGTGTTGGAGCGCTTGGAGCGCGCCAGCGGCGGCAGGTCGTCGCGGGCGGCGGGCGCGCGCGGCGGCCGGCGCTCGCCCGCCGGCACCGTGCCGTCGCTCGCCGTCTGCGGGAGGTAACGGACACGTGCACAACACTAAACAGGAACAGAATGCCGGCTGCCACAGACCGCCTGCCCTCTCATCTACGGCGAGTACAATATTCATTATACAATTATGTTACATTCCCATCTAAGTGTATTCATCATCATCATTTCAGCCGCAGGACGTCCACTGCTGGACATAGGCCTCCCCCATCGATCTCCAAAAGGGACCGATTGGAAGCTGCCTGCATCCAGCGTTTCCCTGCGGTCTCTTTTAGGTCGTCCGTCCATCTTGTGGGTGGACGTCCCACGCTGCGCTTACCGGTCCGTGGTCTCAACACGGTACAACATTATTTTATTTTATTTTACAAGGAAAACATACAGCTGCTAATTAATACAGTAGATATAAGATACGTTAAGTTAAGTAGATAAGTTACACAAAAGCCAAAAAACATGTTTTAACTAATACAAACTAGAAATAGTGTAAATGCCCCGTTGCAACACCAACTAGGGTCCGGATAGGTAAATAGTAATTGGAAAACAAACATTCGAGGTCTTTACATAAGAGATAATAATATAGTTACCAGAAAGTAAAAATAAATTAATTAACATACAAATTTTATTTATATTACACGGGAATAAAAAAAAAATGTGTGAAAACCACGTCAGTTTCTATAACATACAAATTGCAAATATATAAAACCTAATATAAATTAAATGTTTTTTTAGATTTAATTTTACGTTTTTTTTGCCATTTTTATTTTTAGTGTTATCAAATTTAACTTTTAATGTGTCAAAGAAGTTTTTGGAAATTATATTTTTAAAAGTATTATGCCTCATCATAAATAAGTCAACGTTGGTTGAATAGTTGCTATTGATATTGATTAATGTGCGAATAAAGAATGAATTTTTACGATAGTTAGTTTCGTGTCGTGGAGTATACAGCCGCAGATTATGTGTACGAGGAGCTGAGCGTAGAGGAGTCACAACACCTATCCGAGACAATAGTGAAGGGCAATCGATCCTATTAGATAGTATATTGAACATGAAGGTCAGATCCGCAACCTCTCTTCTGATTCGAACAGGCAACAGATGATGGTGGAAGCAAACCTCATCATACTCGTAGTCAGGGCTCAGAATCTTAGCTTTAAAATTAATATACATCAGCAAGCTCATTGCTATGCGGATGGGTACTTCCATCACGTTGTCTTATTTTTTTGTATACACATGTTTTGGGTGATAATCCAGTTCAGATTTTTATAAGTATTTATTTAAGTAATTAATTGATTGTTATCTGTTTTGTGTATCTAAATAAATAAAAATAAAATTTAAAAAAAATACCGTAGGAACTTCTTTTGGGGCCTCCCAAGGATGTTAATTTATATGTAATTTATTTCTATAGCAAATATAAACTGGACATATCATTATAGTTATTTCAAATGTATGAACATCTAACAAAAATATGTATAAGTAAAGATTAGCTTACTTTCTGCAGCTGATGGTGGGTGCGGTCGTCGGGCGCGGGCGGCGGCGTGTGCGGCGCCGTGGTGGGCGGCGCCGTGGTGGGCGCGCCCGTGCCTGCCAACACCCGCAACCGAGTTATGGCTGCCCAGTATGAGTTAACGTTAATGTATTAGTGCATTCTAGTTACATATTATTATATCCCAACACCAACAATCGCCACAAACAGTCAACAAACCGACGGCGTCCCTTCTAAATATCTGTTAACTCTACTGCAACAGTTCAGCTAAACAATTAATGGTTTTAGTATGAGACACGTTCATTGTCAACTATTTCAAATTAAAATTGGAAGCAAAAGTGAAGGATTCTAATTTGAAAGTAATTATAGTGCATGTGTTCACCGCAAAAACTGCAGACTGCAATCTGTTTTGTGATTCAAGTAACTGAAAGCTTGGGCTACCTTTATGAGGGGGCACTCCCCTCAGAAACTAGATGAGATATGTGGGTAGTTGGAAAAATCAAGTGATGAACTTACAAACATCGCTGGATTAAACAAAAAAGCATGGCATCTATGCAGAAGAACATGGCAACACACAAGTTTCAATCGGATGATATTGTCAGATATGTTTAGCGATTGAAGTTTGTATGACGGACATGTTATTATTGTTTACTGTGCAGTTTTTGCAAACGTTACTGCAGCTGCGTCAAAACAGGCCACTGTCTGCAGTCTCCAAGCGGGGTGGTGAGCCTGGTCAAGTTCAATGCCGCCAAGACTCAGGCGTGGTTGTTCTCCGCCAAAAGGGCGCCATTCTTGAGCTTGAGCTCTAGTTGGTGGCGAGCCGATAGCTACAATCGCGAGTGATACAGTTGGTAGAGAGGCAAGCTCCATCGTGTAAACGCATTATTGCTTAGCATCAGGCGAGGAGGCGGCCAACTGCAAGCCCATTATTACATTAAAAAAGAACTGATTAAATTCTCCTCGTACTAAATGATAGATTGTGTAGAGTGAATAGAGATATGGAGAATGTGTAGATGTGTAGATATGTAGAATGTGTAGATGGGAGTATTGAAACGCAACTCACCGGGGTCCGAGTTGAAGGTCATGAGGTGGTGATGTGGGTGTGGCGCGAGCGGGGACGTCCCGGAGATCTCCTCGGGGATGGCCTCGCACGAGACGCGCATGTCGGCTTTCTTGGCCGGCTTCTTGGCGTGGGCCACAGCCGCGCCCGCACCAGCGCCCGCCCTGCGACCATACCACACACGCCACTGTCAGCACCGGTACTCTTGACACATTGTATCAAGCGCCGAGCTCGCAGGTGCTGGTCTGCGGCCGAGCTTTCATACGTGTGAAGCCGCAGCCCGAGCAGCTGTGGCTCGACCTGATCGTTACTCGACCAGGGTCACATGTCTATTAATTGAAGAGCACCCTTCCCTTTCCCGTTACTACAAGAAAAGGTACTCACGTGGGCTCACAGCTCGGCAGCAGGATCATCTCGTCGGGGTCGACGGGCAGTTCCTCCTGGGAGCGCGGCGCCACCTTCCACGAGGAGGACATCTCCGGGGAGGAGTTGGAGCGCCGCACCGGGTGCCGGGACTTGCCCTGGGGGGAGACCACCGTCACTCATGCACCGACAGCGCGCTAATGGGAACCCGGCCACGGCAGCGTGTCGCCGGATCTACGACTGTTCCCCACCGGGGCAAAAACATGACATTGGCACCGCTCGCCATGGATCAGGCTACTTGCTGAGACCAGAAATTAACACAAATGTCAAGAAGCCAACATTATTTTGGAGTTCCAAGGCCGCCAACCTTCACTTCGCTTGCGATACGTTTGGCTTCTACTTAATTCAAATAACAGGATTTTAATATCAAAAAGGAGTATTCTAATGGTCGTATAATAGAGGAGTATCAAGTCAGAAGCCGCAAACACGTCAAATTGTATGAAAACCCAGTGTTTATGTAAATCGCGAGATTACAGACATCTCCATTCGCACGGCCAACTGATTCCGAAGAGTATTGACGTGTAACGTGCTACTGCCGAGGCGACGGAAATTGAACTGAAATAAGTTGAAGCCAACTTCAAAATGAAAGGCAGAAACGAGACACGGAAAGTAAGTGAACTGGCGGCGTCAAACCTGAAACAGATGTATGGTCAGCCTAACTACCATGACGCGGCAGAGTCGGGTCTATGCCAACTGTTAGTCAGTGTGGGGAGAGCTAGTACGAGACCAGGACGGACGCAGTGCTGCTATGTACTAGATCTGATGTCCAGTTGGCGCGATCTCCTTGATTATGTGAAACGAGTAGGATGACAGAATAAAACAGTAAAAGGTATATTTTCAAGGTTTGGTATCCAAAGTAGTGTGAATGCCCCGTATCTGTGATGCCCCCCTGGGGCATGGCCGCCATGCCCCTGGATCCGCCAATGATAGGCGACGGTGATCGCTTACCATCAGGCAGCCCGTCAGCTTGTTTGCCACCTATGGCATAAAAAAGTGAGGGTGTGCGTTGTCCTCGGGCTGTCAGTGTGAGCGCCCGGGCGTGCCCATGAAGAGTTATATTATCTTTGAGCGTGGCTCACCTCGGGGAGGATGAGCAACAGGTCGTCCTCGTCCGTGGTGGAGGAGGAGCTCTGCCGCTGCGGCGACCCGGGGATGTTGATGGGCTGCGTGCTCATGCGGGACCCGCCCACGCACACGCTGCACACATACAACATCAGTGTACATCATACACCTTGGTTTCAGTTGATACAAACTCTTAAAACTGCACATTTTTATTTAAAAAAGAGAGTACTAAATAAATGAGTTTTTTTTCCACATTTAATTGTATTTTACTGGTGGGTATAATTATTCACGTGTTCCATAGTTCTATAAATGCTCCTTACTTTGTAACGGAACCCTACAAATAAAACAAGACATCGCGCGTGTACCTGAGTTGTTGCGGCGGCACCATGCAGTGCGAGGCGGCGTGCGGCGGCCGGGGCTCCCCCGCCGCCGCGGACTCCGAGCTGCGCACACAAACTCGCTACATGAGCCACACCACGCACATGCCTTGTTAACCCACTTCACAAAAGGGGTCTCCGGGGGGACTTCACAAAAGGGGGGGTTCTCAATACAGTTTTTTGTTACCTCGGAACTCCGTTTATCCATTTATGAACCGATGTGGAAAATATTTTTTTTAATTGAAAGGTTATTCCTTTACATTGATCCGTTAGAAATTTCATCAAAATCGGTTCAATAGTTTGGCTTTTAAATTAAAATTACTAGAAAATTGTGTTACTTGGTTAACAATAAATGGTTACCAAGTAACCGAATTTGCCCATTTTATATTAATTTTGTGAAGTCGGTTTTTAATTGATAATTTATTATTATTATTCGAGATGGGGGCGATAGCTCCAAGTATCTTAGTGTGCGTGAAAAAATTAGTAATTGAGCTTTACTTCCAGTTATTGGGTTAACGGTTTAGTGATTTGGTGAAAAAAGTGTGTGAAACGCGAACTATAACTGTAGTGAAGCATATCTACCTTGTTTATCTGAGCTAGAACGGGTACGCCTGCGTATAGAAGATATGCTCGTATACGCAGGGTCGGACTGGGCCGGATGGGCCCGGGTGGCTCCCCACAAACCTACCGCCTGGCTTGCGGCAAGCCCCGCAAGCCAGGCCCGTGGGAGCCCGCGCAGGCTGGCTGGCCAGTCCGACGCTGTATACATACTGTGTCGACAGCACTCCCGCAGTTGCGAGGCAAGACTACGTTGTCAATACTGAGTGACGGCTACTACAGATGAGGGTTGACTAGAGAGTGGTCATTATTTTTTATTGAACTTATTTTGCGTTTGACCACCACCTCGCCTGATGTTAAGCGATGATGCGGTCTACGATGGAGCACGCTTGCCTAGAAGTAAACGACCACTTCACTATTCCTTAACCTTTAAGGTATTGAATTCCCTGAGGAATAGAGGGCAGTCCACGAAGTTAACGCAGGCGCGGCACGAGCGTGTTTGTGCTAAGGGAATAGAGGCCGTCTCCAAGCCCAGACTGTAAGCATAGGGATCACCCGTTCAGGCAGCGCGTTACGCGGGCGAGACGGGCGGCGTGAGATGAGAGGGGACGTGGCTGACCTGGACTTGTGCAGGCCCGGGGTGCGCGTGCGCGACTGCGAGGAGCCCGAGCCGCTGCGCGACCGCCCTGACCGCTCCGGCGCCTGCGCACCACACACACACATTATAACATAATATGTACTTTACTATTCTGTGGGAATGGAATGGTATTCGATACGTATTTTACGTAGCGAATATTCGTACTTTGCCCAATGAACACGTACAGCGTATAAGGTGATATAATAATAAATAATAATAGTAGTAAAGTTATATGATTATTTACGGGATATTTACCGTGGTAAGGTTGTGGAATGAGCTCCCGATATTTCGGCGCAGTTACATGC
The DNA here is from genome assembly GCA_914767915.1 of Agriopis aurantiaria. NCBI lineage: Eukaryota > Metazoa > Arthropoda > Insecta > Lepidoptera > Geometridae > Agriopis > Agriopis aurantiaria. Next base: position 235,063 of record OU611994.1, on the reverse strand, counting down.
ACCATGTTCACGGGAAGACTGAATATCCCGTAAATAATCATATAACTTTAGTGAACAACCGTGATAGTTTAAAACAGTGTTTTAATAATAGTAGTATTTTAAAATGAGGCATAATTGGCAGGTGCCGTACCTCATACCATAGATCTGTTATCCCATCCACAAGTTGTTCACCTCAATAGCCTAGACGTTTTACATCCTATACTGTACAATAGTTTTATAATCCATTTTATACACATTCAATGCCTTAACCGGCCGTCTGGTGGTGGAAACCGCAAGAGCTAAGTACCTACGCTCCAGGGTGGAAGTGTTAAAGAGCATAACGCCGCGAGTAACTACTCCTACTGAACCAATTTGAAAAATTCTTTCACTGTTGGGAAGCTACACTATCCCCAGGTAAAATAGGCAATTTTTTTTTTAAATAGGGACTTATTAAAAAAAATAAGATTTTTAGATTCTAACCTTATTAAATAATCCTTACTAAAACTCCAATAATGTAACCCAAGGTGTAAAAAAATTAGATTTACAATGGACAACATTTCATTTTTGCAAAGAATCAAAAATATGAAAACCATTTGGAGATTAGTATTTGAATACCCCATAAAAAATAAAAAATAAAATTCTATCCTCTATTTTTTCAAATTATTTGAAAAATAAATAAATAATGGAAATATAGGATTAACGAGGAATACTTAATTTGCCAAAAACTTATATTAAAAAAATATGAATCTATCTTGCCATATATTTCCATTCCCCCGTATATGTTCCAAAAATTAAAATTATTAGGTAGTCATTAATGGCATAACATTGTGTTCCATCTACATAATATGCATAAATAATAAGCCTAGGTGATTAAAAGAACATTAAGTTGTGGAAGGATCATAATGATTAAATCGCATAAAATACTTACGCCTATATTACTTTATCGTTATATATATAAATAAATAAATAAAAGCCGTGGTAGCCCATTTGGAAGACCTCTAGACTTGAAAGCGTGAAGTCGCGGGTTCAAACCCCGGGCCCGTACCAATGAGCTCTTTGGAGGTTATGTACGGATTTTCATACCACTGGCTTTTCGGTGAAGGAAAATATCGTGAGGAAACCTGCATACGTACGGAGAAGGAATTCAATGGCGTATATGAATCCATCAATCCGCACTGGGCCAGCGTGGTGGATATGGCCCAATCACCCTTTCGGGGTAGGTTAAAAAGCCAGCAGTGGACTGTTAAAAGGCTGATTATGATAATGATGATGAACACTTAAACAAATGTAAAATGTAATTTGCGTCCTGGCATCCCAGTACATGTTGTTTTGTTATTTGATGTTGACAAATTTGACATTGCCCTTGACATAAACTTTTTTCATATTCGTTTGGCTATAAGTAGTATAAACAGCCATAGAGCCTATAATTTACAATATGTTTTAAAAATTATTTTAAAAATAGATATTAAGTTAAAATTAAAACTGAAAAATACGTGTCCAATATTTTTTTATAATCTATCAATTGAACTAATAAAAATAGGTAGTAAAAAAAAATGAAATGTCCATTTTAACTTTGCGTGTTTGACAGTTCTAAGACAGGACAACGTCTGTCAGGTCAGCTAGTATTAAATAAAGATAAATAATATGTGAATAATAACAATTATAATCTTTATTTACTATAATACACAATACATATTACAGTAGCAGCGGCCCCTGCACTACGCGAGAGCTCGTATCGCAGGAACTAACAAGTTAACAATTTAGGTTTCATGGTGATATCGCGACAATAATATCTGCTGTTTCATAAAAAACAGTCATTCACACTCGACATGGAGATATTATTTTTTGCGATTTCAGGGTTGGTCCCACAGTGAAAGTTGCTCGTAGTAATCATCATCAGCAGCCGTAAGACGTCCACTGCTAATATAGGCCTCCCCCTTACAACGTCACAGTCACACTGAATATGTGGCGTAATGATTCTTTTTTAATATATTATATATATATATATATATATATTTTTTTAAATGTATTTACTAAAACAATACATGTATTATTACAGGTTGTTCCCTAATACAATAGAGTATTTAGATCATCAACATAAGAATGGACACCAACTCGCCTGATGGACACAGTGCCGTGCACTTCACCGTGCCTCTCGATAGGTTCGCTCAGAATGCGCGTGGCACACAAGAGGAGACCCCAGTCGAGCGGTAGCGGCGAAGTCCGTATTGTAGGTCACTCAGAAGATTGTTATCCCCAAGGTATGCCAAGAGCTTTCTGTTCAGAGTACGCTCCACAGTTTTGCACAAGATGGATGTGACCGAAATCGGCCGGCAGTTATTAGGGTCGGCACTACGACCTTATTTAGGAACAGGTTGAACGTTCGCAAGCTTCCAACACTTTGGGACACATATAGTGTAGCTCTGTGAACAATAGCGTATGTTCTCCGCCAACCGATTGAGTGTATCATCATCATCATCAGCCAGACGACGTCCACTGCTGAACATAGGCCTACTTTAACCCCCACACTGAACGACTGCCTGCCTTTTGCATCCACTGGATGCCAGCGACACTCACAATGTCGTCGGTCCATCTAGTGGGAGGCCTCCCTACGCTGATTGAGTGTATGTTTGAGTATAACGAATCCCTTTCAGCTTAGTACACTCTTTACACGTAACCCCATATCCTAGCAGCAGCTGAACTGTCTTTACTTGATTTTCCACTCGACATGGCGCCACTGATCTGATAGTCATAATATTTTGTCTTTAGACAAAACCTCCACCAGCAGAGGTTCAGTTCAGCAGCAGTGTGGTGTGCGAGTACTCACGGCGCCGTCGAGTCCGCTGGAGGCGGAGGAAGGCGGCGCGGAGGGCGCGGCGGGCGCGCAGGGGTTCAGCAGCGCCGCCACGTCTGCCAGCGCCGACTCCAGGAGGTAGTCCCAATTCATCTACAGGAGCACACGTTTCTGTTATTTCCTCTACTCTCTATGTTTATCACACACACACAAGTCAACGAACACGTGTGGAAGCCGCGACTTTGAGCGATGGGTAACCCGAAACTTATCTTGCGTTGAATTTTTTGAAGACATCAGTTCAGTCGCGGGTTCCGGACACCAAACTGAAGTTTCGGCATCGAGCCCGCCCACTGTCGCCCTCGTGAGGGCAACAATCATGCGGAACAAACACACAGAAGCAGAGTTACACTTTTCTAGACAACAGACTTAAACAATATGACATAACAGGACAGTAGCAATCTTCTCAAGATGCCTACAGGGAAGGTAGCGGCAGCGTGAATTTTTGCCTTCGGGGCCATATCCAATTTCAATTACTGCCTCCCTATTTCGCAATTTAACAAAAACAGCATTTTGGGGGAAGGAGAGCTGGTAGAATCAGTTTGACACAGCTAGCAAGAATGCGCGACCATGCAGTCCGAGGCATTGCTGCGGCACGAGATAGAAGGGAAGAAGGTTGGATGTGTTCGTGACGTCGTCCAATGGCCGAGTGTAGTGTGGGTACCTGGTTCTGCATGCGCATGAGCCAGCAGACGTCGCCGGCGGGCGAGCGCACGCGCACCTCCGCCCACGAGGAGCACCAGCACGGGCAGGCGCCCGCCGCCGCCAGGGCGCCCACGCGCGACCAGCCGCCCTCCTCCGTGTCCTGCGGACCAGACCACTGACCACTGCACCAGCTCCGGGGCGAGTGCGCCCAGCCCTGCCTCGTCTCATGGTTCACTCATACAGACGACATAACTCCAGAGTGCATGTTCGCGTACACGCACGTCTGTGTGTGAACTAGTGGTTCAGTGAACCTTCCACGTCATGTCTGTGTCCACAGAAATAAGGTCGAAAATTCACAACACAGTAAATATTGGCTTATTGTTTCTTCTTATTAAGTCATCATGAAAATGTTTTCTGTAACGATGATAGTCAGTGATAGTGGTTAGCGCGGTCATATTCCGAACCGTATGGCGGCGGTTCAAACACCAGTCAAGGAAAACATCGTCAACGAAATCATAGTGTGGTACTTTCTAATACTACACTGACTGGCTACCACCCTCAAGTGGACAATGTCGAGTCCGGCAACATCACCTGAGAGCCAGTTCCCATTCCAGACTGCGTGTTTACCTATCGACCACATCATCATGTAACATCAGGTGAGTTGTGGTCGACCGCCTGTCGACCATAATAAAAGATAGACTTACCACTTCCTTAGAGATCCTCTCAAACCTCTGCGAGAAGTGGTTGAGTACTTCCACCAGCGGATCCAGCGCTTTACTGTTCTCTGATGAGTTTTGTCTGCAACACCACACGACACTTGCTACATTGTAGTGGTACCGGGCTCACAACAAACATGGCTGCCACATCACAGCTATCACGGCGGTGTCGATCAGACAAGTTCGTTTACAAATTTGTATAAACAATAATTAGACATAGGGTCCCGTTTTTACCCTTTGGGTACGGAACCCTATAAACAGGCTTTTAATTATAATTTAAATGGTGGCCATGTTGAAAGTATTCCAATATTGATTATTGCATATTGGATTGTCACCAGAACTAAAGCTGTAGCAACATTTCAGCAAAATCAGTTAAAAAGAACTGGTTCTAATTCAGCTAGCAAGATATTTTCTAAACAAACTAACAAACATAAAAGCTTGTAGAAATGAATTTGATTGTGTGAAATGGTGACTACTGATACATTGAATTCTAAATTGAAACTAGATAATGATTTCTGTAACAAAATAAATTTAATTGTGTATTAAATAAAGTTAAGTATTTTAGATGAAGTAACAACTCATGCAGCAAACGATAACACCAGTCCCGGCAAATATCTTAAATATGACCCTAACTATACAATAGTTTGGGTCGCTTTGGCGACCGAGGGCGGTACGAGAGGATTGTCGAGTGCACGATGGGTTATAGTGTGCTCACGTACATGCGCCAAGTTTCCCCCGGGACGCCGCGTGTTGGAGATGTTTGCCGGCACTGGACCCAACATGCGACACCGGAATGAACGTGTTGCTAGTGTGAACTCGACAATGAGCTTTACGGCCGTGAAGTTAAGTGAGTAACTTCACCGCCGCGGACTGAATCCTCGCCAAACTTTATGGCCACTTCCTGAGCAGTAGTGGCAAGCTCCTCAAACATCACTACTTCTGGGAGGTCTTTCAAAAAAAAGTCGAAAGTCTTTTTAACATTATTCCTTTAAACCTTATACTGGATGTCTTTTTAGCGAAATGGATAATTATAATGTGAGAAGAAACAGTACGTGGAGCGGAAGCCTGTGGCATATTCACTGCAATTTTTAAATTTTCAATATTCTATTGTAAGTAAATCTAAATAGGCGATCTTTAGGGTTCCGTACCCAAAGTGTAAAAACGAGACCCTATTACTAAGCGTACGTTGCCTGTCTGTCCAGTTGAAATTTTCACAGAATCCTACTAATATTACAATCGCGAAAGTTTGTATGTATGGATGTTTGTTCCTCTTTCACGCAAAAACTACCGAATGGATTTTAATGAAAGTTTACAATAATATAGCTTATACATTAAAATAACATATAGGCTATAACGGGTTGTAGTAGCGAGACCGGAGGCCGAGCTCTACGCGTGCGGAGTAGCGGGTTTCAGCTAGTATGTAATAATGTTACGACGCAATAACTAACAAATAATAAAAATGTCTTAAATTGAAAACGAAAGGGCAATCCCCATACAACAAACGTATTATTGTATTAGCTCTATTGTAATAACGGTAACACGTACAAGCGTCACACTTGGCACGATTGTAGTTCACACTTGTGGCACTAGCTCGTAACTGTTTTATATCTGTTTGTAATTTGTATTCCTCGTGTCCACAATGAAGAGTTTCTATCTATCTATAACAACAAATAATAAATAATGGCCAAGTGCCAGTCGGTGACAAATTTATGTTCATTACCAAGTTATAATTGTGTTATACTGGAGCGTCACTGTAGCAAAGTATAAAATTTGTGACTGTGTGGCAATTGCTTCGACTATTTTGGAAGGCGTTAAATAATTATCAATTAAAATTAATTATTGTATTTTGTGGTGGTACGGAATCCTCAGTGTGTGAGCCCGACTCGCACTTGGCCGGTTTATTTCATACAACAAACAATATTTAAAGTAACTACACCATAGGCTTCATGTACCAGGTACGCCCTCATTTATTCATTTCGGTAAAAATAAGAGTCTCGGTATCGAGTCAATTATTTCATGACTAATTATTCGGGTACAGCTACTGTAACTCCTCCTCCATTACAGCTACAAAAAAACAGTACTAGAAGGCGTCCATGGACTTTGCAGAAACATCAATAGGCATTTACAGATTAAAAAAATATATGCACGCAATTTCAGTGAAAAATTGCAATTTTCTGATGAATATCGAGGTTGAGAGATCTCTTGTAAGAGTTGAGTGTGCGGGATCTCTTCAGGCTCCAGCAGGAGACACTCCAGGACTAGGAGACACCTACTCCGGGCACCGGTAGTGCGATACGGTCGGTAACTGCGTTCAGGGCGGGCATGAAGTTTGGCGCGGCGTGTAGCGGGCGGACCGCACCTGGTGGTGTGTCCGCTGGACGGCAGCAGCGCCTCGCTGCACGACAGCGAGCTGGACGCGTCGATGCTGCGCGAGTGCTGCAGCGAGTGCTTGCTGTAGCTGCAGCGCGCACCGCACGTCAGGGAACGCAACACACACGCATTAGGGCGCGGTCCCTGCCTCGGCGGGCGGGCTGGCAGCGGCGCCAACGTATTCATACAAACTTCACCTGGCCGCAGCCCAGTGCCGACAAGGTCTATGGCCAGTTTAACAGATACGGTGACGAGCCGCGCCGGCGCGTGGCGCTCCGCCCGCGCGGGACCGTGTGCAGATCGCACGACTCACAATAGCATTTTATCTTGTTTATATTTAGGTTGAAACAAAACCACAACAAAAGTGTGAAAACCACCTCGCATAATATAAGTTATTTTATGCCTTCGGTGGCAAACAAGCAGACGGGCCACCTGATGGTAAGCAGTCACCGTCGCCTATGGATACTTGTAACTCAAGAGGCATCACAAATACGTTGCCGTAGTTTGCGCGTGCGCCAGTGCCTGCGAGTAGCGTGACTGAAACCAGCGCCTCGCGGCGGGTCACGCTTGCCCAGAAGATGCCTAGTGTCTTTGTTGGCCGACACTCGCATCACGGACGATGATGTGGACTTTTCACATGCGAGGAGTCCCCGAGACAGTCCATTCTCGCCACCAGCCTGCTCTCGCCGAGGCGGAACACGCGGCGTTAGGTCGCGTTCTGACATCGACAGAGATGCAGCGGTGAGTCGGTCACAGCTATCTATCCGAACCAGGCCTCGAGGGGATAACGCAGCGGCTAATACTCACACAACTTAAAAAGTATTCCTGTTAGCTGTGTTCAAACAAAGTTGTGTGAATATTAGACGCATCAGCGCTCAGCTGCCCAGGGCTCTCCGGGTTGTCCGGGAACTAGGCACGCGCGTCGTTTCGACCCGGGACAACAATGATCTTATATTTCTCGAGAATTCTGTCGATGACAATCGGCGGTACTAGGCTGTTGGAGTTAGTACAGCGAAGCGAACGCCCAGTGACCTGTGAGGTTCCACCGTCAAACGAATAAAATATTAACTTAGTAAAGAGTAAGCCAATTCACGCACACTCCCACAGATATAAGTAGTACTGTAAGGTAGGCCCCGCTGCGTGCTCAAACCAAATTTAGAAGCCAAGTTCCATTCAAGGTTGTGCTACTGAGAATATAAACAATAACATTACAAACTGAGCCAAAGTTATTTAAGTATCCACATAAAAATAAGTAAATTTGTCGATAAAATGAGATCTATATATAATAGATAGATAATGTTTGATCGTTTAAGCCGAATTGTGTGAGCGGTTGTGTTATGTTCTCAGCAGCAAACACCCGCCTCTTCCGTACAGATATGTGGACTGTAAAGGCCAAAGGTGGCATCGAAGGGGGAACTTTTTATGAAGGACTAGTTACCGTTTGACTTCAGCAGAGGGCGCGGTGGGCGTGGACTCGCCGTCACCGTCGTTCAGTTGCACCTGCGGCGGCGCACCTTCACTCTGAATAACAACAAAAATATCGACTTGAGAAAAAGTTCCATAGACTGGTGGAAGTGACCCGTCGAAGGAAGTCGGCACGTACCAGCGGTGCGTGTCCGTTGTGGTCCGAGTCAGCTTGATCGGCGGAGGGCGCGCGGGTGTCGGCGGGCGGCGGGAGGGGCGGCAGCGGGCTCGACACGCTCTCCGCGTGCTGCCGACACAGTGTCGCGCATCTGCACACACACGACCAACGATAACAACGGTTCTGAGAAACAGTGAACAGACCAGGAAGTATACTGGAGTACGTGTCGGTATGGCAGAAGAGAGTAAAGTGAGACCTGTCACAGAGGCCTTGCTTGATGGAGTTCTGGTGGCAGCCGGAGGTGGTGATGGTGACCAGCTTGTGCCCCACCAGCCACGTCATCGCCTGCCCGCCGCTGAACAGGAACTCGGCCATGTCGCTCCTGCACAACAACACACGGCTCACTGACGGCACCGGCGCCGCGCTGGTGCCGTCGGTGCAAGCACGTGACGCACCAGGTATAATTATGTTAATACAAGTTCACATTTTATTTCAAAGTCGTTATTCACTATGGAACAATAAGGTAACAGGGTAGCGCGCGAGCGGGTCCACGCAGGTCTCCACGTGGAAGGCGGCGGAGCTCCACGTTACCTGGACGGGCGCACACTGCACGGGGTGGAGGTGTAGCGCGCGAGCAGGTCCACGCAGGTCTCCACGTGGAAGGCGGCGGAGGTCCACGTTACCTGGACGGGCGCACACTGCACGGGGTGGAGGTGTAGCGCGCGAGCAGGTCCACGCAGGTCTCTGTCAGCTCTACGTGGAAGGCGGCGGAGGTCCACGTTACCTGGACGGGCGCACACTGCATGGGGTGGAGGTGTAGCGCGCGAGCAGGTCCACGCAGGTCTCTGTCAGCTCCACGTGGAAGGCGGCGGAGGTCCACATTACCTGGACGGGCGCACACTGCACGGGGTGGAGGTGTAGCGCGCGAGCAGGTCCACGCAGGTCTCTGTCAGCTCCACGTGGAAGGCGGCGGAGGTCCACATTACCTGGACGGGCACACACTGCATGGGGTGGAGGTGTAGCGCGCGAGCAGGTCCACGCAGGTCTCTGTCAGCTCCACGTGGAAGGCGGCGGAGGTCCACATTACCTGGACGGGCGCACACTGCATGGGGTGGGGGTGTAGCGCGCGAGCAGGTCCACGCAGGTCTCTGTCAGCTCCACGTGGAAGGCGGCGGAGGTCCACATTACCTGGACGGGCGCACACTGCACGGGGTGGAGGTGTAGCGCGCGAGCAGGTCCACGCAGGTCTCTGTCAGCTCCACGTGGAAGGCGGCGGAGGTCCACGTTACCTGGACGGGCGCACACTGCACGGGGTGGAGGTGTAGCGCGCGAGCAGGTCCACGCAGGTCTCTGTCAGCTCCACGTGGAAGGCGGCGGAGGTCCACGTTACCTGGACGGGCGCACACTGCATGGGGTGGAGGTGTAGCGCGCGAGCAGGTCCACGCAGGTCTCCGTCAGCTCCACGTGGAAGGCGGCGGAGGCCGACGCGCCGCTACTTCGCCCCACCGGCGGCCTGGAGACCGCGCGGGACCCCTAGGTAACACAATCATCTTCAATACTCGCTTTACCGTTATATGCAGGTATACGCTTCGACTAAAATAAAATGAATGGACAGACCCATTAGAAGCGCATTTTTGAAGATAACAAAATGAGCGCCGGCTCTCATTTCGTTTCAGTCGGTCTCTAGCCGTAGGAAGTGCAACACGTGTCTATTGTTACGTGATAACGAAACATCTGACAAAATTATGCATTCACATGCTTTCCCGAAGTGTAAATACACAAATAAAACCGGGATCTATTTTTTGTAACAAATATACCGTACATTTTTATAATTAGGTGTTGAAGTATAGTCATAGTCATATTTATTTATTTCCATTGGAACACATTAGAGCACTTGGACACGTCAACAAAACAATTCGGTATTATTAGTAGTATAATTATGTCCGTCAGTTTTGACTCGTTTTTACTGAGCAATTTCAATGGTTAGGGCCCGTCCATTAATTTTATTTGAGGTGAAGGGTATACGCATACTTGACAACACACATGATGGAAGCAGTACACTACTGCAGAGGCCGCGAACTGGCATTTATGAACGTACAATGGGATGGGGCACAATGTGGGTCGAGGCTTAGCAGAGTATTAAAGTGGCGGACACCCCCCCCCCCCCCCCCCCCCCCCCCACTGCACTTGGCGTGCGAGAGCCGCCCGGCCCCGGGACACGCAGTAGTAGCATGGCGGTATACTGACGAGGCTGGAGCTGCGCTGCCGGTTGGAGGAGTCCTCGTTGGCCGCGCCCGCGGGGAAGTTGGACTTGTACTGCAGCTGTTCCTCGAACGGCATTATGATGTAGTTGTGAAGTCCCTGCAACCGACAGAAACAAGCGCATGATGCACTCCATTATGCTCTAAGAGTCACGACATTGCGTTTATATTTAATTGTTTTGCTTTTAATAGAGTTCGTGCCGTGGGTACGGTAGTAGCCACTGATACTAACGTGAATGATAAACCGCACGAAGTTCCGTCGATACTGAAGTCGGCACTTCAGAAACCAAGCGGCGATCACGTGGTGTGCGAGCGAGACGACGTAGTGGTTGTAACGCGACGGATTCGTGTACGGGAGCAGGATGGCAAACACGGACATGTACTGGTCTTCTACGAACGACGCGAACACCTTCGGCAGTCGGGTGAGCGCTGCAAACACAACAGAGTAGAACGTTGCAGAGCCAGTAGCTTCAACAAGGAGTCAAGTGGCGGGAGGCAGTCACTCACTGGAGAGGAACTCGAGCATGGGCCCGGCGATGGGCTGCGTGTCCGAGATCTTGGAGAGGTCGAGCAGCACCTCGGGCAGCATGCGGACCATCGTGTCGCGCGTCTCCAGGCAGAACACGGTCAGCGCCGCGATGTACGGCGCCGGGCTGCGCAGCACCATGCCGTACTTGAGCAGGCAGCGCACGATGCGCTGCTGCGTCTGCGGCTCCAGGAACGCGTGGTAGGGCGCCAGCGCCGCGAGCCCCGGCAGCGCGGCGCCGTGGAACTCCGACACCAGCAGCTTGCCGCCGCCCGCCACGCGCAGGCACTCGGGGAAGTACAGGCTGCGGTCCGAGATCTGCGTAGGAGACGTACCGTGTGTGTCATCACATCCGGCCGGGTGTGTACTCTACTACAGTGGAGTCCAGCGGAACCAGTACCATGGAGCAGAGCGTGGAGGCGAGCAGGTCCAGGTCCTGCGCGCGGCGTCCCACGGCCAGCGCGCGCGCCTGCAGCAGCACGGGCAGCGCGCGCAGCACGCCCGCCAGCACGCTCCACTCGGTCTCGCGGGTGAGCGCCGCCGTCAGCAGCCGCGCCATGCGCCCCACCGGCAGCACGCACGTGCCCTGTGGAACAACACCGGCGCATCACTACTGCCACCTCTCTCTCTCTCTCACACACACACGGGCACACAACTCACGGGCGGCAGGTCCTTAGGCTGCGTGGGTGGGTGCTGCTGGCCGCGCACGGCGCAGGGCTCCGCCAGCAGGAAGGGCGAGCACAGCGGGCGCATGCGCAGCGTGGCCGCACCACTCACGGGCGCGCCGCTCGCGTCGTAACAGAACCCAACGCAGTTAAACGCGTTAGCGCGCAGACCAAATAGCATCTCGAATATCTGCACAACAAATCAGTGATGTAGATGAATCAGGACGGTCCAGCATCTGCTGCCTGCAGCTGACTTTCATGTTAAAAAGAGTTATGCATCACATGCCGCCATCTTGTATGTACGATGACGTCACCAGTGACCAGCACTGAACCTACGCATCTATCATCCTCAGAAGGTCAACAGGAGGATGTAGCAGGAGCGGGGCAGGGAGCCGCGCGACAGCGGGTACCTTGGTGCGTATGTCGGGGTGGTGGTGGTGCGGCGCAGGCCGCTTGTAGTGCTGGTCCAAGTGGTCGAGCAGCACGAGGAAGCAGCGCGTGGGCAGCGCCGCAGGAGCTGCTAGCAGCTTGTCGTGCAGCACAGCCAGTAGCCCTTGAGCTGCCAGCGCCAGCTCGCTGCCGCCGCCCTCCGCCTCCGCGGGGGCGGCCACAGGCGCCTCGGTCACGTACATCTCGAACGGACGGTTCAAGATCTACCAACAAACGGCGACTTTAGGCAAGCATTTCATTCGGTGTACCATGAGTTTACAACTAACATTGTTTACTAATTAAAGCTTAACAATTGCATATGACATCACCACAGGAATTCCTATGTATTGATATTTGTATAACATGTCTTAGTCTGTAGTCGCAACGCATTCAAATCTGCTATAGCATGAAAATCCTCAGGCGTACCTCAAGGGTGTCACTTGAAACCTCTTCTTTTGATCACATTTACAAATTTGCTACTGAACGTTGTCACTGTAAAAATAATTTCCCCTCGGTAATTTATTTTCTTGGGTGTCATGTGGTGAGGCGTACCTTCTCGAGCAGGTCTATGAGGTCAGTGTGTGCGTCGGGCGCGATGCCCTGCGCGAGTTCTGCGCAGGCGCGGGCCGCAGCGGCTCGCAGCGCGGCGTCCGCGTCCAGCGCACACGCGGTCAGGACCGGCACGCCCACCAGCTCGACCAGCTCCGACCCGTACACGTATCTACAACACAATCGTGTGTCTTTACATTTACATTACATTTCCTAACATTACGACGTTTTTTCCTTACTTACCAGACCAATGAAAAATTAACACAAAAGTCCTTGGTGGCATAGGGTAAATGTTCCTCCCATTTCGGGCGCTGGCGCGTGTTGCTCACCTGTGTCGTTTGATAAAGTTTAACAAGTGTTGGAGCGTGTGCAGGCGCACGGCGCGGCGCGACTCAGCGCGCAGGTAGCGCTCGTGCAGCGCCAGCGCAGCGCCGACCCACTCGGCGCCGGTGGCCGCCAGCGCCGCGGCCCGCAGCCGCACGAGCCGCATCACGGAGGGCTCGGGCCGCTCGTGGCCGCACTCGTCCACCAGCTCCAGCAGGGCCTCGGGGTCGCCGCTGTACTGCCCGCTGTCCGCCAGCTGCTCGATGCTGGTGATCAGCGCGTGGAGCCGCGAGTGAATCAGCTCGTTGGGCGGGTTGTAGCTCTCTGCGGACAGACGCGACCGCTCGCTCACATCACCTCGTCGACACGAGTGCCATCACTCCCCGCACGGAGCGACACCCGACATACGAGCGTGTTACAAACTGATAACTCACTGTCCTGCCTCACCACGGCGCGCAGTATCCGGAGCACCACGTCCCAGGCGGGCTCGCTGAGCTCCTGCGGCGCGCGCGCCACGCAGCTGGCCACGCCCACCACCACCTCGTACGTCACCACCGGCTGGTTGCCTTCCAGGGCCTGGAACACTCGACAATGAGAATACCTCTGTGATGGCGCCTCAAACTGTTGCAGAAGTCGCACAAGGTCAGCTGGAGGAGGTGTTATTCAAGCAGCCTTCAACACTCTAACACTGTCAAAAGGCTCACCCACACCCACACATCTTGACCCGCAGTGTGAAATGTCCTTTCTCCAGTCTTCCCGCTGAGCTTCAACATGAAGCGTTTTTAGAGGGTGTCTACAAACATTTCGGGCAAAGCCCAACTCTGCTAATATTGCAGGTGTCTATAGGCCACGGCTACCGCTCACCATCAGGCGGAGCGTTTGGTTGTTTGCTGTTTGGGTTTTTGGTTTGGACACCTTGTATTCAGGCCTCAGTAAAAACCTACTAAATAGGACCTCTGGGTTGAAAGACCTGACCGTCCATCCAAATAATCCCAGGGGAGGAAGATAACGTCGAGTGGACCACGAGTAACCACGGTGTTCAAGGAATGTATACAGCCTGTAGCTATACTGCCTCATTAGTCAGTACTACTGTTCCGTGTATATAAAAGCGAAATACCACTCACTAAGATTACTCAATATTACACTCACGCAGGTGGATTCCTCATGCAATGACATCTGGCAAGAAAGGATTTTACAACGGGGACGAATTATGAGGGTCAAATGGGTTGGAAGTGTACATGTAGGAAGCCACGGGCAACAGCTAGTAGAGAACGAATGATTAGACGTACCTTTAGGAACGCGGGCAAGACAGCTAGGAAGGAGACTTTGAGCGTGGGCACCCTCCTGGGCCCCCAGAGTGCCATGTTGATGAAGAACACTGCGCCGCGCACTAGGCCCGCGTCGTTGTCGTCGCTGGCGAGGGCCGCGGGAGCCCCGCAGTCGGAGCCCTCCACAGGGGCCGGGGCGGGGTCCGCGCGACTGCCTCCGCCGCGGAGTATCACCACCATCTCTTGTAACGCTGCGTGCCCGATGTCCGCGCCGACCACATAACGCATCAACTGGAGATAACATATCTATTTAACTATGTATTTAATATATATATGTACATATGTATATGAGTCTCTGGCAGCCATAGTACAAGATTTGCTTAGTTTGGGGTCAGACTAATGTGTGTGCAAAGTTATCTCTGCTTCATTCAAACACCATTTTTAAGTTTGCAAGGTATTTGTATTTGGGCTGTTGTAGAAAGCTATAATTATATATCCAATGCAGGAACCAGTGAACCACAAATGTAATCTCTGACACAGGCCATGGTCGAGAACATGAACTTTCATATTTAACTAAACTTAGCTTTAAAGGGCTAATTAGTAATATATATATATATTCTTCAAGTTTTAAATTTTTTAAGATATTGTTACCAATAATATAGATCTGTTAATGGCGGTTATTTCTATCTTTTTGCTGTTGGTCTTAAGTACAGAAAAAATATAAATAAAACATGAGTAGTGCTACCTTCCAGCTGTTCTGGCAGTAGTGGTCCAGGTTCACGGTGCGTGCGAGCGCGCCCACGAAGGCCGGGAGCGCTCCCCGCGGCAGCAGCGAGTAGGAGACCACAGCTTCCAGCAGCGCGAGGCAAGCGTTCACCACGCTACTCTCGGCGCAGTACACGCAGAGCGAGCACGCGTGGCTGGAACCAGTACTCAGCTCGTTACGAGAGCGCGCCATCCGTACGAATGTACGAGTCAAGTAAAGGTGCGTGCTCAGTACGTACTTGACGATGCCGTGCACGATGTGCTCGTCCAGGTAGGTGGCGTTGAACTTGACCACGTTGATGACGAGCAGCAGGAACTCCACCAGGAGCGAGGCGCCTTCGATCTGCGGCACCCACTCCAGCAGGAACGGCCCCATCTGCACGACACACACTCACATCCTGGGCCCTTCACTAACTACAAACACGCTCTTAAAGCAGCGTGTTAACTTAACCTCTAAATATTGCCCTTTATTTCCTACGGAATAGAGGCCAAATTAGAATAGAGGTTGTGTTCCAAAACATAAGCTTTTTGTCGAGTGAAATTTGTCGCACGAATTTTGGTTTCGGAACAAGGTTTACGCGGGTAATATTCAAACGGGGTGAATTATGTTTTGGAATGAGGGGCTCCATACTGGCATGCTCATCATTATTTTGGACACTGTCTCTCATGTTGGAAACGTCATGAGTGTAAGAGTGACCGAAATAATCTAGAGCGCACTAAAATAAGGCCAGAGGAAATGTATCCTTGGCAAAGATTATCATTAACATTTTGTCACATAAATAAAACCACAACTGTCTCATAAAATAAAATCGAGTTTAAAACAACATTTTTATTCTAATAGTAGTGTTTTTAGGGTTCCGTATTGTGTTGTGGAATGCTACAAAACAGATACCTGTTCTTCAAAGCAGTTGATATTCTTCCCCGAGTTGGTGAGGGTGTGCAGCAGCTTGAACCGCAGCAGGGTGTCCTCCGGGCTGTGCGTGGGGTGTGTGTCGCGCAGGTAGTGGAACATGATGGTACGCATGATCTGCAGGTGGTCGGCCTGCCCCTCCGCGATGCAGCGCAGCAGCGTGAGCACGGCGTGCCGCGCCTCGCTGCTGCTCTCCTCCAGCAGGTCCCGCGTGCACGACCATATCTTCTCCACGCCACCCTGGACAGGTACCCTCCGTCACTGTGTGATATCGCCACAACAACCTGCATACGTTGTTGCGGCTCTACTATCACCAAATCCTTATTAATATTTTAAAAGCTAAACTGTTTGTTGGTTTATTCATTTCACTTTCATGCAGCAACAGATACCATAGCTTAAACCCTAATACCTATCTGCCCATTTGTCTATCAGACTGCAAGAGCGGGTACGTAGAAACGTCACCGCTTTATGGCTGATATTTTAAAAACCCATATGAAGCACTGTGATTCCACTTTTATTGTGTGAGCTGCTAGTATTTGGAATATGCTGCCTGAATGGGTGTTCCGCGATAGTTACAATCTGGGTGTCTTCAAATCGCGTGTGAAATGGTTTCTTCTAGGCACGCGTGCTCCATCGTAGACCGCATCATCACTTAATGTCAGGCAAAATGAAGGTCAAACGTACAAGACTTGTAAGGATGTAAAAGAATGTACATTCCCTTCAGAGTCTATGTAAACCTTACCACAAGTAAATGCATAGAGAGAGCTGTATCTTTGGGCTTGGAAAGGCGCTAATTTGAGATCTCGCTCCACCCAAATATTTAAATAAGACCACCGCTACTCATATGTAATAGGAAATAATAACAAAATTTAATTTATTTATTATTATTATTTATTTAATTTAATTTTTTTATTTATAATTTTAGCCACAGCATGAAAAGCATTCCACACCTAGCTAGTTCACATTAAAATTGGAAATTTTTAGAGGCCAAGACTAATTTGGGATTAATGTGACAATTAAGTTACATTTAATAAAAGAGCTCTCATTTTCACTTTATATTGTACGCCTACTGAGACTGATTCGAATCCAAAAGCTCTTACCTAAGAAGACATATATTTTATTTTGAAAACAAACAACTTTATGAGATGTTTGTAATCAAATCTGATAAACACTGATTTCTACAACTTTATATAGAGAACATTCAACAATTCAGGTATTTCCGGATGATGATAGTTAGCACAGAACGAGGTATGAAGTAAACCAAGGTGTGTAGAGGGTAGTGTTGGGGTGTAGGTAGGGGTACATGGACAGTGTAAGAAGGTACCTCCTGCACGCGCACGACGATAGCCTTGTCGGCGACGTCCTTGATGGCTCGCAGGCGGCGGTGCAGCGGAGTATCGGCGCCCAGCTCGCGCTCCAGCTCCGCCGTCACGGCCAGCTCGTTCCGCGGCGGCAGTGGCGCTGCAACCACACAACACGCGCCCTCTGTCAGCTCACGGCTCACCGCACTCGCCGCGACGATCAGAGACCGCTTCTACTCACCAGATGCACCTTTTTTGAAGAATACTTTCAACTTGTCGTGGAGCGACTTATCTCTCGAGCCCGACATTGTCGGTGCGCCCGCTCGGTTACTATTCCTAATTACCCTAAAGCTTACAGCTACGCGCGGCGATTACCTATAGCACTGATATCGCGAATGAAAAGACATATTTGTTATAAAAATATTCTTGCTACCGCTCCTGCTTTGCTATTCACCATTTGTGTTCACCATTTTTGACTTTTGTTTTCATTTCTTTCTCGTAGGGTTTTGACGTCGCACGTCTTGTGCATTGGCCAGCTCTATCTGAGTTTGCCAGTTTCAAGTATTTATACATATTTTCAAGTTTATCCTGTGCGTTTAACATATTAAATTGTCAAACAAGTTACAGCAGTCAAGAAAAGTAAGTCATGATTAAATTCAAGTTATGCCCCTGTAAAGCGGTAAAAACTTAACAAGAGTCAAAGTTTTGGAAACAATACGAAGACGCACTTTTCACTTTTCACCTATAACTTGCCCATAATCAAGCTCGCTAATGTACACTTATAAATAATAGTGTGCATTTATTCTAACACTCAAAAGTATTTAATTAAGGAAATAGAATACTGAGACAACATGTAAAAAAACTCACAAAACCTGTGCACAAAACTAAACTCCACAGATCTAAACTCAAAACTCTGACTGTGATTTTAGACTTTTGTTTGATTGACAGTTGTTGTATTTTTTTGTTTTTTTCTCATGACTATGGATACAAAGACCTTCGTCGTAATATTAAACAAGTTAACTTAGTACACACAAGTCAGTTACAGACAGAGTCAAGCTTTGAGTCAAGCAAAGTCAGAGATCTTGTATTATATACCCTAAAGGGCCCAGTTCCATGAGCAAAGTAAACGGTCAAGTCAAAGTCATGTCCTAGTAAAGTGGTAGATGGAGCTTTGGAAAAAGGGAAACAATACGAAAATACATGTTTCACCGCGTCACATCATACCCACACTCGAGCACATCTACGTATTTTGGAATTACACCTACCCATCGCGGGAAGAAGTCGCGGGAAGAAGTCGGCTCCGGGAATCAGGTTTCCTTGTCCGGAGTACGACGCATTATAATAACTGTATCCACAAAATGTTTATCTACATAAATTTTTATTGTTATTATTTTTATAATAATTCATCATTAATACGCATTAACACTGGAAAATACGCAAGTTTAGGAAAATAATACAATGAGACGACATGTTTTTTTCAAGTTGGCGCCAAACCCCGGAGAAGTCTTTCTTCTTAGCTAATCTATACGGATACTCCGTATACCTTATATCCTAGCTTCAAGAGATGGCGCCACGGGCTTTGTAATTTCCAAAGCTATAATGCTATTAGATAATTTTATTATAAACGCGGCTTCTTAATTTACCACTATCTGCTGACAAATAATTGTGTAGATACTTACATGTAAATAGGCTGACAATGAATATTTGTATACTTATGTAGTGTTACAAAAAGTCCTAGGCAACCGGCAGGGTGGGTACACATGAGATATTAGTAGGATCAGTAGGATAGTAGTTTGAGTGTATTTTTTATTGCGAACAATAATGAGTTTATTTATCTCATATTTATCTATAGGTACTATCCATAGATCTATCTATCTCAGTGACGTGTATTTTACGTTTATACATGGTTTATACCTCTAGTGGTGGGTTTTGGCGCCAACGTGGAAAAAAAACATGTCGGCTCGTTGGATTATTTTCCTAAACTTATGTATTTTCGAGTGTTAATGTGTACTAAATGGTGAATTATTATTCATTAAGTGCTCGTAAACGTGCTCGAGTGTGAGAAAGTGATATAACTAGGTGAAACACGTCTTTTCGTGTTGTTTCCAGAACTCCATAGGAGCCTCTTGTAAAGTCTTCACCACTTTACAAGGGCATGAGTTTGACTTGACCGTAACTTACTTAGCTTGACTCTGACTGTGACTATGACTTGTTTGACGCTATTAAGACTATGTAAACTGTTTAATATTAGGACTAAAGGACATTGAATCCACGGTCATGAAAATTTTAACAAAAAAACATTTAGTGATGATTTGATTTGATTTCCTTGATGATTTCTACTACGCGCTAACGTTAATTTTAACAAAAAAAAACATAGATTCAATACTGAATCTATGAAAAAAAAGTATTTCTTGAATGGATTTTGGCGTCATAGTTCATAGTTATTTATTCATGTTACACATCAAAATAATAATTAATAAATCGTCTCACTCGTCAATGAATCGTCTCAATCGTGCCAGTGTCTATTTTCAAGTATCAAATAGGTACCTAGGTAGTCCCAGTCAGAGTCTAGAAAGCAGAGTAAGACACGGAGAAGTTAAGTCATGCGGCATGCCTAAAGTGGTGGAGGCACAGACTAGGTAAAGGTACGAGGCTTTACCAGAGACCATCTTTAGGTAATACAAAGTCCTTGCCAGAGACACGCTTGACACATTCCATCGCTCGCATTTTGTCTGTCGCAGTTGCGTAATTGGCGTTGTGTGCCGTTTTAGAAATAATCACACTTCATTGCACTATTGCACGCCCGCCTACTACCTCCTCTATGTATCCTCTAGGCCTGGAAGAGATCACTCTTAGTGATAAGGCCGCTGATTGATGCACTAGTTTCTTTTGTTTTAGTAGATTGTAGTGTGAACAATAAAGAGTTTATCTATCTATCACATTCAGTCTTAAGACATTATTCTTACTAGAAAGACAATACAAGTGTTCGAGATAATCTCGAAGGTGCCAGAATACCCCCTGTTGCGCCTGTTAAAGCTTCTTGCCGGCCTTCTGTACTTATTTATTTTGTGATAATTTTCGGTACCACCCCTACGCAAACACGTGAGTATACATAGTAACTGCCGAATTAAAATATATTTATTTATTGAGTAATAACAATCTTTGGTAATAACACCGGACAACGCCCCTTCACTTATTATAGGTAAGTAGTTATTTATGTATCATCATCAGCCAGAAGACGTCCACTGCTGAACAAACGCCTCCCCCTTTAACCTCCACACTGAACGGCAGCCTGCCTTTTGCATCCACTGGATGCCCGCAACTCTCAAAATGTCGTCGGTCCATCTAGTGGGAGGCCTACCTACGCTGCGTCTTCCGGTTTGTGGTCTCCACTCCAGAACCTTTCTTCCCCATCGGTTATCGGTTCTTCGAGCGACGTGGCCTGCCACTTCAACTTGCAAATTTTAACAGCTATGTCGGTGACTCTGGTTCTTTGGCGAATATCCACGTTCCGGATTCTATCGCGCAAAGAAACTCCGAGCATAGCTCTCTCCATTGCCCGCTGTGTGACTCTGAGTTTTTCTAAAAGGCCAACAGTTAAGGACCACGTCTCAGTACCATATGTCATCACTGACAACACACACTGGTCAAAGTATTTATGTATACCTACTGTGAAACCTACTTGCCTGCCTAGCTAACCTACATTTATTGCATGCCAGTAAGGACGTTGTTTACCAAAAAGGGGTATAAAACGTCTTTGCATGCCAGTTATTGTAGACACCGTGCACGCACCGTGCACGCACCGTGTGTTCGTTACGACAAACAAAACCGGGTTCTCTTGTCACTTTATCTTCAACAATAGAAAAGAAAGTTGTACAACGGACCGGATTATGATACCCATCTCGATGTTGAGTAAGGAGGTGCACTACCCACTTCCAAGGGCACAAGGGACAATAGGCTTACACAAAGCGCCGCCGAGCACATCTGCGGGCGGAACGAGTATCGAGTGCGTACATAATAGCGGCCGACCGCACGGTAAAATACGAGGGTGTAATCTGGGCCGCGGCCGAGTGACGAGGGTCCACAATTTGCGCTCACCTCTGACACCTGCCCTCACAATCAGCCACCCTCTAATGCCGTAAATTTATTGTCAAACTATTTATGTGGAGGCAGTGGAGGTGAAGATATCTATTGTGGCTGGCGGTCGTCACGCGATACATCTTCGGTAACCTTGCGTTCTCTACTCACCCCCTGTCACTGTGAAGTACGGCTGTAGGCTGTACCACCATGTAGATACCTACTTATTTCGATATGCCTATTTATAGGCCTAATAACAGATAATTGATGTCCCAAGCCTGTACCTGTTTAGGTGGAAACCGTGCGTGTGTAAGGACATTCCAGGAGGCCTAACACGGGGTGTGGATAAATGTGGATAATACACTGTTTTTATCCCGCGAGAAAGAGACAGAAGTATCTATATTCTAGCTTTATCGCGTCTACGCGTGGATAAAAACAGTGCGGATAGACAATTTATCCACGGTCTGAGCTAGGCCTATTGTGGTGTTCTTGGGGTGTACATACTTTGCCTATGCGCAGAGTAAGGATTCACGGTGACTTCAAGTCGAAGACTGGCAACGTAGTATGGCTACTATCTACTATGTTGCCAGTCCTTTGCCGGCCCTAGCCTCTGATCAGGGTAGATTCACGGTGACTTCAAGTCGAAGACTGGCAACGTAGTATGGCTACTATCTACTATGTTGCCAGTCCTTTGCCGGCCCTAGCCTCTGATCAGGGTAGATTCACGGTGACTTCAAGGCGAAGACTGGCAACGTAGTATGGCTACTATCTACTATGTTGCCAGTCCTTTGCCGGCCCTAGCCTCTGATCAGGGTAGGTTCACGGTGACTTCAAGTCGAAGACTGGCAACGTAGTAGCCAGCGCCAGCCCTAGCCTCTGATCAGGGTAGAGCGAGATTGTCTTTCGGCGTGTTTCATTTCTGAACACTATTGTACACATATTTCCACGAGTAAAAAGTTGCCCATGTCTAATCCAGGATGCAAACTGTTTCCACATATCAACATTGTATGCTGTCTACAAACAACACAAGTGGTGCCTCGCCGCCTGCCCCGCCGCTCCTGCCCCAAGGCGCGAGGCGCCATTCTTTTTTCCCCCGCAAATTCTTATATTTTGGCGCCCCTTTCTATCTGGCGCATAGAGTGACCTCTCCTGTCGCTCTAGCCCAGGGCCGGCGCTGCCGGATACTATATCGTCTGCTGGGTGAGTTTGACAGTCCTGGCCTGATGCACTCGCACCCGCAGCGCCATCTTACTTCTTACTTATTTATGTGATCTAAAAGGTACCTATCACCCTATGTTAAATATTTCATTATTCTATAAAACGTGGCGCCATATTGTATGTGATAAAGTACAGCCGCTATCTATTGTAGAGTAGGTACCTACCTATTGCTACCTAAAAAGAATGAGGGGTGTACCTAAATCGCCCGTATTCACAGATCGTATTGGTCAAACTACTAGGGAACAAAAATATCGCAGTGGTGACTCTAACACCCAAACATTGTAATGCCCAATAAATTTTTATAATGATTATATATTTTTATAATGCCCCATATTTTTATAATGCCCAATAAATTAATTTGTAAATTTGTAAATTGTCATGTAGATTAATAGAAAACTCCGAAATTACCATTGACCTATATGTACTTAATTTCTTTGGAAATTACATACTACCTACATTGGTTGAAAAAAAAAAGATTTGAAACCAGTAGATCTGTGGAAACCAGTGTTACAACTGTTGTAGCCTTTGCAAGCAAAGGAGAGGATTGGAGAGAATGTACAGAAAAGGTAACATATTTCATGTCCTGCGTAAAAATATACAAAATGTGTGATAATTTAGGAAAACAACGCGATTTTTCAGGCAGATAAGTGCCTCGTTACACGTAGCCGCCTCTTAGATAATTAGAAACATTAACTTTCGTGGAGCGGCTGCTTTTACAGCACTCCATTCAGGAAGTGTTTTACTAAGTACATTTACAATGTTATGTTTTCAATTAACTTAATAGAGGGCGAGGTGGCTTTCAAAGGCGACGTTTAAAAATAAGAGCCAATATAAAACGCATAAAACTGCCGCTGAAAAATATTTATCCTTCCGCCGCCGCTCCTGACCCCCGCCCCGGCGGATCACCTTCAAACTTTATTCCATGTCGTAAAGAATAACGGGAAATGGTAATCCCATAATGCAAACGCTATTTAGTCAAATTGATTTTTAAAGAAGAAATGAATGAAGGGAGCACAAAGTTTTGCGGCGACGACTGAGTCGACCGAGCGGCGCCCGCGGCCGCGGCATCGAATTATTCTTTGAGCTTACGAATTATTCTTTGAACATTTGGTTCCGTCATAGCTTTACCTAGTCTGTGGGTTACGTAGATATTTGATTGCATCAGGCGTTAGGTACTTTGCGGAAATTTAACTTCAAAACTGTTTCTTATATGAATTTGTAGTGTAATAGTATATACAGTACAATGATGATCCCAATTTTTCCTTATTGAAGAGATATGGGATCAATATTAATAAATTTAAAAAAAAAAATAATACGTTAAATTAAATTTGAATCAACAAAGTCTAACAAACCTGAAAAAAAATTGTAACTAAGCTGTAAAGATCATCATCATCATCATCATCATCAGCCCTGAGTGACCCACTGCTGGGTATAGGCCTCCCTTTGTTTATGCTACTCTCCCCGGTCTCTCGCTATTCGCATCCACTCGTTCCCGACAGTATTTCTGAAGCTGTAAAGATAATAATGATTAAAGGAAAATTTGTATACAAGTTAGGGTATACAAACCACAGAAAAGAAAAAAATATTCTTTAAATTACACAGATCTGTTGTATATATCTGTGTTAAATTAGAACGACTGTCAAGGCATTTTTGTAAGAAAGTTGTAGCCGAAACGTCAGTCATTCGAAGTCAGTCAGCAACTGTGATGCGTACAAAGAACTTTGAGACCTAACCCAAAAACGCAAGGTCCAAGTTCTTTGGGTGCGGAGTTCGACGCGTTGATATAAATAAGAATGTTCAATCAAGGTTCTGTCATAATGCCTGGCGGACCACATGGCGACAGATTTTCCTTCTCATTTCCGTTCTATCTAATTCTCTTTTCTGTGATACAAACTAAGTTCTTCACAGATCTATATCTGTGAAGTTCTTGGTATTTATGGACGTGTCATGTAGAAGAGTGACTGAAGGAGTAATAGTGTTCCGTGGACTGAACTGTCATTTAACTGTTTTGACTTATTATTTGCTTATTTGCTTTGTTTTCAAATTGGTTTTAAAAGGCCATGTTTTTTAATAAAATTAATTTGCTTGTATCAAAATCAAGAAATTTCATTATTTGTCTGACAGTTTCTATAATAATTTATTCCATCGTGATACATTCAAATAATAAAAACGCGTTAGACGATTGTTTCCCCAAACACCTGGACAAATATCTCAACGTCGAGGATCAGGACGTCGCCGTCAGCGTGGACACTAGCCTGGACGTGGAGGTGCTGCGGGCCGAACTGGACTCATTGAATAAAGCAGGTGAGGTGAGAAACGTGAGAGAATACGGGCCCGTGCGCGCCGACACGCCCTTCCTGGTGGTGCGCGTGCGCCGCGGCCTGGCCCGGCTGCGGCTGCTCGTGGCGTCCCTGGCGCAGGCCGCCGGCGTGGACGACCTGCTCCTCATATTCTCCCACAGCCACTACGAGCACGGGGTCAACCGCCTCATCCAACAAATAGACTTCTGCATGGTGTTGCAGATATTCTACCTAAACTCCGTTCAGCTCAATCCCCACTCGTTTCCCGGGTTCGAGCCGGCACACTTCGCCAACGGAAGTACGAGCGGCAGGCGCTCGACGCGCGACCCGCGGCTGGCGGAGCCCAAGCACCACTGGTGGTGGACCGTCAACTTCGTGTTCGACCGGCTGGTGTGGCAGGAGCCGCACAAGGAGATGGTGATGTTCATCGAGGAGAACAGCTACGTTCTGCCTGACGCGTTGTTTATGTTCGCGTCCGCCAAATACGCGATGAAATACTTTCCTGACGCAGACGTGATCTCGTTGGGGAGAGCTCCGGCCGGCGGGGGCTCCGACTACGGCAGAGTGACGGTGGAGCCGTGGCGGGCGGCGCACGGCGACGGGCTGGCGTTCAACAGGAGCACGTGGCAGAAGGTGTCGGCGCTGGGCTGGCATTACTGCGAGTACGACGACACCAGCTGGAAGCACTCGCTGCTGCACCTGTTCCGCTGGCTCCCGGGCGGGCGCGCGCTGGCAGTGACCGCGCTGGCGCCGCGCGTGCTGCCCGCGGGCCCCCGCCCCCTCTGCCAGCTGACGGCGCCACACCGCTTGTTTCCGAGGAATGTCGAAGCGGTCGTGTTGTTCGGACGCGAAGGGAAGGTGATGAGCTCGCCCGAGGTGCCTCCCAAGGGCAATGGCGGCTGGAGCGACTACCGCGACGTCTTCCACTGCTACGAGATCAGTTTCACGCAAGAAAACGTCACCACGGCCTTTCCTGAACCCGACTAAACACAATCATGTACCTGAATTATATACCTATACATTGTATTATTATTAAAAAATTAGCTCTAGTTCGGAAATATTTTTTTACTATATCGCTGCTCCTCGCGGGTGAAACCGGTGAAACCGATTACCGGTGCTTCCTCGTACTCCCAACTGGTTTGACGACGAGGAATTGTCTTTTTGCTCCTTATAACATCATCTATCTGCCAATGAAAGTCCCTTCGGAATCGGTCCAGCCGTTTCGTTACATACATACACATTACACACATCGCCTTGTATACAAAGGTATTTGTTTTACTTACCATTATATATTGTGTATTAGACTCTGAGCTAGCGGATAAATGAGTGGAAAAGGCATTTAGCGATTGATTTGTGCCGGAGCGCCTCGCTCGGACAGCGCCTCGCACGGACAGCGCCTCGCTCGGACAGCGCCTCGCTCGGACAGCTCGGGCTCGAACCTTTGTCAAATTAGTTTACAGGAGTGGCGACTTATTTGAACAGTGCTGTAGATACTTTGGAAACGGCAGGCTTACAGCATCAATATTGAGGACGATTCATATCCAAGTTGGGAATTCAGATATTCATTGTTTGGGGTTTGTTTCAACAAGAGGCAAACAATATTCAGATCGGTCGGTAGACGGGGGCGGCATTTTTCCAATTTCCCAATTTACCTATAGGTATTAGTAGTAGGATGTTTCTTCTAGGCAAGTGTGCTCTGTCGTAGACCGCATCATGCGAGTTGGCGGTCAAACGCAAGCCTATTACTAATAATAATAAAAAATACGTGATGTGAACGCCTTAAGGTACTACATGCCTGAAGTGAGAATACATAATTATGCATAGAGTGCGGGTGCCTTGGAAGCTGCGGCTAGAAGCACAAAGTCCCGGAAGCGCCGCTACTAAGCGTGCCAAGTAGATGGCTGGGGAGACAGTTTTTTTTAGATTAGAACGGCTGTCAAGTAAATTTTGTAAGGTTGTAGTCAGTTGCACCCATATAGTGCATATAAACGAAACGTAAGTCATTCGAAATCAGTTAGCAACTGTGATGCGAACAAAGAACATATTGAGACCCAACCCAAAAAGGTAAGGTCCAAGTTCTTTGGATGCGGAGTTCGACACGTTGATCTAAATAAGAATGTTCATCAAAGGTTCTGTCATAATACCTGGCGACACATTTTCCTTCTCATTTCAGTTCTAATTACTTCTCTTTTCTGTGGCTGCATGCGGCGGACCGCCTCTGTGCCTTTATACTGCGCGATCTTATACTGCAAACTGTTTAAATCAGCCAACATGCAGCATTGAATAACAAAGCTTCCTCGCTGAAAAGTGCACACGGCTCCGCGGCGCTTTTATTCTTCGCTTCAAACTAAGCCGTGAGTTGCAGGTTTATACACATAAATCATTTTAGCGGAAAGTCGGATTTAAAATGCAATGCAAAAGCGGACCCAGCTACAAGTGTTTCAAAAGAAATAATCCCCGTGAAAACAAGTTTCTTAAAACTCTCGCGGCTAGAAGACGATTTATTCCAATCAGGGCGGCGCCCGGGCTGGCCCGGGGCCCGGGGCTCGGGGCGGACCGGGCCGGACCGGGCTGGGCCACTCGACGATGATCAAGTTCCAAAGGTCCTTTGTGAGAACGTTAGCGAGCAATCGAAATCTAATCAGTACACTTTTGAGAGTTTAATGGAAGGCGGCGCTGCGAACTAAATTAAAAAGATAACATTAATTTAGAACAATAGTTTCAGCTGCGGCCGCGGGATGCTTCCCGCCACTCCCGCCCGGTGTGACGTTTGTAAAGTAAACTTATATACCTACCTAGTGAAGTTATTAAACGTTCGGTCGCAAGTCGCGTGGAAAATATATTCGACCCTCGACCGGCAGCCGGCAGCGAGACCGGCCACCGGCAGCAGCGGCGCGCCGGGGCTCCGGGCTCCGGAGCGGCGCACATTTGCATATCCTGCTGAAAAATTGAAGAAAATTGGCCATCTTTGCGTAAAATAGTACCTACTTGCTATTATAATATTTTATTAGGTAATATTAGGAATATCTTATCAAGAATAAGGAAAACTCACACTATCCCTGATGGTGTATCATCATCATCATCATTATGATCAGCCTATCACGTTCCCGCTGCTGGCACACAGGTCTTCTCTCAGAGAGGATGGGCCCTAATCCCCCATGCTGCCCCAGTGCATGTTGGTGATGTCATATGTCTTTGAGGTTCTTGGACCTACTAACCGGTTTCCTCACGATGTTTTATGATTGACGTTTCGTTTCATCATCATCATCATCAGCCAGAAGACGTCCACTGCTGAACATAGGCCTCCCCCTTTAACCTCCACACTGAACGACAGCCTGCCTTTTGCATCCACTGGATGCCAGCGACTCTTGCTATGTCGTCGGTCCATCCAGTGGGAGGACGTTTCGTTTATATGGGTGCAACTGGCTACAACAAATTTCTTACAAAAATGCCTTGACAGCCGCTCTAATTTAAACAAAAAAAAAAAAACTGTGTATTCAACGATACAGTACCAAGGACTTTGTATACCCTAAACTTGTACACTACACGATCCGTCGTTATCGCTGTGGGTCAT
Source organism: Agriopis aurantiaria (assembly GCA_914767915.1). Classification (NCBI taxonomy): domain Eukaryota; kingdom Metazoa; phylum Arthropoda; class Insecta; order Lepidoptera; family Geometridae; genus Agriopis; species Agriopis aurantiaria. Next base: position 206,753 of record OU611994.1, on the reverse strand, counting down.
AGATTCAGTATAAGTCCCTCTACGCTCTACGCTGTGGGTTCTGTGCTGTGGGTACAATGTTAAGATGTCACGCGTCTCCCCCCTTTTGAAACTGTCATTGATTTTAACCTTTTTTATTCTTCCCAAAAATTGTTCATCATAAAAAGTTTTTACAAGGAAACGAGAAACTATATCCTCATATAATATCTACGTTTATTTTCGTAGTAAAAGATTTCGAGCGTTCGCGGGACCGCGACCGGGATGAGCGAATTACATGACATTTCTTTCTGTTAAAAGTAAAGTTTGACGAAGTATATAGGGCGCCGTCTCGTCGGGCGGCCGGGGAGGCTGCGCCCGGGCGGCCGAGGAGGCTGCGCCCGGGCGGCTGGGGGTGGAGGTCGGTTGGCGGGCTTCACGGCATTGCAACCAAAATGTTCTTAATTCTATCGTATCAGTTCTCGCGAATTGTTTCAATTTATGCATGTTGAAAGAAATGGTAAGGTACTAAAGGGGTGTTCATATTTATTTGGGCCAGCATTGTGGCAGGCGCGGTGCCCCGGCTCGCGGTGACGCGCATCTCTCCGCAGCGAGCCGGACAATAGAACGTGTCATAGATAGCTAACTTAGGACGACTTTTACACGTTTTACATGTTGCTGATGCGGCTCCCACAGTTCTGCAGCGCGACCGCCATGTTTGTGGAAGCTCGGGCTGATGGTTTTGCAACTAGCATACGGAAAAAGTTCACTTCACTTTCAAGTATGTCGTCGCTTACTATCAGGCGCGATGGTGGCCAAAACTAGAGCTATTCTACAAAAAAAGATCACGTGTGAGTGGCAACCTCATTATGAAAACAGTAACCCCTGGTCTGGCCTGGCCTGGTATATTATGAAATGTGTTCTGCGCAGTCACCGAATCACATAAAATTAACACTGAAAGAAAAAAAATGTTTTTCTTGACTGTCATATTTTTATTGCTGTGTTACTTTATTTCGATATGTAGTAATAATTATATAATTCTAATTAGGTAGTGAATTTTTCTTCCTATTTGATTAATGGAACTTGTGTCAGTAAATATAATGTCATTTTTATTTGAATCGACAATAAGTTTTATTTCTATGCACGTCCGCTAAAACAGACTGTTGAAACCACAGATATACACAACCAGATCGGCAATATATTTTAGTGAAAGAGACAACTTGATATGGCTCAGCACAAGTACGAAAAGGACATAAATAGATTTTGTTGTCCTTATCGGCGTGACCTGTTTTTGGTACCTCAAGTGTCAAAATCTGTAATAATCAGTGACAAACAAAACGGGTCTGAATTTTATTTATTGCCTTTTTTTGGTGATTTAATGTGATAAATGCGTGTTTCCTCTGAGAAATAATTGTAAAAGATATTTTACAATGGTTGGTTGTAGCATTTTGGGCTGCAAGAAGCGCAGTGAGCGAAAATACGATGAAATATCATTTCACACGTAAGTAAACATATAAAGCTTGTAACGATCACCTAAATAAATTCAGGATATCAATTCGCAAATATTTTATTCATAATTAGTCAGTTTTTAGGTCGATTTGTGGTCTAATTCTATGAATTTTATCAAATTATTCACTTAGAAAATAAATTATGAATGTTGCCAGTTTATGAAAGAAATTACCCACCGCAACTAACATAAATTATTCGTTCTGCAGGTTTCCAACTGATCCTGTCACATTGCTGAAAAAAGCTGGCACATTGGAAGAAGTGCAAAATACCGACCCTTTTATGCCCATATGAATATGGTGAATGTTAATATTAAATATATATTAATGAGGCCACAGTTATGAAGCTGGAAAAGCAAAAGGCGATTTCGGCGAACCGATTCAAAAAGCTACGCGCTGTTCGTGAAATTTGTACTGTAAACATTAAAGAGTCTATTTATCTAATTATTTGGAATGTTATACATAATTCCATTCATGAAAAAACTAAACTGACCAAGCGCGAGTCGGGCTCGCGCGCTGAGAGTTCTTTACAATCACAAAATACAAAAAGTTGTGCAAAAAGACAACATCACGCCCAGGCTGTCACCCATCCAAGTACCGACCGCGCCCGACGTTGCTTAGCTTAGTGGTAAACAGAAATTTGTCACTGACTCGCACTTAGCCAGCGTTTATTATTTGTTGTTTTACTTATGTTCACTATAATCCGCTAAATTTGACGCTTGTACGGATTACCGTTTTTACACTAGAACAAATCCAAAAATACGTTTAACGTTTGTTCCATGAGGGACCCCCGTTCCGTTTTAACTCTGACTTTTTTATTATATTTTATTAATTATAAAAAATCATGCTATGGTTACTTTACAACCTTTTTTCTAGTACTATATTCTAATCCTAACAAATAATTATAATAAAAACGCAAGTATATTTCTGTCTGTTTTGGCTAAGTCATGGTATAATAATATACTCCGCCAGGTATAGCAATCCGAGAAAAAATGTTTACGTGGGCGTCCCGCAATGATGTCATGATGTCAATTTACAACAGGTTCGAGAGAGATGACGATACACCACGTAACAGCTGATTGAATAAAGTGGCAACTGGACAGTGACGTCATTGCGGGACCACTCTCAAATTGCTAGACCTTGTTTTCTTAGATCATGGGCTAAGTCAAATTTTGGTTTTGTGTCATGAAGACAGACAACGTACTTTTCTTCCCAGAACATTGCAGGTAGCTCCGCGGGTTGCAGCAGATAGTGTATAAAATATAAATATTTAAAAGGTAGTATTGTTTCCAAAGTACTCATTGAAGATTCACTACCCATCATAGTAGGTAAATTACCCTAACTTATAGCAAATCATTTTAATGTGGCAACACACCTTGTTGAAGCGAGAGGCACTGAGCTAGCCACGCTCATTGAAAATCTATAGGTAGTAGATCTGTGGTTGAAACACTAAGCATTTGTTCCATCATTATACACAGTTTAATGAGGAAGGGATTTATCGGTGGGCTATCATCAACATTCTAATAGAAATTGGCCAACATTCACAGTCAAAGTGGTAGAATAATAAAAAATAAAGATATTTAAGTATAACATTCTTGTTTTCACTGTACTTTACTACCAGTAGTTCTATTATATAAAAATTAATCCCTATTTACCTTAATTGGTCACGCCATAACTTGAGAACCCGATTTACCGATCTCATTCGACTTTTGTAAATATTTTAATACTTTGTAGAAGGTTCATAAGGAAAGAAACATTAAGAAAATTACGCAGAAAATTTGAAAATTTCAGAAAATTTATAACAACGATTTTAAGTTCGCGCGTTTGATGAATGTGAATTTACCAGACAGTATAGTTCTATTTTTGGACATTCATAGCTAAGACAGGACAACGTCTGTCGGGTCAGCTAGTCTGGAATAAATTTTGCGTGTCCAAATTGTTCGACTAGCCAGTCTAGCAAATTGGAATATTTTTATCCAAACAGTTAGATCATTGAACTACTAGTCGGACAGTAGCAGTTGCGGCGCCACTCGCCAGGCGGCGCCATTCGCCAGTTGGCGCCTGGGGTTGCTGCCACGCGGAGGTTAACGTAGGAACTCGAGCCGGCCGAGTGCCGATGTGCGACGTAGCAATTGGAAGCCTTTGACAAATATAATGTACCTGCAGTGCAAGTACCGTTCTTTATCGATCGTCGAATTCGATAAAATACCATAGAATCGATCATAGCGAGTACAGATCGAATGGCATTTTATCGAATTTGGCGATCTCAACTGTCAAATTTGGCGATCGATAAAGAACGGTACTTCATTGCTGATCTAAGTTGGAAGCCTATAGAATGGTTTTGTGATCGTTGACCCTGAAACACGATCAAGAAGAAGTAACTAACAAACGGCTAACCATCACTTATTAAAATAATGAAATCTCAATTATATATGACTTTATACAATAATATCAAATTACATGTATCATTAATTACGTAACACGAGACGGTATGGAAGAGCACGCAAATCTAGCTTGGATTGGAACACCTCTATTTAATTTGTTAATGATCTATAGTAGGTCTGTATGTGTCTATACGTGTACATAATCAAACATTATTATTTATAAAATAGGCACGAATTTCCCGCGCTATTGACAAATAATGGCATTTCCGAAAATGTCTTCCATCAAAACATCCTCTAATCGTTGTTGTCGTTGACATGTTTATTGTTCAACAAAAATTACAAAATAAATATGCTCTGACGTTATATGGCGCTATGTCTTTATACAAACGTATTTTTGTGGATTTTTTGAATAATTGATTGTTTATCTCTTTATTGTTCACACCATACACGTCCAACACCACTCTATTGCAAAAATTGGAACACATTGGTATCAGCCGACATGGTCTTAAACCATTCTTAAACTTATATAAACGTATCAAAAAAATCGTACTCAAGAAATATTTCTCCAGGTATACAACAAAACAAATAAAAACAATAGAACAAATCCTATCCAAATTGAAAGAAATTTCGCTTGGAAACTATTCTAGGGTCACTTCTATTCTTAATTTATATAAATGAACTACCAAAAATAAAAAAATACACATTTCTGTAAGGCATGTGTATTTTGTTTGCTGATGATGCAATGATATACCGAAAAAAATGTATCCAGTGAAGAAATCGAGGCTGCACTCACCGTGCAAAGCTATTTCTTTGCAAATTTTCATAAAATTTAAAGTAAAAAAAATACTGACTGTTTTTTGTAAACCAATCGGTAAAAAAAATTGCATTATCTATACGTCGCCAGACTTTTTATTATTATTTAATGATAGGCTTGCGTTTGACCGCCAACTCACCTGATGTTAGGCAATGATGCGGTCTACGATGGAGCACGCTTGCCTAAAAGCAGGGCTGGGTAAAATACATGCTTTGCTTTAATTGAAATACAAATTAAAAAATACTGTATCGCAAGTAATTAAAATACGAAATACAAAATACTTTTAAGTAAGGTATTTAAAATATAAAATACAAAATACAGTATTTTAGCTATATGTATTTGAAATACAAATTACAAAATACAAAATAAGTAATCTAGACTAGCATGGGCTGAAAAGCACGGGCTCACTCCATCGCCACCGTTGTCCGGCATCGTAGACGACGTACATGCAGAGGGATTTTGATCATCCGTCCCGACACACTTTAATAATACAATTTGTATTCTACACACAACAGAAGCTTTATTTATTCCGTGAAAATACTAAAAACAAACCGTTATGACTTGACATCTTAGCTTGACATTGACAATTTGACGTAGGTAATTCTTTTTGCGTTTTGTTGGCCAATTTTGACGTACAGTCATAGCGTACAGTATACATACAGGTGCAGTGTAGCCAACTCTAATAGCTGCTTTACCATCATTATAATCTTGCTTCGCACTCACACTCAAAATCGCTAAAAGAGGGCTAAATGTATTTTCATGTTAAAATGTATTTTGATGCCTCAAGTATTTGAAATACTAATTACAAAATACCTCGGCGTCAGGTATTGGAAATACGAATTACAAATTACAGTTCAAGGAAGTAATTAAAATACAAATACCAAATACGTATTTGTATTTCAATTACGTATTTTAATTACAAGTAATTCAAATGCTGCCCAACCCTGCCTAGAAGAAACCTATTCACTCGTGATTTGAAGACACCCAGATTGTAACTACCGGGGAACACCCATTCAGGCGGCGCACTTGAAATATTTGGCGTACGATAACATGCCCATAAAGAAACTGAGGCAGAAAAACTAGAGGCATAATGTTTAAATATTCGAGCTCTGTTACTAAAAAGTCAATTGTTTTTTCCTAGCGAGAGACGCGTGAGCCAAGCAACCGGAAAAAGCTAGCATAGGAAAGATAACATTTTGGAAAACAATACATAAAAAATCACACACAATTTATAAATATTATCTTTGATAAAAAATCGTCGCAATTTTTTTACCTGACGTTCTAACAATGCTATGTCGTTTGATGTCGCGTAGGCTTAGTGTTGCGTGGTTGTACGAAATTCATAAGACTTCAAATAATCGGTAAAATATTCGATTAATCGAATTTTGAGGTACATCAAGCGATTTACTTACGTCTTAAGAATCTTTTATGTAATTTTAAGTAGTTTGAAAGTTTCTCAATGTGATAGTTTCTGGTCAAGTTGAAATTTTACGAGAATGTGTGGTTTATAGTAGTACTTTTGAGCTGGCCTAAAGATGAAGCCTAAGAGTAGGTACTGCCGAACTATCTGTAAGTGATAGACCCGTTGGGCTCATTCGTTTAGTTATTATGCGTAATAAACAAAACATGAGATAAAACCGTTACAGTTTGCGCCGATGATGCTGATGCTAAAGATGAAGTGAAATTTGAAACTAAATTATTAGATGATGTTTAATAACGTACTTGTTTAAGATAAATAAGGATATAGATATCCGGTCGAATAGCACGGACGGACACAACGAGGTTATAGGGTTCCTAGTTGTACCACGGAGCGGAGAGTTGTACCACGGAGCGGAGACGTTGCACCGAAATACGTTTAAAGTAGCTGGTCTTATTTGGTATTCATTGCTTTATGTTTCATGTCAAAATATACATTTTACCTTCCAATCCCGACCTGTAGCGATACTTTTAATGGTGAACGTTATAAATTAGATATAAAAAAAGTGTTATTTATATCATTTATTTAGCTACGTCCTGCAGTTTCACCTGCGTAGTGATGAAAATGGTGATGATGAAGATGATGAAAAGTAGCATATATCACTCTCCGGCCCTTGACTATACCCTTGCAAAAAATCAGGTCGATCCGTTGCTCTGTTGCTGCGTGAAAGAGGAACAAACAAACCAACAAACTAACACACTTTCGCATTTATAATATAAGTATGAAGTATGATAGAAAATAATGATATGTGTACTATTGAAGTTTCTGTATGAATAAATAAATAGCCCCGTAACAATGCGCATCTAGTAGGTAAATAAACATCTCATTACTTTACTGACACGAAACGTACATCTGGAAATAATGATACTTACTCAAACCATAGACATTCCTTTTGTCTATGCTCAAACGAATACCAAATCGATTTTAGTAAATCTAATACTCGAATATTGTTGATATCGATTATTTGGTTCCCTTGCCTTGACAACTCTGTCTGATAGTGTCAATGTCAGTGCTATTTGTTTGTTATTCTTGATAAAGATAATCATTGGTTCGGTGTTGCAACAACTCTTACAGTATTTTCCCTAAAACCCCAATTAATTTTATAACTGACCAAGATACCAATATATTTTCTTATTGAATAATAAGCGTGCGTTTTACAACCACCTCGCCTGACGAAGTATGATGGAGCACGCATGCCTAGAGTACGATGGAGCACGCGGGCCTAGAGTACGATGGAGCACGCGTGCCTAGAGTACGATGGAGCACGCGGGCCTAGAGTACGATGGAGCACGCGTGCCTAGAGTACGATGGAGCACGCGGGCCTAAAGTACGATGGAGCACGCATGCCTAGAGTACGATGGAGCACGCATGCCTAGAGTACGATGGAGCACGCGTGCCTAGAGTACGATGGAGCACGCGTGCCTAGAGTACGATGGAACACGCATGCCTAGAGTACGATGGACCACGCATGCCTAGAGTACGATGGAGCACGCATACCTAGAGTACGATGGAGCACGCGTGCCTAGAGTACGATGGAGCACGCGTGCCTAGAGTACGATGGAGCACGCATGCCTAGATTACGATGGAGCACGCACGTGAAAGCTTAAAACTTGCAGTTTTCTCCAAGTTATAGTCCAATTATATTCTAAACATTAAAAAAATCTTATTATAAAAAACTATTTCATTGCAATAAAATTTGATTTATCTTGAATTGAAAGTAATTTTGTAATAAAACATTCAAACTTTACTACGGTTTCCATCACTACAGAACTTGTGGTATTATTTAAATATTCGGGACATCATTTTTCTTTCCTCTAATTTATGTGTTGCATAAAATAGCTTTTAACTTTTCGAAGAAAGAATGAAAGTATTTCCGAGCGAGTGTAGTATAAAAGAAGACAATGATATGATTATTTGTAGGATCCGTTATTATAACTTGACTAAACATTTACTGAAAACGTCACAAACTTTGTTTTTATTGAGTAAGGAGCGAAAGTCTCGGAGTGTTCGACAATGTTTGTATTGTTGCGCACTGTATACATATAAACTCTTTATTGTGTACACCAGAAATAAAAATTTCAAACAGATAGAAAACACTGAACACTGTGTGTGTATAGCAAGTGGAGATATGAAGATATAGGGATCGTTACGTCACAGCTCGGGGTGAACTACTAGTTTAAATTATTAGTCAATGAATTAACTATTTTTAAATTATTACACCTTATTGGGAGTTTGATTTAGCTGGCAATACTCACAGTCCGGTCGGACTATTTAAAAAGGCGTCCGCTGATCCTGACCACCAGAGCTTGACCAGAGCTAGGAAAGTAACCATGATGTGTGTTTTCACTGTGGGGTGAGTCTCTAATCATTTAATAAGAGGCTCCTTATTTTTCTTTTGAGTTTTGGCTCCGGACTTCTTGTTTATTAAGCCATTGATGTCAATTCTGATTTACCATTCTCTAAACTAAACTTTTGACAGCTCTAAATGGTTGCCATCCTTTTCTGATATACTGAAATGAAAAGACAGGCAGATAATTTTAGTCCTGTCAGATTGGTTTAGTTTAGTGAGTCAGAGTGAGACAGAATCGACGCCAGTGTCTATCAGGTATCAGGCATTTAGAATGTTGAAGTGGTTGATAGTTTGAAACTTGTTCTTTTAACATGTGCCTATGAAGACAGAAGACAATATAGCAAATGAGATCAAATAATTGTTTGCCACACCCGCTCGGAAAGAGGATAATTAAGTCACCAAAATGTGAGAACAAAACTATAATTATTATCCAATCCATGACATAGCGGGGTATCCAAAATAATAATATAATTTTAATAATATAATAATAAAAAAAATTATCCAATCCATGACATAGGGGTCCATGACATAGTAAGTACCTACTGAAATTCTCTTTGAAATCAGTAGTTAATTTTTTCAAATAAAATGTAGTTTTTTTACATTTTATTTGAAAAAATTAACTACTGATTTCAAAGAGAATTTCAGTAGGTAAAAGTTTTTACTTTGGAGCTTTGCTTTGGTTTTAAGCTTGGAGGCAAATCCCCCAATTCCAACCAAGGAACATTATTACTCCTACTCCAACGACATAATATGTAGTATAGTATTAAATAAATAAATGTTCGGGACAATTTTGCACACACGGTCATCTGACCCCAAACTAAACAAAGCTTGTGATATGGCTGCCAATTTAAATACATACTTAAATAGATAGTATTAACAATCAGATATAGAACAAACACAAATGTTCATCACATAAATGTTTGTCCTAGGTGGGAATCGAACCCACGCCCCCAAGGTCAGAAGGCAGGTTGTATCTAAGTTGGATCAGTTTTTTGACTGTTATTATTTGTTTCAGAAAACTAGCAATATTATATATAGCGCTAGAGATCGGGGATGTTGAAGGACGTAGCAACTGGATGGACATTGAGCACTACCCATATGCGTATGTTTCTATCTATGGGTCTAACTAAAGCAATCACCATTATACATAGCTCTTATTAAATGATATAATATATTCTATTAAGGGAATCAAACTAGACAAGGTCAGCGTTGTGTGAGATTTAGGTGTATGGTTTGATTCGTCACTAAATCATAAATTCCACTATAAAACTGTAGCAGTAACGACAAGTAGAATGTTGGGTTTCGTAATGCGCACAGCAAAACATTTTAAACGTGCTGAGTCGCTCAATACTTCATTAGTTAGGTCACAATGGATGTCTAGTTACAATGTTGATAGAGATACTTTTTTTTTTATTTTTTTTTTTTTATACCTTAGTTGGCAAACATGCAGACGGGCTGCCTGATGGTAAGCAGTCACCGTCGCCTATGGATACTTGTAACACCAGAGGCATCACAAATACGTTGCCGACCCTTTAGACCCTGAGTCAATACAACAATGGCTTCTAAGACAACTGAGTGTTGAAAAAGCTCTTCCTGAGTCTAATGCATTTCAACATCCATAGCCTCACACTGCGACATAAAATCACTGATATGTGCACCCTCCACAAGATTCTGAAAGGCTTGCTCCGATGATTTTATTTGTCCAAGCTCATTGGCTTGCTCAGTGAGAAATTACCTATGAACATTAACTGTGCTACACGTAACATGTCTAAACGTAGACCTACTCGTACCTGCGCCTTTTACTATTCCTCCCTTAAATAACAATGTGGGGTGTAATAACCCGCTCCATCGTATGTGCCAATTATATAATCTAAAAAGTTATTAGATTATATAATTGGCATTCTCTCTGACATTCAGTGGGAACACGTAATGAAACCTTTTTGCACAATATAATATTGTATCCACGTATGAGGTAAGTTGAGAAAAATTGGCCGCCACTTACTTTAGGAAAGGTCGAGAAGTCCACATTTGGTTTCCGAGTGTCCTTCAAATAATGTTATTGTTGATATTCCAGACCGCATCTAGAACCCTATTCGAATGGAACGAAACTACCAAACCGATGGGATGAATCACCTGATTTCCGAATAGAAGAAGATGAATTTACACCTTCGAAAAATGAGAAAATGTGGAGACAAGAAAACAGGCCTTTTCGTATATCTCCTTTCTGGAAGCAATATAAAAGATGGAGTAATGCGTGGAATCACCTCGTGAGTATCTGGGCCAGTGCCTACCTGAGTTTGATTTATTTATTGAAATTTGCTTTTGTATCAAATTTCCAGCGTAGTTAGCGTAGGAAGGAAGCTTGGGTTGTAATAAATAAACCGGCCAAGTGTGAGTAGTGCTCGCGCACTGAGGGTCACCACCAAATATAATAAGGTCGTCGAAGTAACCGAAATACCAGTTATTATAACGCCTACAAAAATAGTCGAAGCAATTGCTACGCAGCCACAGTTAATTATTTTGCTACAAATGCTCGAGTATAACACAAAACTTAGTAATGAATAGAAATTTGTCACCGACTCGCACTTGGCTATTATTTATTATTTGTTGTTATACTTTAGAGTGTGTACTATGCCAACTAGCTTATACTATCATGCAAAGTTGGACGCTTGTACGTATTACCGTTTTTAAATTAGAGCTAAAACAAAAATACGTAAAAAATACGTTTGTTTTATAGTAAGGGAGTATTTAATCGTAACGTTACATATTATTCTGTGAAAGTTTAATCTGGCTATCTATTACGGGTCAAAAGATACAGCCGTTTAAAGGTAGGACAGACAGACGGACGGACGGACAGACAGACATCGTAGGCTTAGTAATAAACCCGTTTTTACCCTTCGGGTACGGAACCCTAAAAAATAATTAATCATTAAAAATCTCGGAACGCAAAGCACACAAAAAGTAAGGCCACCTGGAATATAATTCAACAAAATACAACCCAGGTAATAGTTATTTATGATACAAGTGCGGTAAGTTGGTTATTACAAACGAGTAGACAGACGAATGTAAGCCCGAGACGAAGTCGAGGGCATATAAGCCACTCATTTCTCCAAACTGCAATAGCATCTTTATTAATCCAGTCAGTCCACAAGAAGTGAAAAAAATTGATCACGAGTCAAAAAACAAATAAAACGCTGGATATAATAACATTGAAATATAAAACAAATGCGTAAATATTATAGTAAGAAAGAAAGAAAACTTTTATTCTGCGCACAAAACACTACAACATCAACATTACAAAACAGAAATAACAAATAATAATAACAATAATAAATAAATACTCAGGGGCGGCTTTATGGCGAGCCGTCGGTGAGTGGCGACACCGCGTACCCCGATTCCATGGGTCTAAAACCCCAGAGACCCTGACCCCTGGCTTGCCTTAACCGGCCGTCTGGGGGTGGAAACCGCAAGAGCTAAAAACCTAAGCTCCAGGGTGGAAGTGTTAAAGGGCATAACGCCGCGAGTAGCTCTTAGTGAAAGTGCAGCTGAACATCTCTCGACACCCTAAGCCACACCCACGTCAATGTTGCCCTTCCGGTGCCAATATGCGGCAGCTATTATGGGGAGCCCATTTAGTGAGTGGCAAGTCATCACCTGCCTAAGTATTTTGAAATGAGGCATATTTGGCAGGTGCCTCATACCATAGATCTGTTATGCCATCCACAAGTTGTTCACCTCAATAGCCTAGACGTTTTATATCCTATACTGTACAATAGTTTTATAATGCATTTTATACACATTCAATAATATTGTATTTTATATTCAACGGGGCCTCTTGGTGTTGGCTTCGGCCCCATCAATGCCTACCAAATGTCCGGGCTAGACCCGTGTTTATATTGAAACAATAATAATAATACATGTTAAGTTGTTGCTGTAGTGTCCAGTGCGACAAAAAAAGGCAGTGCTCAGCGAAACAATGCCACAGAATGAATGCTACAGATTTCTCTGCAGCGCTGATTTTCAGCACTGACCTTCTGAGACGCACGGAACTACAAATAGAGTTTAAATAAAACATTTGTGGAATGAAGTACATTACAATAAACACACAAATAACATGGACAACACATCAGAAAATATAAATTAAAACAACATGAAGGGATGTATATTATGTATCACGTGGAGAAAGATAATCATAATCATATTTATTAATAACAGTTGTTACAGGTCATGTCTATTACAGAATGGGTAAAAAATTAAAATTATTTTAAGTCTAAATATTGAATTGAGTACCTATATTGTACTATAATCGAGTATTTATGTCTAATCTCCAGTAGAAATAATAATAATAATAATATAACACAAAAATACCGAATTAGAATTAATACTTTTAAAATATTTATTTCATATAATTATAATAATTTTATATAATTACTATTAAAATATATTAATTATCAAAAGAGAATAATAGTATGTCAAATACAAATTTAAAATAATAAAAATACATAAACAAGTCAAATAATGATAAGAACACGACACATCATACAAAAAATATCACTAACAAAATGTAGGTAATAAAATAAAATTATGTATGTCAATAATAAAAAAACCGGACAAGTACGAGTAGGACTCGTGCTCTGAGGGTTCCGTTAGACGGAACCCTCAGAGCGCGAGACCAAAAAAAAAACTAACTGAAGTTAAAATATTGAAAGACAAACTTAAGTTTGTAGTTTTTTTTTACTGGGCAAGTGCCTTTAATAACTAAACAAAATATAAGCTAAACCTAACACTACAAATACAGTTAGACTGCCCATAGACCGCTGAAGGTCTAAAGACAATCCAAATGCTCAAGCCCACTACCAGTTGGCAGCGTACCCAACATGCTGGCGGCATTACCACGTTGAATGGCAATGCTAATGCGTTGAGCCAGAAACACGCCAGCATTTTGGTCACGCGTCGCATTAACCAGGCGCTCTGAAAGATTTTTGAAAATGAGGTGAGCTCCCGGTCCCCAAAGGCCCAATGTCTCGACCCCAAACGCCTCAAATATGTAACCACTGCCGAGGTTAGCATATTTGCGACGCTTGTGCTGCTCTGCCGAATTAGCAGCCGCGCCAGCCCTACCCTGTGTCTCAGGAAGATGTGACGGCGCCAAAGTATCGACACAAGTTGCGTCCCATACAAGGGGCCGCCCCAACCTCCAGGGCACAAGTGTCATACCGTCAGGCCTCTTTCCATCGTCACGCGCGGTTTGAGCACAGCTGCGAAATTGGCGGTTGAAAGTGCCCTGCGTATGATGTCGTTCAGGCTAGCGTGTCGGCCAATACGACCAGCGCTTCTCGAGCAAGAGAGACCATGGTGACCGAGCTGGTCAACAGCAGTACCACACTGACAGCGATGGGCCTCACAGCACCTTGCACCCAAGCGTAAGCTGACAGCTAGACGAAATGCGGTTGGATCTAAAAGGCTACCTGTGTTAAAAGAGGGCATGGCTTGCAACCAAAGTCCCGATTCCCAAACAGAGACAGCAAGAATACGAGCGCGATCTGCAATACTAGGACACGTATCTAGTAGCGATTTCCATGCTAGTTCGCAGATCGGCCGATCCCACAGTCTCTGGGAAGACAACTTTGAAGTTTGTAGTTGACAATAAGGTTCTTCCATACATCCCAACTACAAAATGTAAAGTTATATGATTATTTACGGGATATTTACCGTGGTAAGGTAAAACATAACATAACTAACAACAACATATAACTTATAACAACAACAACAACAACATACAACTACAACAACATATAACTTTAGTGAACAACCGTGATAGTTTAAAACAGTGTTTTACAAAATGTAAGTTTGTAATAGCAAAATAATTATTTTTAAATACCTTCAAATTTATAACTTTCGGATTTATTCCTATATATGTACTATGAGACCTTGCCTCTTGCCAAATTTCATGATTCTAGGTCAACGGGAAGTACCCTATAGGTTTTGATTCCCCTGTGAAATCGCAAAATATACGACATAAAGGAACCCTAAGAGCGCGAGACCAAAAAAAAAAACTACCTGAAGTTAAAATATTGAAAGACAAACTTAAGTTTGTAGTTGACAATAAGGTTCTTCGATACATTCCAACTACAAAATGTAAGTTTGTAATAGCAAAATAATAATTTTTAAATGATATACCTTCATATTTATAACTTTCGGATTTATTCCTATATATGTGCTATGAGACCTTACTTTTTGCCAAATTTCATGATTCTAGGTCAACGGGAAGTACCCTATAGGTTTTGGTTCCCCTGTGAAATCGCAAAATATGCGACATAAACGTTCATATCTTTTGATTGCGTTGACTTACAACTTTTATTTTTTTACAGCCGAAAGAAACCGTAGACACAAGTATTTAGTATAAATTTCAACTTGCTACCTTTACGCGTTCATGAGAAAAAGGGTCTTGACAGACGGACAGACAGACAGACGGACAACGAAGTGATCCTATAAGGGTTCCGTTTTTTCCTTTTGAGGTACGGAACCCTAAAAATTGGATTCAAATTGCACAAATTCATCGTAGCTGTAGAACGTTTGCTCGCATGCTTGCGACGCATCGTTTCCGTTTTTTAATGTGTGAGTATAGTGACTAGCTTTAGTGATTCTTATTAAGTTGTCATAATATTCGTTCATCTCCGATATCAATGTCATAATAGAATTAATTGGATTTAATTTTTCAAGTTCAATAATGTCAAATAATAGTTGTTTATATTTTTTTACATCGGGAGTCACCCACGATGAGTCGGAGCTTTTATTGTTGCACAATTTTGTCAATGGAAAAGAGATGTCATGTTTACTTTTAATTATATTTATAGTCAATGTCAGTACTGTCTCGGCAGACCTATTTCGTGATTGTACTTCGTCCCAGTCTACATCTATCTATCGCTAATACAAAGTTAGCCTGATTAGTCTGGGAGAAACTTCTACCGTAGCGATGACCTTGTGATTGATTCCGCTTGCCGCACACTAGCTCACTCTTGATAGCCACATGGTCGCTGAGGTTGGTGACGACGGGCGCGGCGCTCACCGAGCCGGCGGGCAGGTTTGTGTACAGGTGGTCCAGGCTGGTGGTCCAGGGTAAATAATATTATATGGAATGTTAGACTAGATAGAGTGGAGTGCGGATAGCGGAACCCTTAACTTTTGTAATAAACTTATCCATTGAAACCGGCCATTTCCCGAATGATTTAAAAAAGGCTGTTATGAAACCATTGTACAAAAAACGACCTAAATATGTCATGGCGAACTATAGACCAATAGTTATTATCCCAACTTTTCCAAAATCTTGAAAAAAGTGATCTTCAATAGAATAACCTGCATTATAGACGCAAACAATACACTAAACTGTAATAAATTTGGATTTCAGAAAGGTAAAATCACCACATTAGCTACATAAAATGAATTAAAACAAGCATGGAAAGATATAAAAGAAAAAAAAAAGTTTTGCAGTGTTCTTAGACCTTTCGAAAGCATTGGATTGTGTAAACCATGTAATCCTTTTAGACAAATTAGAAGCCATAGGAATAAGGGGAACGGAACTGTCCCCTGCAATAAATTCTTACAACAAATCTACAAAAACAAAAGGTACGCCTATTAAGATTTTGAAAAAGTCTTAATAGGCGTACCTCAAGGGAGTGTTCTTGGGCCATTGCTGTTTTTAATATATATCAATGAACTACCATTAGTCACTAAACATCTCTGTGTCATGTTCGCTGATGATGCCACAATATAATATATACAATAACAAAATCTAAGTACAAGCGAAGTAGAAGAAGAAGTCAATAAAACACTTAAAGAAATATTAAACTGGTTAGAGTCTATAAACTTTACTGTATTGACAGTGACTTTGTTTTTTGTGTATTGACACAAAAAACTAAAGTTATGCAATTTCGAAACTATAAAGCATCCCCTATTCAATTAAAAATTGACAACATTAATGCTAACATTAATGAAATGTCCGACACAAAGTTCTTAGGAGTCACTCTAGACAGCCATTTAAAGTAGAAAAAACACATTTCCAGTTTGAATACAAAGCTAGCTAAATATAATTATGTTCTGTCAACGCTGAGCAGCATCACAAATAAAGTCACTGCAAAACAGCATACTACGGCTACGTTTACCCTCATTTGAAGTATGGGATTACTTTCTGGTCGGTGTGACACGATTTGCGTTCCTATAACACAAGATGTATTAGGGATGCAATTGAGCGAAACCAGGGCTTGAAAGTGTGCGCGAAGAATTCGTCTATTAGGAAAAGCCAAATGACGAAGCTGAAGATCGAGGATGGCAGTATCATTTCGTCAAAGCCAGAGATTCTGAGAGAGCTCGAGAGGTTATACGGACAGTTGTACACCTCGACACGACAGCCTATTGTCAGTACAGCTCAGGACAAGAGAGCGAAACTGACCCGACACTACACTGAGGACATCTCAGACATCAGCTTGTACGAGATTAGAATGGCTCTGAAACAGCTTAAGAACAACAAGGCGTCGGGTGATGACGGAATCACGACAGAACTACTGAGAGTGGGTGGAAAACCGGTACTTTTAGTCCTGCAGAAGTTATTTATTCCGTCATTCTCGAAGGTACTACGGCTGAAGCATAGCACAGGAGTGTGGTGGTGCTCTTCTTCAAAAAAAGTGATAACACTTTATTGAAGAATTATAGACCCATCTGACTCCTGAGCCATGTGTACAAGCTGTTTTCCAGAGTCATTACGAATCGTCTCGAAAGCAGGTTTGATGACTTCCAGACCCCCGAACAAGCTGGTTTCCGTAAAGGCTGGAGCACCGTAGACCACATTCACACGCTCCGCCAGATTATACAGAAGACTGAGGAGTATAATCGGCCATTATGGCTAGCGTTTGTGGAATACGAAAAAGCCTTCGATTCAATCGAGACCTGGGCAGTATTGCAGTCCCTTCAGCGATGTCATATCGACTATAGGTATATCGAAGTGATGAAGTGTCTGTATAGAAACGCCACCGTGTCGATCCGATTGCAGGACGGGAGCACGGAACCAATCCAACTGCAGAAAGGTGTGAGACGGAGATGTTATCTCTCCGAAACTGTTTACGAATGCATTGGAGAACGTTTTCAAGCTCTTGAACTGGAACGGATTTGGCATCAACATCAATGGCGAATACATTCACCTTCGTTTTTCCGATGATATAGTCATCATAGCAGAGTCGCTGGAGGACCTCAATACGATGCTCAGCGACCTCAGTAGCCTTTCCCAATAGGTGGGTCTTAAAATGAACATGGACAACACAAAAATATGTCCAATGTCCATGTAGAACCCGTGCCGGTAGGCGTTGGGAACGATACTCTCGAAGTTGTTGACCATCTTGGACAGATTGTTCAGTTAGGTAAGTCCAACTTAGGCAAAGAGGTCGCCCGAAGAATCCAACTCGGATGGGCAGCGTTCGGGAAATTGCGTGATAGCCCGTTGGTTTAGTTGGTAGTGAACCTGCCTTCTGAGCTTTGGGGCGTGGGTTCGATTCCTGCCTAGGACAAACATTTATGTGATGGACATTTGTGTTTGTTCTATATCTGGTTGTTTATATCTATTTAAGTATGTATTTAAAACTATATATGTATGTATATCAGTCTCTGGCGCCATATCACAAGCTTTGCTTAGTTTGGGGTCAGATGACCGTGTGTGAAAAAATGTCCCGAATATTTATTTATTTATTTATCTTCTCGTCCAAGATACCATAGTTCCTCAAGACGAGGGTTTTTGACCAGTGTGTGTTGCCAGTGATGACATATGGTACTGAGAAGTGGTCCTTAACTGTTGGCCTTTTAGAAAAACTCAGAGTCACACAGCGGGCAATGGAGAGAGCTATGCTCGGAGTTTCTTTGCGTGATAAAATCCGGAACGTGGATATTTGCCAAAGAACCAGAGTCACCGACATAGCTGTTAAAATTTGCAAGTTGAAGTGGCAATGGGCAAGCCACATCGCTCGAAGAACCGATAATCGATGGGGAAGAATGGAGACCACGAACCGGAAGACGCAGCGTAGGTAGGCCTCCCACTAGATGGACCGACGACATTGTGAGAGTCGCGGGCATCCAGTGGATGCAAAAGGCAGGCTGTCATTCAGTGTGGAGGTTAAAGGGGAGGCCTATGTTCAGCAGTGGACGTCTTCTGGCTGATGATGATGATTACTTTCTGGGGTAATTCTGTAGACGTAGAGTTCACTTTTATACGACAAAAAGCTGCATAAGAGCAATCTATAAGTTATAAAGTGTAGAAACTATTCGTAATGTATTTAAGGAAAATAGCCTATTAACATTAACAAGTATTTATATATTAGAGATCTGTCTGTTTATCAAACAAAATAACAAGTATTTTTTTGAAAAAATATCTACTCGTTTTGAAAGTTTACGCCATAAGCACCACCTAAAGATTATGTATGCCTCAAGTAAATAACGCAATGTACCACAAAAGTTCTTTTATAACAGCCATAAAAATATATAACAACTTGCATATTAAGTCCATGGTAATAAATTAAAATAATTGGCTCCTGGAAAATGTGTTTTATAATTTATATTAGTATTTAATTTTACAAGCCAATATAATAATTTATTTGGATAGCATAGTCTAAAGGCTGACTCGTTTATAATTTAGGATAATTAATTTCTCTAAAACTTTAGTGTATACCTAGCTAGTGTAATGTAACTGCTGATCTCAATAGTATCTGTATTGTTATTTTAGTATCTACAAGTAGGTACGCAGTTATTTATTGTACGTCCGTAAGGATAGTGACTGTTGATACTTACAATTATTTAAAGACCTTTGTTAACACACAGTTATGCACATTATAAGTTTATTTTATTCTATTTTAATTTGTGAGATTCTAATGTAATTGGCTTGAATATGTCAAATCTCAATAAATACAATTTTATTTTATTTATTTATTTCATCTTCTATCATCTGTAGCTGTTAGTAGGGCATTTACGATTCTAGGTTCCACGATCAGGAGTAACAATTATACTGTGGATACTTTAAATATTATAATAGGTGTATAATAATATACGTAGGTAATTAAGTAGCTAAATATAGATTTATAATATACTAGCGACCCGCCCGCCCGGCTTCGCACGGGTGTAACTTACGTGCGAAGCCGGGGCGTTTCGCTTGTTACATATATAAACCTTTCGTGAAAAATTATCTAACTGATGGTGAAAACCGCATTAAAATCCGTTTCGTAGTTTTATAGATCTAAGCATACATAGGGACGGACAGACAGCGGGAAGCGACTTTGTTTTATACTATGTAGTGATAGTGATATACATTATGCTAAGCCTTGTAACATTTGTTCTTTTTATTTGCAGGAAGATATACGCTATTTAGGCTGCTATTGTACCACGGTGTACAAAAGACTGACCATGTTGGCCGGTTGTGCCGTCATCACGGCCCACCACATCTTGACCACGGCAACCTCCACGGAGCTCGTCCTCCAGCATCACAGAACTGATAAACAGATTGGTCACATTCTAGGCGCGTGGTTCGACAACGACAAAGACTGCTTCAACAGCTCGATGTACATGGAGCCGATCCGGATCCACTACCATCCTAGAGTAAGCTCACGCAGGAGCGTGCCGTACCTACTATGTTATCTAACTAAGTAGTTACAACTGGCGGGGTATCCCGTCACTATACAGGTGATCACCTAGTTACCTAGGCATCCATCCTCCTCCGTGAGGATGGATGCCTAGGAGCTGTCAGTCCACATGGTGTCGGTTGCTACTCGTAGCCACGCTGGCGTCGCCTGTAACGCTAGGTATGTTTCTACCGAGCATTCATAGTACAGTTTGAGTTCCATTCGAGCATCGAGAACACGACATGTCTGCGGCACATGGTCATACAACCATAACATGTTATCTACTATAATCACAGTAGCATTCTCAACAGCCACTTGACTGCTTGTTGATTGTTATACACAGACTACTTACTACTATCCGACTAGTATAGTTTGAGCAAAGATCTTGTATATACCCTAAAGTTTGAGTATAGTACTTATATGCGTCTACTATTATTTTCAATAGCATGGCACCTGACAGGTGGTTTGACAGTACGATAGAATGTAGAATGATTTGTAAATATTGAATGTGACGTCACAGAACTAAATTAAAGATATACCTACATTTTGCGGCGAAGCGAGAAACAAAATGCTAACACGTATTTTAAATTCACTGCAAACGATAAATGGCCCAATTGGCACCACATTAATACGGATGCCTCAAAACATTCACCAAATTAATGCGTGGGTGTGGGTGTTTACCATGCTCAATATGGTATTGTACAAAAGATAAAATGTCCTCCTGAAATGTCAGTATTTACAGGTGAATGTGTTGGCATTGTTAAAGCTATAGAATATGCGCTACTTTGTGAACTTAAAAACACCATTATCATTAGCGATTCCATGAGTGCTTTACAGGCGCTGTTGACCAAGTCACATTATCCTCTTAAAATAGAAGCCAGAGAAAAACTTCATCTATGCACTCTTAAAAACTTAATTATTATTCACTTTGTTTTGATTCACATTGAAGTGCCATGCTATTTGAAAAAAAAAAATGTGGTCTCGCAAATGTCATCATCATCATCATCAGCCTCTAACTGTCCACTGCTGGACATAGGCTTCTCATAATGCACGCCACTGAGCTCGGTCGGCAGTTCTTTGCATCCAGTTTTTACCCACCGTTTTACGCAGGTCGTCACTCCACCTGGCCACACTACGTTTGCCTAAATGTGGTCTCCACTCCAGAACTCGTCTACCCCATCGGTTATCGGTTCTCCGGGCACTGTAGCCGGCCCACTGCCACTTGAGCTTGCATATCCTTTGAGCTATGTCGGTAAATAATTGGTTCTATGTCTAATCACTTCGTTCCGAAACTCATTCGCTTCGTTCTCGCAAATGTAGTGCTGTGTAAATGTGTCAATTGACAGTTGACTAAGTACTAATAGAATACAATTTACCTCCATTATACCTAATTTTTATTTCAATGTTACTTTCAGTATCTCTGGCCTCATCTGGTTAATATAACACATCCATTACCATTCACTTTTGATTTGGCGGTATGGACAGCTAAATCAAAATTCCCAGGCGATTATCTACTCCACACGGTCAAAGCCGTTCTTTGCCAGAGAGGCGGTCCACACTGGTATGTACAAAGTATTTCCCTTCAATATGTTTGTGTTCAGTTGGAGAAAGAACGCCGAATTCGTCGAACTATAACGATTTTCATAATTATAAGAAATCAAATGGAAGTTGATTATGAATGAAGTGACGCACGGAATGTATACACGGTAACCAAGGACTTTGTATACCGTCAATAGGTCCTTGACGGTAACACATCGCTAACCCTCCTGCAGACACCAGCAGAGCGCAGAGCAGCCGGCGAGCGCCACTTCCACCGCAATGTCGAATTAAGTTCGGTAACCGAGCGACGGGCTATACGTACCTACTCCAACTGTTTTTATAGCTGAGCGGTAGCACGTGCACTTTACAATCTGATGGCAATCGGTTCGATCCCCGGCCCTGCACAAATCACTTATTTACTTAACTAGTTCATCCCAAACTGAGGGTCTATTCCACTTTAATCACCTGGGTGATAAAAGTCGACTCTTTAGTCGACTTTGATCTCCTGGGGACCTCGCGATGTTCCGCTTTTACTTCACCTGCACTACTCCTACATGTACTCGTATGTATAACTATTTAAAAATAAATATTTGGGAGATTTTTTCACTCACGGTCATCTGACCCCAAACTATGCAAAGCTTGTGATATGGCTGCCAGAGACTGATATACATACATATATAGTTTTAAATACATACTTAAATAGATATTAACACCCAGATATAGAACAAACACAAATGTTCATCACACAAATATTTGTCCTAGATGGGAATCGAACCCACGCCCCCAAGCTCAGAAGGTAGGTTCACTATCAACTGGACCAACGGGCTTTCCAAATGTAAATGTATGTTGTCAATGCGATTTAAATTTGAAATTGTTACACATGTACTTTTACTATTGTTCAGATTCCAGAAATAGCTACAGATAAAGTATTATGTATCCTATAATAATTGTTATGTTCATACTAGTCAAAACCATTAACAAACATTGAATTACTATGTGTTTTAATTTCAGTTTAAATATAATAATTTGGGTTTTTTTGTTTGCATGTTATACATGTCATAATATACCTTTGTACATAATTGTGCAGAGCGAAGCCGCGTCAAAAACGTATATCTCTCTTCCACACCCACACATACACAGGAGCTGGCGGCGGCCGGCATGGGCATTACTAGTGACACAGCTCGCGGCACTCTACCTTCCTCCTCACTCAACAACACCTACCTACCTTCAAAACACAAACATGACACACACGAGACAAAATTGGGCCCTAATCCATAATTATTTTAGTATGCAAGTAGTACCTAATTAGTAAATAGTAGTTACTAGTTAGTAACTTTAACTAATTAATTGTTATTTTCTGCTCGCTTTTTATTTTTATTTTTATGTACCTTGTCAAAGGAAGAGCCTGAAGCCCACAACACAGGTCACCCTAGTGTGGGTTTCAGTGCACACCGATGAAACATTCTTAGTAGTAAGGGTCAAATTTGTTACCTTCTCAGCATCCTCTGTTAATTCGGTGTATGTATTTAGTCACTAAGTTATATTGAACTAATAAACTTTAATAATTTAATAATAAAATTATATTCTGATCGCTGGGAGTGAGTTTCACACGCACAAGAAGTGTCCATGTAGTTACGCTGATTAGACAAGCGGTCTTCAAGTTCCTCAGTCTCTTCCCGTTCCTCAGTCTCTTCCCGTTCCTCAGTCTCTTCCCGTTTTTCTTAGTTGTTTCCCTAGCAAAAGTCTTAGCAGATATTTTTATTAGTTAAAGCCATTGTCTCATGTGACTCGTGCGACAAAAACTGTACTCAAAATCGTTCTTCATAATTATGCTAAAGAATACTTTTCTGGACTTATTTACAATTTTTAGCTAATTAAGTTCTTCAGTCAGACAGCAGTAAAAAAGCATACAAAAAATAACATAAAAAATCTTAACACAAAAAAACACATAATTATATTATATTATATTGGCGCGTCGATATTTTTTAGTGCAAGAAACGGAACTGACAGTAACAGATGCCAGCAGACGGCTGACAGTTGACGTTTCGGCACTCGGGCGCAACTCCCGGCGCATAGTTTTTATGGATTAGATTATTTAGTTAAGCGCCACTTAGCCTAGTTTTAGTGATGAAAGTGACGCCATCACTGGTGTAACGCTGATAACGTACGCTGCTGTGGCTCTCTGATTGTTCGTTGGCGACTTGGTGACCAATCAGCGTTTAGCGAGGGGGAACGCGAAGGTCGCATTCAATGAAAAAGAGTTCCGCTACACGGAGAAAGGAAGATCAAACTGAAAATAAGATAATCACAAATCTAAAATTTATCTAAACTTCACCTTCCTCCCGGACCGGGTGATGACAGGAGCTGGTGTAGGTGCAGGGACCAACGCAGGCGTGAAACTGCTAGCAGGAGTTGGCGCAGGCGGCACAATTGGTTCACAATTGCCACACGCCGAATCCAAATGGACAAGCTTAACGCGATCTATGCTGACTGTACGTTCCCTTCCATTAATATCGAGAGTAATAGTTTTGTCTCTTCGCCCGATGATACGATGAGGACCGGAATATGGCGGTTGCAACGGTCTTCGTACTGTATCATCGCGTAACATGACATGCAACATCACACACATCACATCATCAGCCATTAAATGTCCACTGCTGAACAAGGCCTCCCTCGTAGAGAGGGGTGTTGCCAATAATCCCTACGCTTGGCAGGTGGCTTGGGGATCGCAGTGCGTTCACCGTGTACTAATAGGATGCTGCAGCCGATCCTCCGGTGTTTCTGGTCGCAGTTTTAGGACATACCCGGGTCCAACGCAACGCAACGCAACGCAACGCCTTAGCCAAATCTTGTCGATGGCTGGGCGTAGCGTGTAGCAGGGACAGGACGGAGAGCTTCTACATGATTGCGCAATTCGATGACAAAATCTACAATGTCACTTGGGCTCTGCGATGTTATTGAAGGAATGAGGAGTTCTCCAGGCAAGCGAAGAGTCTCTCCATAAACGAGCTCTGCAGAAGATGCCTCCAAGTCTTCTTTGAGCGCCATTCGCATCCCTAATAAAACTAACGGCAAAGCTCTTACCCATGTGTCATCATGAAACATCAAAGATGCTTTGAGCTGCCGATGCATGCGTTCCACCATACCATTTGCGCAAAGATGGTAAATAGTCGTGCGCAACCTTTTTGTACCACATACATACATTAGACGGCAAAACAACACAGATTCAAACTACCGGCCCTGATCAGTTGTCAAAACATTTGGTACCCCAAAACGAGAAACCCAATCAGTTATGAATGTATCTGCTACCTCTTTTGCTGTGATTGATGACATAGGCTATACTTCAGGCCACCGCGTGTATCCAGCAATCGCAGTCAGGCAATAATTGTACCCTTTCGAGTGAGGAAGTGGTCCAATAATGTCTAAATGTACTGACCTACATCTGTTTGACGGTAATTTAAACTCTTCCATGTGGCGAATTAACATGGCGAGTTACTTTACAAAGTTGGCAGCGTAAACAAGTTCGAGCCCATTCACGGCAATTTGCGTTTACTTGAGACCATACATAACGCTCAGTTACCAAGCGAGTGGTTGCCCGCGCGCCAGGGTGACTGAGGTTATGACACCTGTTAAATGCAGCTCGACGGAATGCTGGTGTCAGGTATGGACGTGGTCACTCAGTTGAAGTATCACAAACTACTGTGATATTTGTGCCAGGGATGAGGATGGGTTCGAACTTCAAAGACGAACTCCCCCGCATACTAGCTAGCTTCTCATCCGATTCTTGCGATTTGTGCAGCTTTGCTGCACGCGAGTGCAGCGAAATCCACTTCAAGAGAAATAGACTCAACGCGCGACATGGCATCAGCTACGATGTTATCAACCCCTTTAAGATACACTACATCAGTAGTAAACTGGCTGATGAAAGACAGTTGGTTTAATTGTATAGGCGGCAATTTCTCACGTCGTTGTACAAAAGCGTAAATTAGCGGCTTATGGTCAGTGTAGATAGTGACGTGTTGTACCTCCAACAGGTGCCTGAAGTGTTGAACACTTTCGTACACTGCAAGGAGTTCCCGATAGTACGCCGTCCACTGAGCTTGTTTAGCAGTAAGCTTGTTACTAAAATAGGTTAGTGGCTGCCAATCATCATTATCGACGCGCTGTTGTAGGCAAGAATCAACATGCGTTCCTGAAGGGTCAGTAAGCAACCCGACCTTAGCATTGTTATTCGGGTGTGCCAAAATTGTAGCGGACGTCAAGCTTTTCTTGCATTCTTCAAAGCAATTTTCTAGTTCAGGAGTCCATACAAAAGGTTTAGTGCCTTTGCCTTGAATAGCTGTGATTGCTTCAATTAACGGCGCGTAGTACTTAGCTGTACTTGGCAAAAACCGTCGGTAGTAATTGACCATGCCTATGAATCTGCGCATACCCTGAACTGTTTTTGGGGTTGGGTAATCCACCAGAGAATGAATTCTGTCCTCAGGAGGACGCGTGGCCGCAGCATTAACCCGATGCCTAAGTAAAGATACTTCTGTGGCACCAAATACGGAATTGGCTGTATTAATCACAACGCCATAGTCGTGCAATCGCTGGAACAAGATTTCCAGATGCTGCGCATGCGCTATTTGGTCTCTTGAGTAAACCAAAATTTCATCAACGTAGACATAACAAAAATCTAAGCCAAGGATTACTTCATCGATAAATCTCTGAAATGTCTGCCCAGCATTACGCAAACCAAAAGTCATGTACTTAAATTCATATAATCCAAATCGTTGTCGCTGTCGCTGTCTTGCACACGTCGCCTGGATTAACAGGTATCTGTTGATAGGCCTTGACCAAGTCTAGTACTAAAAACGGTACAGCCAGACAAGTTGTGCGCATAATCACCTATGTATCGGACAGGGTAGCGATCAGGAATCGTCCGGGCGTTTAATGCACGATAATTACCGCAAGGACGCCACGTTGAGTCCTTTTTAGGTGCGAGATGCAGAGGCGATCACCAAGAACTATCAGATGGTCGGCAAGTACCAGCTCGAACCAAGTCTTCTAACTCTTTCTTTGCAATGCCCAGTTTTAATGGTGCCAACCGATGCGGAATCTAAAATATCTATAATTTTTCATTTTATGACAGTTCCATAACTAGAAACAAAACACAACTCGTCTCAAATAAAATAATATAGGCGGCCGCGAAGATCGCATTCAATAAAAAAGAGTTCCGCCACACGATTTTCATTAATCATAGCTAAGAATATGCTCGACCAAGTTGCCCACCAAGCTAAAAAATATCAAAATCACCTCAGCCGTTTGGGAGCTACGATGCCACAGACACACAGATAGACACGGTTAACTGATAACACGAGGGGAGTTATAAGCGTGGGTTGTGTAGGTTCTCAGTTGTTATGTTTGTTTCCAGGTACGAGTATCTGTCGTCGGCTCCTCGCTTCAGGGACCTTGCTCATGTTGTCGGATTTCAATACGTGAAAGCTCAAAGAAAAATCCCCATGCCTTGGTTCAGATACCTCGTCAGAACTAGAGACGTGGTGTACTCATGCCCCAAGGTGAGTATCTACATCGCACCGCGACGTGGGCTCACCCTCACTCTCATTCGGAGTCACCTATGTGAAACAAGGACATAAACAATATCGCATGCAAAAATATGAGGGGTGGGGTGCCCTGAAGCCCTAGCGATTTGTTCAACTGATTGATTATTTGGAGAGAATCTAACCGATCTTCTAACAGATCCTGGGGCCTACAATCCCGCCGGCGGGATCACTGTGTGTGTGTGTATGTCACACACACTCACACAAACACACGCACACGCCACACACACTCTTCACATACACAAAACACTCATCACCATTTAAATCCTCCCATTTGCTAAACCCCATTAGGCCACACATCCTGGACTCGGAAACATTAAGAATACGTTTAAGGAGGTAGGTTTCCTATAAATCTGTATCTATTTATATTTTTAGGCTATGTAACTCATTTATACTGGTTTATTCTATTCATTGTTTAACTGTTTTTTAAATTTTTTCTTTCTCTGTACGTAATTTTTATATTTAATTATCTTGTAATCTATATATATATAAAAGCGAAATTCATCTACTCACTCACTCACTCACTCATTAAACACGAAATCTCAAAAACTACTTGACCTACAAGCTGAAATTTAGCAGGTAGATTCCTTATGGGGTGTAGAGGTCCGCTAGAAAGGATTTTACGAAAGGGCCGAATTAAGGATGACAAAAGGGGGTTGAAAGTTTATATGAAAGTCTACGCGTACGAAGTCGCGGGCAACAGCTAGTAATAATATATTTTCAAAATTACAAACATTAAGGTGGCGCGCGCGCGCGATATTTCATGTACTATATCCTGTTTGGACCTCACGGTACAGGCTTAGCCTAGTTTGAGGCCCTCAGGCAATTGCTTTACTGTATCTTTGCCATTATGTGAAATAAATAATTTTGTATTTGTATTTTTGTATTTTGTATGTGTGCCTCTGGTAACCGGCGCCTGTACAAAAACTGAGTATTTTCTATTGCAAGGAGCAGTCAGATCGGGGTAGCACTTCACTCTGTTCCTCTGGGTTATGTATAGTTCCCTGGCTTGGCGCTCGACCACAGCTCACAAGATGTTAAGTAACAGCATGCTCGGAGATAGTAAAAACGCCTAATTTGGAATGGGCACTGGCTCTCAAATGATGCTATATGAAATACACCGTTGGGCGACCGTTGACCGTTGACCGGTGCTGGGCGGCGACATATATTTAAAGTGAGGGTGGATATTAGCACTGCTACTTTGTATGATAGTTTTATTTGCAATTTTTGAAGTTTTTTGAACTCTATCTAACCGAAACTGCAGTGCAAGTACTGTTCTTTATCGATCGTCAAATTCTATGACAACAGACTAGGTATGGTTACTACGCATGCGCTTTGTTTAGTTGTCACTTGACGTGCGTGACGCGTAGAGCGGCGCTGTCTCTGCAGCTCCAGCGGTACGTCCCATCAGGTTTTAGCAATGAAGGTAGGAGGGGCGGCAGAAGTTAACTTCGACTGATATAGTTACGGATCAAAACGCTTTACCACCAGCACGGTATGAATTCGGTTTGTTCCCTATTCCAATAATGTGGTCACAGTGAGGACTCTGTTGAAACTTTTCGCAGGATTTGGCATCCTTTCTTCTGACGTGTATAAATCCTTCACTTTACACACCTTTTTTTTTCTTCTCTTTTTTTGTGCATCGGCCTAGGCCAGGTATGCCTCATGTTTGCGTGTTTTCATACGACTACATTGAGGCCCAAACCATAAACGAGCTATGCCGGAGTCTGCCGGACAGTGGTACGTCGGAGTAAGGAATATAGTAATTCATGGCCTGACGCAACACATCCGTCACAGCATTCGCACAGGTCAAAGGATCAGCAGAAGAAAAACAAACTGACTGCTAAGGGTAACACGTATAGAAAATCGTATCTCATTTCCAATCCGCTAACTTGTATCACCACACCCGCCGAGTGCCTCTGTTGGGCTGAGATCAGACAGCCGACAGGGAATGGATAGATAAGAATTTGATTGTTCATTGAATCAGGCGTTACTTTGCGGAAGTCCATCTTCAAAACTGTTTTTCTGACCTCTGCACCAG
Organism: Agriopis aurantiaria; assembly: GCA_914767915.1. Lineage (NCBI taxonomy): Eukaryota > Metazoa > Arthropoda > Insecta > Lepidoptera > Geometridae > Agriopis > Agriopis aurantiaria. The sequence goes on along the minus strand of OU611994.1, from coordinate 177,434 downwards.
ACAGCAATCAGAGCTACCCAGGGGGTCTAGACAAGAGCCACACACTGTTAGCGTTCACGCCTGTGGAAAGATGAAATTGTATGAAAATGACATTAGCTTCAGATAATTTCTCTAATGCTAATGTCATTGTCAATGTATTTTCCATACAATTTCATCTTTCCGCAGGCGTGAACACTAACAGTGTGTGGCTCTTGTCTAGACCCCCTGAAGTGAAGAAACTGACACCTAGTAGCGGTTTGGATCGGTTGTCAGCAGATGTTCCAAGCAAAAAGGCGTGTCAACTTCAACGCCAGGTACCCGTTTAACTTCTTGGACCAGCTGAGTGAGATCTAACGTTAGAGCAAGCTCTTTTCCTGTGTACCCCCGGCTTTATGTCTTTTGACTCAAACACTCGTAGCTTTGTATTTACCTACTCAACTCACTACAACGAGTTTTAGCAACTTGTTACTTTGGACAATACTCACTAGGTATCATTATTAGCGTGTTCGTGCTTGAACATAAATTAAGTTTCTCGCTCTCCCAGCATGGTCGGTGTCTCGGTATGGGAATAGCTGCTCCTGGTGATAGCTGTTAGTCTCCCAGCATGGCCGGTGTCTCGGTATGGGAATAGCTGCTCCTGGTGATAGCTGTTAGTCTCCCAGCATGGCCGGTGTCTCGGTATGGGAATAGCTGCTCCTGGTGATAGCTGTTAAAGTCTCCCAGCATGGCCGGTGTCTCGGTATGGGAATAGCTGCTCCTGGTGATGGCTGTTAGTCTCCCAGCATGGTCGGTGTCTCGGTATGGGAATAGCTGCTCCTGGTGATGGCTGTTAGTCTCCCAGCATGTTCGGTGTCTCGGTATGGGAATAGCTGCTCCTGGTGATGGCTGTTAGTCTCCCAGCATGGCCGGTGTCTCGGTATGGGAATAGCTGCTTCTGGTGATGGCTGTTAGTCTCCCAGCATGGCCGGTGTCTCGGTATGGGAATAGCTGCTCCTGGTGATAGCTGTTAAAGTCTCCCAGCATGGCCGGTGTCTCGGTATGGGAATAGCTGCTCCTGGTGATGGCTGTTAGTCTCCCAGCATGTTCGGTGTCTCGGTATGGGAATAGCTGCTCCTGGTGATGGCTGTTAGTCTCCCAGCATGGCCGGTGTCTCGGTATGGGAATAGCTGCTTCTGGTGATGGCTGTTAGTCTCCCAGCATGGCCGGTGTCTCGGTATGGGAATAGCTGCTCCTGGTGATAGCTGTTAAAGTCTCCCAGCATGGCCGGTGTCTCGGTATGGGAATAGCTGCTCCTGGTGATGGCTGTTAGTCTCCCAGCATGGTCGGTGTCTCGGTATGGGAATAGCTGCTCCTGGTGATGGCTGTTAGTCTCCCAGCATGGTCGGTGTCTCGGTATGGGAATAGCTGCTTCTGGTGATGGCTGTTAGTCTCCCAGCATGGCCGGTGTCTCGGTATGGGAATAGCTGCTCCTGGTGATGGCTGTTAGTCTCCCAGCATGGTCGGTCATAATTATCTTTAGATAGCCCGTTGGTCCAGTTGGTAGTGAACCTACCTTCAGAGCCTGAAGGTTCGATTCCCACGTAGGAGAAACATTTGTGTGATGAACATTTGTGTTTGTTCTATATCTGGTTGTTAATATCTATTTAAGTATGTATTTAAAACTATAATTATGTATGTATATCAGTCTCTGGCAGCCATATTACAAGCTTTGCTTAGTTTGGGGTCAGATGACCGTGAGTGCAACAATGTCTCAAAAATATTTATTATTTTATTTATTATATTTATTTATCTGTGGGAAGAGAGTGACCCGACACACGACGCCGCCGCAAGAAGGTGCCGCAAGATGGTGACCATGAATGCTCGAGGCATACACACAATTCTTATTTCACACTAGTTGGGCTTTGGGGTACTTTAGTTGAGCCGCATCCGTTGTCTCATTTAGTTTCAGTTGAACCTCAGACTCAGTGAGCCTGGTCGTCTCATCTCCGGTGTGCGAGCGGGAGACACAGGCAAATAAATTCCTGTATCCAGCGGTATCCAAAGCACATAAAATCGGGGTTCTTCAAGCTGATGGTGATGCTGACAGCAAAATTCGTCTCAGGCGTATATATAAGCATACTTCAGCTGGGGGTTTCAGGGAATAGCCTGGGTACAATAAGTACGCCATGTCAAACTGACTTCCGATTTGCGTCTCCGTGAGGAATAACAGTGTGCATGAAGTTTTGAATGAGTGATCCTGTAGGAAAACGGCAGAGGAATGAGACTCCACGCTGCTGACCGGTAGACAAACACGCGCGCTGTCGCGTTGTAGCCGGTGCCGTCGTACTGGCTCTGGAAGTAGTTCTAACCACGAGTATTTACTGTTTAGACCGAGTGGAACTGGTATCACTGTCTGTATGGCAACATCTGGAGCAAGTACGGTCTGGAGTCCGGAGCCGCCTGGCACCGGCAGCTGGAGAATCGCTATTGGTTATTTAATGGCCTCGTAGGTAAGTGCGTCCTGTTTTTATTTAATAATTAATTGATAATTCATTTATTTACCTCTAAATTCATAATACAAGTGCCTATAAAATTATTTTGACCAATTCGTAAAAGGACTCGTAACCTTAAACAGCTGAACTGTGTTTCAAATTGGCTCTGCGTGTAAATTATTTACGAGCAAAATTATTCCGTATTTTTCGAGCTGTTTGAAAAACTACTGAGCCCAAAGTAACAAAATTTATATATGGGACCACCGAGAGACTTTTTTCTACATTATAAAAAAAGAAACGCGCAAATTAGTTTACAGGTGCCGTATTTGAAGTAAATACATTAAAAAAATTATATATTACCGAATTGAGAACCTAGCTCCTTTTTTGAAGTTAGTTAAACACAAAAAAACAACAAAAAATCTAAAGATAGTATATGAATTTAGCCTTATATACATAAGTTTAAGTAATCGAATATAATAATTTAATTAACTAAGCAAAATACAAGCTAATGCTAACACTACACATACAGTTAGACTGCCCATACACCGTTGAAGGTCTAAAAATAATCCAAATGCTCAAGCCCACTACCAGTTGGCAGCGTACACAGCATGCTGGCGGCATTGCATGGCAATGCTTATGCGTTGAGCCAGAAACACGCCAGCATTTTTGTGACGCGTTGCATTAACCAGGCGCTCTGAAAGATTTTTGAAAATGAGGTGAGCTCCCAGTCCCCGAGGGCGTGGGCAGAGACAGTGGTGTCTCGACTCCAAACGCCTCAAATATGTAACCACTGCCGAGGTTAACATATTTGCGTCGCTTGTGCTGCTCTGCCGAATTGGCAGCCGCGCCAGCCCTACCTTGTGTCTCAGGAAGATGTGACGGCGCCAAAGTATCGACACAAGTTGCGTCCCATACAAGGGGCCGCCCCAACCTCCAGGGCACAAGTGTCATACCGTCAGGCCTCCTTCCATCGTCACGCGCAAGACCGCTCGGTTCGAGCACAGCTGTGACATTGGCGGTGGAAAGTGCCCTGCGTATGATGTCGTTCAGGCTGGCATGTCGGCCAATACGACCAGCGCTTCTCGAGCAAGAGAGACCATGGCGACCGAGCTGGTCAACAGCAGTACCACACTGACAGCGATGGGCCTCACAGCACCTTGCACCCGAGTGTAAGCTCATTATCGATAGTTGATTGAATCAGGCGTCACTTTGCCTTTTTTACATTAGACATTTGTTATAATACAAATAGAAACATTCTAAGTTAATATGCCTCTACAAGGAACAAAATAATATTTTTACACTAAAATCAAAATCAAAAATCAAAAAATCAAAATATATTTATTGCAGTTTGTTGGTAAACCTAGATGTAATACAGACATAACACACACACATAGACTAGACATTTGTTATAATACAAATAGAAACATTCTAAGTTAATATGCCACTACAAGGAACAAAATAATATTTTTACACTAGACATTTGTTATAATACAAATAGAAACATTCTAAGTTAATATGTCACTACAAGGAACAAAATAATATTTTTACACTAGACATTTGTTATAATACAAATAGAAACATTCTAAGTTAATATGCCACTACAAGGAACAAAATAATATTTTTACACTAGACATTTGTTATAATACAAATAGAAACATTCTAAGTTAATATGTCACTACAAGGAACAAAATAATATTTTTACACTAGACATTTGTTATAATACAAATAGAAACATTCTAAGTTAATATGCCACTACAAGGAACAAAATAATATTTTTACACTAGACATTTGTTATAATACAAATAGAAGCATTCTAAGTTAAAATGTCACTACAAGGAACAAAATAATATTTTTACACTAGACATTTGTTATAATACAAATAGAAACATTCTAAGTTAATATGCCACTACAAGGAACAAAATAATATTTTTACACTAGACATTTGTTATAATACAAATAGAAACATTCTAAGTTAATATGTCACTACAAGGAACAAAATAATATTTTTACACTAGACATTTGTTATAATACAAATAGAAACATTCTAAGTTAATATGTCACTACAAGGAACAAAATAATATTTTTACACTAAAATCAAAATCAAAAATCAAAAAATCAAAATATATTTATTGCAGTTTGTTGGTAAACCTAGATGTAATACAGACATAACACACACACATAGACTAGACATTTGTTATAATACAAATAGAAACATTCTAAGTTAATATGTCACTACAAGGAACAAAATAATATTTTTACACTAGACATTTGTTATAATACAAATAGAAACATTCTAAGTTAATATGCCACTACAAGGATCAAAATAATATTTTTACACTAGACATTTGTTATAATACAAATAGAAACATTCTAAGTTAATATGTCACTACAAGGAACAAAATAATATTTTTACACTAGACATTTGTTATAATACAAATAGAAACATTCTAAGTTAATATGCCACTACAAGGAACAAAATAATATTTTTACACTAGACATTTGTTATAATACAAATAGAAACATTCTAAGTTAATATGTCACTACAAGGAACAAAATAATATTTTTACACTAGACATTTGTTATAATACAAATAGAAACATTCTAAGTTAATATGCCACTACAAGGAACAAAATAATATTTTTACACTAGACATTTGTTATAATACAAATAGAAGCATTCTAAGTTAAAATGTCACTACAAGGAACAAAATAATATTTTTACACTAGACATTTGTTATAATACAAATAGAAACATTCTAAGTTAATATGCCACTACAAGGAACAAAATAATATTTTTACACTAGACATTTGTTATAATACAAATAGAAACATTCTAAGTTAATATGTCACTACAAGGAACAAAATAATATTTTTACACTAGACATTTGTTATAATACAAATAGAAACATTCTAAGTTAATATGTCACTACAAGGAACAAAATAATATTTTTACACTAGACATTTGTTATAATACAAATAGAAACATTCTAAGTTAATATGTCACTACAAGGAACAAAATAATATTTTTACACGGATTTTGAAGTTCGCTAATGGACGGAACACTGGCTACTGCCTCGGGGGCTCCAACATTTCCGTCAGGCGCCTGCCGACCCACGCCCACGCCCACGCCCACGCCGGGCTGGGTGCGCCTGGACAAATATCACTACAGTGGTAAGCTAACGTGTTCACGAGCAAAGCTGGCTGCTGGTGAATTATCAACTTTCATCCCCTTATACACTCAACAAAATGTATTAAAACAGCTAGAAGAATGTATAGTATTTCGTATGAAATACCCTGCGTACCATATTCCAGCTCGGCTAAACGGCTTCTTATTCCAGAAAAAAGGAAATCAAAAATGTTACCTCTCACAAGAATGACACGGTGTATTACGACCTGTAAACCTCCTGGATAAACTTGCTACCTAATCACGTTTGTTGAAGCCTGAAAAATATACAGAAAAAGTGGCTAAACTGATATTGAACCCTGTAATGACGCGACGAAAACTAGATTTTATGCAAAAATAGCACACAATCTCCACCGGTGGAGCCTGGCGGTGGATCCCAGTGGCAGCAGCCATCCCTCACACACATATACCTACATGTTAAACTTCTACCACCCCTCTGTGTTTAAAATGAAAGTGGCTCTAAGAAACAAATATGCGTTACGGAATGTTACTTGGTCATGAGTGTCAAGTTGTCAACGTGAGAATAGTTTTCTCAACGGTGTTGAAATTAGGAAACCGATTTCCTAACTTTAATGCTACAGCGGTGACGGCGAGGAACCTTTCTTGTTGACCGTACACCAGTGTTTGTAAAGGTACTTGAGTCGGCCGCACCGCGAACAGCTTATGCTACTGCTCACTGCTACGCGCTTCGAGGGAATTAGTGACATTTTTTGCATGTTTTCCTTCTAATTAGTCTTAATAAATCCATGCAGTTACATCCAATAGTTTTTCTACCCAGAAATGTAATTTCACTGGGCAGTAATATTATGCGAGGGGTCTAAGGGATGGGACTTTGTGCTTCATTGTACAACTACGCTAAGAGTATCATTGTTTCTGTCCAGGTATGTGTGCTTTCACGATGCACTTGAGATCTAAGCAGCCCACTCATTACTTCACGGTGCTGAACACTCACCCGGTTCTGGACTTCCTCTACGACTCCTTCATGGGCCGTTTGCCCTACCAGTATCTAGACGATCGGTATTTGGACTCGAAATGGGGTCACCCGAGAAAAAAACAAGGACAGTGGTTCAATTGGTTCCACAATTTATATTTTCATGAATACCAATTCGGTCGTGAAGTATGGCACAAAAAAATGAAACTTCCATGGTATTAGGGAGCTGTGCAGTGTGCAATACTGTTCCGCCAGGCGCGGCGCTCGCAGCGATACTTGATATAAATATTCTTATTTACTTACTAAGCTAGCGCAGTAACCCTAAAGTGGGTGGGTCCTGCCTGACCTCTGACAATGAAAACCGCATCGCACGTCAATAAGGCCGCTGGGGTATGCTGAAATACTTCTCCACGGCATCAAATATATTTATTTATTTAATACTTTATTGCACACTTACAAATTAAGTAGATATGTACAATTGGAGAACCGGAACCGGCTCCCAGCCCTCTATATTCCCAGAACCGGCTCCCAGCCCTCTATATTCCCAGAACCGGCTCCCAGCCCTCTTTCGATAGGTTCTAGTATTTTCCCGGTCCACTTTTTATACCGAACTTTCCGGTATTCCGGTACTTAGTCCGTTACTAGGAACCGTTACTAGTAGTCCGTTACTAGGAACCGTTACTAGTAGTCCGTTACTAGGAACCGTTACTAGTAGTCCGTTACTAGGAACCGTTACTAGTAGTCCGTTACTAGGAACCGTTACTAGTAGTCCGTTACTAGGAACCGTTACTAGTAGTCCGGTACTAGGAACGGTTCCGGTATTTTGCGGAACATCGACTCGAAAGAAGACTTTTTATACCCAGCGACTGCCCGCGACTTGTACTTGTAGATTTTCGTATAAACTTTTCACTAGGTTTATATTTTTTTATCAAAGATGTTGTCGACCACCGAACTCCGCGAGCTAGCTTCCTTGTCATAATTACCCAAGCATCGAACAAATTACGGCAAAACAATGATTACTTACAAAAGAGCGCAACATTTCAACCAAATACCTTCACATATAAAAAATGTAAACTCATTTCATGCATTAAAAAAATAGTTGTATGAACACATTATCTTAGACAAATTATTATAACAACAAATGCGTGAAGTGAGTCCTTCTTATGTACAATAGGTAATACCGTACGAAAAATTCTTATATTCATTATGTTATGTCATTTTTATGTTCATTATGTTATGTCATTCTTATGATCATTATGTTATGTCATTCTTATGCTCATTATGTTATGTCACTCTTATTTTCATTATGTTATGTTATTCTTATGCTCATTATGTTATGTCATTCTTATGTTCATTATGTTATGTCATTCTTATGTTCATTATGTTATGTCATTCTTATGTTCATTATGTTATGTCATTCTTATGTTCATTATGTTATGTTATGTTATGTCACTCTTATGTTCATTATGTTATGTTATTCTTATGCTCATTATGTTATGTCATTCTTATGTTCATTATGTTATGTCATTCTTATGTTCATTATGTTATGTCATTCTTATGTTCATTATGTTATGTCATTCTTATGTTCATTATGTTATGTTATTCTTATGTTCATTATGTTATGTCATTCTTATGTTCATTATGTTATGTCATTCTTATGCTCATTATGTTATGTCATTCTTATGCTCATTATGTTATGTCATTCTTATGTTCATTATGTTATGTCACTCTTATGTTCATTATGTTATGTTATTCTTATGCTCATTATGTTATGTCATTCTTATGTTCATTATGTTATGTCATTCTTATGTTCATTATGTTATGTCATTCTTATGTTCATTATGTTATGTTATTCTTATGTTCATTATGTTATGTCATTCTTATGTTCATTATGTTATGTTATTCTTATGCTCATTATGTTATGTCTTTCTTATGTTCATTATGTTATGTCATTCTTATGTTCATTATGTTATGTCATTCTTATGTTCATTATGTTATGTCATTCTTATGTTCATTATGTTATGTCATTCTAATGTTCATTAGGTTATTTCATTCATATGTTATAATTCATTTATTCATTGCAAAATAGGTAAAAACAATAAATTGTGATATTTAATAATTATAGTTAAGAACTCTATTTTCGCTGATAAAGAATGCAATCAGTTTTTGTCTGAAAAAATATTTACACTTTATAAAACCACCAAAATTATATTATGTCATGTCAGATAATAAAATAAATTTGAGGATATGGAAAAATTACAATTATATAATACTAGCTGTTGCCCGCGACTTCGTACGCGTAGACTTTCATATAAACTTTCAACACCCTTTTGTCATCCTTAATTCGGCCTTTTTGTAAAATTTGCGGACCTACCTTTCGGATTACTTTTCTTAGCGGACCTCATAAGGACATAAGGAAACCCCATAAGGAATCCTCCTGCCAAATTTCAGCTTCGTAGGTCAAGTGGTTTTCGAGATTTCGTGATTAATGTGTGAATGAGTAGATGAGTAGATGAATTTCGCTTTGAAAAGTTTTCTTTTCTGTGCGAATACTTACTTATACCAGGAATAACAGGATTTTTTCAAGCAATGGAAAGCGCACAAGCGCGTAGCACCAGCGCAGGTCGATCTTTTCTTCTAGCATGGTAGAATTGTTTCTACTATGCCTCTAGCACGAGCACTGTCCGGCGCGGGGACCGGTCGACCACCACAACATCAGGCTTATTGGTGACAATAGTCCTGTCCGTGATGATAGATCCCAGTAGAGCAAAGCACGACCATTCTCCAGAACTGGCGCTGGTGCATACTTATAGTACGGTACCTCAGGCTCGACAAGGCCGTATCGAAGGGCAAGTTGCTGGTGGGTGATCCTGGCCACTTGGTTGTGCCTGTGCAAGTACTCGCCGTTAGCAAGATGTGAACAACCGGAAATTATGTCGACCGTACCGTCCTTCATGATATATTTCCGGTAGTTGTTCGTCTTGATAACTTCGTCCGCAATTGCACAGGAAAATCCCTCGGTTTCCGCAACGAGGTCACCGAAACGTAACCAGTTCACCGACGCAAGGAGGTAAACATCGGACCCTGTTAAGGCCCGATAAAACCGCCCGTGCAGCTCCTTGCCTTTCCATACATCCCTGCGATCTTCGATGCTCAGCACCGATGGTTTGCGCCAATTCTCGTTTGCCAAGGAGAGCGGCGTGAGGCCCCTGTCAACTGCCACAACATCACGATGCATCCCATGTGGGATCCCACTCTCGCTGTTACGGAAGAAATCCCTGAGACTGCACACTTCGCGATTGTGTAGGTTCTTGGCATTTAAAAAGCAGAAAGGTAGGTACATTTCCGCAGAATGTACAGTCTCATAGCAGACGAGCGTGGGTGTAGCATGCGATGTGAGGTGAGCAGTTGACGGACCCTCCTGTCCAGGGCGTCCAGCTCAGTTTGAATCCACCTCAATATGCCAAAGGAGTATATCAGCAAAGGCATCACCCAACCGTTGAAGGCACGCACCTTGTTGTCGCCAGACAAAGGACTATTAAGTACTTTAGTCAGGTGACAAAAGAAGCGCTCCTTCACCGATTTTTTGATGTCCTCTTCGACCAAAATTCATTTTATTTTAGTCGAAGGTCCTCTACCGATATACCCAACGACTCTGACATACCGAGGTCTTGACATACAAATCTGTAAATTTGGAGAATTCACAACTTTCCCTCGCTGTACATGCATGACCGCACACTTGTCTACACCGAACTCCATCCTGATGGCGCTACTAAAAGCCTCTGTGATTTTTAGCAGCTCCACCAAGTCTTGGCGTTTCGGTGTGAACAGCTTGAGATCGTCCATGTACGGAGATGACTTGACCATCTCTTCGGATTATTATTTTTATTATTACTGACTTTTGATATATTTGTTTTTATGATTATTATTTTTATTTTGCTTTTGTTTTATTTCTATGTGCTGCGTGCTACTTATATAATTAATAAAAAAAATATGTTAAATTAAATTAAATTAAGTTAAATCAAATAATAATGACAATCCATTGTAATTTATATTTAACTAGCTGAAACCCGCAACTTCGTACGCGTAGAGCTCGCTCGCTACTACAACCCGTTATAGCCTATGTGTTATTTTAATGTATAAGCTATATTATTGTAAACTTTCATTAAAATCCATTCGGTAGTTTATGCGTGAAAGAGGAACAAACATCCATACATACAAACTTTCGCGTTTATAATATTAGTTGGATTTAGAATAATGATTTTGTTAAATCTGTACTTAAAAACAATACAAATGTACAAAGTTGTGAGCTAAGTCAACTCGGAAGGAACTTTCCACCAAGATACGGGCTAGCGCTCAGTTTGGTGGCTAGGGTCGACAATCTTTATTGATGTACCATTTTATGTGAAATAAATAAATTTGAAATGTCATTCACTCTTTGTTTATAATTCAATCATGAATAATAAATAATAACTACTAAAAATGACATAATACTCTCACACCCACCCTAATCATACTCTACTGGTATAACTTTACCCACTCACCCTACAGGATCGAGGACATTATGCCGGGCCGCAGCGGGCCGCAGCGGGCCGCAGCGGGCCGCAGCGGCCCGGGGCGCATCGCAATAATCATTTTCATATATTTTATATGGAAATGCGCCCTTCGTGCGATACTTCATATAAAATATATGAAAGCAATTTTCGCGATGCGACCAGGGCCCCGATTCTACTAAACAAATTGTTTTTAAATTGTAATTGTTTCAATTTTAATTAAAAAATAATTGCCGCAAAATTGTATTTTAAATATTTTTTGTATACTAAGTTATAATATTAGGTGGTCACATTTTTCTAGTATATATTTTTTTAAACTGTCAATTTTGAGGCCATTATTTACAAATTAAAATTGAAATACAAGTTAAAAAGTAGACACTGAATTTAAATTTTAAGTACCAACGTACGTTTTAACATTTTACTGATAATAGCGAACACCTGATATTTGAATATAATAATATACCTTATACCTTATATAGGCGAACAAAATAAAAAAAGCCTTAATTAATATATAGAAGTTAATTAAATAATTGATATTACATATTAGAGTTATTAAATTGAAACAATTACAATTTAAAAACAATTTGTTTAGTAGAATCGGGGGCCTAGCCCGCTGCAGCCCGCTGCGGCCCGGCATAATGTGCCCGATCCTTTAAACATGCCCACTCCCACACGCACATACAATCTCAAACATAATATTATAGGTACCTACTTACATACTTACTCCAATTAGTAATATTTTTTCAAAACAGTACTAATTAAGTTCTCTTTTATTCATAGTATTGTGTAATCGATCACAGTCTCCTGCGATACAAGCTAGCCCTGGTGTGGAGACTACTACAAAACCATAGTAAAATATACCTAATAGTAAGTTATATTCGAAGAAAGGTACATCGTGCGGCTTGTATGTGCGCACGCCTGTACGCACGCACCGCAGCACGCACACAAATACAAATGTCTGGGGTACAAGGGTATTTCCATGCAGGGCTATGCCGGTACCCAGCCACTGTAAACACGTAGACACACGACACATCACCCAGGTGATCAAAGTAGAATAGACCGACTGAACTACGCTGAAAGGAGGTCATTATACAGGGTTACGCATATAGACTTTACTAAGCCGAAAAGAGCTGGATTACACATATAGACTGTACTAAGCTGAAAGGAAGTCATTATACAGGGTTACTCATATAGATTGTACTAAGCCGGAAGGAGGTGGGTTACGCATATCGACTGTACTAAGCAAAAAGGAGGTCATTATACACGGTTATGGATATTGAATACTATAGGCGTGACACTTACCATCAGGCGACTGACTTGTTAGCCTGGCACTCAGTTGTATATTTAAAAAAAGTATACTTCTAATATATTGAATTAATATAATCCGAGTAATGGTAATGGCCGAGACAGATGTTTGTTGAAGAATAAAATTATAGTTTTACCGGGTCGTAGATAGCCACCCGCAGCCCGCTACAAACATTGATTTATTTAAGTGTATGTAACTAATTATTTACAATCGTAAAATCCGTATATCCGTATCTACGTATTGTTGTTTCATTATAATATACATAGGTGCAGCTATAAAACTCAGAGACGCGGACAACCCTGCGTGTTCGGGCATGAGTAGGTATTTAAATCTCCTACGGGCCTCGAGTCAACTTACTATTATATTTTTACTATGACAAAACTGTACATAAAAAACTGTAAAAAATACATTTGTTTTGTATAAACATTTGTGTTTGTCATAATTATAACTGGGGATGAATATTTATATTTAAGTAGGTATTTGTATTATGTATTTAAAAAATAACTAAAATAATATATAATCAGTCTCTGGCAGCCATATCACAAGCTTTGCTTCGTTTGGGGTCCGTTCGAGTGTGCAAAAATGTCTCAAATATTCTTTTTAGGGTTCCGTACCTCAAAAGGAAAAAACGGAACCCTTATAGGATCACTTCGTTGTCCGTCTGTCTGTCCGTCTCTCTGTCCGTCTATCCGTCTGTCAAGACCCTTTTTCTCAAGAACGCGTAAAGGTATCAAGTTGAAATTTATACTAAATGCTTGGGTCTACGGTTTCTTTTGGCTGTAAAAAAATAAAAGTTGTAAGTCGACGCAATCCAAAAGATATGAACGTTTATGTCGCATATTTTGCGATTTTACAGGGGAATCAAAACCTATAGGGTACTTCCCGTTGACCTAGAATCATGAAATTTGGCAAGAGGCAAGGTCTTATAGTACATATATAGAAATAAATCCGAAAGTTATGAATTTGAAGTTAAATCATTTAAGAATAATAATTTTGCTATTACAAACTTACATTTTGTTCAGTTGGAATGTATGGAAGAACCTTATTGTCAACTACAAACTTAAGTTTGTCTTTCAATATTTTAACTTCAGTTAGTTTTTTGTTTTTGTTTTTTTTAGTTAAGAGTCCTAATCGTACTAGTCCGTTTTTTTTTTTTTTTTTTTTTTTATTTCTTTCGTTTTTTTCGTTTTTTATTTGTGAAAAATTTTAAGCTTGTTCGTTAATGATTTTTAGCTGTTTTACGTTTTTAAAGCCGTTGTCATCGTAGTAAGTATAGTATGAAATGTTTTCCGTAAATAAACAAATAACAGTTTTGATTTCCTTTTCTAGATTGTATCATTGTATTTACTTAATGAAATCTAAAACATTATACATTTTTCTTCCTCTTCTTTTTTCGGTTTTACAATATTTTACACTAATCATTACAAAAACAAACTAATCATATTAAAATAATAAAATCTCAAGTAGGTACACAATAGGCATGATTCCTAATGTTTAATTTATTACAAACTAGCTGAATCCCGCTACTTCGTACGCGTAGAGCTCGGCCTTCGGCCTCGCTACTATAAACCTATATGCTATAAACCTCACGGAGCCCGAGACCTTTCCAACGAATGCAAAACCGTGGAAATCGGTTCGTGCGTTCTGGAGTTATAGCGACAGGAAGGAAAACCCGACTTATTTTTATATAGTAGGGAAGAATAACCGGCTTAGCGATGAATATAAGTAAATACATTACACATACTGAAAAAATAATTTGAATTGGCTGATAAATCTCTGAGATATAATATTTAAAGTTTTAGGTGGGGATAGAGAGGGGATGTTCTATCCCTTTCTCACAAAGCGTGTGTAAGTATAGCATTTGTATGGCGCTCCTGAGCCGTGACGTCGCGGCTTAGTATAGTGCGCTCTCTGTCTAGCATGAAATTAAAATGATTATATCTTGATTATTTTTGAACTAATTTTAATTTTGTTTTTGTTGTTGTGCTCTATTTATGATCAGGTTTTTTATGAGGTAATAAAAAATAATAGTCATCATGCCTATTGCACATCATGATACAAATATTATATATGCTGCGCCCCGCGGTTTCACCCGCATGGATTACTCCTTTTTACATCAGCTATCTGCCAGTGAAAGTCCCGTCAAAATCAGTCTAGCCGTAGAGTCCACAGGGAATATACATTACGTAACACGCAGACGCTGTGGAAGAGCACGCAGCTCTAGCTTGGATTGGAATACCTCTATTTGTTAATAACCTTTATTATATAATTATGTATCTATACGTAGGAACATCAATTTATACATTTATTCATAAAATATGCACAAACTTCCCGCGCTATTGACAACATTAGCATTTCCGAAACGTCTTCCATGAAACAAACATCCTCTATTCCTCTAATCGTTGACACCTTATTGTTCAACAAATATTACAAATATGCTCTGACACCTTTGACGTTAAAAGAGCTGTCTTTGTACAAACGTATTTTTATGGATTTTTGAATGAGTTGTCAAACTTCGATGTTTACACCCTATAGTGTAGTGATAACCTTGGCAAAGTTGCGGCAACACCGCCACAACACAAGCCACGAACAAAAGTTGAAGTTGATGTGGTGAAAAACAGGAGAAACTTTGACAGCTTCAAGTCTTATTAAAATCGAATCAGATAAACTCTAAAGAACCATGAAGTCACAGATCTACTACCTACATGAAGTAGTAATTTATTTATTTTTTAATTTCCCGGTACCCGTTCCCTTGTTCTGTGCCGTTCCCTTTTATTGTTTATGGTCGCCTGCTCCGGCAAATAACTCCAGCTCAGCCTAGACTAAATGTTAAATAAAGGCATAAAACATAATGATAAAGTAAGGCTAAAGGCCCGTTTAGTAAAACGTACTATCACATGCGACATGTTGTCAGTGTTCGTAGTAAGTTAAGGTAATGTTAAGACACGCATATTGTGAGGTTCCACAATAGAGCTCATGGACACGCCAATCTTCAGACATGCCAGCCAGAATATCACATAACTTTTAAAATTGACTAAAAATCTGCCACTTGGAGAATACTGTTGCAACTTATAACATTTTAATTATAATTGCAATGACCTTAACTCTAAACACATATAAGTACATTTTATTAAAATCAAATTAAAACGTCAACACAAATAAATCCAAAATATTTGGAATTCACTAATAACTAAACTAATAACTATTCGAATAACCCACCCCTAACCATTCCCGGCGCAAAGGTACCCAAAACGCTCGCTGCGTTATCGCGTTGGATGGCAATGGCCAAACGGTCAACTCTAAACTAAACTCCAAATATCAGTTTTTTTTATTTTGTAGGTTTCTCTTAATAACTGAAAAAATACGCTGTGTATTTATTTTAAAACATAAAATGATATTTTTTTTCTCTTTGTTCTAGCAATATGAAAAGTATTGAGTTAAGTTGAACAGTTAGGTATTACCGGAACACCTTGCAAGCCACTTTCAGCCACCTGACAAAAACTATTATCTAATGGACGTAGGACGTAGGACAGACATTTATGTGATGAACATTTGTGTTTGTTCTATATCTGGTTATTAGTATCTATTTAAGTATGTATTTAAAACTATATATGTATGTATATCAGTCTCTGGCAGCCATATCACAAGCTTTGCTTAGTTTGGGGTCAGATGACCGTGTGTGAAAAAATGTCCCGAATATTTATTTATTTATTTATTTAATGACGAAAATGTTCATTAATTTTAAGACTTATTCAACGAACTTATGCAACATGAGAGGGTGCCATATCTTGGCCATTTTAGCAACAGGTATGAGCTAGCAGAAAATAATTTACATTTTGTAAAACAAGCTTTAAAAATCATCGCATTTTTTTAACCTGACGTTCTAACAATGCTATATCGTTTGATGCCGCGTAGGCGTAGTGTTGCGGTAATTCGAAATTCATAAGCATTCAAATAATCGGTAAAATGTTCGATTAATCGAATTTTGAGGTACATCAAGCGATTGATGATAGTAGTACTATTGAGCTGGTCTAAATAAATAAATATTTGGGACATTTTTGCACACACGGTCATCTGACCCCAAACTAAGCAAAGCTTGTGATATGGCTGCCAGAGACTGATATACATACAAACATAGTTTTAAAATACATACTTAAATAGATATTAACAACCAGATATAGGACAAACACAAATGTTCATCACACAAATGTTTCTCCTACGTGGGAACCGAACCCACGCCCCCAAGCTCAGAAGGTAGATTCACTACCAACTGGACCAACGGGCTATCAAATCAATCTAAAGATGAAGCACTGAAAGCACGTTTAGTTATTATGCATAATAAACAAAACATGAGATAAAACCGTTACAGTTTGCGCCGATGATGCTGATGCTAAAGGTGAAGTGAAATCTATTAGATGATGTTTAATAACGTACTTGTATAAGATAAATAAGGATATGGATATCCGGTCGAATAGCACGGACGGACACAACGAGGTTATAGGGTTCCTAGTTGTACCACGGAGCGGAGAGTTGTACCACGGAGTGGAGAGTTGTACCACGGAGCGGAGAGTTGTACCACGAAGCGGAGAGTTGTACCACGGAGTGGAGAGTTGTACCACGGAGCGGAGAGTTGTACCACGGAGCGGAGAGTTGTACCACGGAGCGGAGAGTTGTACCACGGAGTGGAGAGTTGTACCACGGAGCGGAGAGTTGTACCACGGAGCGGAGAGTTGTACCACGGAGCGGAGAGTTGTACCACGGAGCGGAGAGTTGTACCACAGAGCGGAGAGTTGTACCACGGAGCGGAGAGTTGTACCACGGAGCGGAGAGAAATACCACGGAGCGGAGAGTTGTACCACGGAGCGGAGAGTTGTACCACGGAGCGGAGACGTTGCACCGAAATATGATTAAAATAGCGAGTATTATTTGGTGCGCAACACTTTTCATAGCTAAATCTTTCATGTCCAAATAGACATTTTTACCTTTCAATCCCGACCTATAGACGTTATAAACATCTGTTATGGGTGCACAACTGCACTTGACAGAACTGTATGAGGTATTAAAAAGTGTTATTTATGTTATTTAATGTGTACTATTTGTGTTTCTGTATAAATAAATAACATAGCGTATCTGATAGGTAAATAAACATCTAACTATTTTACTGACACAAAAGGTACATCTGGAAATAATTATACCTCACTCCATTGATTGGAGTTTGTATGGACTTACTCAAACGAATACCTGACGAATACAAAATCGATTTTGATCGAATATTGTTGATATCGATTATTTGGTTCCCTTGCCTTGACAACTCTGTCTGATAGTGTCAATGTCAGTGCTATTTGTTTGTTATTCTTGATAAAGATAATCATTGGTTCGGTGTTGCAATTACTCCGACAGTATTTTCCTTGAACCCCTTAAATTCATTTTATAACTGACCAAGATACCAATACACGCGTGCCTAGAGTACCATGGAGATAGAGTGGATCGAGACAATAAAAACAAAATAAATGTTTGGGCTTTTAGTAGGCACGCATGCTCCATCGTACTCTAGGCACGCATGCTCCATCGTACTCTAGGCACGCATGCTCCATCGTACTCTAGGTATGCGTACTCCATCGTACTCTAGGCACGCGTGCTTCATCGTACTCTAGGCATGCGTACTCCATCGTACTCTAAGCACGCGTGCTCCATCGTACTCTAAGCATGCGTACTCCATCGTACTTTAGGCAAGCGTGCCTAGAGAGGCACGCATGCTCCATCGCACTCTAGGCACGCGTGCTCCATCGTACTCTAGGCATGCGTGCCTACTAAACATTTCTTTTGTTTTTATCGATCAAGCAATGCAAAAGTGTCAAGAGGTCTGAGAACAAATCGGCGGTTGTATTGTTGCGCGTTGTATAGGAAGTAGATTGTATCACATCAGCAACTATTAAACGTCCACTGCTGGACAAAGACCTCCTTCTTAGAGAAGGGTGTTACCATAATCCCCACACTTGGCAACTTGAGGATCGCAGTACGTTCGCCGTGTACCAAAAGCCGTGTACCGTTGCCCATCCTCTGGTGGTTCTGGTCGTAGTTTTAGGACATACCCGGGTTGGTAATGTTATTACTTATTAAGAACTCGCAGTGTCGTGACAGTATGTATGTATGTATGTATGTATGTATGTTTGTTTAGCGATACTTTGCGTATTAAGTCGATATTTATTATATTTTTAAGTTTAAATATGAGGAAAACCGGGTAAGGAGCTGTGAAGATATATTATAGGGATTGTGAGGTCACAGCTCGGGGCGAACTACTAGTTTAAATTATTAGTCAAAGAATGAACAATATTTTTTTATTATTACTACTTATTGGGAGTTTGATTTAGCTGGCAATACTCACAGTCCGGTCGGACTATTTAAAAAGGCGTCCGCTGATCCTGACCACCAGAGCTTGACCAGAGCTAGGAAAGTAACCATGATGTGTGTTTTCACTGTGGGGTGAGTCTCTAATCATTTAATAAGAGGCTCCTTTTTTTTTTAAGTTTTGGCTCCGGACATCTTGTTTATTTAGCCAGTGTCGATCATGTCAAAGAGTACCTTTTTAAATACTGAAAGATCATGTATTTAGAATGTTGAAGTCGCTGATAGTTTGAAACTTGTTCATTTAACATGTTTCAAAAAATTATTCCGGTTTGTTCCTATGCAGATAATTATAACAAATGAGATCAAATTATTTTATACAACACTTGCTCGGAAAAACGTTTTTTATAAAAATATATAAATAGATTAGTAATTACATAAATAACGTTACGCCATTTGATGTAAGTAAATAGAACAGCCATTGCATGTCATAAACTAATTCAAATTACGTCTATTGACGTCAAATCAAATAACCCGGCCGCACTGTTCCTGGTGCAATAGTATTGTCATCTTCTAACCGAATATTCCGGTTATTTTATTTAAAAGCAAATCTACTGAAACGATTTTGATGAAATTTTTATGGGACCAATCTGTAAGCATATCCTTTCAAATCGGTTTATAAACGACGCAGTAATGCACAGATCTACCTGTGCAGTAATGACATAACAAAAAAAATACAACCGAATTGAAAATCCCCTCCTTTTTAAAAAAAAACATGTCCCGTAACATAATCATCCTTTTAACAGCCCACTGCTGGACTTTAGTCTACCCCCGAAAGGGTGATTAGGCCATATCCACCACGCTGGCCCAGTGCGAGTTGGTAGATTCACATACGCCATTGAATTCCTTCACCGAAAAGCCAGTGGTATAAAAATCCGTACATAAACTCCAAAGAGCTCATTGGTACGGGCCCGGGGTTTGAACCCGCGACCTCACGCATTCAAGTCTAGCGGTCTCCCAAATGGGCTACCACGGCTTCCATAATAGGTATTATGTAAAACAAAAAGTTAAATATTTGAAATACGCAGCTACAATATTGTACCAGTCCAGGGTCCGTGTCGTTACAAACAAATAAATATTACTGATAAAAGAGCCGAAGTAAGAAAGTTTATGTGAAAAGTGTACGAAGTCACGGACAACAGTATAGCATATAACTAGTAAAACACATGAATGTGAAGCAACACAGGGGACGTATTCAGATGTTTCGTGACGGCGCGAAGGACACCTTGTGACATTGCGCTATTTAATAATATTCATATTTAAACAAATTACGCGATGACAAATTTACTTATTTCAGATTCAGATTATATTTATTGTTACATCTCAGATCTTCGGGTTAAAGAACTTTATTTTCTCAACAAGAAATTTACAATTACACTTATGTGAGAAATTAAATTAATTTAGTAACTAATGCTTCCATATGATGGTACACTTAAATAAACTAAAAAAAATATATGTTTAACAGTATCACAAACATAAGCACTAACTAATATTATTATATTGTTTAATAGTTTATTTTATTTAATTTTGTTTTGTATCTACCCTACATTTATTTGTCAAAAATGGTCAGCTTTAAACGGTCGCTTTAGCACCGTGCGTTATCGGTTAGTACGCAGGTACGCGCCGCGCCACAGTGCAATTGCACGCAGGTAAGAAACAGATGTTTGACTTTATTTACCTAATAGTGTTGTGTCATGTAAAATATAGTTTTTTAATTTATTTTTGAAAACATTAAATGACTATGCATTTTTCACCTCCCTGGGTATCTTATTATATATTTGTACTCCTGCATTAGGGTGCGTCCAATTTGGTCGAAATTCATTTTACATATTTTTATTTCAATACCGTTCACTGAGTAGGTATAATTTATTGTCTTTTGCCATATAGGACAGTGTGTTGCCATATGTGCTGTGGAGGTCCGGCCTAAGAATAGACCTCCCCCTTCTCTTCCCGTGGGTGCCGTAGAAGTCTGCTAAGGGATCAACCGGAGACGGGCAGCAGCGTCTTCTGAGTATAAAAACACCGAATACAGAATACAGAATACAGATTTTATTGATAACACCAAAAGTTACAAGTCAGATTTGCATTAAATGAATTAAATAGTACAGCCAATTCTCATTCAACGATTACAATTAAAATTCAATATAAAAGTACAAATGTTAAACAGTCAAATAATTAGTTATTAAAATGGATAAAAATAATACAATTATAATTAAAATTACAATAATTACAATTATAAATATTCAATAATAATGTCAATAATCTTTCAGTTTAAAAAAATCATCAATATTATAAAATAAAAATCCTAAGAGCCAAGCTCTAAGCTTAGACTTAAAGCACGCGGTGGATGGTGCATCCCGGATGGAAGCGGGCAAGCGGTTGTAGATCGCGGGCCCTAGGATATACACTGACCTCTCTGATTTGACGAGCCGGTGCGATGGCGTTACTAATTGCGCTTTCTTAACCTTTCACCTTCACCTTTCACCGACTGCGCTCGCCAACCCGCCTGCCAAGCGTGGCGAGTATTGGCCCTTCAATGATTAATACAAAAAGGACCAGGCCCCCAGTCCCCGGCAGCCCCGCTATTCCTGGCTACGGTAGCGGTCATGGTAACGGCGGAGCCAGGGGTGCTAAGAATCCCCGGCAGACGCCCGGCTACCAACCCCAACGACGACGACTGGCCCTGGTAACACACAACATACGCACCATGAGGACTGATGAGAAGATTGTTGAGCTGGAAGAAGAAATGGGTAGGGTACGTTGGGATATCTTGGGTTTATCCGAAGTCCGTAGAGAGGGCGAGGACACGATAACCCTGAAATCCGGTAACCTACTCTACTACCGGGAGGGCGACCAACAGTCCCAAGCTGGTGTCGGCTTTCTCATCCACAAGTCCCTCATTAACAACATTATCACCATCGACAGCGTTTCGAGCAGGGTTGTATACCTAATACTCAGAATATCCAAGAGATATTCGTTGAAGGTCATTCAGGTATACGCACCGACCTCGTCACACCCAGATGATGAAGTGGAGGTTATGTATGAGGACATTAGTAGAGCCATACATACGTCCAAGACCCACTTCACTGTTGTTATAGGGGACTTTAACGCGAAGTTGGGCAAGAGAAGTGATGATGAGTTGAAAGTGGGAAAATTTGGCTGTGGGCAACGGAACCCTAGGGGACAGAGGCTGGCCGACTTTCTGGAGAAAGAGGGACTTTTTATGATGAACTCTTTCTTTCAGAAGCCTCCTCACAGGAAATGGACCTGGATGAGCCCCGATGGTTCTACGAGAAATGAGATAGACTTCATTATGACCACCAAGAGACAAATATTCAATGATGTCTCTGTGATTCACAGGGTGAAAACCGGTAGTGATCACCAAATAGTAAGAGGCACATTGAATATTAACGTTAAAATTGAGAGGTCCCGCCTAATGAAGTCCACGCCCCGACCGAACCATGCCCATTTTTTAAACTTCTTTCTAGCTTTCAACTCGAGTTGTCTAATCACTTTGATTGCCTGGAGAATTTTGCTTCCGTGGATGAGATTAATAACAGGTTAGTGGAAACTGTCCATGCGGTAGGTTCTAAGTTTTTCAGACCTGGCCGGCGCACAGATAGACCTCAAAAATTATCCGACCATACCCGTAACCTCATGGCTGATCGACGCTCGTTAGAACTACAATGTTCTGATGACGCTGAATCATATAGGCAGCTCAATAGACAAATTTGGAAGTCATTGCAGCACGACATACGTACGAACACGACAGTATTACACACAGTATACGAACAGTATTAAAGAGACGACTGAGCAAAACAAAGACTCCAAAGTGTTTGCAAGAGACATGTCTATTTGGGCTTTACCATAGAGCCGGCGCTGGCTGGCCCTATAAATAAAAAATATTAAAGATATTAAAGATGTCTATTGGGCAAAGCCAGCTGACAAAGCTGAAGAGGGAAGATGGTAGTGTAGCGTCGACCAAAGCCGAGGTATTAGGGGAAATCGAGAAGTTCTATGGACAGTTATACACTTCAGTTGCTAAACCTGTGAGCAGCTCGGCCAAAGACCCAAGAGCCAAGCTGAGCCGACACTATACTGAAGATATCCCGGACATCAGCCTGTACGAGATGAGGATGGCCCTGAAACAGCTCAAGAACAACAAGGCGCCGGGGGACGATGGAATCGCATCAGAGCTTCTGAAAGCGTGTGGAACACCGGTACTTAGAGTCCTTCAGAAGCTCTTTAATTCTGTCTTACTCGAAGGTATAACGCCAGAAGCATGGAACAGAGGCGTGGTGGTGCTGTTCTTTAAGAAAGGTGACAAAACCTTGCTGAAGAATTACAGACCCATCTCGCTTCTGAGCCATGTTTATAAGCTATTTTCGAGGGTCATCACGAATCGTCTCGATCGCAGGTTCGATGACTTCCATGCACCCCATCGAACAAGCCGGTTTCCGAAAAGGCTATATTACCATAGACCATGTCATGACCATGACCATGACCATGTCATGTCAAATATCCATGTTGTGCCCACCCCAGTATCAGTTGGGAACTCAGTTCTTGAAGCTGTTGATGCGTACGTCTACCTAGGACAAACAGTCGAACTAGATAGGTCCAACTTCAAGAAAGAGGTCAATCGGCGAATCCAACTCGGCTGGGCAGCGTTCTGTAAACTACGCAACGTCTTCTCGTCCAAAATACCTCAGTGCCTTAAGACGAAAGTCTTCGACCAGTGTGTGTTACCAGTGATGACATACGGCACTGAAACGTGGTCTCTCACTATGGGCCTCATAAGCAAGCTCAAAGTCGCACAACGAGCTATGGAGAGGGCTATGCTCGGGGTTTCTCTACGAGATCGAATCCGAAATGAGGAGATCCGTAGACGAACGAAAGTCACCGACATAGCCCACCGGATTAGTAATTTGAAATGGCAGTGGGCAGGGCACATATCAAATACAAATACAAATACAAAAACTCTTTATTAAAATACCACAAAACAAGGATAACATAAAAATTACAACAAAAATATTATCTAGGCTTTTAACAGGCGGCCTTATCGCTTAAAGCGATCTCTTCCAGGCCACCGTGGCATATCACGCAGAACAGATGGCCGATGGGGCCGAAAGGTTCTGAAATGGAGACCACGGACTGGTAAGCGCAGCGTAGGACGTCCACCCACAAGATGGACAGACGACCTAAAAGAGACCGCAGGGAAACGCTGGATGCAGGCCGCTTCCAACCGGCCCTTTTGGAGATCGGTGGGGGAGGCCTATGTCCAGCAGTGGACGTCCTACGACTGAAATGATGATGATGATGATATAGGACAGTTAATCGAATTTTATTTGATATACATAATAGTTGGTGTATTGTTTATAATCTATACCAGCATTTGATATATCGATCTACTGAAATACTATATTTTTTTATACTACTAATGTTATATACTGTTCAAGTAACATAATTTTCTTTTACATATTGATGATGTGATTTATTGTAGTTTTGGTATAATTCCGTTGTATTTTGTGTTGTAGTAATATTTAAATAACTAGTTAGCAAAGTTATATATATATAAGTACGACGACGAGGGAAGCGAGGAGGAGTGAGGCATTTCTTGAGTCATCATAAATGACCAGTCTAAGGCGAAGTCATATTTAGGTGCGACGACGAGTGAAGCTAGGAGGAGTGTTAGGTTACTGGTGCACCACGATGCTGTAGCCGAGCCGTATATATTATCTATCTCTATATATTTTATATGTAGACATATATACATATAAAAAGCGATGTATGTATGTATGTGCCTTATGAAGGCTGGTGATGATGATGATAATATTCCCTATACTCAAAAATGGCCAAACCGATTTTGAAGGGATTTTCACTGTCAGATAGCTGATGTAATGAGAGTAAAAATGCTACTTTTAATCATCATCATCATCATCATCATCACTATTTTGCATCACTACGCGGGTGAAACCGCGAGGAGCAGCTAGTCTACTATAAAGGTTAGAAAGTTTGAAACAACTTGGGATGGACAGAACGAACTTATATGGGTTCCTTGTAGTTCTACGGAACCCTAAAAAGGTGTTACAGTCTTCTTTAAGTATATCTTTCTTCTATATACATATAAAAAGCGATGTATGTATGTATGTTCCCTATGAAGGCTGATGCAAATAACAACAAATAATAAATAATGGCCAAGTGCGAGTCGGTGTCAATTTCTGTTCACCACCAGTTCTCGTACGATCACCGAAGTGAAGCAACTTCGGGTGCGGCTGGTACTTGGATGGGTGACCGCCTGGGCGTTGATGGGATGTCTTTTTTCACTTTTTTTTTAACTTTATTACTGAAACGTACCCCAAGTGAAGCTTGGGTTATGTCCTACCTAGCAGTGGGCAAGCGCTTCAAAGAAAGATTCTATGAGAGTATAAGTTAAAATTTAAACAAGAAAAAAAGTGAAATTACATGCGAGTTAGACTGAGGGTCGTGAGCTCGGAAGGTGGTGAGAAAATATGTTGGTCTCTTGTTAGGAGACTTAGCTTTAAGAGCGTAGGCGCCGATCGCCGCGTGGCTCGACGCGGCTCGTGGCACGTAGGAAGCTCAGCTGGGCAGCGTGACTCGGAGACAGCTCCGTGTGCGGCTGGCGAAGATCAGCGTGCTGGCAGCGAGGGTCAGGAGTACTCGAAGGGCGGCCGGTGTATGGCCAGCGTGGAGCACGGGCAAGGTTGCGGTGCCGGGAGAAAAACCCTGGAATGCGTTAAAGGCTACGCATCAGGAGTGGCACAATAAGAGCCGCTCGGTCCAGCCGCGTGAGATTCCAAAGATGCTGGCAGATCGGGACAGGCGCCCATAAGTCTCACGGCGTGGTACCGGCGTTGCAAACATAATTTTGATCGGAAGGATCCAAGATACAGAATAATGCTTGAAGAGCTAATAACACAAGACGAAGAATGAATGTGATACAGAAAATTACTAGGAAATATAATTTTACACTTTTAAAACACAAGATCTAAACACTTCACGAAAACTCGCCCGATTATCTGCAATTCGGGGTTCGAAGTTAGATTAGGTTGAGAGAGAAATTTGCGACTTCCACTTGGAAACGTAGCGGCACCAATAGACAGAATTTATGGCCGGATGGCCTTATATCAACTATTGCTTCTAGAATGTACGTATTTCCCAAGTTTTTAATATTATTTTGTTATTAAATGAGGGTTGATATTTGTTTCGTTTAATAGTGAAAGCGATCTGACATTACGTCAGTCACTTTCATGCTGTCAAAGATCTTTATGTCAACGTGGTGACTTTTTTATTCGTTAAGTTTAGCTGCTAGCGTATGTGCCATTTGCCATGAACGGAAGATATTTTTAGAACCGTTACAAGTTAACAAGTTACGTTGTGGTACGGAACCCTCAGTGCGCGAGCCCAACTCGCACTTGGCAGTTTTTTTGTGATGGAACTAAACATTTCTGGTTTTTTGATTTTTCCCTTTACTTGTGATAAGAGATTGATTCTTGCTAAATTTCATGTTTTTAGCCAATGGGAAGTGCTCTTTTTATGTTTTGATGCCCCTACGAGTCTCAAAATATGTGGCATAAACGGCCGTATCCTTTGATTTAATGTTATGATAAAAAATTGAATCCAAAAATATCTACATGCTATTAGATTTGAACCTGGCATTCGTGGTTTACCAGCGCGGGGCCAGACCACTGGGCCAACAGAGCTTTGTTGTGGACCGACGAAATTACATGTCTATAGCTGTCTATAGGTAAAGGACGTCGCGTTTCTGCGAGATTCACGCGGTGCGCCCCGCTGTAGGCGGGACTAGTCGGCCGCCACTTCCTCTGCTTCACCCCCTCAAAAACATAAAAGTCAGCTAGTCAGGGCGCCTTAAATGATTATTATTATTAATTTTATTACTTATTTAACCATATTATTGTTAGTCACGTAGCAGAGGCAAATCAACTAATTAATTATATTTTTGATTGTTAGTTGTATCAAAGATGAATAAATTTTATTGAAAGTTATTATTTGTTTCAGAAAACTAGTAATATTATATATAGCGCTACAGATCAGGGATGTGGAGGGAGCACGTCCACTTCACTGGATGGAGTCTGAGCACTGGCCAGCTAAGTAAGTTTCTATCCATTGGTTTAACTAAAAGAATCACCACTATACAGATATAGCTCTTCTATTCTATATAATATTATAAAGAGGAAAGAAAGATTTGATTGTTTGTTTGTTTGTTTGCATTGAATAGGCTCCGAAACTACTGAACCGATTTGAAAAAATCTTTCACTTTTGGCCCCGGGTGACATAGGCTATAATCTATACCCGTGCGAATATGGGGCGGACCGCTAGTATTAAATAAAGCAAAGTACCTAATAATAATAATAATTCGGCACCCTAGATTTAAGTTTTTTTATAATATTTTGTTTTTGTATAGATATTGTAAAAAAACTTTAATTTAAGAATAAAAATAAATGTGTGAATAATAATTCTACACTTCCGGTATTGCGCTACGATTTTGCAGTTACAGGAATAGTTTTGCTTCAAGTGAAATAAATAATATCTGGGCAGAAATTAATAAGAATAAAGTTATCGCAAATTGCTTAAAATATCTTTATTTTAAACTTTTTCGAAAGGTAATTTTCAGCCAGTTCCGTGGGTCGTTTATACGGATTTCGCAAAGGCATTTGATTGTGTTAATCATAATCAATGATCAAACGAACTTACCTGTACGTGAAGTTCGATCATAATTATATGATCAGCTTAATTCGAAGCGATTTTTTGCATGTTGTAGTCCTGTCTCACGTCACAGCCTTGCACGGTGCTTAAAGTTTTTCTAAATGTGGCAGCACTTCCCTTTCCGGTCTCCCACCCGGTAAGGGCGAGCGCCGCCATCTTTACGAGTTCCTCATTATGTTTAAAGAATAATAAAATAAATAAAATACTTAGTTGTATGGGGTAGGGATAATAATATATTTTCTGGGAGGAATATTATAAATCGCTTCGAATTAGGCTGATCATATAATTATGATCGAATTTCACGTACAGGTAAGTTCGTTTGATCATTAATTGTATTTCTCAGCTTAATTCTTTGCCATTTTTTACATGTTGTAGGATGTTCAGAGCAAATAATGAAAACTATCAAATATTATTCCTATAATTTACTTTTCATTTAACTATTTTTTATTTTTATCTTAAGTATTATTGTTATT
The DNA here is from genome assembly GCA_914767915.1 of Agriopis aurantiaria. Lineage (NCBI taxonomy): Eukaryota > Metazoa > Arthropoda > Insecta > Lepidoptera > Geometridae > Agriopis > Agriopis aurantiaria. The sequence goes on along the minus strand of OU611994.1, from coordinate 149,388 downwards.
TTTCCTTTAATTTAAATTATGTATTATTAATTGATAGAATTGTTCTAGCGAACTGTGTTGAATCATCAGTGATCAGATCTCTATTATAAAATTTAGCAAATACAGAAGACGTTTGACTCCACCCTGCAGTTTTTCTTATTATTTCGATATTCACACCTAACCTACTAGCTGCAGAGGTAGCCGCATGCCGAGCACTATGACCGCTGAAAATGTTCGTATCAATGCCATTCTTGTTAAGTATATCTTTAATCCAGTAACTAAGTGTTTGCGATGTGACTTTTTGGTGTGGTTTTCTATAACTGATAAACAACTGATCATGATTTTTAGACCGTATTAAACGGGTGTTTTCAATATAAGCTAAAAAAGCTTTCGCTGGACATATCTCAGGTTTATCAATAAAAAAATTGCAATTGTAGTATGGGTTGTGGAGCATTTAACCTTGATGTTTTGATCAGATCTAGAATATTTATACTTTATTTATCTAATTTTGGCAGCCATATCACAAGCTTTGCTTAGTTTGGAGTCAGATGACCGTGTGTGAAAAAATGTCTCGAATATTTATCTATTTATTTATATATTTTAATACAATTAAATTTTATCAGAGATAATGTCTGTACTCGGTGTGCGGTTACCAATGCTAACAATGTTACAGTCTTTTTCGAAAGTATTTCTAAACTTAAATAATCATTGGGCCAGTATCGAGCTAAGTAACTTAATACATAATTTGGATCCCAGGTCAAGTTGTATTTTGGAGTTGGAGGCTTAAGTCTATATACACCTTTCATGAATCTTTTCAGCCGATCGTCATTAATATTAGGCCCCAAAAGTAAAGATATCGCAGATCGATATGAATTGACAGTACCATAGCTAGCGCCTTTCTCGAAAATTGTTGTTAAGAAATTTATAATGATCGTAACAGAGCAATCTAGATAATTAAAATTGCTTTTTCCACAGTAATCTAGCCAGGCTTTTATATATCCATCATATTATTTATATGTATTATCGGAAAGAGATGCTAACATAATATCGATTGATTTCTGTGACATAGATTTGTTTAGTAAAGCTTGCCTTATAACTTCACGGCAACCAGGGTAAGGGTCTTGTGTAGCTTGTGGGATAACTTCACGGCAACCAGGGTAAGTGTCTTATGTAGCTTGTGGGATAACTTCACGGCAACCAGGGTAAGGGTCTTGTGTAGCTTGTGGGATAACTTCACGGCAACCAGGGTAAGGGTCTTGTGTAGCTTGTGGGATAACTTCACGGCAACCAGGGTAAGGGTCTTGTGTAGCTTGTGGGATAATCTGAAAGGAGATTTGAGCAGTTTAATATCCGGTCCAAAAAATAATAAATCAGATGCGGCAATTTTTTGTAGAATTGGAAACCAAGGTTGAGTGGGCCAATGTGGAACAACAACTATACCTTCTGCTTTATCATAAATATTTTTTTGTAATTTTTTTAAAATTACTGAAAATGGGGGAAATGCATAGAAAAATACACCGGACCAAGAGATTGTAAAAGAATCTATGGCATATGCATCGGGATCATTTTTCCATGATACGTACATGGGACACTGTGTTAGATCTAGGGCTTCCATTCCGAGATTCCGGAGTTTCGTAACTCCGGAATCTCGGATCAATTTTTCCGATATTTCAATTCCGGAATTGAAAGACATAATATCGGAATTACGATATTGATACATTTTACATTAACGTACAAGTATTTCAAAGCTCATGTTGACGCGTCCCTAACTCATTGCCTACTAAGCCTACCTATCGTACCGTACGAATATGTTTAGTAGATTAAAGGACTTGTTTTTACCGTTTAACATGTTTTAATTCACCATCATCATAACTTCAGCTATAGGACGTCCACTGGAAATAGCCATCCCCCATGGATCTTCAAAAGGGCGGTTGGAAGCAGCCTGCATTCAGCGTTTCCCGACGGTCTCTTTAAGGCCGTCTGTCCATCTTGTGTGTGGACGTCCTACGCTGCGCTTACCAATCCGAGGTCTCCATTCGAGAACCTTTCGGCCTCATCGATCATCTGTTCTGCGTGCTATGTGCCCTGCCCATTGCCACTTCAACTTGCTAATCCAGTGAGCTATGTATTGTAAAAGTTACCAGTTAAAAGTTATGTAAAAGCTCTAGTATATATAATCTTTGGTAAAAGTTACCAGTGGCAACTTTTGTTCGTCTACGAATCTCCTTATTGCTGCATAGCATTCCGAGCATAGCCCTCTCCATAGCTCGTTGTGCGACTTTGACCTTGCTTATAAGTCCCATAGTGAGAGACCACGTTTCACTGCTGTATGTCATCACTGGCCACACACATTGGTCTAAGACCTTCGTCTCAAGGCACTAAAGTATTTCGGCCGAGAAGACGTTGAGACGTTTACCGAACGCTGCCCAGCCAAGTTGAATTCGCCGATTGACCTCTTTCTTGAATTTGGACCTACCTAATTGGACTGTTTGTCCTGGGTAGACGTACGCGTCAACAACTTCCAAAACTGAGTTGGGCACAACATGGACATTTGACATGGCCTTTGTCTTGTCCATGTTCATCTTAAGGCCCACCTGTGGACAGTTTCCACTAAACTGTCGTTAATCTCATTTACCGGAAAAAAATCTCCAGGCAATCAAAACTATTAGACAGCTCGAGTTTGAAAGCTCTCGAAGTTTTGAGTAATATGTGCAACGGTTTTATTAATAAAGGAGTAATAACTATATTAACATGTTCTTAAATTTATATATACAGAAGATTATTTCTCAATTTACGGGTTTTATTACGAGACTGAAGCGCCTTTTTTATATTCAAATGATTCAAAGTGTCATTTATGTGGCTCAAGTTCATTACAATACTGATAGCACCACTACATTACTAGTTTCATTAGGAAATGTAGTCTTTGTTAGCCTAGATTAAAAGAAAATACAATATTTGCTAGTTCCGGAACCAGTTCCGGAGCTCCGATATTGGGCTCAAGTATCGGAAATCAGTTCCGGAATTGAAAACCTTCCGATATTGGAAGCACTAGTTAGATCTACTAGCGAATAAATCTATAGTAGGCTGCTCAAGATTCTTAGTAATTTGTTCAAATGCTGTTTCGGATAATTCCCACTCTGTATCTTGAAATCTTTTTCGGGATAACGAATCTGCTTCAACATTATCATGAGTGTTAATGTATGAGGCGATTACTATCAATCTTCGGAATTCGCACCACTCCCATATGTCTCTTGCTACCTCATTGAGATGTGGATACTGAACACTTCCCATCCTATTTATGCATGAGATTGCAGTTATATTATCAATACGTATCAAAATTTCGCAATTGTAAAAATCACTAGCAAAAACCTTAAGCGCGAAAAAAGCTGCTTTTAATTCAAGTAAATTTATGTGTAATTGTTTTTCATTACACTTCCAAAAACCATGAGCTTCTTTGTTTTGGCAATAAGCACCCCAGCCAGTTGTTGAAGCGTCTGAAAATATATGTCTCCGCCTTAAACTCATTAAATCGGAACAGATTACAACTTCTATCTATATGTTCAATCCACCAGCTTATATCCTTTTTTATGGTACTAGGTAGAGAAATCGTTTGATCATAATTTGGATTTTCGACTAGGTGTAAATATTTTAAGCGTTCAAGTGGTTTAGTGTATAACCGTCCATACTGTACAGCTGGACATGCTGAGATTAAAAGGCCCAAAAAGCTTGCAAATTCCCTCAATTTGCAACTTTTCACAATATTGAAATATTCTAAACGTTCCCTAATTTTATCTTTTTTATTTACTGGCAATCTTAGTAACATATTTTTTAATCAAACATGAAACCTAAAAATTTGCATTCTGTGTTAGGTGTTAAGCAACTTTTTTCACGATTAATTATAAAACCAAGATTTTGGAGAACATTCTTTGTAAATGTTACATTTTGTTGACACTCAATATAGTCTCTTCCAATACAAAGTATGTCATCTAAGAATATTACCGAAGTAAAGTTTTTTAACCTTAAATATTCCATAATTGGTTTTAGTAACTTTGTGAAAACATATGGCGCTGTTGATAAGCCAAAGGGCAAACAGTTAAATTCATACAGAATATCATTACAATTACTTATAGCGCAGATACTTTTTGTCGTCATTATGTATAGGTATAAAAAAATATGCGTCTTTTATATCGATAGTGGCCATATGACAATTATAAGTTATTAATTTTGAAGCTGTTCTATAATCCTCCATCTTAAAGTGGCACTTTTCTATAAATTTATTTAAGCACTTAAGATTTAAAATAAATCTTTTATCCCCGTTTGGTTTTGGAACTAAAAATACAGATGATAAGAACTCATGTTCGGTGTGATTACATCTAGAAATAGCATTTATATTTAGTAATAATGTAATTGCTTTAGTAATTTCCTCGTGTTCCAGTTTACTTTTTGGGTAAACAAGAGGACTATTATTACGGAAAGGTATAGAATTAAATGGAATCTTATACCCATGTAGCCACTGTAAGATGATAGGATCGTCAGTAATTTGTCGCCACTTTAGAATAAAGTGACGAAGACGACCAGAGTATTGTACCTCAATGTTCAATATCTCCTGTTGGACCTCACGGCTGGTGGATGGTCTGTTGTCTCCCGCTGTTGAAAGTTGCTCCTGGTGGGCGGCGGCCGCTGTGTAGGGTGCGGTTTTCCTACGTTTGGTCGGTTCGGCGTCTTTCGAGGCAGGTTTGAAAAATGAAAAATGAAAAATATATTTATTAACATAAACATAGACTTAAATAAGGTATGTGCACCAATCGAACAATATAGTAAGGCTTATGCTTATGAGAGAGTTGGGTAGTTTATATAATAACAGCGATTCCCGCACTAGGCTGGGCCTGTATCGCGGGAATCTGGTACGGTTTTTCATAGATTTAAACCTCTAGTTAAGATATTGTGGTTTATTCACATAATAATGTATTATATATATATATATATATATATATATATATGTATTATAGGAGTTGGTTCTATTGATTATATATATGAATATATTATGTATGCTAAAATTAATTTTATAATTAAGTAAGTTATTATTGTACATTTAGGATATGATCTTCAATAAATCTTCCGTCTCCTTATAGCTAAGTGAAGTCAGAAACTTGCAAAGTGTCTTTTTGACTTCGTAAACACTCTTTCCTTTTAAATTACAGTATTTATCTACGACATTGTATACATGTGCTCTAACAAACTGGCCAAATCGTCGGGCAAAACTTGTGTGTACTTGCGGAAAAGGTAATTTGTGAGTTCTTTTTTTAATAATTTCATCATAGTTCGAGGCAGCTAGCACAGATCTATGCACGGAGAGTGAAATTTTGAGTATAAATAGCTGTCGAACGCTTAGAACTCCACTATCCTTGAACACATCTACAGTTGGGTATCTAAGTGGCTTCTTCATCATGACTTTTAATACGGATCGTTGGGCCCTCTCTGCAAGTATGATAAACGACGTTGCCGCACTACCCCAACAAGTGACGCAATAGGTCAGGAGAGATTGGCATAGAGCGAAATAAACGGACTTCAGTGTATCTGGCGATGCGATATCACGTAAGTTCTTCATGATACCAATAACTTTACGTACCCGACCAGCTAGTGCGTCAATGTGATTTTTAAAGTTTAGGTTGTCATCCAAAATAACACCTAGATATCTAATAGTACGGGATCGAGAAAGCGATTCGCAGGCGCAGGTTCTCAAGTGGCAAGAGGGCTTGTGCAGTTTGAGGTTTGGTTGTAATACTGGCGCTGAAGCAGCTGTTTTATGAAAGCAAAGGTAAACCGTTTTTTTTGCGTTCAGCGTCAGTAGATTTCTCTGCAACCAACCAGAGACACAAGTCATTCCTTTTTCTGCACATTCTAGGGCTTCTGCCCAAGTTGGGCTGTCAAATATAATGGCAGTGTCGTCGGCGTAACAAATAACTTCTGCATTTTGAATTTTCAAGTCGTGAATGTCATTAATGTACACATTAAAAAGCGTAGGTCCCAAGATACTACCCTGGGGCACCCCGAAGTTAATGGCTTGTGTACAGCTTAAGTTGTTCCCGATCTTTATGCACTGTCTCCGTTCCAACAAATAACTTTTAAACCATTGAGAGGCAACTCCCCTAATACCTATCTTGTCTAGTTTCTCTACAAGTATTGGAACGGAAACAGTGTCAAAAGCTTTGGCTAAATCCAAGAACACCACCACGCATTTTTGTTTTTTGTCCAATTTGGAAGAAACCTCAGTCGTTAGCAAAGAGACGGCGTCTTCAGTGCATTTGTTTTTTCGAAAACCAAATTGCCTAGGTGATAATATGTTCCGCGACTCCAAAAACTTTGTTAGTCTTATGTTAACAATTTTTTCCAGGACCTTTGAAAAAGTACTTAAGAGCGAGATTGGTCTGTAGTTTTCGATGCAGTTTTTGGGGCCACTTTTATGAATAGGGCTCACCGATGCAACTTTCCAAGCTACTGGAAAAACTCCACTCAGTAAGCTTTGGTTATATATATGGGTGAGTGGCAACACAATTTCATTCTTTATATATTTTATTAAGGAGTTTGTCAAGCCATCGGTACCTGGAGCTTTTCCATTTTGAAGGCCTATAATTAGTTTCTCGACTTCCTCGTGGTCTGTAGGACCCATGAAAAAGGATTCAGCCAAGGTGTTTCGTTTACTAACTTTTTGAGCTAGACTGTTTTGCGTTTCATTAATTGAAGTGAGGATCCGGTTTGCTAGTCGTTGCCCAACTGTGGAGAAATGGTCGTTACATATGTCAAGTGGCTGTCGTGGATCATCAGAATTAGTATGTATTGACAACAGTTCGGTAGGCAATTTATTATTTGAGGTTAAGCTACAAACAGATTTTATGGACTTCCAAAGCTTACGGGGGTTATTTTTATTTTTGTCTAACTCATCCCTCTCATATTGAATTCTCAACTTGCGTAAAAGACTTCCGAAAAAGTTACGATACCTCTTGTAGGAGGTTTGCAATATAATGTTATTTGGATCAAGTTTCGCACACTGGTGAAGCTTGTCTCTGTGTCTCATACAGCGCATAAGCCCTGGAGTAATCCAAGGTTTGAGGTTGCGCTGCATTCTACTAAGACGAACCTCACGTGTATGTCTATTTACAGTGTCGGACAGGAATTCGGTAAATATTGTGGTTGCCTCATTAACATCACAAGTGTTACATACAAAACTCCAGTCAACATCGGAGAGTTCGTCTTTAATTGCTTTAAAATCTCTTTTAAGCGTGAAACGACTTGGTCGAACGTGTATCCGGCTGTTTAAGTTCATGCCAATCATAACCGGATAGTGATCTGTGACAGCAGATCTGCAAACGATGCCAATAGGAGATAGCTTTAGTTGTGATCTACTGACATAAATATGGTCTAGGCATGACGAATCTCTTGTAGGAACAGTAATAGCCGGTACCATACCACATTCCTCCATAAAACATAAATATTCTACGTACTGGGTGTTACTCGTCTCAAGAATGTTAATATTTAAGTCGCCAGCAAAGAGCAATGGAAGACCATCAGTACTAGGCATGCAGTTAACAAGAGATGACAAGAATTTTTCTATATTTCTACACACTGGAGAGCGATAAATTGCAAGAATATTAACTACCTTCTCAATACAAACCTGTAAACATTGAGCATTATCCACGGCGTGCTCAGTAATTGATACATTCCATATTTCTCTTACAAACACCACAACACCGCTGTTTTGATTCTGATTTTTATCAGTTTTAAAAGAATTGTACCCGGGTATTTGAGGAATAAAAGGGTTACTATTTAACCAGCACTCTGCTAAAATAATAACATCATACACAATGTCTAAACGTCTCAATGCAACCAAAAAATCATTGAAATTGCATCCTATGCTTCTTATATTAATAGAACACAACTTAAAATTGTGTTCTGGTGTGAAGTGTGTTTTACAAGTTTCCAAAGCGTCTACAAGACAGCAGTTTACTTTTATCGAGTCTAAATCGTCTTCTAAGTCAGTGTGAAGCATTATTGCGTTAAATATTTATCCTTCACCGTGGTCACCATAACCAACATAAGGTGTATAGGTTTAATTGTGTATGTCTTCACTGAAGTATCCGAAAAGAGACTTGAAATATGCGTATAAGTGTTTAAAAAATTTAGAACAGTTTTGTTTTTAGTTTTCAACAATAACGGAAGATAATATATATATTTAAATTGTACAATATTATAATATATACTAAATAATAATATAAAGAGAAAATACAATAGAAAAGTTATATACTTTTCACAGTACATATTCATTAAGAAATTCGAGCGAGTACAGATATTTGCACGATGTTGTACAGATTTTACCTTACATAGTGATTGTAATTGCATACTGTAGCATATTATTATGCGTTTATCTTCAACTAATCGAAAGGAGCTAATACATGAATTTCTCAGACAAGGGAAAAGAGTTGCGCTGCACCTACAAACTAGGCAACGAGAATTTACAGTAAAACCTAATACGCAGGCACAGTTACTAGCCAGTTTGGGCAGGCACAGGAGGCAGAATACGATCCAGGTAAGACAGCGACCGAATGACCTGGGCAGGCTTCCCTTCACCTTGCCGGATGAGTATGGCGCCTTGATTGCACCAGCAGAACATATAACTGTGGCTCTTAGCTCTCGCCCTTGCCTCACGAAATAAAATCCGGTTTTCTTTCGTGAGTCTCTCATTAAAAAATACATTAGTGGTAACTCCCGTAACATCTAGATCAGTACTAGTTATGTTTTTCCTCGACTTAGAGGCTCTGATGATCTGGTTGCGTTTAGATCGGCGCAGGAGCCGCACAACTATGGGGCGCGGCATCTTACCCCCGGACTCAGACGTGCGTGCTTCGACAAGCGGACGACGAGCACCGACCCGAGTTATCCAGTCCACATCTCCATCTTCCAGCTGCACACCGACCTTCAGAGCTGCAACTTTCACAACATGATCTAAATTTCTCCAGCTTAAATGTTTTTCATTCTTGTTGTTTTTAATAAAATTATTTTTATTAAATATCTGGCATTTTTCATTCCTTATAGGCCTTAGGTCTGAGCTCGATTTCTGCACAGTTTTGTCCGACTTTAATGTTTCAGATAAGTTTTCGCTGAATAACAAAGAGTCCCTTCTTGAGTCTATTAAGGTCTCTCTGAGTTCAGATTTTATAGACGACACGACGAACCCGCGTCGTGTTTTCGTTTCGGCGCTGTAGCTGTCGCATAAGAGCCGGCATGCGTCACTTATTGGTTTTAGGATTTGTGAATGGTCCGATTTAGCTAAAATAAGTTGGACCGGTTGTCCTAGTGCAGCAACGGCAATGCCCAGCTGTTTCTCATCATCATCATCATCAGCCAGAAGACGTCCACTGCTGAACATAGGCCTCCCCCTTTAACCTCCACACTGAACGACAGCCTGCCTTTTGCATCCACTGGATGCCAGCGACTCTTACTATGTCGTCGGTCCATCTAGTGGGAGGCCTACCTACGCTGCGTCTTCCGGTTCGTGGTCTCCACTCAAGAACCTTTCTTCCCCATCGGTTATCGGTTCTCCGAGCGATGTGGCCTGTCCATTGCCACTTCAACTTGCAAATTTTAACAGCTATGTCGGTGACTTTGGTTCTTTGGCGAATATCCACGTTTCGGATTCTATCGCGCAAAGAAACTCCGAGCATAGCTCTCTCCATTGCCCGCTGTGTGACTCTGAGTTTTTCCAAAAGGCCAACAGTTAAGGACCACGTCTCAGTACCATATGTCATCACTGGCAACACACACTGGTTAAAGACCCTTGTCTTTAGGCACTGTGGTATCTTGGACGAGAAGATGTCACGCAATTTCCCGAACGCTGCCCATCCGAGTTGGATTCTTCGGGCGACCTCTTTGCCTAAGTTGGACTTACCTAACTGAACAATCTGTCCAAGATAGGTGTAATGGTCAACAACTTCGAGAGTATCGTTCCCAACGACTACCGGCACGGGTTCAACATGGACATTGGACATGATTTTTGTCTTGTCCATGTTCATTTTAAGACCCACCTGTTGGGAAAGGCTACTGAGGTCGCTGAGCATCGTATTTAGGTCCTCCAGCGACTCTGCCATGATGACTATATCATCGGCAAAACGAAAGTGAGTGATGTATTCGCCATTGATGTTGATGCCTAATCCGTTCCAGTCCAAGAGCTTGAAAACGTCCTCCAATGCGTACTCCAGCTGTTTCTGCTTTGTCATTATGGCGGCATCTCTTTTTGCCATTGTATCCGCCAAGGCCGCTTTAACCTCTGGGTTTAAAGCCGGCGCCACCAGTAGGGGGCAATTTTCCGGAATTAAATATTCTAAAATATTTTTTTCCCTTACTTCCTTAGTCAGGCCGTTTGCCAATATATCCTGACATCTTGATGCCAAGTCTTTATGGACTGCTTTCCCGAATTTTGTATCCAGCTTTGGCGCATCCCCAAGTAATGCCAGAATTTCATCATCGAGCATTTCATCTTCATTTTCGGCGGTAGTTCGCTGCGACGAGCCAGGTTGTAGCTCAGGCGCTAGAGCACATGATGGAGTGTGCGTTATGTCAGGCGACAGAGCGCGTGACGGCTCTGGCGAAGAGGCTGGCGATGCTTCGGCCGAGTGGTTATGTGATACGGAAATCGTTCGTGATGGGTCCGTTGCGCATTCATCAACGGGTTCTGGAAGAAACAATGATCTTTTTTAGACTACGTGGAGGGTAGTACATTTAACATGACAAAGATAACCCAGATGGTGTCTCGCATCATAAACGTGCTTACGAAAGGATATATTTCGTGACAGTAGTAACCCTTCATGGTAGTACGCATCACATTTCCTTTGCTTTGGTTATGATTATAATGGAGAAGAAATATAAATAGTGTCAGTAGCAACCCTTCATGGCAGTACGCATCACAATTACTTCTATATGTTCATACTAAAATATGAACACTTATTGACTTATTGAAATTCAACTAACCTTCTGAATTACTTCCCGATGAAATAATTCGACGTCGGCGTTTTTGTAATTTTTCTTGAAGTCTTGAATCTTGAATTGTTAAATTTTTTGTTCACGCCTTTACCGGGTGGGAGACCGGAAAGCGAAGTGCTGCCACATTTAGAAAAACTTTAAGCACCGTGCAAGGCTGTGACGTGAGACAGGACTACAACATGTAAAAAATCGCAAAGAATTAAGCTGAGAAATATAATTATACTCTTAGCCAAGCTTCATTATCTAGGTGTTGATGGCAACCTTCATCGCTGACTTCGTACTTATCTGATGAGTCGCATTCAATTGTATGGTTTCTAATCCACTCCATTTGAACCATTATCAGGAGTTCCTCAAGGATCAAATCTGTGTCCCCTTCTATTTTTATTGTGTAAGATGTATGTGTAGTTGTATGGTTTGATTAGTAACTAAATAATAAATTCCACTATAAAATTGTAGCAGCAAAAGCAAGTAGAATGTTGGGTTTTGTTCTGCGCACAGCAAAACCTTTAAAACAATTTGAGTCACTCAGGACACGTAACAATGCAAGCGATCCACAAGTCGCGGTCGCTTGGATTGTTTAGCACTCCATGTAAATTCATACTGAGCAGTGGTATTGTCAATATTCCAGACCGGATTTAGGAACCTCTGTGAATGGCACGGAGTTACCCGACCGATGGAATGAATCACCTGATTACCGGATAGAAGAAGATGATTGGTTACCTTCTAAATTTGAGAGAAATAGGAGACAAGAAAACAGGCCTTTTCGTATATCCCCTTTCTGGAAGCAATATCTAAGATGGGGTCAAGCGTGGACACACCGCGTGAGTATTGGACCAGTATCTACCTGTTTGATATATTTATTTACTGAATTTTGCTTTTGTAGCAAACTTTCAGCGTAGTTACAAAATTATAAAATTGTATTAGCTGACAGCGCCAGCTGAACGTTGCCGTGGAGGTCACCGGGAATGTATTCAACGGAGCCCGCCACCAGGCAGCCCGTCTGCTTGTTTGCCACCTATAGCACTATATATATGCATGTATGTATATCAGTCTCTGGCAGCCATATCACAAGATATGCTTAGTTTGGGGTCAGATGACCGTGTGTGCAAAAATGTCCCGAATATTATTATTATTATCATTTATTGAAACTTATACACGGGTCTTAGCCCGGACCTTTGATAGGCGTTGGTACATTTGGTAGGGCCGAGCCAACACCAAGAGGCTGAAAGGAACCGACTTATCAATTTATTTTATTTTATTATTATTTAATTAATTTGATAAAATTTCTAATGAAAGCGTGAATTTTTGGTCATTTTGTTGTAAGGAAGAGCCCTAAAGCAGCCTGGAATATGATAAATAATATAGCCAATCGTAATAAAAAGAAAAATAAATCAATAGAACTTTTGAAATGTTCCGACAATCTGTCTGTAAACACGGTAAACTCTTTCTTTGCCAGTGTAGGGGAAACTTTAGCTTCCAAAATATCTACGAATCCTGATGCCTCACCCTCCCATATCGACGCTTCTTCTCGCTGTCTCACTAGTTCTCCTCTTCACTCCATGGCTCTATTAGATACTGACAATGAGGAAATAGAGCGCGTGATTCTAAGCTTGAAGGAACGGTGTGCACTTTGTTGGGATGGTATCTCAACCTCTATCATAAAAGCTACAAGACACATTCTCATCCCAATTCTGAACCACGTTTTCAACCTCTCTCTCTCTCTCTTCCGGTATCTTCCCGCGGGTCTTTAAAAAAGCCATAGTACATCCTATATTTAAGGGGGGTGATGAAGGTAGTGTCACAAACTACAGGCCTATTTCAGTTCTCTCGGCTCTGTCCAAAATATTGGAAAAGTTACTAAATAAACGGTTACTCAATTTTCTAAATGCCAACAACGTCCACTCTAAAAATCAATTTGGTTTTAGAGCTGGTATATCCACAGAACACGCCATTTTAGAATTAACTGAAAATATCATAAATAGCTTTGACAAACGACAAAAAACAGCCGGAATGTTTCTAGATCTATCAAAAGCCTTCGACACTGTCTCTATCCCCATTCTCTTGTCCAAACTTCAGTCAATTGGCGTTAGAGGCATTGCTCTGAAGCTTTTTCTAGCTATCTTAGCAAACGTACCCAATGCGTAGTAATTGATGGCCTTCAGAGTGGTGAAGAACACCTAAACTTTGGCGTCCCACAAGGCAGCGTTATCGGCCCGTCCCTGTTTCTAATCTACATAAATGACTTGTTTAACATGTCCCTACCAAATTGTGAAATAGTCACTTACGCTGATGATACAGCACTACTAATCCATGGCCAAAATTGGCAAGAGGTTCGCGTCTACTGTGAAAATGCTTTGTGAACAGTAATGACTTGGCTAAGTGAAAATCTTCTAACTTTCAATCTTTCAAAAAACCAAAATTATTACTTTTGCACCGAACAACTCAATGCAAAATACTTCCTCGGGTAATAGTAGTTGTGAATGCACGCTATTGGAGCAAACCACGTCCATAAAGTACCTTGGTGTGATATTAGATAATGTCATGTCCTGGAAACCCCACATAGACTCTATGGTGTCCCGAGTACGAAAGCTTATCTACGTGTTCAAATCTCTTAGATCCGTGATCGACTTGCGATACCTAAAGTGTGTACTATGCTTTAGCCCAATCAGTGTTATCGTATTGTATTACCTCATGGGGTGGCTCTGCTAAAACGCATATGATAAGACTGGAGAGAGCGCAGAGAGCTGTCCTTAAAGTTCTTGCCAAGAAACCTCTCCGTTTCCCCACTACTGATCTCTACTCGTTGTGTGAAGTCCTTACTGTAAGACAGCTTTTTGTGCTGCAAACTGTTATAAAAAAACATTCAGAGTTAAATTTTGATCCAGACTTAATTGTTAACAAACGTAGATCTGACAAAGTATGCAGCAAACGTTGCCGTACAGTTATTGCAAGTCGTCATTATCATTCTATCAGCTCCTTATATAACAGACTTAATAAGGATTTATGTATTTACCCTCTCCCTTTGTATAAGTGTAAACAAAAATGTATGAAATGGCTCCAATCCTCCAATCAAGACACTGAAGATCTGATTAAAGTATCTACATAACCAATCACATTTACATACTTTGACATATGTCAAAGACATCACACATAACATACACTCATGTACACACACACACACACACACAAACTCAAACACACACTGTCAAACACATACACACACACAAATTACACATACACAACACACACACTGAAACTACACATACTACATTTACTTAATCGATACATAGAATTTTAGTTTGTTAAAAAAAAACTCATTATAACTATGAATTTTAACAGTTTCGAAGGTGGGCGTTGTTGCCTGCGACACGGTTCTCGAACTATTGTAGGTAACACCGTTCCTATTGTTGATAAAACCATTGTAAATTTTTCCAAATAAACATTTATTTATTATTTATTTATGTATTACGTATGTTTTTATGTGGGTGAGTTTCTTTATTCCACAGTAACTTCGAAACGCCGCGACCTATCTAGATGTTTGTGGTACCGTTAGAATCCTTACATTATCTCGGGAATCATATAGGATAAGTGATATATTGAAAAAGTTAAAAAACAATATAATATTAATAAAAGGAATCAAGCTTATTGTATATGTATTATATACAACCCGTTGAATGTGTTACGCACCGCATGTCGGCGTAAGCGAAAGTGCTCGACGCGGGTTAGGCACCGGAGCGGTGCGTAAGGAAATCACCGCTATTCGTCAATTTGTTCCCGCTCGAATGAACGTTCCAAAGACAATTTAAGTTCTTTTGCCTGTAGCTTACTTCAATCACTAGAGAATCGATGCATCCTTACCGTGTCAGCCTATACTTTGCGAGTGGGATTTCCCCGTTTATGACGGAATTAAATGACTTCTGGAGGACTAAAAGTACCGGTTTTCCACCCGCTCTCAGTAGTTCTGTCGTGATTCCGTCATCACCCAGCGCCTTGCTGTCGGAGCCATTCTTATCTCGTACAAGCTGATGTATGGGATGTCTTCAGTGTAGTGTCGGGTCAGCTTAGCCCTCTTGTTCTGAGCTGTACTGACAATAGGCTGTCGTGTCGAGGTGTACAACTATCCGTAAAATCTCTCAAGCTCTTTCAGAATCACCGGCTTTGACGAAATGATAATCCCATCCTCAATCTTTAGCTTCGTCATTTTGCTTTTTCCAATAGATTAATTCTTCGCAAACACTTTCGAGCTCTGGTTCCGCTCAATTACATCCCTAACACACCTTGTATTAAAGGAACGCAGATCGTGTTGCACCGATTTCGAGATTCGTTTATTAAGTTTGCCATATTCCGACATATCAGCTGAAGATTGCAGTCGCGTCTCAGTCTGGTCTTCCATTAGCTTAATGGCTTCGTTTGAGAGCTTCTGATGTCTTTTCCGGCGTGGGGTCTTAAAGAACTTGGAAACCACTGCTTGCATAGTTTCCACCAGCCCATAATGGGGTGGGTTTTATATCAGATGTGACAATTAAACCCCGATCTATGCCTACCAATCTCTAAGTCTATGCCAACAATGCATTCAGGATGATGTTGGGGCTGCCTCGATTCTGTAGCGCCTCAGGCATGTTTGCAGACGCGCGCACCGATTGCTTTCACACGACTATGCGCAAGCGGTGCGCGTCTTTGGTGCGAAGAGTACGGGCCAGTTCCAACATTGTTCTTCAGATGATTGCGACTAGACTGGACTGCCTTTACCTCCGGCATTGCTGCGATAGACATGTCGCGGTACCCATGCCGGAGAGAAAGTACTAAACTGATTGTGACTTACTGTATTAATACTTAATTTCTGCACTGATATGGGTTAATCCTGAAATAAATGAATTTTGAATTTGAATTTGAATATGCCTCTATCTACCATGTTAAGTATATTATGCTAAGCCTTGTAACATTAATTTGTTCTTTTTATTTGCAGGAAGATTTACGCCATTTAGGCTGCTATTGTACCACGGTGTACAAAAGACTGACCATGTTGGCCGGTTGTGCCGTCATCACGGCCCACCACATCTTGACCACGGCAACCTCCACGGAGGTCGTCCTCCAGCATCACAGAACTGATAAACAGATTGGTCACATTCTAGGCGCGTGGTTCGACAACGACAAAGACTGCTTCAACAGCTCCATGTACATGGAGCCGATCCGGATCCACTACCATCCTAGAGTAAGCTCACGCAGGAGCGTGCCGTACCTACTATGTTATCTAACTAAGTAGTTACAACTGGCGGGGTATCCCGTCACTGTACAGGTGATCACCTAGAGACCTAGGCATCCATCCTCACGGAGGAGAGCGACATCGAATCGACTGTCAGTCCCACAGAAGAGAAATTTTTTTCGTTTAAAATAGGACGGCTGTCAAGGCATTTTTGCAAGAAATCCGTTGTAGCCAGTTGCACACATGTAAACGAAACGTCATAATATAACTACATAGGAAGGAATGCAATAATTCGTCAAGATTATTATTAATCCAAAAGGTTTTGAACGCCATTTTGTTAAAGTTTAAAACTGACCTTCTCGTGGTGCAATACGGTTCAGTTCCCTGTGCATTTTGCGCAATTATTTCGGTAAATGCTGCTATTCCAAAAAAACTGCACGATTCTTGTGCAGTTTAAAAAACTAGTACGAGTTCAACAGTCCTTAACGTAAATTCATCTACGACATAGTTAAAATAGTTATAAATTAAACTGCACGATGAGCACGAGGGTTAAAATAATTTAGCTAAGAGTTTTTCATCGATTTTGCTTTTTTTATTTAACAAAACTAGTGTATTAACGCATGTACTTGTGTAATAATATTGAATTATTATCCATTAAATAAGATTAAGGCGAATTCGTAGGTTTGCGTGAGTGTAGGCAAACAATGGGAAGTTGCAAATGTGATTTTTGTTTTGCCCCAAAACTCCATAGAAACTTGATTAAAAAGTTTCCATGACCTTACTAGGTCATGATTTGACCATGATATTGACGTAGGCTATGTTTAGAGCTCGTTTTATGTGACTTTAAATGGGTAGAAAAATAAATATATTACTTGATACGGTTAAATGCTATTTTCGTGAGGAGTCATTAAAAAAAAACCTCATCCTAAAATTTTGAATGTGGTATCACAGCTAGTGATGGGAAAGTTTTGTGTGCAGTTTTAATTTTATCGATAATCTTAATAGGCATGCATGATGACTATTATTTTTTTATTACCTCATAAAAAAGCTGATCATAAGTAGAACACATCAACGAAAACAAAATAAAAATTATGTAGTTCAAAAATAAATGAGATATAAACATTTTAATTTCGTGCTAGACAGAGAGCGCACTATACTGAGCCGTGACGTCACGCCTCAGGGGCGCCATACAAATGCTGTACTAACACACGCTTTGCGAGAAATGAATAGAGCATCCTCTCTCTATCCCCACCTAAAACTTTAAACACTCATATCTCAGAGATTTATCAGCCAATTTAATTTATTTTTTCAATATGTGTAATGTATTTAGTTATATTCATCGCTAAGCCGGTTAATTGTAACAAATTAAACATTAGGACATATGCCTATTGTATACTTTAGCATATTAGATGGCAGGAATTCCACTAGTCGTTTAAAAAAAATAGCAAGATTGACTTGCTTCGTTCGTATGAACAGAGATTAGTCACTGACTCGCATTTGATCATTATTTATTATTTTTTGTTATACTTTAGTTAGAGTGTGTCTGTGTACTATATTCATGCCAATTATTACGCTTGTACGTATTATCGTTACACTACATTACATATACATTAGATCTAATACAAAAATACGTTAAAATACGTTTGTTGTATGGGGACGCCTCTTTCGTTTTAACTTTTTGACTTTTTAGGGTTTCGTACCCAAAGGGTAAAAACGGAACCCTATTACTAAGCCTACGAGTCTAAGTCTACTAACTTACTAAGTCTGTCCGTCTGTCTATACCATTAAATATTATGGATTCGTGGGTGTGACTTATTTAAAAACGTGGAGTTTTAGTACAGTTGTATGATTATTAACGACGTCGACGCTCAGTACATTTTGTATAAGAAATCGCATAATTCTATTATTTACCGTGATTATGTTGTGGATATGGAGTTCCTAATGTTTCGGCACAGGAAATGACTCAAAAACGTTATAAATAACGTGTAAATATTCCGTAATCATACAACTAAATAGTGAACAACCGGGATATTTTAAAAAGTGGAGTTTAAAGTTTCGGGATCGCAATTGAAGCTGGCTAGGTTTTTTATTGAATAAAATAATCAATAATGAATATCAAAGTTAGTTGATTGAATCAGGCGTCACTTTACGGAAGTCTAAAATGTGCATCACAAATATCTATAAAGAAAAATAATTTATAACTTTATAACTTCCTTTAGTTTGCGTTTTCTTGGAGTCGAACAATTTGAACAGGCAGGTGAAGCTATTTTAAGCCTCTTTGGAGATTCAAATGAGGTTGTCTGAGAGTAGTATGAAGGCGTTGGTATTGGTGATATGGTTTAATTTTTAACCATATGTAAATAAATAATTTATTTTTGTGTTATTGCTAATGGCTTCAAGTATCTTTTTTGTCGTGATACATAAATGTCCAAAATTTTTTTTGAACAAATTGTGCTTGTTTTAGTAGGAATCCAATCACGTCTTCGTGTTGCATCAATCCATTTTTGCCTTGTAGGCGGATTGCCTGGAAAACTGCAATAAATTCAATGTCTATTTATACAATAGAAAATTACGGGAAATGTAATAGTGCTAATAGACGAGACGGACTACGTCTGTTAGTACTATAAGAAAAATCAAAATGTATCGATATCGATAAAATAATGGTAACCGCTATTATTGTCAACGGCTTGTCAACAGCTTTGTAATTAAAACACGGTGAAATAATAAAATTATAAACAATTTAGACATACCGGTATTAGGATATGCCTCCTTTTTTAAAATTTAAATCTTTGCTAGCTAGGCGACACGTAATTACAGCGCAAGAAGGCATTGTGGAATAAATTCGATGGAGCAGCTACGCGTTCAAAATCAGTTAGCAATTGTGATACGGAGTTCAACGCGTTGACGTAAATAAGAATGTTCACTCGTATGCCTGGTAACAGATGTTCCTTCTCTTTTCCGTTCTATCTACTTCTCTTTTCTACTTCTCTTTTCTGTGGTCAGTCCACATGGTGTCGGTTGCTACTCGTAGCCACGCTGGCGTCGCCTGTAACGCTAGGTATGTTTCTACCGAGCAGCCATAGTACAGTTTGAGTTCCATTCGAGCATCGAGAACACGACATGTCTGCGGCACATGGTCATACAACCATAACATCATTATTATCAGTAGCATTCTCAACAGCCACTGGACTGCTTGTTAGTGCTCTCGTAAATGTATTTAGTTATTTGTGAATGTGTCAATTGACAGTTGTTTATTTCAATAAGTTAATACTGATAAATCCAAATAATCCTCCATTATACTTTTTTATTTATTTAACTGTTGCTTTCAGTATATCTGGCCTCACCTGGTTAATATAACACATCCATTACCATTCACTTTTGATTTGGCGGTATGGACAGCCAAACATAAGTTCCCAGGCAACTATATACCCGGCACAATCGCCACCGTTCTTTGCCAGAGAGGCGGTCCACACTGGTATGTACAAAGTATTTTCTTTCAATATGTGAAACCATACACTCATGCATGAATACCTCCTTGTTTTGACTTGAACAAAGGCCAAACAAAAGTGTTGTAGTGATTTGTTATCGCGGAATTCGTAGGCGCTCTAGCAAAAATCCATATTATTTGAGCTGGTTTAAAAACTACTGAATATAAGAATAGAATAGAATAGAATAATACTTTATTGTTCAACTGTGTACAAAGGTCTTAGGCTTATTAAGTATTTAGTCACAACAGTTGTGTTCATATAGAACATACAATAGAATTATTAGAAACACATATTATATTAAAATACTACATAAAACATTAACTACAATTATTATTATTATAAGCGCAACAATCGACCACGGGGACTAGGTAACAATATCAATGTAATACATAATTATATTTTAGGTTATAAACAGTGTTAATAACTAGGTATATTATAATTATTTCTCAAAGTATTCTCTCATGTTGTAGTAAGCTTTAGATATTAGCCAGTTTTTTAAACTCGACTTAAATTTGAAACCGTTTAGAGTTTTTAACTCAGTAGGCAGATTATTATACACATGTATAGCGCTTATGAGTGTACTTTTGTAGTACATGGCGTTATTTATTTGAGGAATACGCATATTATATCGATATTTTGTACGTAGGTTATCAACTCGACTCGACTTAGCGTTGAAATAAGTTTCCTCATTACTCTTTACAAACAAACACAGCTCTAATATATATAAACAGGTCAGGGTTAGAAATTTCATCATCATCATCATCATCATCAGCCTGTAAACGTCCACTGCTGAACAAAGGCCTCCCTCGTAGAGAGGGGTTAGAAATTTATTAACTATAAATATATTACGGAGAGTATCAGTAGGTTTCAATTTGTATATACTCCGTAAACATTGTTTTTGTAATATAAATGTGGACTCAACCTCTACTGAATCCCCCCAAAATATGATACCATAGCTTAGATGAGGAAACACATACCCATAGTATGCACTTATTGCTACTGATTTTGATGCGATACTGCTAAGAACCGATAGGGCGTAGACGTATTTTGTGATTTTATTATTTATTTTATTAATATGCGCTTTCCAGTTTAAGTTTTTATCTATAGTAACTCCTAGGAAATTTGTTACACTAATTTCATTAACTTTGTTTCCGTTATTTGAAATGTCGAGGTTTAGAGGAGTGGATTTATAGTTAGTAAATTGCAGTATATTGGTTTTACTAATATTAACCTTTAGGTTTATGCATTTTAGCTAGTCTGTGAATTGTTTTAATGTTTTGTTAACTTCTATTTCAAAATCAGTTTTACTTAAATTTTTCTGGGGTATAAATATAGTAGCATCATCAGCAAACATGACGCAAAGATGTTTTGTGATAAGCGGTAATTCGTTGGTGTAAGAATTAAATAGAATAGGCCCAAAGATACTACCTTGAGGAACACCTATATTTATATCTTGGAATGCTGATTGTTCTCGTTCTACCGTTTTTGTGTCCTTATTATATACTTCTATAACTGTAGCCTAAGAACTTCTGAGAGAGCTTGAGAGGTTTTACGGACAGTTGTACACCTCGACACGACAGCCTATTGTCAGTACAGCTCAGGACAAGAGAGCGAAACTGACCCGACACTACACTGAGGACATCCCAGACATCAGCTTGTACGAGATTAGAATGGCTCTGAAACAGCTTAAGAACAACAAGGCACCGGGTGATGACGGAATCACGACAGAACTACTGCGAGCGGGTGGAAAACCGGTACTGTTAGTCCTCCAGAAGTTATTTAATTCCGTCATACTCGATGGTACTACGCCTGAAGCATGGCACAGGAGTGTGGTGGTGCTCTTCTTCAAAAAAGGTGATAACACCTTATTGAAGAATTATAGACCCATCTCACTCCTGAGCCATGTGTACAAGTTGTTCTCTAGAGTCATTACGAACCGTCTCGAAAGCAGGTTAGATGACTTTCAGCCTCCCGAACAAACCGGTTTCCGTAAAGGCTGGAGCACCATAGACCACATACACACCCTCCGCCAGATTATACAGAAGACTGAGGAGTATAATCGGCCATTATGCCTGGCGTTTGTGGACTATGAGAAAGCCTTTGATTCCATCGAGACCTGGGCAGTATTACAGTCCCTCCAGCGTTGTCATATCGACTATAGGTATATCGAAGTGTTGAAGTGTTTGTATAGAAACGCCACCATGTCGATCCGATTACAGGACGAGAGCACGGAACCAATCCAATTGCAGAAAGGCGTGAGACAGGGAGATGTTATCTCTCCGAAACTGTTCACGAACGCATTGGAGGACGTTTTCAAGCTCTTGGACTGGAACGGATTAGGCATCAACATCAATGGCGAATACATCACTCACCTTCGTTTTGCCGATGATATAGTCATCATGGCAGAGTCGCTGGAGGACCTAAATACGATGCTCAGCGACCTCAGTAGCCTTTCCCAACAGGTGGGTCTTAAAATGAACATGGACAAGACAAAAATCATGTCCAATGTCCATGTTGAACCCGTGCCGGTAGTCGTTGGGAACGATACTCTCAAAGTTGTTGACCATTACACCTATCTTGGACAGATTGTTCAGTTAGGTAAGTCCAAATTAGGCAAAGAGGTCGCCCGAAGAATCCAACTCAGATGGGCAGCGTTCGGGAAATTGCGTGACATCTTCTCGTCCAAGATACCACAGTGCCTAAAGACAAGGGTCTTTGACCAGTGTGTGTTGCCAGTAATGACATATGGTACTGAGACGTGGTCCTTAACTGTTGGCCTTTTGGAAAAACTCAGAGTCACACAGCGGGCAATGGAGAGAGCTATGCTCGGAGTTTCTTTGCGCGATAGAATCCGAAACGTGGATATTCGCCAAAGAACCAAAGTCACCGACATAGCTGTTAAAATTTGCAAGTTGAAGTGGCAATGGGCAGGCCACATCGCTCGGAGGAACCGATAACCGATGGGGAAGAAAGGTTCTTGAGTGGAGACCACGAACCGGAAGACGCAGCGTAGGTAGGCCTCCCACTAGATGGACCGACGACATAGCAAGAGTCGCTGGCATCCAGTGGATGCAAAAGGCAGGCTGTCGTTCAGTGTGGAGGTTAAAGGGGGAGGCCTATGTTCAGCAGTGGACGTCTTCTGGCTGATGATGATTAATTAATGAAATATTTGGAAGACAACCTAGAGGGTATCTTCTTCATGATAAAAAAAGAAACGCGCAAGTTGGTGTACAGAAGCAGTAATCGCTGTACATACAAAAAAATCATTTAAAAAACCTTCCTCCTTTTTCGAACTCGGTAAAAAAAAACAATACTCAATATAGGTACTCAATATGTTAATTGCGACATATCTATGCATGCAAACCTTAAATAACATGCTTTTACACCTTAAAATTACAAGTAGTAGGTACATATGACCCTGTTAGGGTGTGGCAACAGAAAGAACGGAACGGTCTATTTGTACATCGTCAAAGTTATCCTTGAAAAATTCGTCCAGGGTGTAGTAACCAACGATCTTTTACTTATACTACGTATGTCCAGATGGAGTTTTCAATGAAAGCGCAGCGCTCATTTGTGAAGCCAATCTTACGTGAGTGACGTCATCGATACGCAGTATTAGCACCCTATTTTTGGTATCATTTTACGATACGCTACTAGGAATCTTGTACATATTATATCAATGGTAGTAACATTTAGACATCATTTAGATTCCAAGAAATGTTTGAGAACATTAATGAAGCCGTTTTCTTTCTCTATGTCTTTTATTTTATTTTGTAGTTTATTGAATATTTTTACGCCCATAGATGTAGGGCCAGAACTATGAATTACTACATTAGATTTCGGTTCAATAAGTTTGTCTATATTGTGATCTAATTTGACGCGGCTTGTCGATTGCTCTTTTAAAGAAGTCGGGGTATTTTTTTACGAATTTGCTAATTTCTAATATGTATATTGATGTCAAAGATAGGATTTTAAATTTAACGAAGTAGGACTAATGTCGTAGGACAAAACCTAACACTTTCGACGATTTCTTAGTAATAGTATTGACATGCTTATCAAATAAAAGTTTTGAGTCAAAAACAAGTCCTAAATCAGTGACACTAGAGACAATATTTAAGGTTGAATTTATTAATTGATAATTGCCAACAATAGGTTTAGGCTTGCGTGTAAATGAACAGACATAACATTTTGATACGTTTAAGTCTAATTTATTAAGAATACAGTAATTCTGAAACCGGTATAAGTCGTCTCGAAGACGCAATATGTCTTCTGTGGTTTGAATAGGGTAAAGAATTTTCATGTCATATGCGTACAGAAGAATTTTTGAGAATCGAATGCAGCATGATATATCATAAATAAATAAAATAAAAAGGAGTGGCCCTAGCAATGGACCTTGGGGAATTCCTGAAGGGATGGACTACACACATAGTAGGGCATGACTATGACTGGTCCGTGGGCGGTCCGTGACTTACTTTTCTAGATTCTGACTGACCACAGAATAGGTATTGAGGTAGTGTGACTATGATTTGTTAGAAGATATTTCATCAAAATTTATAATATTTTAATACGTTGCACCACAACTTCAAAGTTGCCAATAACTCAAAGTGTACATCACTAGAATCACAAGGCTCAAAGATTCTCTCAAGGCTTTGCGTTTATCGCAATAATAGCATTGTTATCCTTGCAATGGCAACATTAATGTAATGCTATCCTCGTAATGCTAGATCGTACTTCTGTTAAAACCACAATTTGAAATTATTTGCTCCAATAATACAAAATGGACATAACTAGGACAACAATGCCTACTTTTGTTGCTAGAAAGGTAAAACATCGCGATTTCCAAATTGCGAAATAGTAGCCGTAGGAGTAAATTTCTGAAATTACTAATTACAAATTTATTTACATTCATTAGTAACTAGCATTACTAAAATTGGCTACATGGTAATTCACAAAGTAAATACTGCCACATGTCTTAGTGGCAGCATTTTTTCGCAAAATGAAGGTTGCTGCGCCAACAAACAAACTATGACGGTTCCATTTCGCAATTTTTTCTGTTAATTTCACAATATTTTTTTCTGAGTGTGTAAATTATTGAGGGAGAAAGTAGGTTCTCAGTTGTTGTTATTATTTCCAGGTACGAGTATCTGTCGTCGACTCCTCGCTGGGGGGACCTTGCTCATGTTGTCGGATTTCAATTCGTCAAAGCTCAAAGAAAAATCCCCATGCCTTGGTACAGATACCTCGTCAGAACTAGAGACTTGCTGTACATATGCCCCAAGGTGTGTATAGTATCTACATTGCACTGCGACCTGGGGTCACCCTCACTCGTATTCGGAGTCACCTATGTGCAACAAGGACATAAACAATATCGCATGCAAAATATAGCTAGCCAGACGTTCTGCGGTAAGAACTGCCAAACAAGTTAAAATATCTTTTATTAATAGATCACAATAAAAAAGATATTCTGACTATAATTATTTCAACAGTCTTGACATAACGTTACTGTTACGTCGGTCTGCCGGGTTGCACACAGTCGAGTGATGAACAAAGTGTGTCAACAGCAACACATGGCACGCGCACCACCATTGCATGTTGTTCGTGCGATGCCTCGACAAGTTTGGCTAGAAGACACCGTCTGCCGCACCACGACTGGCGCTTCACTTTGCTCATCTGGGATTTTTATAGTTCACTGGCTTGGCGCTCGACCACTGTTCACATTTTGTTCACATTTGCATTGAGAACTAGATCTCAAGTAAATTGCTACGTGGGTCAGCGTTCCATCAGATTTACGTGCGTAACGCGTAGAGAGGCGCACCAGGTTTTAGCAATGAAGGTAGTGAGGGGCGGCAGAAGTTAGCTTCGGATCAAAACGCTTTACTACCAGCAGGGTACGAAGCCAGCTTGTTCTTTATTCTACTGATGTGGTCGAAGCGAACCCTCTGTAAAATCTTTTTGCAGGACTTGGCAGCCTTTTTAAACGCGGTTTTTTCTGACGCAAATCCCTCTCTTTACGGAGTTGAGCATCGACCCGTGCGACTACATTGAGGCCCAAACCATAAGCGAGCTATGCCGACAGTGGACCTACGTCGGAGTAAAGAATATAGTACTTCATGGCTTGACGCAACACATCCGTCACAGCATTCACACAGGTCGTAGGATGAGCGAAAGAAAAATACACTGACTGCCAAGGATAAGACGCATAGCAAAATCGTATCTCATTTTCAATTTGCTAACTTGTAGCGCCACACCCGCCAAGTGCCTCTATTGGGCTGAAATTAAAAAAGAGAATAGACGAATAAGGATTTCACCAGACAGTGATAAGAGATACCCAGAAGTGAAGAAACTGACACTAAGACACGGCTAATCAGCTGGTGATCTTCTGGTATACCTCACTCACCGCTGGGCTGAAACCGTTGAGAGTAGAGGGGAGGCGCTTGCAGTTAGCCTGGACATAGTCAAAGCTTTTGATCAGGTCTGGCACAGGGCACTCTTATCCAAACTACCATCATACGGCCTTCCCGAAGGTTTATGCACTTAGGTCACCAGCTTCATATCTGATCGGAGTATAAAGGTCATTGTCGACGGTTCCTGCTCTGACAGCATGCCTATCAACGCTGGTGTCCCGCAGGGTTCTGTGTTATCGCCAACGCTCTTCCTCCTCCACATTAATGACATGTTGCTTTCGAGCAAAATGCATTGTTGTTTTTTTTTTTTTTTACACAGTTAGTTACAAAAATAATCAGCAAACTATGCTTATAAACTTAAAAACGAGTAGGTAGAAAAAAAAACACTGTAAATTTGCTAATCCAAACATTGTACACAGCATTGTTAATACATTTTGTCGTCAACGTCAATTACTTAAATATTTGTACTAAGTATTTTTTTAAATTAAACAAATTCATATGATAAATATCGAGTTCGTCACATACGCTACTGGATAATAAATTATTATATATATTACTGGCACATACGATGGAGCGGGTTGTTGCGCCCAACATTGTTATTTGAGGGAGGAATACTAAACAGCGTACGCGTGGCTCTGAGTTTAGACACTTTACGTGTAGCAAAGTTAATGTTCATAAGTAATTCCTCACTCAGCAAACCGTTCGCTATCGTGTAGAGGGAGCATAATTATATCAGTGATTTTACGTTGCTGGGTGAGGCTATGGATATTGAAATGCATTAGACGGTCTTCATACTCAGGAAGAGCTTTTCTTAAGCCTTGTTTAACACTTAGTTGTCTTAGAAAACGTCGTTGTGTATCTCTATCAACATTGTAACTAGACATCCAAACAGAAGAACAATATTCTAGTTGTGACCTGACTAATGAAGTATAGAGTATCTCTATCAACATTGTAACTAGACATCCAAACAGAAGAACAATATTCTAGTTGTGACCTGACTAATGAAGTATAGAGTATCTCTATCAACATTGTAACTAGACATCCAAACAGAAGAACAATATTCTAGTTGTGACCTGACTAATGAAGTATAGAGTATCTCTATCAACATTGTAACTAGACATCCAAACAGAAGAACAATATTCTAGTTGTGACCTGACTAATGAAGTATAGAGTATCTCTATCAACATTGTAACTAGACATCCAAACAGAAGAACAATATTCTAGTTGCGACCTGACTAATGAAGTATAGAGTATCTCTATCAACATTGTAACTAGACATCCAAACAGAAGAACAATATTCTAGTTGTGACCTGACTAATGAAGTATAGAGTATCTCTATCAACATTGTAACTAGACATCCAAACAGAAGAACAATATTCTAGTTGTGACCTGACTAATGAAGTATAGAGTATCTCTATCAACATTGTAACTAGACATCCAAACAGAAGAACAATATTCTAGTTGCGACCTGACTAATGAAGTATAGAGTATCTCTATCAACATTGTAACTAGACATCCAAACAGAAGAACAATATTCTAGTTGCGACCTGACTAATGAAGTATAGAGTATCTCTATCAACATTGTAACTAGACATCCAAACAGAAGAACAATATTCTAGTTGTGACCTGACTAATGAAGTATAGAGTATCTCTATCAACATTGTAACTAGACATCCAAACAGAAGAACAATATTCTAGTTGCGACCTGACTAATGAAGTATAGAGTATCTCTATCAACATTGTAACTAGACATCCAAACAGAAGAACAATATTCTAGTTGTGACCTGACTAATGAAGTATAGAGTATCTCTATCAACATTGTAACTAGACATCCAAACAGAAGAACAATATTCTAGTTGCGACCTGACTAATGAAGTATAGAGTATCTCTATCAACATTGTAACTAGACATCCAAACAGAAGAACAATATTCTAGTTGTGACCTGACTAATGAAGTATAGAGTATCTTGAGCGTCTCAAGAGGTTTTGCTGTGCGCATTACGAAACCCAACATTCTAGTTGCCTTTACTGCTACAGTTTTATAGTGGAATTTAAAATCTGTATCCACCAATATCCAAAGCACAGAAAATCGGGGTTCTTCAAGCGGATGGTGATGCTGACAGCAAAATTCGTCTCAGGCGTATAAGCATACTTCAGCTGGGGGTTTCAGGGAATAGCCTGGGTACAATAAGTACGCCATGTCAAACTGACTTCCGATTTGCGTCTCCGTGAGGAATAACAGTGTGCATGAAGTTTTGAATGAGTGATCCTGTAGGAAAACGGCAGAGGAATGAGACTCCACGCTGCTGACCGGTAGACAAACACGCGCGCTGTCGCGTTGTAGCCGGTGCCGTCGTACTGGCTCTGGAAGTAGTTCTAACCACGAGTATTTACTGTTTAGACCGAGTGGAACTGGTATCACTGTCTGTATGGCAACATCTGGAGCAAGTACGGTCTGGAGTCCGGAGCCGCCTGGCACCGGCAGCTGGAGAATCGTTATTGGTTATACAACGGCCTGATAGGTAAGTACGTCCTGTTTTTCATTCATGATTCATTTATTTCATCATCATCATCATCATTTCAGCTGTAGGACGTCCACTGCTAGACATAGGCTTCCCTCATCAATCTCCAAAAGAGCTGGTTGGAAGCGGCCTACATCCAGCGTTTCCCTACGGTCTCTTTTAGGTCGTCTTTCCATCTTGTGGGTGGACGTCCTACGCTGCGCTTATTGGTCCGTGGTCTCCATTCGAGAACCTTTCAGAGAACCCCATAGGCCATCTATTCTGCGTGCTATGTGCCCTGCCCGCTGGCACTTCAACTTGCTAATCCGGTGGGCTATGTCGGTAACTTTCGTTCGTCTACGTCTACGTCATTTATTTACCTACTCATATTAACACAAGTGCCTGTAAAATTATCTCGACGAATTTGTAAAAGAGCTCGTAACCTTAAACAGCTAAACTGATTTTCAAATTCGCACGAAGGTTAGTCGGCCATGAGTGTTACCGTGAGAATAGTCTTGCAACGGTGTTGCAATTAGGAACCGATTACCTGACTTCAATACTACGGCGGTGACGGCGAGGAGCCTTTCTTCGCAAGCGTCGCACCTGACACCAGTGTAAGGCTCCCGAGTCGGCCGCGCCGGGAACAGTACGTTGCTACTGCTCGCTGCGACGTGATTCGAGGGAATTAGTGCATGTTTTCCTTCTAATTAGTATTAATAAATCCATGCAGTTACATCCAGTAGTTTTTCTACCCAGAAATGTAATTTCATTGGGCTAGTAATATTATGCGAGGGGTCTAAGGGATGGGACTTTGTGCTTCATTGTACAGCTACGCTAAGAGTATCATTGTTTGTGTCCAGGTATGTGTGCTTTCACGATGCACTTGAGATCTAAGCAGCCCACGCATTACTTCACGGTGCTGAACACTCACCCGGTTCTGGACTTCCTCTACGACTCCTTCATGGGCCGTTTGCCCTACCAGTATCTAGACGATCGGTATTTGGACTCGAAATGGGGTCACCCGAAACAAAAATCAGCAATAGGTTGGATCGATTGGTTCGCCAGTTTATATGCAACAAATTACGAATTCGGTGAAGATCGTTACAAGAAAAATATAATTCCATGGTATTAAGGAACTGGCAGGAATGTACCGCCAGGCGCGACGCTCGCAGCGATACTTGATACGGACCTGCTTCTCATTATTTCCTAGTAATTAAGGATTGATACTGGCTTCAAGCTATTTCTAATCGATTCTATGTTTTTGAATGTGTATATACTACTATACTTATTAGACTAAACATTTATTTGATGTAGCTAATTTCAGCTCACACTATATTTCAATTTGAATGTTAATTTTATGTATTACGTTCAACTACGTTGGTTTAATTTAAATCAATGTTCAATATCTTGCTGGTGTTTGTGAATCCAGTTTCCTCGGTCACAGGCTCGCCGAGTGAGGAAACCATTAGACATAGTTTTAGTAAATGTTGAATCCTTGCAATATTATTGCTTATTCACACATTATAACCCCGCTCTGGCTCGTTCCTCGAGCAAAGATTGGCCGTTGTCATTCAGCGTGGGAATGCTGCCAGTGTTGTGGGCACTTTTGCACCAGGAACGGTCCGGGGCGGGCTGTTTAATGGACAACATTTCATTTTTGCAAAGAGTCAAAAATTCGAAAACCATTTGGAGATTAGCCATTGAAAACCCCATAAGAAAAAATTTAAAAAAATCTAGACACTATTTTCCAAGTTATTTGAAAAATAAATAAATAATGGAAATATAGGATTAACGAGCAATACTTAATTTGCCAAAAACTTATATTAAAAAATATGAATCTATCTTGCCATCTATTTCCATTCCCCCGTATATGTTCCAAAAATTAAAATTATTAGGTAGTCATTAATGGCATAACATTGTGTTCCATCTACATAATATTATGAATAAATAATAAGCCTAGGCGATTAAAAGAACAATAAGTTGTGGAAGGATCATAATATGATTAAATATCTTTATCGTTAAATAACACTTAAATATATAAATAAATAAAAGCCGTGGTAGCCCATTTGGGAGACCGCTAGACTTGAATGCGTGAGGTCGCGGGTTCAAACCCCGGGCCCGTACCAATGAGCCCATTGGAGATTATGTACGGATTTCCAAACCACTGGCTTTTCGGTGAAGGAAAACGTCGTTAGGAAACCTGCATACGTATGGAGAAGGAATTCAATGGTGTTTATGGCGTATGCGAATCCACCAATCCGCACTGGGCCAGCGTGGTGGATATGACCCAATCACCTTTTCGGGGTAGGTTAAAACTCCAGCAGTGGACTGCTAAAGCACTGATTATGATAATGATGATGAACACTTAAACAAATGTAAAATGTAATTTGCGTCCTGGCATCCCAGTACATGTTGTTTTGTTATTTGATGTTGACAAATTTGACATTGCCCTTGACATAAACTTTTTTCATATTCGTTTGGCTATAGTATAAATCTGTGGTATAAATAAACGGATATAGAGCCTATATTTTTTTTTTTTTTATTATTTAAAAATTAACTATTAAGTTAAAAATAAAACTGAAAAATACGTGTCCAATATTTTTTCATAGTCTATCAATTAAACTAATAAAAATAGGTACTTAGTAAAAAAAATGAAATGTTGTCCATTAAACTAGAATTTTTGTAATTTGAATGAAGTAAGTAGTTTGTGACAAAATGTATTAATTGTTTAATATTAATAATATGTATTGACGAATAAATTATAACATAATTATTATGATATATTTTTCTATATTGACTATACATATATTGTACTTAATTAAGTGTTTTGTGAAATAAATATTTTAAATTTTAATTTTATTTCTGTTATACCTACTAAAAAAACAATAAAAATAATAACATACATACCTATAAACTAGTCTGGTCAAGCTAAGCATATTTGTAAAAAGATATTTGTGATATTTGTGATTTGTGGATATGTCGAGTCTTAGTCATAAAACAATGAAACCATAGTATGCCACAAATATAAACTGATTTTACGAACATTTAATTTATATGACACGAGAATTACTCACGTACCTACGATCCTTAGATCAGGTAATATGACGTCATTGCTACGATCAAGCAAAAGCGAAACGCAGTCGCGCGCGTGAAAGCAAAGCTTAGATTATAAAAGTAACGTCAAATCCATAACCAAGTCTTTCGTTACTATCCGTGATTGTTCGGAGCATAGGCTATGTATCACAGACTAGGTAGTAGATCTGTGCTATGTATACTCCCTGTACGGTTCGGAGGTAGTTCGGTGGCTTGGTGGGGAACGAGTTGTCAGTTGCTGTTCGGAGGTAGTTCGGTGGCTTGGTGGGGAACGAGTTGTCAGTTGCTGTTCGGAGGTAGTTCGGTGGCTTGGTGGGGAACGAGTTGTCAGTTGCTGTTCGGAGGTAGTTCGGTGGCTTGGTGGGGAACGAGTTGTCAGTTGCTCATCTCAATGACCTTTTAAGACCTTTTAAATGGGTAGGTTCCAATATTTAAAAGTTTTTGTTGTTATCTGAACTTCGTCAAAGGCAAGCCTCTTACTTATCTCGTGCGTGTCCTGCGGGTAGGAGGGGTGGGGGAGGGGGGGTGGAAGAGGGTGTAGGGAAGCTAATTACCACCGCAGCCGCTCCTCAAAATGAATTTTAAGACAAAACAGTGGTAATTGCGATGACTTGTAGACCTTTATCTACGTGCTAGCGAATTACAGCGCTACAAAAATGGAACCCTTCCTCTGGTGCAGTGCAGAGTGCAGGTCGCTCCAGTCACGCGCGGGCGCTGCGTGCTCCTGCGGCACATAGACACCTGCGGGACTCGCTCGCTGTGCTCGTTTGTTATTAGTTATGTTACCATTATAATAATTATTAGCAGCAATCAATGTATGAGGGTAAGCGAACCACGAGAAGCCGCTCCCGCGGGCCGTGATGTGATGTATGAGGGTAAGCGAACCACGACAAGCCGCTCCCGCGGGCCGTGATGTGATGTATGAGGGTAAGCGAACCACGACAAGCCGCTCTCGCGGGCCGTGATGTGATGATACTTACTTACACAATACAATTTGAAATAATTCGGCAAAATCCCCGACTCGTCAAGCAAATGTTGAGATGCAAATAAACAGTGTTCATATTAGGCACAGATTATCTAGTACCTATAATGGCTCCTGTTTCCGCTAGTTTATTTGCACTTGTTGTCCGGTAAAAGAGCTGGTTTTATTTGAAGAGTCGTGCTATTCGCGTGCCGGCAGTGCCGCCCCGTGCCGCCCCGCGCTGCTTGTGCCACCCCGTACCGCATACATACATATATCGTTCGCTTTCGTAGCGCTGCTACACTCTGCTACGCTGAGCTACATAAATCTACGTCGTAGCGAGTGCTACGCACGTAACCAACTTTAATATAAAGAAAGTAGAACGTCAGATAACGATTGCAGCTTTCATTATTTTTACCCGACAGAGCAAAAAAAAAGTATAGGGTTTAGTGTGTATGTATGTATGTATGTATGTATGTATGTATGCTTGCAAATATTCAATAAGTTACAAAATAAATAGTAAATGAAAACAGTTCCACTAATGCTCTTCAAAATGTCTTAGAATCCAAATATCCCAACCTTCTGAACGCATATTCAAGGATTATTGTGGTACAAGGTAACGATGTAGAAACAGACCGTTCCTGTGTGACTGCAGCACGACCCCGCAGCTGCAGCGTCGTGCTGCAGCTGCGGGGTCGTGCTGCAGTCTGCAGGTCACCGTGCCAGACTCATACTTACCTACTCTATAATACACCATCAACACTAAACTTACTTACAAAGTAGCGAGAGACGGGCGACTGGTTCTCTCTCAGCTGAGTACAGCAATGACAGATACGAGTAGATTGGATTACGGTATCACATGGGAGTGGAGTGGAGCCGCTCTATAGAGAGACGGGCGACTGGTTCTCTCTCAGCTGAGTACAGCAATGACAGATACGAGTAGATTGGATTACGGTATCACATGGGAGTGGAGTGGAGCCGCTCTATAGAGAGACGGGCGACTGGTTCTCTCTCAGCTGAGTACAGCGATGACAGATACGAGTAGATTGGATTACGGTATCACATGGGAGTGGAGTGGAGCCGCTCTATAGAGAGACGGGCGACTGGTTCTCTCTCAGCTGAGTACAGCAATGACAGATACGAGTAGATTGGATTACGGTATCACATGGGAGTGGAGTGGAGCCGCTCTATAGAGAGACGGGCGACTGGTTCTCTCTCAGCTGAGTACAGCAATGACAGATACGAGTAGATTGGATTACGGTATCACATGGGAGTGGAGTGGAGCCGCTCTATAGAGAGACGGGCGACTGGTTCTCTCTCAGCTGAGTACAGCAATGACAGATACGAGTAGATTGGATTACGGTATCACATGGGAGTGGAGTGGAGCCGCTCTATAGAGAGACGGGCGACTGGTTCTCTCTCAGCTGAGTACAGCAATGACAGATACGAGTAGATTGGATTACGGTATCACATGGGAGTGGAGTGGAGCCGCTCTATAGAGAGACGGGCGACTGGTTCTCTCTCAGCTGAGTACAGCAATGACAGATACGAGTAGATTGGATTACGGTATCACATGGGAGTGGAGTGGAGCCGCTCTATAGAGAGACGGGCGACTGGTTCTCTCTCAGCTGAGTACAGCAATGACAGATACGAGTAGATTGGATTACGGTATCACATGGGAGTGGAGTGGAGCCGCTCTATAGAGAGACGGGCGACTGGTTCTCTCTCAGCTGAGTACAGCAATGACAGATACGAGTAGATTGGATTACGGTATCACATGGGAGTGGAGTGGAGCCGCTCTATAGAGAGACGGGCGACTGGTTCTCTCTCAGCTGAGTACAGCAATGACAGATACGAGTAGATTGGATTACGGTATCACATGGGAGTGGAGTGGAGCCGCTCTATAGAGAGACGGGCGACTGGTTCTCTCTCAGCTGAGTACAGCAATGACAGATACGAGTAGATTGGATTACGGTATCACATGGGAGTGGAGTGGAGCCGCTCTATAGAGAGACGGGCGACTGGTTCTCTCTCAGCTGAGTACAGCGATGACAGATACGAGTAGATTGGATTACGGTATCACATGGGAGTGGAGTGGAGCCGCTCTATAGAGAGACGGGCGACTGGTTCTCTCTCAGCTGAGTACAGCAATGACAGATACGAGTAGATTGGATTACGGTATCACATGGGAGTGGAGTGGAGCCGCTCTATAGAGAGACGGGCGACTGGTTCTCTCTCAGCTGAGTACAGCAATGACAGATACGAGTAGATTGGATTACGGTATCACATGGGAGTGGAGTGGAGCCGCTCTATAGAGAGACGGGCGACTGGTTCTCTCTCAGCTGAGTACAGCAATGACAGATACGAGTAGATTGGATTACGGTATCACATGGGAGTGGAGTGGAGCCGCTCTATAGAGAGACGGGCGACTGGTTCTCTCTCAGCTGAGTACAGCAATGACAGATACGAGTAGATTGGATTACGGTATCACATGGGAGTGGAGTGGAGCCGCTCTATAGAGAGACGGGCGACTGGTTCTCTCTCAGCTGAGTACAGCGATGACAGATACGAGTAGATTGGATTACGGTATCACATGGGAGTGGAGTGGAGCCGCTCTATAGAGAGACGGGCGACTGGTTCTCTCTCAGCTGAGTACAGCAATGACAGATACGAGTAGATTGGATTACGGTATCACATGGGAGTGGAGTGGAGCCGCTCTATAGAGAGACGGGCGACTGGTTCTCTCTCAGCTGAGTACAGCAATGACAGATACGAGTAGATTGGATTACGGTATCACATGGGAGTGGAGTGGAGCCGCTCTATAGAGAGACGGGCGACTGGTTCTCTCTCAGCTGAGTACAGCAATGACAGATACGAGTAGATTGGATTACGGTATCACATGGGAGTGGAGTGGAGCCGCTCTATAGAGAGACGGGCGACTGGTTCTCTCTCAGCTGAGTACAGCAATGACAGATACGAGTAGATTGGATTACGGTATCACATGGGAGTGGAGTGGAGCCGCTCTATAGAGAGACGGGCGACTGGTTCTCTCTCAGCTGAGTACAGCAATGACAGATACGAGTAGATTGGATTACGGTATCACATGGGAGTGGAGTGGAGCCGCTCTATAGAGAGACGGGCGACTGGTTCTCTCTCAGCTGAGTACAGCAATGACAGATACGAGTAGATTGGATTACGGTATCACATGGGAGTGGAGTGGAGCCGCTCTATAGAGAGACGGGCGACTGGTTCTCTCTCAGCTGAGTACAGCAATGACAGATACGAGTAGATTGGATTACGGTATCACATGGGAGTGGAGTGGAGCCGCTCTATAGAGAGACGGGCGACTGGTTCTCTCTCAGCTGAGTACAGCGATGACAGATACGAGTAAACAGATAGTACGTAAATAAACAATAAATACTTGTAATGTTATACCGTTAACTAGGTATGGTTTAAAGTCAGTTTACACCAGTAAGGATTGTAGTACTTGAAGTGCACAATAAACCGACAACCGCAGCTCCCCCGGAGTGAACACGGGCACGCGTCGTGTCCCGGGATCACATACCCGGGAACATCCCGGCACGGTCCCAGCCGACGCTAAAATAAATTCGCGTTTTATTCGCTCGTTTCGAAGCAACAATACAATACAATACAAAACTCTTTATTAAAATACCACAAAACAAGGATAACATAAAAATTACAACAATAATATTATCTAGGCTTTTAACAGGCGGCCTTATCGCTTAAAGCGATCTCTTCCAGGCAACAGAAAACGGAAAGGAATTATATTTAATAATGTGTGGCCTTAACTAAAAATAAAAAATAGAAAGTAAATACCTATGCAAATAACAACAAACAATCAATAGACTACAAATAAATATTACATACTAATACATACATATACATAGACTACATAATATAAACAACATACTACATACCTACCTACATAATTAATAAACTACATCAAAAATATTTAACATACCTACTGTTATCAAAGATATACACACGTTGATACTTACATACATTATATTTGTCACAGAAATTAGAGTATAGATAGCAGCTATAGTGCGAGATAGTGCGCTTTTACGCGGAGTTTGAAAATGTCGAGGGAGGGGGCACGCTTGATTTCAAGCGGCAAGTCATTCCAGAGTTTGACAGCTTTCACCGTGAATGATGAGGAATAAAAAGTCGTGTTATGTTGAGGAATGTCAAGCGTACAATTTTCTGATGATCTCAGGAACCTAGTGAGAAGGGAATGGCGGAACTTAAAACGTTCTTTAAGATAGCAAGGTGAAGCGGGATTGTAGAGAATACTATAAAGAAGGGCGAGTATGTGGGCATCCCGGCAACGACGAATGGGTAGCCACTTGAGTTTAGTGCGGAATTCAGAGACGTGGTCATATTTGCGCAAGACAAAAATGAACCTTATGCAAAAAATTTGAAGGCGCTCAAGTTTATTCAGCTGGTCTTCTGTGAGATCTAGATAGCAGACGTCAGCATAATCAAGAGTTGGAAGTAAGAGAGACTGAGCAAGTTCAATTTTAGTGGTGGTGGGCAGAAAATTACGAAGCCTACGTAAAGAACCTCCGGTAGCAATCATTTTTCGAAGCAACGGCCGGTTTATTACAATTTGTGTTCGCACGCACACATCCACATTCCTCCTTCTTCTGAATATAAACCTGAGGGAAACTATTTTGTATTTACTACTTGACTCATACCTACTGTGGTACGCGGAGAGGGTGAACTAAACTGTAAGGGATCCACAGTCTGTAGGTAACCATCATCTTACTGCGGGACCAACACTCAAATCGCCAAAAAAGCTCAATGGATGGCCGTTACTTATTTTCAATTAAATTCAACTCATTTATTTTATGTAGAATATATAAAATTTATTAATTGTATAATAATCGATAAGGTTTGTTCAATATTTTTTTAAATTGATGAGTCGACTGTCTTACGCCAATGGGAGTCAAATGTAAAATAAGGTAGAAAAGTCTGCTTAATTTTCTTTTCCCTTCTTCTTTTTAGTGCAGTTTTGTGACGTCACAGCGCGCCGCGAGTTCCCATTGAACGCGAATATAAAGAAACTTTAATGACCAGCAAATGGACCGGATACCGGTTTATATCGCTCGTAAACTGCGGGGTGCCCCCCCCCCCCCCCTCCCCCGTCGTGCCGTTTTTGATTACGTAACACCATTTTAAGCATTTTAGAGCCCGCGCAGACAGAGAGCGGTCAGGAGTTCCGCGTTCGGCGTTCATTAGAATATACTGATTCTATAACAACAACGCACACAGCGGGCAGTCTGACCGCGGCGGTCAAAGCGGAACGTCGCGTTCCAAGAGTTCTTTTCCCGCCAAGACAGAGAACGCCGGAACGCCGCGATGTCTGAGTTTGGAATAACGGAAAAGTTAATTGAATTGGTTAGGGAAAGGAGTAAAATATTCTTACTAAATACTCTTACTATGTATTTTCTTATCCTTAGTAAATAAATACATACCTTAAAAATATAGCCAGCTTTTCTTTTGATGAAATACATTTCCTCTAGTTAGTATTTTGTTTTCGATATCAGGTTGTATGAAGTTATACAATTCATTAAAACTATTAATCGACATTCGAAAATAAATATAGAATCGTTGTTCATCTTTAAGTAAATCCTGAATAATATTACTGAATTCGCCTTGTTCTTCTCGCGTTGTGTTAATTGGGTGCACCCAATACTTCCTTTTCTTCTTAGAAGCTGCTGAGCTCCACAAGAGCAATAATTCTTCATCGGATGACGAACTTTCTAGTGACATGTTGCATGTGCAAAGACCCAAACGAAACTAGAACGCGAGAATTTGCACGCCGCTTGTGTGCGTTGGAACTCTTGGGCGGTCAACGGTCACTAGAACGCAGAACTCTGACCGCTCTCTGTCTGCGCGGGCTCTTAAAGTAAAACCAAGTTACCATTTTCCAAGTCAAAATTGGTAAACGAAATTGCGTATTTACTTATTTTGAAGTCAGTTTTTTAAGTTGATAATTGTCTGTTTTAACCTTAACATTATTCTTGACTTACTAATTATTTTCAATTGTGGAAGTTATTTATCCAATAAAAATTACAACTAATATAAAATAATTGCTAAAACTAAAACTATTCTAACAAGCCGCTACCAGTGGACAGCGTTCCCAAAATGCTTAGTCTTTTGGCAAAATAAAGGCCTGTGACGAGTTGCTTCGACCAGTCGCCGTGATATGTCTTTACATATTGGATGGGCTCCTGGTCCCCACGGTCCGAGCGTCTCAACCCCAGAAGGCTCAAATATATACCCGCTATCGAGGGTATTATTTTTCATTTTGTTAGTATTTATATGACTCGGTTATGCTTATGTTTATATATTTTTTGTTTAACATTATTGCTTGGTGTCTTCACTTGTAATTGTCGTGACATTAAAGTTTTATTTGTGTTTAACTTTTAGCTAATTTATTAGTGAACACAGTGTAGGTAATGCAGTGTACTAGGTAGAGTAATAAGTAAGTCTGCGGAGTACTGAACCCGAGATGTCGACAAACCTGACCGTTATCAGCAGAGCCACCGCGGCTCGTCTGCACTGGCTGGGCCAGCGAGCGCCGACCCGCACCGTCACCCTCGTTGCGCGCCGGGAGGGACCACGTTACGCCGGTCCTGTGACGACCGGCTGATGCAGACTCGCGCCGCAGTACCCACGTCGCGCGGCGGGGGCTCCCGACCCGCTGGTCCTGCCCAGTGCTGCGGTCAGCACGGCTAAGCTCCGAAGCCCTCTGTAATGGGTTCGAGTCCGGTGCGCGTCGCATCTCTGTATCGGTATTGTTTTTATTGTTATATCGAAATTAGTTTCGTATGGAATATCTGCTCCGATATTCCGGTGAGATCCTCCTGTCCGTAGTATATACTCGGGGTCGGGCTCCCCAAAGATAATACGATTTGAGACTCTGATACCTATTCATAACAAATAGGGGTTGTGGCAGATTGGCTTCGGACAAATTGCACTGAAAATTTGATGACTTTTAGTTTGTATTAGTGTAAACTTATTTTTGGCTTTTGTAAGTATTTATCTCATTCTATTGTGTTATTAGCAGCTGTGTTTGTTTGTTTGTTTTCATGTAAAATAAAATAAAGTTAAATTTATTTGCTAAAGAACACTTTTCTGGACTTACCTATTTACTTATTTTAGTGAATTATATACTTCAGTCAGATTATTCTAATAACAGTACATCATTTGTAGTTGAGTTTATTTGTGTAAAACGTAACAAACGACTACCTCAGGTGAAAGGACTATAGAGCGGTGATATAAGATCAAACGAACTTCTACAAGTGAAGTTCGATCATTATTATATGAGTCGCTTCATTCTTCAGATACAACCTTTTAGCCAACAGGCATTATTCGCACGTTCAGAGAATCGATTTTTTATAGTTTTTTTTTTTTTTTTTAATTTCTCGCTGCCTCCGACGAGCTGTTACTTTTCAACTCATTCATGTTTAGAGATAATAGGTATAATATTAGAAGTTTTTCATTTTGGTTGTGGGTGGGTGGGAACTTTGTATCTTCGAATGAAGCGACTCATATAATAATGATCGAACTTCACTTCTAGAAGTTCGTTTGATCTTATATTATATATTCGTCGCTTCATTCTTCAGATACAATTAACACATTGAATGCCAGATACGAGATATATCGTATGACTTCCACGGCCATTTCTAAGTAAAGCGTTTATGCTGGCACCATACGGACGACTGGAATGTGAGCATTGGCAAAGTAAGATTACATTATCAGAAAAAACTTTTCAAAAAATTAATATAGGGCAGTATTTTTTTTTTTTTAATTTAAAATTTAGTCTTAAATCTTCAAATTAGGAAAGTAATGAGGAATTATAAAATATCATGTACATACTACAAATATGAAGGTACATTTCAATCATCATTCATCATAAAAATATTAAAAATAAGGTTATTCTGCTGATGTTGATTCAGATGACGTTATGTTCGAAAACATGGTGTCACACATAAAGCAGGCCTTTCAGGACAAACTGCGCACACATAATTATCTTGATTCTCTTCGCTTTTTATCCCGTGTACATACACTACAAGGTTTGGTAGTGCAGTCTTGTTTTCTGTAGCAGGAATGAGATCTAAATAGTGAGATTTTTTTTGTACAGGACCAAGGGTTCTCTTAGCATAAGCGTTTGTCATTGTAACAATGTGATCTATAAAACTATCGCCGAAAAATAAATCAATAAAATCACCTGGACTTCTAACTTCTGGAACATTGAACGATAAGTACCAGTTATGGCAAAATTCTGAGGCCTTGCTGATTGGAATGACCACAAATTATCGGGGTCACAAGAAGGTTGCTCATCAACAGCTGATACGGAATTTTCTTTATTGGGTTCAGAACTCATTGATGATGTAGTAGAAGTTTCGCTCACTACGAGTTTTCTCGTAGGTGGCACCTAATTAAAGTATTGATATTGCTAATGCCAAAGTACGAGATATCTCGTACATTGGCACTGTTAGTTAATTTGATTATTAGAGACGCCAACTACGAGTTATCTCGTATAGGCTTACGATGTATGGTGGGAACTGAATTCCACTCCTCAAAATCCTTGGCACTCAATGTGTTAACAAGGTAGATGTTTAGAGATAAGCTTGGGTTGTAGGGCTGGGTTAACAGTCGAGCACGGAAATAGAAAAAACTTTTATTACTTAACGTAACAACCAACAACTACAACTTTTATTAAGATCTTATTTCTTATTTCTTAATTAAATCAATCAATAAGAAAGGTTATACAAATATGTATATACATAATTATAGGTGAGTATTTTTATACTTATTTATATTCTTGTAAATTAACTTCTAGTTTTTAGTTCTTTTAGTTTAGTCTAGGTATTTAATACATTATTACAAAATGATGTCATTGTGTTTAATTCATTATTACTAAAAACAAACCGATCAAGCAAATATTACTTCGTGTAAAAGCAAGCAAATGTCAAGGATCAGCTGGTCTGGTCAAACAACCCTATGACAAGTTTATTAGTTTAGTTTATTGATACTGTTTATAAGTAATAGATTGATTTGT
The DNA here is from genome assembly GCA_914767915.1 of Agriopis aurantiaria. Taxonomy (NCBI): domain Eukaryota; kingdom Metazoa; phylum Arthropoda; class Insecta; order Lepidoptera; family Geometridae; genus Agriopis; species Agriopis aurantiaria. The sequence goes on along the minus strand of OU611994.1, from coordinate 107,632 downwards.
ATATTTGTAGGTGGCTGAATATTGCATGCACTTCATCAAAACAGATAATTGTATTGCCCGAAATTAATGTCATAATTAAATCATAATATGCTATTTTGGCGGTGTCTAGTCTTCTAAATGTTTCCCTGAGAGCGTCGCGGCCCCTAGGGAAAGACTACGATGAAGCCGGTGACACGATCTATAATTTGAACGTAAAAGATCCCACTTAGGTTCAAAGATAACGATATCTGATATCAGCATTCTTTTGAGAAGTGGAAACCATGCTTGCCCAGGCCAGTAAGGGAAAACTAAAATGCCAGTAGCTTTATCGGTTATGATTTTTCTCAAGCATTTTAGAATGAGAGCAAATGGTGAAAATGCGTAGAAAAAAGTAGGATACCAGCTAATTGTGAAAGCGTCAACTGATATTGCATCGGGATCTGGTTTCCACGAAATAAATTGACAGCATTTGGCATTAGTACGTGATGCGAATAAATCGATTTGTGGTTCACCCAGAGTTTGAACTATCTTTGGAATGCCCAATCAGATAGTTCCCATTCTGTATCCACATTAGTTTTACGTGATTCTTGATCAGCTTCTATGTTTTCGCGCGTGTTAATGTATGATGCAAACAAAGAAATCTTTCGCACCACTGCCAAATATCTTTTGCAAAATTATTTAAATGAGGGAATCTGATTCCGCCCATGCGATTTATATAGCATAATGCTGTTGTGTTGTCGACGCGCAGCAAGATTGAGCAATTAGAATGTGCGCTGGCAAAGCATTTTAATCCTAAGAAAACAGCCAATAATTCTAAACGATTAATGTGAAAACTCGATTCATCGATTTTCCATCCCCCGTTTGCTCGTTTTCCATCACAATGAGCTCCCCAGCCAGTTTTGGAAGCGTCAGTGAATATTTCCATTTCAAATTTTTTGTCACATCTCAAATGGGTATTAGTAGAGAGTATGTTTTGTTTCCACCAATATAAATCAGGTAAAAAAACATTGTTAAGTTGAATTTTTTCTTCAAAAACTCCAAACTTCTGAAGGGCTAAATATTTCTGGCGTTCAAGAGTTTTAACATATAACCAACCGTACTTCACTGCTGGGCAAGCAGCAGTAAGCACACCAATAAATTGTGCTAGTTGTCTGATAGAAAGTTTGGGCAGCGAGATGAATTTATTAACCAACTGCATAATTCCTTTTCGTTTTTCATTGGGTAAACTTACATAACTTTTGGTCATATCTACGGTGTTATAGATGAAACCTAAAAACCTACAGACCTGTTGAGGTTCGAGGTTACTCTTTTTATAATTAACGACAAAACCCAGACATTGCAGTAAATTGAAAGTTTTGTTAATGTTATCTTCGCATTCTCTATATGAATTTCCTATACATAAGATATCATCTAGATATATAACGGATCTATAGCCTTCATTACGTAAACAGTTCATGACTTCTTTCATTAACTTCGTAAAAACCCAAGGTGCAACAGACAAGCCGTAAGGCATAGCATTAAATTCGTAATAAAGTCCTTCAAATTCAAAGCGTAAGTATTTACGGTGTTTTTTTATAATAGGGACTAATAAATAGGCCTCTTTTAAGTCAATATTTGCCATGTAGCCACCTTTAGGCACTAGTTTGGCTGCTGTCCTATGGTCCTCCATTTAAAAATGGGTGGTATTAATAAATTTGTTCAAAGATTTGAGATTCAAAATAAATCTTTTTGTCCCATTGGGCTTAGGGGCTAAAATATACTAGAACAAAAATCATTTTTAGATCTATTACAAAGGGATATGGCACCATAGTCAAGCAATTTTTTTATTGATTGTAACATATCTGCACGCTCAGTGTTAGATAACAGGTTACTCGGGGTTGAAATTTGTTTCACTTCGTTATTAAACGGTATAGAATACCCATCTGAGACCCACTTAAGTATTTCCGAATTATCAGTAATTTGAAGCCAACAGTTGTAAAAGTGTTGGATTCTTCCAGCATGTGCCATTATTGTTGAGCCGTCGCACACGGTTGTTTGTCCTGGGCAGGCTGCTTCTGTTGAGCTGGACACGCTGATTAAAGCCTTTGACCTGCTGGAGCAGCTCTGCTTTTCCGGCCTACTCTCCCCCCCCCCTGTTCGGTTATAAGAGAGGGGGGAGCAGCCAGTTTCCCTGCTGGCGTGATCGGCTCGTCGATGGTCGATATTTTGTAGATGTGAAGGTAGATGTCTTAGTTATAAGAAGCTTTTTGATCTGCGAGCCCTGTTTTTCAAAAGATTTAACGGTTTTTACTTTTTCGGAAAATTTATTTCCAAAAAGCAAGTCGTCTCGATCCACATCTTGCATGTTTTTTAAGAAAACCTTGTCCAATCTTGGCCTTATTAACGTTTTTTTTGCTTAGGTTTCTACATGATGTAGGTCACATAATATGCGACAACTATCGCTTAGAAACTTTATGGCTTGAAACCTATCTTTGCCGTCATGTAATAGCAATTCTAAGCCTCTATTAAGGGCGGATATGCCCTGGCCTAATTGCTGTTGCTCTGCCTCTACTCTTTTGTCCCGCGTACGGGTGACTTCATCAGCTGCCGCCGAAATTTCTATATTCAATGTTGGCGCCTGCAGCAATGAACAATTTTTCGGAATAAGGTTAACAAGTTTTTGTTTGGCGTCCTTATTTAAGCCCTTTTTTAAGATGGGTAACCACAGGCGTGAGAGCTTATCATTTATGTTTTGACCAAATTTAGGGGCCCCTTTCGTAGCTTCCACAAGGGCGGAGAAAACGTTCAGACCCAACTCTGTAGTGGCCAGCTCTGGGGCTAGCACCTGAGCAGGTTTCTGGTCACCGACATTATCGAAATTATTTTTCTGATTATTTCCGAAATCATTACTCCGATTTACATATTCCAATGATTCTAGATCAGGTTCGACATTGTCTTTGTCTGAAAAACCAGACAATAAGGAAAAATTACTGAGGGTAGATGGAGAAAATAATCAGCAAAGAAAAAAAAGTTCGGCGATTATGTAATAAAATTTATAATATAAAAATTGTATTTGTTAAGATCCCTTGCAGGCATTACGCGTCATGTAAGGTGTATGTAATTACAAATTGCCTTCGTGAGGATGGTAAATTATTTACACCAAAACACGCCTGCTATACCTATGCTACAACCTAAACAAAATCCTAGAAATACATAAGAAACCAAGTAATATTTATAGAAGACCAATAACTGAATAAATAGTTCTGAAAAGAACTTTTATCTGAATTTAATTTAAATAACCGGTCAAGTGCGAGTCGGGCTCGTGCAGTGAGGGTTCCGTACCACCACAAAATACAATAAATAGTTGGCCAAGTAACCGAATTACCAGTTATTAAAACGCCTTCCAAAATTGTGGGAAGTAATTTGCTACGCAGTTTGCTACAGGCGCTCGAGTATAATAACTTGGTCTTCACCGACTCGCACTTGTCCATTATTTATTATATTTTGTTGTTATACTTTAGAATGTGTACTACAATCGTGCGAAGTTTGATGCTCGTAAGTATTACCGTTTTTACAATAGAGCTAATACAAAAATACGTTTGTTGTATGGGGCACCCCCCCCCCCCCCCCCCTTTTATTTTACCTTTTTGTTTTTTTTATTATTTTCTTCAGGATGGAACCTGCCACCGACTTGGAGACCGTGTCTTCATGGAGTTCGTGGGAGTGACCGTGGGATTGGTGGCGACGTGGTGAGCTCCGCCTGCTGGAATATTCCTGACACACAGGAAGATTCGAGTGAGGAAGAGTTCCGGTGTACGCCGTCGCAGCATATTTCTCTACGCACCCCCACCCCCGCACCCGATCAGCTGCCGTTGACATCACGTGCGCGCCGCGCGGCGGTCCGTAGTGCCAAGCGAGACGCAGCCGCGCGCGCGCATTCACCTTGAAAAAGACTGCCTAATGCGGTTGAAACTATAGTCGGAGTGACCGGCTTAATCTTACGTGAGTAATTCCCGTGTAATATAAATAAAATTATTTTCTTAGTTAATCCGCCGTAACATTACATATTCTGTGAAAATTTCAACTGGCTATCGGTTACGGTTCGAAATATGCAGCTGTTAATACGTAGGACAGATAGACAGACAGACAGACAGACAGACAGACAGACAGACAGACAGACAGACGGACGGACGGACAGACAGATATACAGACAGACAGACGTAGGCTTAGTAATAGGGTCCCATTTTTACCCTTTGGGTACGGAACCCTAAAAATGATGGCATTGAAAACTTGTTTCATTTACGTGATAGATCATAGAGTAGGTATTTCCTTTCTAAAGGATGTCTTCAGGGTGGTGAGGGTGGTGTTACTGACCTTGACAATAGGGCTACCTAAGTACCTACTCAACGTACACTACAAAGTGCGCTGCAAATCAACTGCCAGCTTAAGATGAGCCGTACGTTCAAAGGTTCCTTTACATTCCGGAGGTCAAGTTATTTGGAACTAATACTGAGGGTTGTGATGTCTGTAATTTCTGAACTACGAAAACGATGACCTTGAAATTTTTACGGGAGGTTTTCTAATTTATTACAAAAAAAGAATTAATGGAATCGGACTTCGCGGTAATGAATTACAACTAAGTACACATTTTGACTTTCATCCCCTCTCCCAAGGGAACCATGCAACATTTCGGGATATCATATGATATTCGGGTTGTTATATGGGATCATATAATCTACCTCGTAGTATGAACTCAAATTATGCTAAGTTTAATTTGAATCCATTTAGTAATTTCGGCGTGATGCGCGGCCCAGATAAAGACAGAAAGACAAAAATGAAAAAAATTACAGTTTTGACTTCAGTATCGATTATAGAGTGCCGTCCAATATTTTTTTTCAAAATATCTTTAATGTACAGAATTGGACCTGTTACAGTTTTATTATAAGTAATAGATATAGTGTCTCCTTAGATGCTAGGTACAGCCAGTATTGTTTATCAGCTGACGCAATCAGCTGATCGTATGTGCGAGATGGCATGTCTTGCCTCCTTCTCGCACAACTATATAGATACGGAGCGGTCGTCGCGTGCGTCTCCGATCCGACTGCTCCTAGCAATAGGAAATATTCAGTTTTTGGTACCAGCGTCGGTTACCAGAGGCACACACACAGCGATCCCGCCGGCGGGATCGTAGACCCCCAGGATCTGTTAGATTATCTCCAAATAATCAATCAGTTCAACAAACCGCTTGGGCTCCAGGGCACACGTGCCTGGGCAAGTCGGACTCCCGGCGACGGCCAAAGCCGAGGTTCATACCTTCGAGGTGCCCTTGTGCTAGTCGCCCAAAACTTAAACCACCAAGTTACGTCGAACGCACTCTGCGTTCGCTAACTAGTCTGGTCAAGCTGTAGAGGCCAAAAGGCCAACAGTACAAGTAAATTTTTTTTTTTTTTAACGCCTGCGTCATTCGCCCATCGATGTTCGACGCAGGCGCACGACGCTCTTCGTTCCGCCGCCAGCCACCGCTATACGCGTGTGCGCGTGGACATCAGATGGCTGCGCTCAGCATCATGGTGGTGTCTTCCGTCACTACATGTATGTGTAAGATAACGAATCTCACATGTTACAGACAGTTTGGTGAACATATACAAATAAATACAACACTACAAAGTCGTTACTGACAATGTCTTTCATTCCGCGAGCCTTCCGCACAATCTCCTGCAAAGAGACGGCGCAATAAAGCCGTGCGGGTCTCGAGAGTCTCCGGAACCGAAGCGAGCTATGATTGGTGGAAGTACAAGTCCTGTGACCGCCCACGTCACACGGAGGCTTGGAGGAGGTATGTGCTGCACTCCCTACTATTATGTTACCCTACTATTGTGAACTGATAAGACAGAAAGATATGCAAGAATGGGGGGAGGGGCAGCGGCAGCGCTTCGACGCAAGTTTCCAATTTAATGTTCGCTTCCAGGATCAACTCCACTTCAAACGACTCCGAGCGGACTCCTTCTAACTAGATACTGTACGAACATTACAACAGTAAATAAATAAATAAATAAAATAAATATTTGGGACATTTTTGCACACAGTTAACATACCTACTATAATGCTAATGACACTTTCACATAATATATCAAGGATCAATTGAAATAATTACCTCCTATTAAAAACTTGTTGCTTGTAAAATATTGTAATTGTAGTAGTGCGGCGGTCGACAGACAGTGAAACAGTGTGTGTAGACAGTAGATGAGAGCGGATGACGTCTCTCTGCTCGAACTGGGAACATCTACAACTGAGGAGGAGAACAGACAGTGAGACAGTGTGTGTAGACAGTAGACGCGAGCGGATGACGTCTCTCAGCTCGAACTGGGAACATCTACAACTGAGGAGGAGAACAGACAGTGAGACAGTGTGTGTAGACAGTAGACGCGAGCGGATGACGTCTCTCTGCTCCAACTGGGAACATCTACAACTGAGGAGGAGAACAGACAGTGAGATAGTGTGTGTAGACAGTAGACGCGAGCGGATGACGTCTCTCTGCTCAAACTGGGAACATCTACAACTGAGGAGGAGAACAGACAGTGAGACAGTGTGTGTGTAGACAGTAGACGCAAGCGGATGACGTCTCTCTGCTCGAACTGGAAACATCTACAACTGGGGAGGAGAACAGACACACGGGGCGTGCTTCAAATATACTAATAATGTTATGATAGCTCTGAGAACCTCTCCCTATGTATTTGTCACACTGTAGAGTAGATTGTTTGGAACTCTTCGCGACATTATCATTTCAATTGCAACATTTACATTTACCTTCCCGATAATATTAACATGAAAACTCAGTTTCTAACTTTTCGCTGAAAGTGTTAACGTTACTCAAACATTCACAATGTATTTCCAGTTTTGTAGTCTTTCAATAAAAAAATGAAGGATCCGAGGATTAACTTCCTCGGTTCGCTTGGGAGTTAAGAATAGAATCGCTCGGGTTTCAGTACGACGCCCGATTGGCCGATGCCATGCCCGACGACCGAGTGAGTAATGTAGTGTTATGGCCCCAGTGTCGCCGGCAGCCGGCGGCGTGCGGCGTGCGGCGTGCGGCGTGCGGCGTGCGGCGTGCTGCTAGGTTAGGACTAACTGGTTAGAACACGAGGAATTCATTATCTTCGTGTCCTAACTACTGGGTCACAGACGTATAACACATAATTAGCTCACCCTGTGTTCACGAGTATATACAGTCGAGTACTAAAGTATGGGTAAATGATTTACATTATCAGATACGTTTGTTATCTGCTCGTTGGTGCGGTTGGGTTAGGTTAGCTCTTTTCATTCGTTCCGAGAGGTTTGGATCCCTATAATATTCCTGACTTCTACTTTGAGTGTATTGTGTTACTTCCTGCTTTGTTCGTGACGCCACATCCGATGTGAGTTTCCGTCGCTGTGCGTTGTGATTCCATTACTTGTTATTTTTCCTGTTATACCTACTAGGTAGGTACAATATTACGTTAAAATAATTCATTTTTATGTTGAGTCTCCTTTTATTTGTAAAGGTTTGTTTGTTTCACTCGCTTTTTTTCTACCCTTTTTTAACATTTATAAACCTCATTGATGAAACTCGCTGATGTTATGATTTCTTTTTAATAATTCAACTTCAACTTCAACTCTTAGTTTGTGGCTCCCGTGAAGAATGAAGATTCTTCAACTCCGCCAATGTCACGTAGATAGACTGTCAAACGCAAGGATTTTATATAGTTAGTTTGTATAATTAATAGACAGTCTCCGAGTGCAGAACCGCACGTCTCCGTACATACACTATAATATATATGTAGGTATGTATAACGTATACAACAATTTGTATTCTACTCAGAACAGAAGCTTTATTTATTCCGTGAAAAAACTAAAAACAAACCGTTATGACTTTACATCTTAGCTTGACATTGACAATTTGACGTAATTTTTTTTGCGTGTTGTTGGCAAATTTTGACGTACAGTCATAGCGTCACAGCATAGCGTACAGTATACATCACAGATCTACATACAGGTGCAGTGTAGCCAACTCTAATAGCTGCTTTACCATCATTATAATCTCGCCTCGCACTCACACTCACGATCGCTAAATGAAGGTAAAATGTATTTTAATGTTAAAATGTATTTTGAAGCCTCAAGTATTTGAAATACTAATTACAAATTAAATTTTAAGGAAGTAATTAAAATACAAATACGTATTTGTATTTCAATTACGTATTTTAATTACAAGTAATTCAAATACTGCCCAACCCTGCATATAAGGAACGAAAGCTTGACTTACATTAAACATTGATGAACGCTTCATTTCAAAAGCCATCACTTTGATAAAATATCTCGATATACTATATTGATGTAACCGGTCGGGTTCCGGTTGCGGTTCCGGTTCCGGACACACCTGGCTAACTCTGACCACAGATACGTCACAACGTGTCTCGCTGACGAGCCCACAGAATAGATGCAATTAAAGTCTCTTTTCGTACTAGCTACGCCGTAGCACGTAGCTGTGTGCTACGGCGTAGCCAAACGTTACAGCGGGGCGCGCGAGATAAGCCACGGGACAAGTAATGGGTCGTCCCGCGGCCCGGGTCCTACTACAGCCGCCCGAGTGTAACACACCGGGCTGACATGACAGCTCGAGGAAACACGCGGCGTCGATATCACTCCAACTGATTCCAACAGTAATGTGCTAGAGGAGTAGTTATACAAACGTAACTCGCAGACAGCTGGTGCGTAAGAACGAGTGGGCGCGTCCTCCGGGTGTTCACGCCTGCACCGACACTACGCTACGCCACGCCACACGACGCGACACGACACGGAACTTTGCTAAATATTTCACATAATTTTACTTGTATCTATTAGACCCAACTTTTAATAACCTTGTAAAAAGCTGGTCGCTGCTGCTGCTTGTCGCTTTTAGCGATAAGACCGCCTTTTGTTTCTCTATTAACTAACATTTCATGTTTTCGTTCTACTTTTTACGTATAAAAAAATTATTGTTAAACTTGTTTTATTGTTTGTTATATTTAATTTTATTAGTAGGTTTCTGATTCGGGAACAAAACAAAATGGTGAGATAGGCTATTAGGTAAATACTTGTATGTTTATTTATTTATTTATTTAGTTAAAAATACTGGTTGTACCTTTCACACGAGCACTTCGCACTCTTAACGTCATTTCCGTTGAAATTGACCTATTTAGTTGTGCTCTGAGTGAATTTACAAAGATAGCTTTAAAGGTTTTATGTTATTAGATAATTTAGTGTTGTCACAATGTTGTTTTTTTAATATGTAAATTTGCTACACTATCGCATTAGATTATAACCTGTAATGATAGTTCTAAGTTGGAAATAAAATAAATAAATTTAAAAATAAAAAGTTTTTTTATTCTTTTTGTTCCTGATTCAGGTAAACTCCAAAGAAAATCAATAAATAAAACAAGTTTTGTGAACACAATTTCTAAACAATTCTTTGTACAACAAAAGTGTACCTAATTTGATAATATTGAGAATAAAATAGCAAAAAAACTTTAAAATAAAAATAATCATTAACTTTGTATAAGATATAATATAATTAGTAGTTCCATTCCACCCGCCCAGGGGTAGGAGTGTTCCGTGCGCCCGCGCACGCGTGGTGTTGAAGGTAAAATGTTTTATTAGGACACAATATTTAAATATTTATTTAATAACCAGTATTATTTTAACAGACTGTTATTATAAGGGCAATATTCAAGTAACTCGTACGGCTTCGTCACCATCTTCATAACTATCTTATAATAATGTAATTATATAAATGTTCTGCTCAGTTCTCTGTTTACTGTACGAGTAGGTTCTCAGTCTCGTATTTATATATTTCAATGTATTGTTTTGTAACATTTAGTTTGATACTTGTGTGCACTATCACCATGACACACATATCATTTCTTTATTTGTGTAAGAAGGCTGTTGGCTGTCCAAATATAAATAAATAAATATATATTTTTTATCCTAAGTAATGAAATAAAAATACCGTTAGCCGTATAGCGGTTAGAAGTTGCAAGTTGAAGTGGCAACACTGGGCAGGCCACATCGCTCGGAGAACCGATAACCGATGGGGAAGAAAGGTTCTGGAGTGGAGACCACGAACCGGAAGACGCAGCGTAGGTAGGCCTCCCACTAGATGGACCGACGACATTGTGAGAGTCGCGGGCATCCAGTGAATGCAAAAGGCAGGCTGTCGTTCAGTGTGGAGGTTAAAGGGGGAGGCCTATGTTCAGCAGTGGACGTCTTCTGGAAGACGATGATCATGTTTTTTTTTTTATTATTAGTTCTTAAACAGCCTTGTGCAACACGCTTACACAATTGTTTACAATTAACATGATATAGGATGCACAATTCCTTAGACTACGAACCTAACTTACTTAAATATATTTATGCAAATAGTTATGTAACTGTGCCTATAAGTTATCAAAACTAAAAATTAGCATTAAAATAATAACAATTTAGATAGAAATCAACTAAAACAACAGAGAATTACACAAAAACACGAAAACATGAACAAAACACCTTAAAATACATTGTGGGGAAACTAATATGACCTCATTTATGTTACGTACATATTATTATCTATACTAACAACCTTTTTAATTGATATTTGAATGAGGGAAGCGAACCAATTTTGAATATATCAATATTTTTTTGAATAGACTCATTATCATAACTGTCGCACGAACTAATGGAGAATGCAACAACATATTAGTACCACATCTGGACACTTTGAATGACTTGTTCCATAGTAGCCTCCTAGGTGGCATAGGGACTCTAATGTTTACTTTCTTCAGGATATCTGGACAGTCCACCATCCCATTAAGTAATTTGTACAACATTACAATATCAGCCAACTCGCGACGCTTTTGTAGAGACATAACGTTATAATGCTTAATTCTCGACTCATAAGAACGCAACACTTTACACTTATTTTGCATGAAAGATAGATGATACATGAAACGTTTTTGCACCCGCTTTCGGCGTGCACTTGATATCCAGGGTTCCATACCACCGAACAGTATTCAAAATACTTCTAACGAGACTGTTGTATAGAAGTAAAGAAAGCTCTTTATTCCGAAATGTCTTGGCCTGCCTAGAGACAAATCCACACACTCTACTGGCTTTTCTTGTGATTATGTCAATATGCTCACGAAAATTTAGCTGGCAATCAACAACTACCCCAAGATCCCGAATGGATGACACCTGCTCAAGAAGGGCGTTATTTATAGCATAACTAGCTGGTTGGGCATTGTGTTTACGCGTAAACTTTAGAAAGAAACATGTGGAAGCATTCAAGCACATCTTATTTTTTACACACCATCGACTAACACAATCTATATCAGCTTGAAGGTCTTCCACATCCTTCTGACTCTTAATTTGCCTATAAATCTTAAGATCGTCTGCAAAAAGCTTTGCTTTTGAATTCACCGCACTAGGCAAATCGTTAATGAAGCCCACAAACAGAATATGGCCGACATGGGATCCCTGCGGAACACCAGACGGCACCGCCGTTGCTCTGGATTTGAAACCTTTTGCGACTACTAATTGGGATCTATTGCGTAGATAAGATTCAAACCACCTCAGTAGAGTACCATGGATACCCAAACCCTGAAGTTTGGCCAGAAGCAAGTCGTGGTTGACTAGGTCAAACGCCTTACTGAAATCTGTGTATATTGCATGAGCTTCTCCGCCTTTATCTAACACTTCAAGTATATCATTTACATAGCCAATGAGGTTGGTGCTTGTAGACTTTTGTGGCCTAAAACCATGTTGATTAATATTTAAATATGGGGTTATGTGCCAATAAATTTTCAAAAAAAAAAAAAAAACACCAATGACTCCAATAGTTTGCCTATGCCTGAAAGAATTGAAACTGGTCTGTAATTTTCAATACGCGACAAATCCCCTTTTTTGTGTATGGGAGTTATGTGTGCTACTTTCCATTTTGATGGAAAAACTCCAATGCTTAAGGACTTATTAAATATTACAGATAGTGGCTTAGCTAGCTGAAGAGCACACTGTTTCAATACTATCGATGGCAAAGAATCTGGCCCCGCTCCTTTATTTTCGTCAATCCCAATAAGTGCTTCCAAGATCTCGCTCTCATCAATATAAATCCTACATAACGTTGATGTGGAATTACATAAGTACCTCAACATTTGTAGACAATTTCATCTTCTACCAAGAGGTAGAATGAAAGAGGTGAGGTGGTTTGAAAGATCAAAAAGACGCGAAATTGCAGACGTCGTATATCTTCTTAACATTACAAATAATACCATTGATTGCCCAGACCTCACATGTAAAATCAAACTAAATGTTCCTTTTAAGACAACCAGACTCTATAAACCATTACACATTCCTTTAGTGTCAACAAATTATAGACAGAACTCTTACTTATGGCGAGCAAGCGACAACTTTAACAAACTGAGCAAACGCACTGACCTTGACCTGTTTAGCACCAGCGCTTCCTCGGCGAGGCGGCAACTAAGCAGTAAGTTTTTCCAATCAGACGGTCAACAATCGTAAAATGTCGGGCTTGTATTATGTGAATTTTATTTTTAATTATTACCTTGTTATTCTTATTTTATTTTATCTATAAATTTTTTGTTTTTCTTTTGTTATCTTAATTTTTCTTAGTGTTTGCACATGTTTAACTTCTTACATAATCTATATCTACTCGTGAGAACCTGTAATTGGCTTCCTATCGTTTTTCCATTGTATATTTTAGTGTAAAAAGCTGTTGGTTTTCCAATAAATTAATAAATTAAAAATTAAATTACTGGCGTCCTCAATATAAGGACGGTCAATGTGAGGTATAGAAGCATCTTGATAAATTGAATTAAAATAAAGCTATATTCAAAAAATTGAAGGCTCAATTCGAGACAACCCGAAAGCTTTTTGGTCATATATTCAATCCAATAAACAACATAACGCTTACCCATCATCTATGTCATTTAAGGATCAATCTGTGGAATCAGGCGATGATATTTGTAATGCTTTCGCCGACTTTTTCAATTCGAACTATTTGCCATCTTCGTCACGTGCTCCAGGTTCGGCTGTTTCCGACCCCGTTATAAGTAGTTCTATGGCTGACTTATGCTCAATCACAGTGACTTCTCCTGCCATCTTAAAATTGCTAAAGACCCTTGACTGCAACAAATCAGCTGGGCCCGATGGTTTGCATCCTTACCTTCTTAAGAACTGTGCTGAGAGTTTGGTTCATCCCGTTAGTCTCCTCTTCAGTAAGTCAATTACCACTGGAATAGTACCCAAAATCTGGAAAACAGCAACGATAACGCCTATTCACAAAAAAGGTTCCAAGCGGGATATCACTAACTATAGGCCGATCTCCAAACTTTGTGTCTTGGCTAAGATTTTCGAAAAGTTAGTCCACGATCAGATGTACTCTGCTCTGAAACACTACTTCACGCCGCAGCAACACGGTTTCCTTAAGGGGAGGTCCACGGCATCCAACCTGATCTCGTTTACTGATACGGTGACTGCCGGCATGGAGGGTGGGGGACAGGTTGACGCGATTTACACGGACTATAGCAAGGCTTTCGATCGCATCGATCATTCAATTCTTCTTGCGAAGCTAAATGCGGCTGGAATAAGGGGTGATCTGCTGAGGTGGTTCACCTCTTATGTTAATGAACGCTGCCAGACTGTAGTCTTGAATGGGTTCGCGTCTGCTCCGTCACCCATCCCCTCTGGTGTGCCCCAAGGATCAATTCTCGGTCCTCTGCTGTTTATCATCTTTATTAATGATATTGGTCAATGCTTTAAACACTCGCATTTTCAATTATTTGCTGACGACATGAAAATTTATAGGATAGTCGGAGATAAGCAAGATTCGAAGTTACTTCAAAGGGATCTTGATAGCCTCCACAAATACTGCATGTTGAATAAGCTTGACCTAAATGTAGTCAAATGCTGTTGCATCACCTTCAGTAGATCCACTAAGACTCATACCTATGACTACAGAATTAATGGTCAGGCTCTTAATAGAACTGACTCTGTTGTTGACCTTGGTATCACTCTCGACTCTAAGCTTCTCTTTGACAAGCACATTGAAAGTATATCAGCTAAAGCTATGAAAACACTGGGCTTCATTCTTAGAGTTACCAAAGATTTCAAGATCATTAAAACCCTAAAAATTCTGTACTGTTCCTTGGTCCGAAGTCAACTTGAGTATGCCTCCCAGGTCTGGAATCCCTGCTATGATAAATATATAACCCTTCTCGAAAAACCTCAAAGGAAATTCCTACGTTTCATTAACTTTAAGGCGAAAATTTCCAACTCTAATTTTGATTACGAAGGGAGTTGCAGGCACCATCATCTGTTGCCTCTTCGTAGGAGAAGGGAGGCTGCGGACCTCTCCTTTCTGCACAGCATTGTGTTGAACAGAGTTGACTGCTCATCCCTGCTGGCTGAAATCAAGCTTGTCTCTCCATCTATCTCGTCTCGCAAAAACTACCTTCGTCTATATATCCCCCGCCATAGCACGAATTATCGTGGAAACTCTTTCTTTTTGCGTACATTTATTAACTTTAACTCTAATTTTTCTCAGCTTGTTGACTTATTTACATCGAGGCACAATATCTTTAAAATTTTAATTAATAACCAGTTCTTTTCAACAAACTCTTAATATAAAAGTAATTCGTACGGCTCTGTCATCTTTTTATCATTACTATCTTTATTAATGTTATTAATACTAAGTTTTCTTCTCAATTTCTCTGTTTAATGTAGGTTTTTTAGTCTCGTATTTATATTTATATTTATATATATATATATATTTCCAATTATTTATTTTGTAATATTTTAGTTTTATACTTTTGTGCACTAGCACCATGACCTGTGTAGCCATAAGTGATAACCTATGTTGGCCTACGTGTTTTTACTATTTCTATATTTATGTGTAAGAAGGCTGTTGGCTATCCAAATATAAATAAAATAAAATAAAATAAAAATAAAATGTTCCGAAAACAAATCACATATTTCCTGACCCCCAACAGCTGACTTCTTGGATAAATACATACGGCTTGGCACTGAGGCATTGTTACCTTTTAAGCCTTTTACATAACGCCATATGTGCTTAGGGTTATTTTTTAAAAACGTTGAAGTGTTGTTCTTAAAAGTGGTAAAACATTCCTTCAATAGTACATCGCATATTTTTCGTGTATCGATAAAGGCTAGTTTATCCTGGAGGTTTCTATAAATTTTAGCATCCTTTTTTTCAATTCATTTTAGCAAAAGCATCCACCATATCATCCACATTCCCACAACTGTTTAGCGTTGCGGCCCAGTCAACACTGGAAAGACGTTTATTAATTTTTTATAATCCGACTTGTAGTATCTATACGTCTTTGAAGGTTTCCTTTTGAGATATTTTAACAAACCGACTTTAAGTGAAATGTGCAGCGCTGGGAGGTGAGTTAGTTAGTTTAGTTAGATGAGTGAGATTTTAGTGGCCGTAATTCTATTGATGCCATTAGTCCCAAGCACTAAATCCAAGATGTGATTATTATCATTTAAAACTCCACTAAATTGGTTGAGACCATTGAACTCCATTGTGTCAAGAAAAAGCGCATCTTGCGCACTAGATTCTGGGTGTGGCAGTAGATAAGCACTATTTCCATCCCTTTGCCAATTAAAATTAGGTAAGTTGAAATCGCCAAAAACCAATGTCTGAGAATCTAAGGCCACTTCATTGCTGATCACACGCGATATATTATCTAGAAGTATCTCAAAAGAATCTACTTTTATCCTTGGAGGAACATAAACAGCACAAATATTTATCTCTTTTATGGAGGAACCCTTCTTCAATTTGAGATTCAGCCACACATCTTCACATATAGAATGCGATTCCCAGTCGCGTCTACATAATACTTCGTAATCTTTTAATAAAGCAATCAGTACCTCACCTCCATCACTTTTGAGAGATGCAGAATCCTGTCGATCCCGTCTAAAGATATTGTAACGAGTATCAAAAAGCTCGTTATCGTAGACTGAGTCATTTAAATTTGTTTCTGCTAAAACTATAATATCATAATCATTCATAAGTGCATTATGATATAAGTTACGTAAGTAGTTTTGGTACGTAACCCTCTAACATTTTGGTATTTTTTTTTTATTTTTTTTTTTTATTTTTTTTTTTTTTATTGTAGGTTCACCAAACTGGTCATACAACAAATGAATGAATGAATGTCTTAGGAATGAAAACATTTGCGATGTTAGATGCGATGAATGCACAACCTTCTAGAGGTAAACACAGCATGCTACAAATAATATAACACTCACAACAATACATATTTTGATTAAAATAAACTAAAGATTAACTAATAAAAATATTAAATTAAATTAAAGATTTTGAAGCACAAAATTTTGTCTGAAACAATTGATGTTGTCACCGAAAATGTCAAAGTCATGTCATATTTAGTTGTAGGCTGAGCACATCCGGTGTAACGGAGAGTGCTGGCCATAATTCGTGCGACGGGGAGGGATAGAAAGTTTTTCTGTTAAGGAGGCGGCTGCTTGAACGTGGCACCGAAAGTGCAACTTTAGACAGCAAGTTTGTACAGTCAATTTTGCCATCAATTATCTTTTGCAGTAATGCGATATCCGCATAGTTACGTCTACATTCTAGTGAGATCATTTTAAAATGTTCAAGTCTTGAGCTATAAGACGGAAGATTGCGACAGAGGTTATTTGCATATGAAAGATGATAGAGGAACTGGTAATAAACCTTAAATGTGCCCTTTGCGACTACTTACATTATAAAGATTTCACAAATGATGATGATGAAATAAAAATGCGACGACATTATGTACAAAAATATATTAGAATCTAGTGTTTATTTCACTGGTCTATTTACAAAGTGGTGACTAGACGTGCGCGGGACGCGGCTTGGTCGCGAGACAGGCTCGGTCGCGGGACAGGCTTGGTCGCGGGACGCGGCTCGGTCGCAGGACGCGGCTCGGTCGCGGGACAGGCTTGGTCGCGGGACCGGCTCGGTCGCGAGACAGGCTCGGTCACGGGACAAGCTCGGTCGCGGGACGCGGCTCAAACCAGCTGAACCCAGACAAATATAGCAGCACAGAAGTATACATCATGCTCTTATTCTAACAGAACAAGAACATTTCACTTTTATAAAACGTCCTTTGCTATGAAGTCCTTTGCTTTGGAGCAATTGAGATTTGTAATGTTTTAAAGTTCTTTTTTATATATAATTATCCATTCGTGTACAAGAATTTATTTAAAAAAAAAATTGCCTTTAATTTCGTTACTCTTCGTAGAGGAATACTTACGTAATTATTTTTTATTATTATCAAAAATAAACATCACGGAAATAACAGATATAACAAAAATGTACTCCAGTATCTCTTTACGCTTCCAACAATGCCAGGCGGTAGATGTAACACTAGCTGAGCGAGCAGAGCAGCACTAGCCACAGAAAGCGCGGCGCGGGGAGTCGCGGCGCTCGGCCCGACAGCGCGCTGGCGCCGCACGCGGGCTCGCGCGGCGGCCGCGCCAGCAGCGGGGCGGAGCGGCCGACCGGCGCGCGGCACCGAGCGGCACGCGCCGCTGCGCGCGCGCCCGCGCTCCACCCGCCCGCCTCCGCCGTCCAGCGCCGCAGCCACGCGCCCACCCACGACACGCCGCAGCCGCACTCCAGCTGGTTCCCGGCCAGCGCCAGCCCGCCTGCAACACGCGCGCCGTCACACTCCGGCCGGGGCCCGCACCCGCCGCGCCCCCGCTCACACTCACCCGGGAGCAGCTTGGTGCCGAGTCGACTCCAGTCCGTCATGTTCGTGTACAGCGTGTCCGGCGAGAAGGCAGCCAGCTTGTTGTCCGTGAAGTCGAGCGCGAGCAGCGGCACGCGCGCCAGCGGTCGCACCAGCCCCGCGGGCAGCGCCGCGACTGCGGTGCCGCGCACGCGCACCGTCAGCGCACGCTGCCGCCCGAGCGACGCGAACGCGCGCGCCGACACGCGCCGCAGCGCCGCACCGCGCACCTCGAGCGCGCGCAGCCGCGGCGCCGTCACGCCCGCCAGCTGCGCGTCCAGCGCCTCCGCGCGCACCGTCACCGTGAGTGCCTCGAGCGCGCCTGCGGCGCCGGTCACGGCCGCCAGCGACGCCCCGCCCAGCGGCCACTCGAGCGCGAGCGAGCGCAGCGCGCGCAAAGGCAGGAAAGCACGCGGCTCGACCGCCTCAAGCCGGCGCAGGAGCTCCAGCCGCAGCGCCTGCAGGCGTCCGAGCCCTTCGAAGGAGGCGCGCGCTACGCGCACGATCGGGTTTGCGGACACGTCCAGCTCGACGAGGCGCGGCAGCGCGGCCCACATGGCCGGCCGCAACGAGGTGAGTCGGTTGCGCGCCAGGTCGAGCCGGCGCAGCGCCGGCAGCCGGCGCACGTCGTCCTCGCGATAAGACGCGATACCGTTCCCGGCGAGGTCCAGGTCAACGAGCTCGGCGAGCGGCAGCGGCGGCACGGTGCGCAGCCCCGCGTTCGCGAGTGCGAGACGGCGTAGCCGCGGCAGCGCCCGGAACAGCTCCTTGAAATTGGCCTTGAGCGCGTTCCCGGAGAGGTCAAGTCGACGCAGACGGCCGAGAGCCGCGAGCGTGTTGTCGCCGAGCGCTGTGAGCGCGTTACTCGCGAGCCCGAGCTCACACAGGAAGGCGGTCGCGCGGAACATGGCCGCGTCCAGGTGCTCCAGCTGGTTGTGCGCCAGCTCGAGCCGGCGCAGCGTGAAGCCGACCTGCGCGAGCACGCTGCTCGGGAACACGGCCAGCCGGTTGCCCGCGAGGTCGAGGTGCTCGAGCAGCGTGCCCCGGAAGCAGTCCCGCGGCAGCACGCGCAGCTCGTTCCCGTCGAGCCGCAGGTGGCGCAGTTCACGCAAGCCGTGGAACTGCTCAGGGGCGAGCTGCGCGAGCCGGTTGCGCGACAGGTTGAGGATCCGCAGCGCGGGCATATCGGCGAACGCGCGCCGCCGCGCTCCACCGAGCCGGTTGTCGTTGAGATCGAGCACGAGAAGGTTCGGCAGCGCGCCGAAGCTCGCGCCGTCGACAACCGCCAGCCGGTTGTGCGCCAGCGTCAGCCGGCGCAGGTGCGTGAGACTCGCGAAGAAGCCGGCCTGCACGCTCTCCAGCCGGTTGTGAGAGAGGTCGAGCGAGTGAAGGAACGCGGGCGCGGGCCCCGCGAGGAGCGTTGCCACGCGGTTGTGGCTCGCGTTCACCGCGAGCTCGACCTCTTCCCTAGACACGTTATCGAAGGGTCTCGTGGAGAACTCGAGCAGGCGGTTGTCGCTGAGGTCGAGCGTCGTGAGGCGCGGCAGGTGCCGGAAAGCGCCGTCCGCCAGCCGCTCCACGAGGTTTCCCGCCAGGTTCAGGTACATCAAATTGGGCAAATTCGCGAAAGCTCGCTCGCTGACGTTCCGCACGCGATTATACGACAGATCAAAACTTTCTATCTCGACTAACTTCTGTAAAAATTCACCGTTCACTTTGTTTATGTAATTGTAGGACAGTCTCAGCTCCTTCAGTCTGTAGGCGACCGGGCTCGCGTCGAGCGCGTCGCTCGGGAACTCGACGATCTTGTTGAAGTCCAGGTTGAGGTACTCGAGCGAGGCGAGGTCGGCGAGGTCTCGCGCGGAGACGCGGTGGAGGTCGCCGTTGTCGAGCGCGAGCCAGACGAGCGCGGGCGGTGCGGCAGGCAGCGCGCCGCCCGCCGCCGACATGTCCAGCACGCGCAGTCGCGTCAGGTTGGCGAGCGCGCCGCGCTCCACACGGTGTAGCTCATTGAAGCCAAGCGCCAGCTCACGTAGCGGCAGCGTGCCGGGGAACGCGTCCGCCGCCAGCTCCGACACGCGGTTGCCCTTCAGCCCGAGCGTGGCGAGCGCGCCCGCCCACGGACCGAAGTCGCTTGCGCTCACCGCCACGATGCGGTTGTAGCCGAGGTCCAGGTGCAGCAGCGTGGCGGGCTCCAGCAGCCGCAGGCCAGCCGGGAACCGCACCAGTAGGTTACCGGTGAGCGCCAGCGACTCCAGCCGCGGCGGCAGGTGCTCCGCCTCCTGGAGCCGGTTGTACGCGAGTGACAAGCGGCGCAGGCGCACGAGCCCGCGCGCGCTGCCACCCAGCTCCGCCAGCTCGTTGTGGTCGAGCTCGAGCCGCTCGAGGCGGTGGAGCGCATGCAGGGTCGCGTCCGACACGCGCGCCAGCCGGTTGTGGCACATCGAGAGTCGCTCGAGCCGGCCTCCCTCCACCGCGAACATGGGGATCGACGTGAAGCCATTCAGGTCGAGCACGAGGCGCCGGAGCTGCAGCCGCTGCGCGTCGAGCACGAACAGGTCGTCGAGCTCGTTCTGGCTGAGGTCGAGCGAGTCGACGCGCGAGACGAGCGCGCGGCAGGTGGCCGGCTGCAGCGGGTTGTTGCGCAGGTGCAGGTGGCGCAGGCGCGGCAGGCTCGCCAGCGCCGCGCACGGCAGCGCCGGCAGCAGGTTGTCGGAGAGGCGCAGCAGAGCGAGCACGGGCGGCAGAGCGCCGGCCGACACTGCGTGCAGCCGGTTGCCCTCGAGGTCGAGGTGCACGAGACGCCGCAGCGGTGCCAGCGCGCCCTCGCCCAGTACCACTAGGTGGTTGTTGCTGAGCGACAGCGAGCTCAGCGAGTCCGCGAGCGCACCCCACTCCACGCCCGCCTCCACCTCGGCGATATAGTTGCTGCAACAGGAGGTCCCTGCCGCTCACCACCCCATTTTCACTTATCTCGAGAGGGACTCTCTCGGGACGTCGAAGGGTTCAGAGTCATGCAGCACCCGGTATTCTTAGGGGTATTTTTCCGGCTGAATACTCAATGAGAACCTTCGCAACGTCTTCTCGTCCAAAATACCTCTGTTGTGGCTTCCTATTATCCCGAATGCTTCGTCTATGTATATCCTGAATGTAATTAATTAATACGACGGACTACTTTTGTACGTTGTTTATTTCCCAACGGCAGACACACTAACTAGGGGCAGTGCCTTAAGACAAAAGTCTTCGACCAGTGTGTGTAGCCAGTGATGATATACGGCATAGTGGCAGGGGGCAGGGCACATAGCACGGAGAACAGATTTAAAAAATAGATGGCCGATGCGACTGAAAGGTTCTCGAATGGAGACCACGGACCGGTAAGCGCAGCGTAGGACGTTCACCTACAAGATGGATATATGACCTAGAAGAGACCGCAGAGAAACGCTGGATGTCGGCCACTTCCAACCGACCCTTTTGGAGATCGATGGGGGACGCCTATGTCCAGCAGTGGACGTATATGGCTGAGATGATGACTCAATGAGAAAATTGGAGTGCAACAGAACTTTTTTCAGATCAAGGGGAGTGGATTTTATTTATGAAGAACCGAGCCACACACTCGCTATGTGCTGTGGGTGGATTCCAGTCTCGAGGCGCAATCTAAAGCAGTTTTTTTAATGGTCTAATTAAATTTAAGTTTTAAAAATGGTTTGAGAACCGACTCACTTCTGGAGGTTGAGCCAGTTCAATACTTTCAGGTTGCGCAGCGCCTCTATGGGTATTTCGGTGAACTCGTTGTAGCCCAGATCCAATGAAGCCAACGTGGACGCCATGGACCTGCAACAAACCTGCAGGGTAGTGAATCGATCTTGTAGTACAACGGTGTGAAGCGAGCGTGACTCACGCGAGTGCGGCGGGCTCCATGCGGTGCAGGCGGGAGGCGACCAGCACCAGCGTGCGCAGCGGGCGCGCGTCCAGCGCCGCCTCCTCCAGCGCGCCCAGCCGCGCCGCCGACACCGCCACGTGCCGCACGGCCGCGTCTGCGACACGCACGGGAGGGTGAGCGGGGCGCGGGGCGGGGGAGGTGCGACGCCACGTGCACTCGCCTGTCTGCGGGAACCGGTGGAAGGGCACGCCGTCGCAGGCGACATGGTCGCCGCGGCACTGGCACAGCGTGGCGCAGGGCGGCGGGGCAGTCTCGGGCGCCCCCGCCACCAGCAGCGCCGCCGCTACGCTCAGCACGCGCCGAATCTCCGCTCCCCGTGCCTGCACAGACTCGCACGCTGACACTAGCTGCTGACTGCACGCGCACACGTCGAGTCGCCTCTCACATCAGAGCGCAACTCTATTTCTATTAAAATCTGATAATTTTTTATTTTATTAATAATGTTAAAATAGATAGATAATATTAATAATATTTTTGTTGTAATTTTTATGTTATCCTTGTTTTGTGGTATTTTAATAAAGAGTTTTTGTATTGTATTGTATTGTATTTTATTTCATTAATGATGGTTATTTTTAATTAATGTTTTTTTTATTGTTAAAATGGTATAACGTCTGCAACGTCCAATAATTTAATGATTCGGCCAATATTCAGCTAATTTAAATACTACAACAATGATTATTCAATAGGGTTCTGTATTGCTTGCTTGAGATGGTGTGAATCCTACCTCCGTAACCGTTCTCAGCTCGTCAATCCGCAACAAAGGTCCCATCTGGAGTTCCACAAGGTTCACACCTTGGTCCTCTCTTTTTCTTAGTTTTTGTGAATAACTTGTGTCAAAATACCAAATGTTTGCAGATGACCTCAAAATGTATAGAGTTATTAGAAGGACATCAACATGGTCAGTGAATGGTGCTTCGTTAATAGAATGACAATCAATACATGAAAATGTTTCGACATAAAGTTTATAAAAAAAGGGAATACAACCCCTGCATACTACTATATTAATAAGTTTCTGATTAGTGAAGTCACTAGCATGCGTGACTTGGGCGTTATAGTGGATACTAAACTTGAGTTTCGTGATCACATAGATGCCATAGGCAGAAAGGGGTCTAGATTGGCTGGTTTTGTAATTAGACAGGCGAAGTTTTTCAGAGACCCAGATATTCCAATCCTTTTATTTAATTGTTATGTAAGATCACTCTTAGATTCCAATCTGGAGCCCATCATACGCAGTGCACATTAACCGTTTAGAAAGATTCCAAAAACAATTACTCTACCACTTTTCGTTTGCGAACAATCTCTGCCGAAAACTACCATCTTATATGTCAAGACTCGCACATTTTGACATGTATCCTCTTGCGCACAGACGGAACATAGCAGATATCGTGTTTCTACACAAAATGATAACAGGAAAAATTGATAGTCCTGATTTACTCGCAAAATGTAACTTGAAAATTCCGCGCTCCAGCAGTCGCCTCGTCAGTAGGACAACATTCAGCCTCTCATCCTGTCGAACAAACTATTACCAACACTCACCAATGTATCGAATGACTTCCTCTTAACATTTGTAACGAATTGGATATTTTTAATACTACATCAAGCAGTATCAAAAAACATTGTAATTTAAGTAGTCAATTCAATCTTTTAATTTAATTATTAGTATTGTATTCATTCACGTGCATGCAGTGTTCACTTGCATGCAGTGTTCACTTGCATGCAGTGTTCACTTGCATGCAGTGTTCACTTGTAGGAGGTCGCACATTGCCATATTTATATGTATTTAAAAAATACGAATTTAAAGATGTTACGGCCAGTTTAGTGAATCATTTTTTTTTTTTTTAAATATTGCTTTTGGAGAGAAGTCAACTAGAGTATGCATCACAAGTGTGGAACCGTGGCTGCGAACTTTATATTGATTGTATACCTACAGGGTTACGCAGAAAGGGTGGTCCATAGTACCCATTATTATTAATGATTAAACGAACTTACCTGTACGTGAAGTTCTATCATAATTATACGAAGTGCTTCGTCCGAAGAGATTAGTAACGTCAGAGTATTATTTAACACAATGTAGTATCGCATAGGTGTCACCACTTCAGCACTATAGTTTAGAGAAAAGTTGCCACACTAGATGGCAACACACTTTTTTTTTTTCTTCTACCTTCTACCTACTTCCGCTTAGGCACTCGTGGCTCAGACTGCTGCTCTTCATTTAATTTAGAGAATTGCGATGTTTCCGCAACTTTCAGGGGTACCCTGGGTGGGCGGGTGTTACTAATCTCTTCGGACGAAGCACTTCGTATAATTATGATAGAACTTCACGTACAGGTAAGTTCGTTTAATCATTAATTATACTGCGTGCTTCGTCCTCGAGATTAGTAACGTCAGAGTATTATTTAACACAATGTAGATGTTGAGAGAGAGTGGAGGGAACGTCGCAATACAATTCATAATAATGTTAGGAAACTTTTTTTTTTTTTTTTGTTTATGAATTTACACATCTCATATAAGTATATTCGATCGTCTCGACCGATAGAAACATAATCGTGAGTGGAAGCCGGTGTTATAATAATTTATAATGAATCCTCACGCGAGTTTTGATGAAGTGATATCATAATTTATATAGTAGCATAAATATGATGTTTGATTAGACATCTACTCATGAGATAGAATGGTCATCTATTAGATGACATAAATGCAGGTTTGGTTGTATTGTATTGTACCTAGTACTAGTAGTCATCAATTCTGTAATTTTTGTAATTATATGGTGGTTTAAAATAATATTAATTTATCTCTTTTAATTTTAGACAGTGTTTGCACTCTGTATGCAGGCCACATGCAAGCAAAGTACCTAGTAGGCCATAAGTACATTTGCTTAAAAGTTGTTCTAATTTCAAACTTTTATTAGAAAAGAATGATGCCAAATTGATTAAAAACTATATTTTCACCCCACGTAGCATTAAAATTAGGTAATGGTGTCCTTAGTATAATATAAACACCTTTTCAAAATCTTATAATTTTATCATCGTCTGATACATTTCCAACAATTAGAGAAAGCAACTCCGTGATTATTAATAGTTCCGTATTTGCCACTGTTGAATTTCTAAGATGATTGGGATTGATAGTTCGTAAATGTTAATGTCGATTTCAGTACAAATACCAAAGTTTTAAGTACACAACATAATTCTTTAACGAGTTGGTTGTTATAAAGACATCATTATATCCATGGCGGAGACCGGCACGCATTGCTGTAGCAACGCAGTCCAGCCGGACAATACTCCTGCAACCAGGATAATGTACCTATCCTGGGTTTGACAGTTGTGGTTGCTGGAAGAACACACAACTCATACATTACATTATACATTTTAAACTAATTTAGAACGGAGCAGACGAAAACGGAAAGCGCAAAAAAATAATTTAATTTTATGTTGACATGTTTTTACAGCAATTTGTTGTATTTAGTAATATTGGTTTTTAATTTTATTCCTATTTTTACTAGGAATTTTGTTTTAGTTTAACAGTTTGTGAGATGAATGTTAGTAGAATTTGTCCGTTATTATTCTCAATGAATTAATTATTTTTAAACTTATGAACTTGAATTAAGTATAATCGCAGCTAGTGCGGAAAGGCATAAAATATTCTTGAGATTTGTCTAATGTCAAAACGAATGCTTCGGGGTCGCTGTGTTAGAGACGTATGTGGCGCATTCTATTAATTTTGGTAGCAAATAATTCAATTTGTGGGACTGGAAATTTAGCAATCTATTTTCGATAGCCAAAATTCGTTTGTTCTATTGATATAGTATCATCATGATGGATGGGTTCGACGGAACTCCTGATCGGCAATTATGTTATATCTGATGATAAATGTATGGCGTTACAAAGCTACAGTTATTATTTTGTGAGATTTACACCACTGCCATGTGACCTTGTTCAAGTGAAGGTGTTTACCGCCTCCGATGCGGCTAATGTAGCTCGCAGTAGTATATCACAGCACCCAAGTAATATTTGTCAGTTATTGAAATATAAAAAAAATACTTTTAGTGCAAAGTAAGCAGCTAATATTTCATGACTATTGATGTGTAATAGCCCTTCAATATTTGACATTCTCCACTAGTTGTTGACCATTACAAGCTACCTACCCCCATCCCGTTGTTGAGGCGACAGAGATTAAATATATCTAGGATACCTATAGCTATCTTCTCTGATTTTATGAACGGAATGACCGATGGCATTCATGTGCCAATTTAAAAGATAGCAATGATGGTGTCATTTATATGTATCTACTCGATATTCGAAATAATTGGAAGACTTTGGAAGGTAGTCTGACACTTATTTCTTCATTGGTAATAAACTCTAAATTCCTTAGTAAATTTTGAGTAGGTATTGATAGAAAAAACCAGTTAAGAATGGATCACCTAAGTATATAGATGATATATATATATATGTATATAAGACCTCTCTGAGAGAATGCCTGTGTCCCAGCAGTGGGATACGATTAGGCTAAAATGCTGATGATGATGAAAACCACATGACCGTGATAACTTCACAATCAGTTTACTAAAAATAAATTGGAGCCGTATAGATACTAATTTGCGAGGACATTTTATTTTCAAATATTTTATTGTCAATTATGAAACGGAGTTTTACCGTGACTTCAGATGAAATTTAACAAAAATTTAGGCATCCTTTAAATCTATGCTTGCTATGTTGTTCTTTGGATATTAAATTAAAATGTTTTGTGTATATTCATCATTTCAGCCGTAGGACGTCCACTGCTGGACATAGGCCTCCCCCATCGATCTCCAAAAGGGCCGGTTGGAAGCGGCCTGCATCCAGCGTTTCCCTGCGGTCTCTTTTAGGTCGTCTGTCCATCTTGTGGGTGGACGTCCTACGCTGCGCTTACCAGTCCGTGGTCTCCATTCCAGAACCTTTCGGCCCCATCGGCCATCTGTTCTGCGTGATATGTGCCCTGCCCACTGCCATTTCAACTTACTAATCCGGTGGGCTATGTCGGTGACTTTCGTTCGTCTACGGATCTCCTCATTTCGGATTCGATCTCGTAGAGAAACCCCGAGCATAGCCCTCTCCATAGCTCGTTGTGTATATTAATAGTTTTTAAATTCAAGATGAGTCTCATCTTGCCATTTGTTTTTGGTACCAAGAACACACGATATACGAATTGTCCAGAACAGGGCTTCAGCTTGGCTATATTTGGAAATAACTCCAATGTTCAGCAATGTTTGAATGGTATTTATATATTAATTGTCATTTTTCAGAACATGTAAAAATATTTGCCGTAAAATTGGTTGGTGAACTGGGTTATCAAATTTGATTTTACAACCGTTTACCCGCGACAAGTTAGTATGGCCGCATGTGTTTTATTATGCTTATAAAACAGGACAAGGTGGCCAGCGTAGTGTATCGGGTCTACTGGCGGCGGGTCTGCTTGATTCGCTACATGCTGCATGTAGCTGTGGAATGAGTTCCCGCCAAGCGTGCTCTGCGTGGCAGGCGGCTGATGACGCGGTGGCGTGCGACTTCGCCATCTAGTTTAAATTAATCGATGTACTCGCTGTCGTCAAAGGTTTAGGTTTCTTGAAAGCTTCTAGTTTCGGGTCCACACAGCGAGGTGAGATAGTCAGGAGAAGTTTCAGGTGCGAGGGTACGGTTTGAAACAGCCTTTACTGTTTTATTAAGGAAACTGGCGTGCACGGGAATTAATTACGTATGATTAAGCCGGTAATTCCGACTATACGGATCCCACACACAAAAAAAATAACCTTTGCTATTTTAATAGAATCTAGTAAATTGTTACCGAATAGGAATTTTTCAATCTTAGAGATAGAAAACTGTTTCTTTAATTCCTTCTTTACAAAACAAAGTGCGAAATTAAGCGTTGATTCAGGTTCGGATTGTTGATAAAACATTATTTTTCTCGCAGGCGCATAACTTATCGGATATTATTCTTCCGAGTGATGAAATGCCGGCTGCTAGCCATCTCATATAACGACTTGTTCCGGAACTGCGGATTCAATCTGTAGTGCAGCTATAATACCTATTCGTGCAGTCCCTGCTACTTAGAACTCAGAATCAGAATAGCTTTTATTGTAAAATCTGCTTCGTAGCTGCTACAATATTGCTTCATAGCTGCTACGTCACTGCTACGTGGCTGCTACAAATCTGCTTCGTAGCTGCTACGATACTGCTTCATAGCTGCTACGGCACTGCTACAATTTTTTTATTCCCCTTTCACGCACCAACGTAAACAGTGACTGATTCAATTGACGAATTTTTTTTGCATAGACATACTTTAAGAGCTGGAGAGTGACATAGGATACCTAATTGTTTTTTACATCTCTGTCTTGCGATCTGGATTGTATCTTTCGATTTTACAAGTGAAAACTTTTTATGGTTTGCGTCTAATATCTACCTAATATAATTAGTTAGTTTCAGCTGTTTGTTTTCCGAATAGTATAAAATAAAATAATATAGGTACCTACTTCTTATCCCAGAAAAATGTACGATTCCTAAAATGTACGATTCCTGAGTGAATGTGTACGCGGGTAAAACCGCGCGGCGCAGTTAGTACCTATACCTATAGATAACAATTTATTACCTTCTCTATACTTATTTGTCGTTTACATTTTACATTGGTTTAATTTTTATAAGAAGATTTATGTTTTATATTTATTAATATTACCAACTCGTATTTCATCGCCCAAGCTAAAAATGCCGGACAAATTACATAGCCGGACAAAGGTCTAAATGTCCGGACAAATCCGGGCGGATGGAAACAGGGTCGGACTGGGCCGGAAGGGCCCACGAAGGCTGGGCCCGGCTGGCAAGCGCCACCTTGACTATATAGCCAGTCCGACGCTGGACGGAAACCCTAGCTGCAAGGGAGACAACATTCGCTGTGGGTAGGATTACAAAATATATTTAATAATGTAACATATAAATATATGACAATATGTAATTAATGGAAAAGGAATAAGGACAACTTCCGCGTATTGTGTGATTTTCTTGCCTCCAAATCATGTTGGATATTGTACTGGACCCTTTGCTCTCACTTGTCGGAGAAACATTCACTTATACTCGAGCGAGCAACGAACGTCCACTACAAGTCATCAACGCCGTCCGTCGGCGAGCAGAACTACCTGTCGATAAATAAAGTAACGCTACGATGCTCACCGTGAACATTATATTCCAGCCCCGGAACGGACGATACTTTCACAATAGTTAACTGTTGTTGCACGGCAAGTGTGCGCTCCGCGGTGTCGGACCCTCGGCGCCACGTCCGCCGCGCTCGGCAGCCGCGCACACACTGCGTCAGTACCTACAGACAGTAGTGTCGTGACATGACAGGACGAGCGCGGCGGCGTCGCCTGCCTGCCTGCTGCCACTCCTGCCACTCCTGCCAGTGTGGCCAGATGAACAGATCATCATCATCAGCCAGAAGACGTCCACTGCTGAACATAGGCCTCCCCCTTTAACCTCCACACTGAACGACAGCCTGCCTTATGCATCCACTGGATGCCCGCGACTCTCACAATGTCGTCGGTCCATCTAGTGGGAGGCCTACCTACGCTGCGTCTTCAGGTTCGTGGTCTCCACTCCAGAACCTTTTTTTCCCATCTGTTATCGGTTCTTCGAGCGATGTGGCCTGCCCATTGCCACTTCAACTTGCAAATTTAACAGCTATGTCGGTGACTCTGGGTCTTTAGCGAATATCCACGTTCCGGATTCTATCGCGCAAAGAAACTCCGAGCATAACTCTCTCCATTGCCCGCTGTGTGAGTTTATCCAAAAGGCCAACAGTTAAGGACCACGTCTCAGTACCATATGTCATCGCTGGCAACACACACTGGTCAAAGACCCTTGTCTTTAGGCACTGTGGTATCTTGGACGAGAAGATGTCACGCAATTTCCCGAACGCTGCCCATCCGAGTTGGATTCTTCGGGCGACCTCTTTGCCAGTTGGACTTACCTAACTGAACAATCTGTCCAAGATAGGTGTAATGGTCAACACCTTCGAGAGTATCGTTCCCAACCAACAGATGAACAGATCAGACGAGCGGCAAATGCACAACATGGAGTTACAACTTGAATAATACCATAGATAAATATATACTACCGAGCGAACACAGAACGTCTCCTGGAGTCGGTTAAACAGCGGAAACTCTAGCTGCTGCTGTTACATTGTCGACGGGACGGCCATCTAGACAACCTTACATATTCAACATCTGCCGATGTAGCTAGCAGTGTCGCCCACGGCGTGCTGCTGATGAAGTCAGTGGCAACCTCCAGATCAGACAAACAAGGGAGATATGCCCTAATACAATAATCGTTCGTGTCCATTCTCCCACTCTTCTCTATACCGCTTTACGTAAAACCTGTAATGTGTGTGGGGCTCTCTCGCACACTCCTATATTACGACACAAGACTCGTTCGAGTATCACTGAAGGCACCAAGCCTGGTTTAGGCCTGATGCGTTCGCACCCGCCGCGCCACTGCACCATATCTACCTTGTTTGTCTGATGTCAACGCTGGCTTGGCTTATTCCCAACGTCCCAATTGACCTTCTCATTGGTAAGGAATTAAAATTATTATCAAAATGTACCTACTAGCTAGTATAATAATCTTTGCTACTAGGAAACAATAATATTTTTGCTAAGTAGGTAGTGTGGAGTATCTGCTTAAAGTGACATAATAATTATACTTAATTGAATTGCATGCCTGTACTAAAATACTTCAGTTGGATCACGAGGACTTTTAAGTACCCCGTGGTTCACCCAGGTGGAGAACCTAGGTGGAGCACGGGTCCGACCCCAATCAAATGCAACCTATCACCGTGTCCGTGACTTCGTCGGTGTTGTATAAGTTATATTGCAAGTGTTCACACAAGTAGCGCCATCTGTTGTTGCGTAACGAAACATTGAACATACGTGGGTGGCGCCACCTAGTTACTGTGTGATGAAGAGCGCCTGCCATCTGTCTGCCGTGCCGTACATGATGTAGGTACTTCCTCTCACCCCTTTGACGAAAGAATACCAGGAATAAGCTCTTTGTCTTACCCGCGCTTTGCTCTGAACATGGAGGCATAGATAAATATATATACTAGATGGAGGGTAGAGGCTGCATGGTCCTAGGAGAACCGTCTCTGTCGTGTCCGTCGGAGGGTGGCGCTGCAGTAGGTAGCAGCAGTCAGCAGGGTACATTTTAAACTAAGCGCAAAGTTATTAGAGTAGGATAGAAATAAACGACAAGAAACGTTCCGCTTCATTGAAAAAAATACTTAAATCAACAACAATTAATAAAGTGAATATTTGTTTTTATTTATATTACACGGGAATTACTCACGTAATATTAAGTCGGTGTCACTTCGCCAAAAGCAGTCTCGGCAAAACACCGCCTCATGCGGTTGAAACTAAAAGTCGGAGTGACCGGCTTAATCTTACGCGAGGAATTCCCGTGTAATATTGTATTTGTATAATATAAATAATATGTGTGAAAACCACGTCAGTTTCCATATTAATAAATATTTCATAACATAATAAATAATGATTATCATACGGAGTGTTTAGCTATAGGTACTAGCGTACCGCCATTCTTCAACTGTTATTTACAGCTTACAGTTGGACACTTCTTCAACTTGCCCTCATACAAACAGTTTCTCCTGACCTCCATCTACCCTCCGTAGCTCTGAAGATAACATGATGGCGTCGCAGTGCTCCCGCCACTCACTGCACTGTCCCGAGCAAACGTTCCTATCGCAGCCCTATAGTTCCCATGGACTTTGGAATTATACAACAGAGATGGATTTTATATTTTTTTATTTATCCTAAGTCACATCACTTCACTTCTTTAACTTGGAGACCTGAAACAAAATACAATTTTTACTGAAACTGAATGTGATAAGAGATCCGACATGAAATTATTTAATTAATTAACTTTCAATGAAAATTCCAATTTGAACACGTTCGGAGATGTTCCTTTGGCTTCCACAACCAGATTCTGCTCTTCACAATCTAGAACAGTCTGCGGGAAACCAGTATGCATGCAATGGCTCACTGGCCGCCGCACCGGTACTACCATGTCTACCTCATGAGCTGCAGGTCCCGGGCTCCACTTCCACCCGGGCACATGTTCAAACAAAGCACACAAGACCGTATTGGAGATTCCCCTACCAGCATCTACCCGAGCTTCACAATGCCACAGCACATGCTCTACAGTTTTGTTCTGCTTCATGCAGCCATGACACAGTGGACTGTCCGCGGCTCCCAGGTCTGAGGCTACCAGCAGGTGAAGGTCCTGTCGTTGCAACTTCAGTAGATTGTTAGTGATTATCTTGTCAAGAATTGAATAAGCGGCCTTAGCAGACTGTCTTGTTCCACAGATCCTGTTGTGTTACCTGGAGGCAAGCTCTGCTAGAGTTTCTCGGCGTTCTCTTTGTCGGTGATGACCAGGGTGTAAAGTACCTGCGAGCAGCGCACCTTGAACTTCACATTCTAGTATAAGAAGCATTCAACAGTACCTGGAAGCAAGCTCTGCTTGAGTTTCTCGGCCTTCTCTTTGTCGGTGATGACTACGGTGAAGAGGAACCGCGAGCAGCGCACCTTGAACTTCACATTCTAGTATAAGAAGCATTCAACAGTACCTGGAAGCAAGCTCTGCTTGAGTTTCTCGGCCTTCTCTTTGTCGGTGATGACTACGGTGAAGAGGAACCGCGAGCAGCGCACCTTGAACTTCACATTCTAGTACATATAAGAAGCATTCAACAGTACCTGGAGGCAAACTCTGCATGTGTTTCTCGGCCTTCTCTTTGTCGGTGATGACGAGGGTGTAGAGGAACCGCGAGCAGCGCACCTTGAACTTCACATTCTAGTACATATAAGAAGCATTCAACAGTACCTGGAGGCAAGCTCTGCTTGAGTTTCTCGGCCTTCTCTTTGTCGGTGATGACGAGGGTGTAGAGGAACCGCGAGCAGCGCACCTTGAACTTCACATTCTCAGGGTTCTTCTTTATCTTCACAGCTGTAACATACAATACAACTCTACGTAAGGGCGCCATTACTAACTTGTATTTATATTAGTATCCTGCTCACTCAAACATGCAAATTATGTACACACTCACACAATGATTTTAAAAAATAACAAATACATTCTAATTGTCAACTCAAGCAAAAAATAAACCGCGCACTAAGTACGCCGACGTCACAAGCTGGACAGGTTTAGCACACGGCTGTTCCATTCTCAAAATAAGGCAGCGTGATGAGCGACCCGCATATCCAGCGACAAATTATGACGTGAGTATACACTTCTCTCTCGCTAATCCGCGAGAGAGAAGTGTATATCCACGTCATAAGATAATCTGCCGTCTATACACAATGAGAATCACAGTACTATACTTCGCCATAACTTATTACTTATAAACAAGAGAGGTTGCAAACTGCCTTTTCGCCGAACCAGAGTACTAATTAAAGTTTAATTTTAGTTTATTTTTAAACACAATAACATGATAATCATAAATTCTAATGTTTCGTTGTTCCTGTACATTATAATCTGCCATCTTTAATAATCCGCAGATGATAGAGATATTGTGATGGCGGATTAGCGAGAGAATACTGTACTATTATTTATTGAATAACTTGTGGATCGGTTTCTTGTAGACAAGCATGCTACATCGTAGCCCGCATCAGCGCTTATAACCAGACGAGATGAACTTCTCAGTGTTTTCACCGTGATATCAAGTCTGCCTTTAGTGGTTTGGGCTGGACGTTTCCCACCAGTCACAGTGGACAAGAGCTCCATTTCGGAACGCCCATATGACTTCAGACGATCATATCATGCAAACTGAAAGACGTTCTATTGATAGAAAGCAACTTTGAATGGTTCAAACCACTCGTAGTGTCAGAGTAACATTACTTCAAAAATGCGAGGGATTTTGTGCAAAACATCACACGAGCAATATAAAAATTGGGCTTCAAGCCAGTTACTTATACTGATTTGAATGTGAAAGTGTTTGTTTGTTCAGCTTCCTCACCAACTGATCACCAGATCTGATCACACATATGGTCAGTTATTGATATGTGAAATAAAACAATTTATTATTATGGAAACTGAACAAACGCAAAATTCATGCGAAGAAACAATAAATGTATTTATTTAGCTTTTCACTAACTGCCCGCAGCACGTGTGATCAGTTGGTGACAATGCAGTTTGTTCTCCGACACAGGATGCCATTCTGGCTCTTATTATTATCTGCAGCTATTCAACTGGCTCTTAATTTCACTTTCTGGGATGCATCTACCTACACCAATAACTAGCCAGCTCGAGCTCTCTAAGTGGGTGTCACTGTGACGTCAAATTGTCCCTCTAATTGGACTTCCATATTCAGAACAAGGCTCTGCCAAAAAACTGGGTATCCTCTATACAGCATTTCATGTTGAAAGCTACTTATATTGTGCCAAGTATTTATGTATTGTTGTATAGTGCACTTTTTTGATGCACGTCCCAGTGTTCGAAGGGTTAATAGGTAGGTAACTTAGTCGTACTGGCTCAGATAACCAAATACTAGAAAATCAATGATAATATTAAAGCAACACACGCATTGTGGGGAGCCAAATAACCGACCCCGATTGTTGCGAATCTGCAGCCTCTGCAGGCACTGATCTGTCATGTGGTTGGCGCATTCTGTCCATGTTTTTTTAATAATTTCATTGTGTTTTAGCATTATAGATATATATAATATATATATATATATATATATATATACATATGAGAGTAAATACGAAAATATAAAATAAATTGTTGAAGTTTTGAGGTGAAAGTACGAGTAACTTACATTTGGCATCTTTCCTGCGCGCCTTCAACAAGAAGTCTTTGATGTCTTTAATTTCACGCGGCTGAAAAGGACAAAAACAAAATAGGTGTACGTAAAACACCGACTCGCCGATTGCAGTGTTTTGGACAAATAATATGAAAATAAGTAGTGCACTGAGCATCAACATCTTAAGTAGTTATAATATTTGCTTACCATGGTGAGATAATATTACGGTGCCTCGCACTGAAACACAAAATAACTGGTTAACACCAAAGATATCGTTAAACACCAAAAATATAAATATAGAAACACGCCACACTTTAGCCTAATAATTTAAGATACTACTAATGGTAAAAAATTAAATAGAATTCATGGATTTTATGAGATTTTTGCAAGTTATAAGTTTTATTTCGACTAAACTGTACCTGCACAACTTAGCAAAAGAAATAGATGTTAAATTAAAATGACATTGACAGTATTTGACAATTAGTAGTTTTTTTTTTTTTTTTTTTTTTTTTATTCGCCCATCGGGCAGATTTGTAGTTTCGAATCTGTGGTGGAGATAATCAAGTTTCTTGCTTCTCATTTCTTATAATTTTGCAATAATGTAAATTTTATATTTTTTTTCTTTAAATATCACTATTTATTGTACTTTGACCAAGGACCTTATATATACCCTAAAGCTTAGAGTATATAATGATAAGGTCAATGATAAGGTCCTTGATAATGATAAGGTAAATATAATGATAAGGTCCTTGAATGCCTCATCTACTTTCAACCGCTGCCGCTGCTCCCTGCTACTTGCGCTGCAAGATTATATTCCCCAAAATCAGGCGTGGCAGCATCGCAGGCAGTGGGTGTATACCACAGAAAAGAGAAGTAGCAACCAAAAAAAAATTCTCTTCTGTGCTCTTCTGTCATCATGGATATACA
The DNA here is from genome assembly GCA_914767915.1 of Agriopis aurantiaria. Lineage (NCBI taxonomy): Eukaryota > Metazoa > Arthropoda > Insecta > Lepidoptera > Geometridae > Agriopis > Agriopis aurantiaria. Next base: position 72,154 of record OU611994.1, on the reverse strand, counting down.
TCATCAGACACAGTCATCAGACACCACAGATCTACATATCTGTGTCAGACACGCAGAATGCCATTGAGGTGGCAAAGTTTTGGTCTAGAATGGTCTAGAAACTTGATTTGAAAATAGAATTGTATTTTGCGGAACATCGACTCGAAAGAAGAAGAGCAAGTTTTTTTTGTTTGTTAAAATTTTCATGACCGTGGATTCAATGTCCTTTAGTCGTAATCTTAAACATTTTACATAGTCTTAATAGCGTTAAACATGTCATAGTCACAGTCAGAGTCAAGCTAAGTAAGTCACGGTGAAGTCAAACTCATGCCCCTGTAAAGTGGTGGAGACTTTACAAGAGGCTCCTATGGAGTTTTGGAAACAACACGAAAAGACACGTTTCACCTCGTTATATCACTTGTCCACACTCGAGCACGCTTACGAGCATTTAATGAATAATAATTCACCATTTAGTATACATTAACACTCGAAAATACACAAGTTTAGAAAAATAATCAGACAAGCCGGCATGTTTTTTTCCACGTTGGCGCCAAAACCCACCACTAGAGGTATAAACCATGTATAAACGTAAAATACACGTCACTGAGATAGATAGATCTATGGATAGTACCTATAGATAAATATGAGATAGAATAGAATAGAATATAGAATAGAATATTTATTTTATTGCCAGAAGTAATATACCATAACCTTAATTATACTAAGAAATAGCAAACACTAGATATTTATTGTCTAGATAGAATAGGGTGTTTGACTGTATTGAAAATATTATGCCAATTGACATCATCCATAAACATGACATAATGAAAAAGCATATTTCATTGATTTTTTTATAAAAATATGCTTATTTTTTGTAAAAAACGCGAATAAAATAACTGTATTTTCGACATTTGATCACGTGATCGAAAACGGTCTGTAATTGGCTTCATCCCTAGTGACGTCACACAAATCTAAACAAACAGATTTTGTATTGATATTTGCGAATTTAATGTTGTAAAGCTATTTTGAGAGCGATTTATCCAGAAATTATCACCAAAAACAGTCCGGAGGTTAAATGTTAGAAGAATGGAGAAACATTTTGTGCAAGCAGACAGCAGTAACTTACCCAAAATTAATGTATTTATGGTTGCATATTTCTTCAATAATAATCTACGTCATTGTTTCTACGCTGCAGAACTCAAAACGTAAAAACTACAATGTAAGTATTAATTTTTAATTGTTGTCCAAGCAAAACATTCAATCAAGTTGTACAAAAAGTATGTTGTAGTAGGTGGATATCACTATTTTGTTAGGTTATGTCTTTACAATGTTTAAAAAGAAAGTAACAGTACATAAAATAGTAATGCAATAAAAACACAAATTGTAATAGAAATATATAGACTCAAATATGTACCTCAAAATGATCTTCGCACAAAACAAAACACTTGAAACACTTGAATTAGCTCCAATACTTTTGGGTTCTCTACGAGCTACTTAGTTCCAACCACTTTTTGCGAGTTTTGGGGTCCATTGGAACAGAAACAAATAGTTTTTCCGGTGTTTTATGGAAGTATTTGTACATTGTGGCACTACACAACATTTATAAACCATTACTTCTATTAGAAAATTAGTGATTATCAAACTTTTGCTGCCTGGCTGCAGCTGTTTTGTTTTGTGTGACGTCAATCGTCGCTCGACCGGAGCTATGACGTAGGTCTGCGTTTTGGCGCGATATTTTTTTATTCAAACTTTAACATCGATTTATATCGCAAATACGACTGATATCCAGAAAATATAAATGCAGTATACATTAAATTATATCAGGCAATAATGTGCAATAGTTTCCCAAAAGTTGTCAAATACCCTATTGTCGGCGAGCCTCAAACTAAGCACGAGGCCTGTATCTTGAGGCTCGAGTGCAGTTATACAAAACAAGCTGTTGACAAACTGTTAGAGAATATAATTATAAACATACAATAATTATGTGGGATAAGTACTTAATTAAAAAGGTAAAAAGATAACTACTTAAAGTTAAGTTTAAGGTACTCATTAAATTTACAAAAATATAAGGTAAAAATTTATGTATGTGGGGGCTATATTATGTAGGTGTGGGTGAAAGAGGGAGAGTGTTATTATGTGAGTAAGGTAGTTGGTATGCGGGTGAGTGTATGTGAGTGAAGAAGTGTGGGTGAGTGTATGTAAGTGAGTAAGTGTGGGTGAGTGTATGTGAGTGATGAAGTGTTGGTGAGTGTATGTAGGTGAATGGTTGTGGCTGGGGATATGTAAGTGCGTATTACAAAAATTTAGATAAGGTCTTCTGTCTCGGTGTAGGAAAGTTTGAGTAGCCATTCTTTGAACAATTTCTTACATGAGTACTTGAACAGATTTCTGACATCAAACAATTTACTTACTTTATTGTAAGTGCTTGGTAGTGAGTAGGCAGGGCTACGTCTTGCTAGAAGAGATTTAGCAAGTGGAAGTGGAACCCTGAAAGCTCGCCTGCACATTATTTCATCGTAGTCAGAGCGACTTTTCAAAATTTTATGGGTTTTTATGGCGGCATTGTAAATAAAAAGTTGTCTGACGCGTAACACCTTAAATTCTTCGTAGAGGGAGTCAGTTGAGAAGCGAAAAGGTTTCCGTAATATTACTTTTATAAAAGCCCTCTGTGCTCTCTCAATACTCATAAAAAAGGTTTTGCCGGCACTACCCCATACAGGGACACAGTAATTAATAACCGATTGACATAACGCAGTATATATTTGCCGCAACAAAGGTATCGGAGTGCAGTCACGAAGGTTCTTCATGACGAAAATTAATTTCCGTACTCTAGCAGAAAGGTCAACTATATGTTGCTTGTAAGTCATATTTTCGTCAATAGTGACGCCCAAGTATTTAATGCAAATGGTACGGTCTACGGAACTGCACGTACATCCAGGAGTTGGGGTTAATGAAGCATCAGTGCAGTAGTGTATCTTTAGTATTTTGCCAGCGGGAGGATGGGAAACGCAGGTCTTGGAGAAAGCAATATATTTGGTTTTCTTTGTATTCAAAGTATGAAGATTTCTGTCAAGATTCTTTGCAATGACCGATAGTCCTTCCTCTGCAATGCTAAATACACGGTCCCACGTTTCACCGTGAAATAAAATTGCAGTGTCGTCTGCGTACGTTATAATCTCAGCATTATTTAGCTTGCTATTTAGGATATCGTTAATGTACAGGATAAACATCGTGGGGCCGAGTATGCTGCCTTGGGGAACACCATACTTAATTGTTTCTTGATCACTGAAGTGGTTACTTATTTTAACATACTATCTACGGTTGGACAGATAACTTGATAAATAAACTCATTATTGTACGCAATAAAAAATACACTCAAACTACTGTATCTGCCATCCTACTAATATCTCTTGTGTACTAATGTGTACCCACCCTGCCGGTTGCCTAGGACTTTTTATAACACTACATAAGTATACAAATATTCATTGTGAGCCTATTTACATGTAAGTACCTACACAATTATTTGTCAGCAGATAGTAAGTGGTAAATTAAGAAGCCGCGAAAATAGTACTCGACAGCAGCAAATGCATAAAACGTGAGACGCCAAAGTCCTCTCAGGAAGGAAAGAAAATATTTCCATTGTAATTCTATGTAATTTATTGTCAAAGTCAAAACTCAAAACAAATCCATCACCAAAAACCAAACCCAACGTGATGCGTGAGCCAAGCGAATTGAGTTGTTGAATCAAGTTGAATGAGCGATGGTGATTGGTGAAGTGCCTCAAATTGAATTCTAAATAAATAGAGCTGTGTTCTTCTCTATCAAGAGATTTCTGAAAAGGACGACGAAGAAAGAACACGACCGGCGACCAGGAACAGATTGAATAGGAATCGGCACGGCACGATCGAAGGGTCCAGCACGCGATATGGTGAAAGGTCAGGCGGCGAACAGCGAACGGCGCGGTCCATGGGCTCCGTGGAAGCCGTAGCATCGGAGATGGTGGCGCGCGAGTTGCGCTCCAGCGCGCGGCTGAACGGCGGCGGTGCGGCGGAGCCTCCGCTGCAGGGCCGCGCCGGGCGGGCGGGCGCGTCACCGGCAAGGCGGGCGGCCGCCGCCGCCGAGCGCCGCCGGCGTGTTGAGCGCGCCGCAGAGCGTGCGCGCGAGGTGGAGGACAGCCCCCGCGTGCTGCGCGACAAGTGCCGCCGACTCGCGCGCGCTCTGCGGAACGCCAAACATCTCGTCGTGAGTCTTTGTATTGTATTGTTTATATGTGTGGTATGCTACTCGCCCGGTGACATATAGGAAAATCGACTCGAATCCCACTATGTGCTAGAGCTGCTCTGTTGAGAACCACTGGTCCTAATTAGTGGTACGCGTACCCCCAGGGGTACGCGAAGTTGTATCAAGGGGTACGCGACGCCCCGCAATATCTTGACTAAGATAATTTTATCAGTATAGTGGTACCAGTTTTTTTTATTTTATTCCTGCAATAAATCCTCGAGTGGACGGCGGTGTAACTCTGACGGCGGTCACACTGTATCAGTTCATCATGTTCCCACTGTGATGGTGGCCGGGTGTACCACGTGCGCTGCAACCTGACAGCACCCGGCTCCATCCTTGGCACTGCACCAATCACTTATTGACCATCACCAATGGACGATTTCCTCATGATGTTTACCTTCCACATTGTTGAGCGCTGGCGTTGAAACTGCACATCATTTATTTATGTTCTAAATAAGTGACCGGTGCAAGGCTCGGGTGAGGATGCAAACCATTCAGTAGATCGGCAGATTGTGAAGCATTACACACACTTCCAAAAATTATACATAGAATGCACAACGCACACAATATCATAATTTAAACACATCTGCAGTTTCATATTCTGAATCATAAAGTACACAGGATAGAGTTGTTTTATTTGACATGGAAACCTAACAGCTATTAAACAGGTATTTAAGTTTGTATCAGTGAAAACTAGACCGCATCATCGCTTTACATCAGCCGGCCAAGTTGTTCAAGTTAGGCGGCCAAGCGCAAGCCTAAGTTGTGCTTATGTGTAACTATTAATCGCGTATCTACCGTGTTTGTTAGCAACTCTTTGTGTTCCCGTGGCAAATAAAATAAAATAAAAATTACAGATAGCAGATAAACTCTAATGTGACTCCGCTACGCTCAGCTCCTCGTACACATAATCTGCGGCTGTATACTCCACGTTACGAAACTAATTATCGTAAAAATTCATTCTTTATTCGCACATTAATCAATATCAATAGCAACTATTCAACCAACGTTGACTTATTTATGATGAGGCATAATACTTTTAAAAATATAATTTCTAAAAACTTCTTTGACACATTAAAAGTGAAGTTTGATAACACTAAAAATAAAATGGCAAAAAAACGTAAAATTAAATCTAAAAAAACATTTAATTTATATTAGGTTTTATATATTTGCAATTTGTATGTAATTTATTTATTTTTTCTTTCTGGTAACTATATTATTATCTCTTATGTAAAGACCTCGAATGTTTGTTTTCCAATTACTATTTATCTATCCGGACCCTAGTTGGTGTTGCAACGGGGCATTTACACTATTTCTAGTTTGTATTAGTGAAAACATGTTTTTTGGCTTTTGTGTAACTGTTTATCTTATATCTACTGTATTAATTAGCAGCTGTATGTTTTACTTGTAAAATAAAATAAAAACTTGAATACTGCCTTTCAAGTGTAAACATGCAACATGCATCCAGTTAGCAAATCATTGCTACCACCACCAACAAGACGGATGTGATCCAAACAGGCCTGCAGTTATTAGGGTCGGCACTACTACCTATTCTAGGAACTGGTTGACTATACTATACTATGCCAGTCTCCAGAGATAGGCGAAAAAGTCGAGTCAGAACTTGATACACCTCAGGTGCACAAGTTTTCAATATGATAGCTGCTGGCTGGATATAAACCTGGCCGCATGGTACTCCCCAAGATGTCGTGAAATCGGTACATGTGATCAACATAAACTCCTTTCAATGTAGAATATAATGGCAGCTTCGGCAACGGAAGAGAACAGAGAGAGTGACGGTGGCGCACATTGCAGGTGTACACGGGCGCGGGCATCAGCACGGCGGCCGACATCCCCGACTACCGCGGGCCGCGCGGCGTGTGGACGCGCCTCCGGCGCGGCGAGCGCGTCCCGCGCGTGGACGCGGCCGCCGCGCAGCCCACCTTCACGCACATGGCGCTGGCGGCGCTCTGGGCCCGCGGCACGCTCAAGTTCCTCGTGTCGCAGAACTGCGACGGGCTGCACGTGCGCGCCGGCATGCCGCGCCGCGCGCTCGCCGAGCTGCACGGCGACATGTTCGCCGAGCGCTGCGCCGCCTGCCGCCGCGTCTACCTGCGTGCCTTCGACACGACGGAGCGCACGGCGCGCCACCGCCACGGCACGCGGCGCCTCTGCCACGGCTGCGGCGCCGAGCTCGCCGACACCATTGTGCACTTCGGCGAGCGCGGCCGCGCCGCCTGGCCGCTCAACTGGGCGGGCGCGCTGCGGCACGCGGCACGTGCCGACGTGGTGCTCTGCCTCGGCTCCAGCCTGAAGGTGCTGCGCCGCTACCCGCGCCTGTGGCGCATGCACAGCCCGCCGCACGCGCGCCCCACGCTCTACATCGTGAACCTGCAGTGGACGCCCAAGGACTCGGCGGCCGCGCTCAAGATCAACGCGCGCTGCGACGACGTGATGCGGGCGGTCGCGCGCCGCCTGCGCCTGCGCGTGCCGCGCTACCGGCGCGCCGCCGACCCGCTGCTGGCGCACGCGGAGCCGCTGGCGCCGCCCGAGGCGCACACGGCGCGCCGCGCGCCTCTGCGGCCTGCCTCGCCGCGCCCGCCGCGCGCCGACCTCGAGGAGCTCGGCTCGCCCTCCGCCTCCGACTCGGACGAGGAGCTGCCGCTGCGGCGCCTCGCGGACCGGCTGAGGCGCGACGCTCCCGCCGCGCCCGCGCCGCTGCGCGCCTTCCGAGTGACCATGCAGTGCGGCGACGCCACCATCCTGCTGCGCGCGGAGCACGCGCCGCCCGAGGGCGCGCTCGCCCCGTGCGCGGCGCGCCGCCTCACCTCCGAGCTGCGCCGCGTGCGCCCGCCCAAGCGGCCGCCGCCCCCGCAGCTCCCGCCGCCCGCTCTCAACGGAGCCCTCGAGCACGACACGAAGCTGCGCCGCCTGCTGGAGCGCTCGCCCGATCTCGAGCCGAAGATAAAGCGGGACCCGGAACCGAAAGTGGAGCCCGAACCGAAGTCGGAACCGGAATGGGAAAGGAGCCTCGTCCCGAAGTGGGAGACGAAGCCGCAGTCGGAGTCGGAGGCGAGCTCGAGCGGCGCGGAGGAGCGCTGCGGCTCGCTGGCGGCCGCCATCATCGCGCGCGCCGTGCTGCTGTGCCGCGCGCAGCTGTACCCCGGGCTGCACACCATCCTGGCGCCGGCGGCGCCGGCCGCGCAGGCCGCCGAGTGCGCCTGGTGCTGGCGGGCGCACGCCGCGCGCCGCTGCCTGTGGTACGGGCCCGCGCGCCTCACGCCGCTGCCGGCGCGCGCGTGGCGCCGCCGCCAGCTGTGCGCGTGCTGCACGGAGGGCGGGTCGGCGCACGCGCACGACGACACGGGCGGCTGGTACGGCAAGGGGTACCGCAAGGGGCGGCGGCGGCGCCGGTAGCGCGAGTGAGGCGCTGCCCCGCGCGGCGCCCGCTCTAGTCACTCCTGTGTGCACGTGATGGTACTGTAGTGTTGACCTCTGAACAAATTATTGAGTATTACTTTAGTTTATTGTGTAATTTAGAATTAATCGATCAACAAGTCGATAGATCGGAACTTCTTTCTTGAACATCGTTTTAGTATTGCAACATTGAAAATGACTAAGAAATGTAATGAAAGTTAAGAAGGAACAGGAAGTATATAGGTGTTGCACGCGTGCCATATATATCTATGAACACCGTTGCCGTACAGACCCGGGTACTCGCTGAACACATGCCCGTGTACTCGCTGTACACGTGCTCTGTACAGAGCCCGCGTACTCGCTGTACACATGCTCTGTACAGAGCCCGCGTACTCGCTGTACACATGCTCTGTACAGAGCCCGCGTACTCGCTGTACACATGCTCTGTACAGAGCCCGTGTACTCGCTGAACACATGCTCTGTACAGAGCCCGCGTACTCGCTGTACACATGCTCTGTACAGAGCCCGCGTACTCGCTGTACACGTGCTCTGTACAGAGCCCGCGTACTCACTGTACACGTGCTCTGTACAGAGCCCGCGTACTCGCTGTACACGTGCTCTGTTCACTCGGCACTCGAATGAAGTCGGTTACCTGTCGCAGTGTAATTACAACTGCCTGCAATATTTTAACATTCATGTAAATAGATTTATTGTAGTCATTGACCCTTGGATCGTGGCGTCCGGTTCCGTGGATCGTGGCGTCCGGTTCCGTGGATCGTGGCGTCCGGTTCCGTGGATCGTGGCGTCCGGTTCCATGGATCGTGGCGTCCGGTTCCGTGGATCGTGGCGTCCGGTTCCGTGGATCGTGGCGTCCGGTTCCATGGATCGTGGCGTCCGGTTCCGTGGATCGTGGCGTCCGGTTCCGTGGATCGTGGCGTCCGGTTTCGTGGATCGTGGCGTCCGGTTCCGTGGATCGTGGCGTCCGGTTTCTGCCGTGAATTATAAAGAAAGTTCCCGTTTCGCTGACGAGAAAAGCTTTATTTTTATTTATTATGCTTCGTTGGAAGCTCTTTAACTGATGATTGGGTACTTATAATGAAAATTATTAATACAAATATTGCCGTGACATATTGCATTTGTATAAAGAATTAATTAATTAATGTGTATCGAAATTGTAATGAATGATAACAGAAGAGAGAGAGGGGTGAAGGAGCTGCGCGACGCCAGATGTGACCGTCCCGGTTCGGCGCCGCACGCGGCCTGGCCCAGTCCGGTGTCGGACGCGGTTCGGAACAAAGCCTACTTAGCCTGTAAAACGAACAACCTGACGAATAAACTTGATGTAATATTTTTGATAACCTTATTTTTTTATTCTCAACATATTCCCGCCGCTGTGGTCACGCATACGATATATTCCCGCCGCTGTGGTCACGCATACGATATATTAAGTGTACTAAAGTTGCAAAAACAGGTAGTGCCAATAAACATCTGCATCAACGAAAACAACATTAACATTAGTTCAAAAATTAGTAAGTTAATTAAATATCTAAAATATAATTATATTTAAATTGAATATATAAGTTAAATATTAATAAGTATTTTAATTCATGGTAGACAGAGAGGCCACTATAGCACGTGATGACGTCAAGCCGTGCGCGCGACGTCGATACAGGGACAGAGGATCCGCTCTCTAGCCCCACCATTATTATTTTTACATTGACTTGTGTTGTTTGCCTTACGGCTTCTAGGTACAGCTAGACCCAGCTATGATAGACCGGACTAGTCAGTAGTTAGCTAGACCCAGCTATGATAGACCGGACTAGTCAGTAGTTAGCTAGACCCAGCTATGATAGACCGGACTAGTCAGTAGTTAGCTAGACCCAGCTATGATAGACCGGACTAGTCAGTAGTTAGCTAGACCCAGCTATGATAGACCGGACTAGTCAGTAGTTAGCTAGACCCAGCTATGATAGACCGGACTAGTCAGTAGTTAGCTCGAAGAGGACGTTCGGCATAACTTGATGGTATCACACTTTTATCCCGATAAAAGATCTCGTCAAGCCGAGTACCATGACGGTGAGGGTAACTTCAGCCGTTTAGGAGATATAGGCCGTTAAAGGTTTGACACTTGTCCTCGATCAGGTCAGTCAAACTACTACTGGAGGAAGATTTCCATAAGACTAGAAACGAGCCCAAAAAAAAAAATAACACGACACTCTAGCCCTCCCCGTCTAGCAGTTCCAGCAGCAGTCTCCGAGTTCCACCATCAGGTAGTCCAAACATTCCTGGAGGAAGATCCCATAACGAGTAATGAAACGAGCCCAAACCGACACATCTAGCCCTCCCCGTCTAGCAGTTCCAGCAGCAGTCTCAGAGTTCCACCATCAGGTAGTCCAAACATTCCTGGAGGAAGATTCCATAACGAGTAATGAAACGAGCCCAAACCGACACATCTAGCCCTCCCCGTCTAGCAGTTCCAGCAGCAGTCTCCGAGTTCCACCATCAGGTAGTCCTACATTCCTGGAGGAAGATCCCATAACGAGTAATGAAACGATGCCAAACTCGATACTTGTAGCTCTATCCGTCCACCAGGTCAGTTGAACTGATCTGAATTGATTTACACTCTAAACCCTCTCACGCCAACCCTTGGCGTGAGAGATCTGTATTTAACGCTTGATTTCCCTATTACCTAGATGAAACTTAAAAAAATACGTAGCTAATACTTATATTTATTCGGTATATTTATGTGCTATCAAAATATTTTAATATAATTCATAATTTAGCAAAAAAAAACCGGACAAGTACGAGTAGGACTCGTGCTCTGCGGGTTCCGTTGGACAGAACCCTCAGAGCACGAGTCCAAAAAAAAACTAAAGTTGAAATATTGAAAGACAAACTTAACTTTGTAGTTGACTATAAGGTTCTTCTATACATTCCAACTACAAAATGTAAGTTTGTAATAGAAAAAAAAAAATTTTAAATGATATAACTTCAAATTTGTAACTTTCAGATTTATTCCTATATATGTGCTATGAGAACTTGCCTTTTGCCAAATTTCATGATTCTAGGTCAACGGGAAGTACCCTATAGGTTTTGATTTCCCTGTGAAATCGCAAAATATGCGACATAAACGTTCATATCTTTTGATTACGTTGACTTACAACTTTAATTTTTTTACAGCCGAAAGAAACCGTAGACCCAAGTATTTAGTATAAATTTCAACTTGATACCTTTACGCGTTCTTGAGAAAAAGGGTCTTTACGGACAGACAGACGGACAACGAAGTGATCCTATAAGGGTTCCGTTTTTTCCTTTTGAGGTACGGAACCCTAAAAAACAAAGTTGCGCGAATTATACGACGCTAGTACATTTTCGGAGTCAATACTGGAGCCTTACGGACAACTGCTATTACAGGCACCTAATCCGCTCAGTTGGAAAATCACGCGACCGCAAACCTTATCGCGCCCAGATACGGTTTACGGTTCGCATCGGGTGTGTCTTATTTTTTACACCAATTTTTTTAAAAAATATAACAGGTATAGCCCATGTTACCCGGGGATAGTGTAAAAAATGCAAAAAAAAACCTCACGTGATTAATAGACGGCCCCTAATCTGTCAAAATCTGTAGGTAGGTATATGGCGTAGACGCAGTAATAGAGGACGTTTTACAATATTAGTAGTAACAGTAACGCGGCGCGGCTCGCGGCGAGATGATGCACTTCCTATATATAGCGCTTCTGGAGCCCGCCTGCCACCGAGACGACGGGCGGGACGCACTGCGAATGAATTCCAGTATACCTACTTATAGATATGTACAACAGTGAAGCAACACAGGCGTGGCCGCGCGCGGTATCAGTCGCGGCGGACGCGCCTATCGCGGGCCCGCTTCCGCACGCAGTGCCTACACATTCCCATAGCAGCGCTCCCGCCGGCCGCCGGCGCCTCCACTGCGACGGCACCAGCTCCAGTACAGTGTGATCCAGTAGTTACTGCAGTGAGTAACGTGCTGCTGTCCTGTCTGTACTTACTCCTGTAGGTAAGGTTTCATTGTAAAACTTAACTAACTACCTACGTAGGTAGCTACATTAAGCTACTTGGATTATTTTCTGACCTTAATTTTGATACCTAGGGGCACAAAATTGTCATTATTACCTACAGACAGACCTACAGTATTCGCTGGGGAGTAAGTACCTACCTAAGCTGGCTGCTGGACATTTATAAATCGATTTGTTTTGTGCAGTTGCATCGTCCTGTGCTTGTTTGTTTACATCTGCATCTTATTAGTTCAAATGATGCTGTAGTTCTCTACACTACATGGCTATTCTCAGTAACAGCAACAAGTATAAACAAGCCAATACCTAGAACCATGCAATCACGAGGAAGCTGATACGCGCATAATGGCTCATGTTGCTGATGCTGTAGCTGTAGCTCAAGGATACAATACCGTACAGTGGACACAGATGTTGTTCTCACCTCAAGTGTGTCGCAGTTGTCACTAAGTAGGTAGGTACTAACTTGGTTTCATATTGGAACAGAAATAAATCATGAATGTCCCAACTCCCGCCCGCTGTCGTTTCACCTCGCTTGATTCCATCAGTCGACATCCAGCCCGCACCCGCATCGTACTAACTCTAGGGCTCTAGATCAATGCATCGTGCCCATCGTACCCATTGGACGGGTCAGATCGTACCTATAGGTACCTCTAACCTCATGCCCCTCCACTGACTCCTACCGGTCGTCGACATCCAAGAGTGAAGCACTCACAGTGCACGTGTAGGTAGGGTTGCCAGACGCCCGGGAAATCCGGGATTGCCCCGGAATGAGGTGCCTTGTCCCGTGTCCAGTAATTTCACTGTATTGTCCCGGAATTCGCGAATACTAGGGTTTTTCATTAACTTTTGAACACCAAACTACGCACGCGCTGCCGAACCTCACAGAAGACGAAAAAAATAAATTCACATCCCAGGCACTCATTTTACTGGAAAGAGCAATCAACTATTTGGAAGACAAGCCTTAGAATAACCACAGAAGACATAATAGACACAGAAGGTTCACTCCGCGAAGAAATTTAAATAAATAAGGACTCTATCTACGAGGCAATAAAGTTGCAATTCGACTCGTACAGCGCTGGATACCGCTCGCTATATTCACCTTGAAGGCCGCTCTCTTTCTATCACGTAGTTCTATCTCTCCTGACGCGGCACGTGTCACGTTAGTGTTGTTTTCTTGATATTTACGGAGAATCATCATCATCAGCCAGTAAACGTCCACTGCTGAACACATGCCTCCCTCTTCGAGAGGGGTGTTACACAGAATACTTATAAGTATTTACTTAACAGCTATGTATCCTATGTAGTACCTACCTATTACTTATATTCTACTTTAATTGGAACGACATTTAATCTGCACAAAAAAAACTAACGCTTATTCTGAATTTGGTCCAGTAACATCATCAGTACATTATCTGTGTCGTGCATTATTGCCTCCCTTAGTCTCGCATTACTGTAGGGCGGCGGAAACTCGTAACAACGTGACCAGTATAACAAAGAGTACCTTTTATATGAACTCGAGCGACGTCGCAGGTCGGTCGCCGGCAGCGGGCGGCATGTGGTCGGGCGTGAAGCGCGCGTGGTCCCGCACCCGGCTGCGGCGGCGGCTGGCGGCGCTAGCGGCTCTGCTGGCGCTGGCTGCGTGCGTGCGCATGCGCGCCGCGACCCCTGACCTGCGCGCCGCCTTCCCGAGCGCGCACGCCGCCGCCGTCGCGCACCATCTCGCAGACTTCTCCACGCATCCGCACGCGTCAGTATCATACCGCCGGCTGGGCTCCCCGCGCTCGCGCCCGCAACCTCACCGCTCTCCCTTGTCGTGTCGCAGCGAGCGCCCGTGGCTGGTGGAGGAGGAGCGCGGCAACTACACGGAGTGGAGCTACCGCGTGTCGTTCGAGTGCGGCGCGCGGTGCGCCGGCTCCGCGACCGTGCACGCGGCCGCGGCTGGCGGCGCACCGAGTCACGGCCGCGCGCCGCGCCACACGGTGCGCCTCCGCCTGCGAGCCTGCGAGCACCTGCCGCTGCTCCCCTGGCTGACGATGTGCGGTAAGCTCGAACGTGATCGCGATCGTTCGTATGGCGGTCGCTCCTGTGTTTCGTCAGTGGATAGAGATGAGGTTTCGTGTCGTTGCAGACGAGCTGGAGGTCGAGTGGCGCGTGTACGGCGACGGAGACGCGGACGGCTGCGTGGTGGAGGAGAGCGCGCGCGCGTGGTGCGGCGCACTGCGCGTGCTGAGCGGTGCGTGCGCGCGCGACCTACTCGCCCGGCGACGCCTTCACCTGGAGCGGGTGCGCGCCGCGCTCCAGGTGCCGCCGCCGGTGACGGCTCTCTCGTGACCGTATCTCGTACGCCGCCTTGTACCCGAGTGCCCTTAGAACGCCATTACTTCTGATACTAAAAAAAAAAGCAAAATTTTATCACCGATTTAAATTATATGGCAATCCTAGAGATCATCTATCTTACCAGACCTTACGCGAACGAAGCGGTAAAATGCATGCATGCATGCATGAAGCGGTTCACGTGCATGCATGCAGTGTTCACTTCTAGGAGGTCGTACATTGCCATTTCTATATTTATAACATCTTTCGATTTTATAAGTGAAAACTTTTTATGGCTTTTGTCTACTATCTCCCTACTATAATTAGTTAGCTTCAGCTGTTTGTTTTCCGAATAGTGTAAAAATAAAATAAAATAAAATAAAAAAACGAATTTAAAGATGTTACGGCCAGTTTAGTGAACCAATTAAAAAAATATGTTATCAACTTGTCTAGGAATCCATATTAAGAAAAAACCCTAAATCTTAGAATAACTACACAAAGAAACCAAGTAATTTCGCAAAATTTAAGCCATTCAAATGGTGTCAAATGGTATATGACACCAAAAAATATATAAAATTTTTACTATGCCAATTTGCGCGGTGAAATCGTACCACAACAAATCAGAAAAGCAGCATAAGAGTTATGGTGTGACATTCCACAGGTAATCCATTAATTTTCTTGCTTAAGAATGCGTATAAAGCGAGGAAAATTTCTGATTTCACCCGCGCGTCTCGCATCGCCCGCATTAGTGTGAAACACAACCACGGCAGCGCGGCAGTCGCGCGCAGCTCCAGTGTACACAACGGTGTACTTGGACTCGTCATGCGGCAAGGAGTAATAAACACAGGATAAGCGTAGTGTTGGCGTTTTGGCGATTAGCTGGGTTCGGTCGCGGCGCGCAAAACCGTAAATTGTTTATTTCACTTTTCAAAATTGTATTTGTTGTTTATTTTTTAACTTCATTTTTAAGTTTTCTACAATATAAATATACAATTAATAAATTATATAAATTAAATTGAAATTACCAAAATTAATTTTCAAATTAAAATTTTACGCTGGAGACAGTGTCAGAGATCGTTAAATATTAAATCAAACTATACTAAACTAATGCTATGCTATGCCATGCTATGCTATGCTCTATACTATGCTATCCTATGCTATGCTATGCTACGCTATACTATACTATACTATACTATACTATACTATACTATACTATACCATACCATACCATACCATACCATACCATACCATACCATACCATACCATACCATACCATACCATACCATACCATACCATACCATACCATACCATACCATACCATACCATACCATACCATACCATACCATACCATACCATACCATACCTTACCATACCATACCATACCATACCATACCATACCATACCATACCATACCATACCATACCATACCATACCATACCATACCATACCATACCATACCATACCATACCATACCATACCATACCATACCATACCATACCATACCATACCATACCATACCATACCATACCATACCATACCATACCATACCATACCATACCATACCATACCATACCATACCATACCATACCATACCATACCATACCATACCATACCATACCATACCATACCATACCATACCATACCATACCATACCATACCATACCATACCATACCATACCATACCATACCATACCATACCATACCATACCATACCATACCATACCATACCATACCATACCATACCATACCATACCATACCATACCATACCATACCATACCATACCATACCATACCATACCATACCATACCATACCATACCATACCATACCATACCATACCATACCATACCATACCATACCATACCATACCATACTCATATTCATATTCATTTATTAATAAAATGTTATTTTACATGTCAAATAAAATTGTTAAAATAATACAAATCAAATAATAAATTATGTCAATTAAATAATAAATTAGATCAACCAAATAATTTAGAACTAGACTAAAATAAAAAATTATATCAATCAATTACATAATAAAAAATAAGTCAGTTATAAAATAAAAATTACAGTTAATGTAATAAAATCCATTAATTAAATTAAATTATACATTTATAAAATTCGTCAAACGTGTAGAAAGATTGCTCGATCAGCCATTTTTTGAGACGCGACTTAAAAGAGTGCAGGCTGACGGCTGCAGTGACGTCGTCCAGCAGGTGATTGTACACGGTGGGACCCATGACGTGCGTTAACTTAGAGGACTTCACCGAGGATCGCGGGATGGACAACAACTTGTGCCTACCGCGAGTCGGGTACTCGTGCTTAGAGCCGCGCTCCGCGACCATACCATACCATACCATACTATACTATACTAAACGAAACGAAATACGCGAAAGCCCGTTGGTCCAGTTGGTAGTGAACCTTACTGAGCTTGGAGGCGTGGGTTCGATTCCCATCTAGGACAAAAATTTATGTGATGAACTTTTTCTGTTTGTTCTACGAGTATACCAGGTTGTTAATATCTATTTAAGTATGATTAATTTAATTTAATGTAATTTAATGCAATTCATCATCATCATCATCAGCCTGTAAACGTCCACTGATGAACAAAGGCCTCCCTCGTAGAGAGGGGCTAATGCAATTCAATTCCATTCAATTCAATTTAATTTAGTAAAAAAACATCATCATCCTTCACAGAACCTTCCTCCATATTTGAAGTCGGTTAAAAAGATAAGTACCTACTGTTTGACCTACCAGTACCTACTCGAGCCAATCCGGGCGGTCTAACAGTAGGTATTACTACTTACCTTTTTATCCGACTACAAATAAGGAGGAAGGTTCGCAATTCGACTTGTATAATCTTAGTGTCTGTCTACTTGGTCCACAGTGTTGCACCACAGTGTTGCACCGCAGTGCTGCAACGCAGTGTTGCAACGCAGTGTTGCACCGCACTGTTGCAACGCAGTGTTGCAACGCAGTGTTGCACCGCACTGTTGCAACACAGTGTTGCAACGCAGTGTTGCAACGCAGTGTTGCATCGCACTGTTGCACCGCAGTGTTGCAACGCAGTGTTGCAACGCAGTGTTGCAACGCAGTGTTGCAGCGCAGTGTTGCACCGCATGTCGCGAAGCACCTCAACAGGTACTCTGCGAAATACCCGTATGCATAGATCACTTGTCATCATGTGAGCTGATAATTAGTCGCTGAGAGTGTACTATATTAAATCAAAAAACATGGTTATATTTAAGGTCAGACTGAGTGGTACTATGAGCACCGCGACGGTTTATACGTTTACACTGATATGTGGCTGATGCAGACTCTGGTACCTGGAGCGCTCGGCTTCCTAGGATTTCTGATACTGATGCACAGCTGAACAGCCTCTGGTACCTGGAGCCATAGGCCTCCAAGGATTTCTGATACTGATGCACATACTAATACACTTGTTTCACTGTCAAGTGTCAATAATATCAATAGATAATTTTAGTAATTACACCACAAAGAGTTTTAGACGAAAAAATCTCACTTCTGTGAATTACACAATAAATATCATATGGTAATAAAACATGCCTCTGTGTAGTGCATATCAGTGTAAACATAGAGGTACACACCGTTTTCCTTCCAATGAGAAAAAATAATATTGATAATTTTATTGCATACCTACCTTGCCAAAAGATTCGCTTTTTACCAGCTAAGGAAACATAACCTTTTTTCTGAGATTCGCCACTGTCATTATAGAAACATTTTACTGTTTAAAGGCAAAGTTTATTTTTATTGTTTCATTCAAGAGCAATGTTTATAACCTCAAATAAGCCACAAATGACAGCACCAGCGAAGGTGGCGCCATCTGAGATAAGTTTTGCCGTGGTTTGCCTGTGGCTTCTCATTACCCAAAATGTATGAAAAATACTGCGTTAGTTCTCTAATACTCACCCTGTGAAATCATTTACCACGGTCATGTAGTGATGGTCAAAATATTTTCGGATTTGAATTAAATAAAGAAATTTCGTTAGTGAAGCTACTTCTCAAAATCTCTGAAATATTGGTGCCGTCGTTTGGCTTTAGACCTCAGCAGCCATTAATCGATGCCACAGACTTAAAATATTCAAGGATGGCTGAAATATTTTCTGATTTAACGTCTTCACTGAAATATTGAAGATGTCTTCTAGTATTAGAACTGAACAATCTATAATCACCGTTACTGATTTAAAATATGCAAGGATGGCAGAAATATTTTACGATACAAGTCAAGATTCTCTGAAATATAAATGCTCTCATCTAGTGTTGGACGCAAATCACGCAAAACCTCACCTAATTCTCAAAAAAAAAACTCACCTATGTTTCCAACCAATTTGTTCAAAATATTCAAAAATAGCTATTTATTTTTTGACATAACTTCACTTTGCTGAAATACTGGTGGTGCCACCTAGCGTTTGATCTGAGAAACTCGTATTTTATGCTACTGATTCAAAATATTTAAAGATGGTACCGCACTGTTGTACCACACTGTTGCACCGCACTGTTGTACCACACTGTTGCACCGCACTGTTGCACCGCACTGTTGCACCGCACTGTTGCACCGCAGTGTTGCAACGCAGTGTTGCAACGCAGTGTTGTACCGCATTGTTGCACCGCAGTGGTGGACTGCAATTCAACCAGTATAAAAAAATACTGGTCTAATTGAAGGTACTCTAAGGTAAATGAGAACCTTCCTCCTTATTTGAAGTCGGATAAAAAGGTAAGTAGTATTTGACTTTGACTAAGGTAAGTAGTCCCGCTAGTGTATTGTGCATTTCCCCTTACCAGCACATACCCGAGCCAACCCAACTGGTCAAACAGTAGGTACTTATGTTTTTAACCGACTTCAAAGAAGGAGGAAGGTTCTCAATTCGACTAGTATTTTTTTATACCGGTCGAATTGAGAACCTTGCCCCTGTTTTGAAGTCGGTTAAAAACATAAGTACCTATTGTTTGACTTTCCACATTTTCATTTTTTTTTATTAGAAGCAGTTTTTTTGCTTCCATTATTACCAAGCTATTTTTTGTCTGTTAAAATTGAGAACCTTCCTCCTTTTGCAGAAAGCCGCTTCTCGTAAAAACGTGAGAAAATGTGGATGGAACTCTCAAGTCAAATTAACCATCACATTAATTTAAATGATTTTTAATTTTAATTTTATAAAATTATTATGAACCTAAATTATTTTATAATGTCATTTAATTTTTAGTTTTATCTTTCTGACTCTCTCTCTCTGTCTGTTTGTCTGTCACAAAGAAACACTCCGACTCTAATAGTTATATTACTGCGCATACATAATAATGGATACGTTACGGCCTAGTCATATCCATTTTATTTGTATTTATGTTATTTTTTCGTAGTAGCTTTACCTAGTCTGTGCTCTAAGGTCATTGGCACCACTTGGTTGCCGCGTCAAGTGGTCGCGTTCGAGCCATCGATTTTTTATATTATCCTTTGTTTGAAAATACAGTAGGTGTTGATATAATCGCACTCGGAAGATAAAACCAAGGCGAAAAGCAAGCGCGTGCGTCCTTCCCCGTTGAGGCACAGTGCGGTACTGAGGTTGAACGGAGCATGTTTCGCTATTTAGATGCAAAGCGCAACAGAATAAGACTGAATATCGGACTTGCCGTTTGACCGAATAGTTGCTTAGAACTAAAGGACGTAAGTCTCAAATCGAATTTAATTTATTATGAGAGTACTAATTAATATAGGTAAATTTTGTCTTAACACTGGAAAACAAACTATATTTTCCTTCGGTGAGTATTTATTTTAAAAATGTAACTGAAGTACTTTCCAAGTAAAATAAAAAAAAAAATGCAAAAAGGCACTATTTTCAAAACATTAAAGTATCGAGTATCTTGCTATTATGTTTCTGTCTTAATGGCGGAAAAACCATGAATTGAAAAATCATATGTATCAATTATTACGTTGATAGGATATTTGGTTTAGTTATAATATCATGGCAAATTAGCATAAAATTTCGGATGCCCCCTCTTAAATCGTTTAAAATACCAATCGAAACGTAAGCTACAAAGCGAATTTGTAGCTTACGTTTTGAGAAGGCGTTGTTTGAAAACTTACCTTCTCTGAGTAGTTATTCTAAGCCCTAAATACTTTTGGACTATAATGTCAAGTCGATACGATCAAACAGTGAGGATATCCCGGACGAGATGTTCCTTGGAAATCAAAACGCACGCACCTGTCTACGCACAGGCACACGCAAATTACTATGTAAGAACATATTATAGAATGAGAACAACAGACAATCAGAAATAGATTATATATTCGTCGCTTCATTGTTCAGATACAATATGCATGCGCTGCTGTCAAGACCTTGCCAGTGACTGAGTTGGCTAGCCGAGACAAAACACTCACATGCACCGTTAAAAAGAGACAGCGATATAAGTTCGCAGCGCCCGTCGATTCGACGGACGTTAGCTATCTAGGGTTAATGCGGTTCTAAATTTTAAATTGTAACACATTATTTCTTTCTACACTTTTACTATTTTTCAAACGGCGGCGTCCAGTTAAATTATCTAACTGATTCGAGAAATAATTTTAAAATAGGTAAATTGTATTAGAAAACTTCATTTTGGCTTTGTGTTACTATTTATCGCGTAGGTAGGTATACCGTGTTTGATAACAGCTGTTAGTTATCCGTGGCAAATAAAATAAAAAATATTATGTTCAACAATTCACTGTTCCAATGGACCCCAAAACTCGCAAAAAGTGGTTGGAACTAAGTAGCTCGTAGAGAACCCAAAAGTATTGGAGCTAATTCAAGTGTTTCTATGTGCGAAGATCATTTTGAGGTACATATTTGAGTCTATATATTTCTATTACAATTTGTGTTTTTATTGCATTACTATTTTATGTACTGTTACTTTCTTTTTAAACATTGTAAAGACATAACCTAACAAAATAGTGATATCCACCTACTACAACATACTTTTTGTACAACTTGATTGAATGTTTTGCTTGGAGAACAATTAAAAATTATTACTTACATTGTAGTTTTTACGTTTTGAGTTCTGCAGCGTAGAAACAATGACGTAGATTATTATTGAAGAAATATGCAACTTTCTGTATTCTGAGGGTATAATAATATACTCCACCAGGTATAGCGCTCCGAGAAAAAGTGTCACGTGTATGACACCCACTGAGGTCATCAATGCAATAGGCAAGAGCAGTAAGAGATTTTTTTTAATGGCAACAGTTACGATAACATTTTTGCCAGCAACAAGTATGGCTGAAGAGAGAAAATAGAAGACGGAATTTAGAATCTGTTAGCTGAAACAAAGAAAATATCTTATAAATAGCCCAGGAAAGTTAGGGTTTAACCCATTTGTACGGCAATTTTTTTTCGGATTATTATTCTAGAGCCAACCTCTCGTATCAAGACACAAAAATAAAAATAAAAGGGTTTCGGGAACATCCCCAAATTTAACATTTTGCATTTAATTGAAATTATCCCGATCTAAAAATGCTAATGGGATAAAACGTTTAGCACATTTGATAAAATCACAGTAATTCATTATTTATTTCAAAATTAAAAAACTTTTATCTATGGCAAACGTTGTTAAGTCACAATTTTAGTGTCAAAATTAAAAAAATAAAATTAATAAAATTATTATTAAAACTATAATAGCTAATGGAAATATGTTTTGTGATTTATATGTCGCCTAACATCTAGAACATAAAAATTTCACAGTCAAAATGTCTACACCAAAGGAAATACAAACTTTACCTCAATTTTGTCCCTTTCACGTTTTATGGCTCAAGCATAAATGCTTACGGGAAAATTTCTTATTAATTATTCTATTTTATACATTTTACAACATAAAAAAGTAAAATTAAAAACAAATACTATACGGAAATGACGAAACATAAATATCCCTAACGTCCACATTGCGATATCGTCTCTACGAGCGCGGAAATAGTGTCTATTTCAGCCTGCGCGGCAACGCGAAGGCAATGGGCGCCGATAGGTACCTATATCTCTGTTTTATTTGTAAAAACTTTTAAGGCTTGTTTATTCTTATTTTTCTTACTATGTCTTATGTTGTTAAAGCTGTTTGTTTTCCGTAAATAAATAAAATAAAATAAAAAATAATAATTTTTGTTGTTATCACTGAGATTTTATATATTTCGTGAAAAACACTACTCAAGAGCAGTTTTTTATACCTAGATTCTAGTTTATGCTCAACTAGGATTTTTTGGCCCAAAATGAGAAAATCGTCATCTCTTTGTATTATTTTCGTAAACTTGTGTATTTTCATGTCATTGTGCTAGTGCCTATTAATAGTGGATTATAGTTAAATAATAAAAATATATTTAATAATCAACTTTATAAGTGTTCTTGGACGTGTTCAAGTGGTTGAATCATTGGTTACATCAAAGATAATTTAGTAATAGGTTACATATACTGAATTTGTAATATTTTTTTGCGATGTCCTGTGTTACTTATTCGAAATCTGGTGACATTTGAAAATCCATAGGTGGGGGGAACACTGTCCATCAGCCTTGCCATGCGAGTTTTGGCGCCAACGCGGAAAAAACATGTCGGCTCGTTAGATTATTTTCCTAAACTTGTGTATTTTCGAGTGTTAATGTATATTAAATGGTGAATTATTATTCATTAAGTGCTCGTAAGCGTGCTCGAGTGTGGGAAAGTGTTATAACGAGGTGAAACGTGTCTTTTCGTGTTGTTCCCAAAACTCCATAGGAGCTGTTTAGTCCTATTGGTACTATTTGGGTTAAAATGAAGCTAGTGGACTGTATTTGTACTGGTATATTGTTTGATATTAATGTTAAGTAAATGCGCGACTGATTGGCGCTGAGGTCGCGGAGGAATGTCGGCGATGAAGCCGCGGTCGAGCCCCGCGCGCCCGCTGGCACCCCTGTGGCACCTGCGAGTGTTGGTGCTCCAACAGGAGCCTCTTGTAAAGTCCCCACCACTTTACAGGGGCATGAGTTTGACTTGACCGTGACTTACTTAACTTGACTCTGACTTGTTTGACGTATTAAGACTATACAAAACAAATGAACAGGCGGTATGGCCTTAAAGGCTTTAGCCTGCCCGATGGGCGAATAATAAAAAAAAAAAATGCCATTATGCTTGCGATCACAGATATAATCTGTGCTTGCGATGCTTGCCATGCATTCATAGATTCAGTATCATGCATTGCATGTGTGCACAGATATACACATGTGTGATTGCAAGTTGTAGATCATAGAGTAATATATACACCGTTGCAGATTGTATTCTCTTTGGTTCAGCGTTGCCAGAATGTTACTTTTGTAACATTTTATGTTACTTTTGACCCTCTCATGTTACCTCCATGTTACACGACTCAAAATGTTACTTTTGGAACATTAAGGCAACACGGTATTTATGGCCCGATATTAAGGGGAGTAAAGCCCTTTGAAAGGGTGTTGATAACATAGGGCGCACTGTATTTTCGCACCGTACTGGCCACTACATAAACAATATTTAATTAGTAATTACATTTGAAAATAGAACTCTTTTGGACAGCCAAAGAGTTCTATTTTATTTTCATTCTGTTTTATCTGACTGTCGCTTGTTTTAACGTTTTAGCGTCATTTTAGAAATTGCTTGTCTACATCAGCATAACTTCAAGTGTCTTTGACCAGTATGTGTTGCCAGCTTGCCAGTGATGACATATGGTACTGAGACGTAGTCCTTAACTGTTGGCTTTTTTTAAAAACTCAGAGTCACACAGCGGGCAATGGAGAGAGCTATGCACGCAGTTTCTTTGCGCATTAGAATCCGGAACGTAGATATTCGCCAAAGAACCAGAGTCACCAACATAGCTGTTGAAAATTTGCAAGTTGAAGTGGCAATGGGCAGGCCACATTGCTCGAAGAACCGGGAAAGCTCGAAGAATGGGGAAGAAAGGTTCTGAAGTGGAGACCACGAACCGGAAGACGCAGCGTAGGTAGGCCTCCCACTAGATGGATCGACGACATTGTGAGATTCGCGGGCATCCAGTGGGTGCAAAAGGCAGGCTGTCGTTCAGTGTGGAGGTTTAAGGAGGAGGCCAATGTTCAGCAGTGGACGTCTTCTGGCTGATGATGATGATGATATCACCATGGATTAAAATTTTTCGTAGTATGATTTTCTACGATTTTAAGTGTAATTTGACAGCTCAGCATAACTTCGCTCAGCTTCGAACTACTTTTGGCGATGAAGCATCATGCAAGACGAGTATTTATAGCTGGTTTGCAGTATTCAAACGCGGTCGTGTCAATTTCAGTGACGAATTTCGTGATAGACAGCCCAGCCCATGTCCAGTATGTCCACCGCTGTGAATAACAAAAACATCGATGCTGTGCACCGTATGATCGAAACAGACAGGCATGTGACCTACCATGAGATTCGGCATCTTTAGGCTTGAGTACGAGTCAAATACAACCAATCATAGTAAGCGTAGCGCACATTTGGGTGTGAAAAAGCTGTGGTCTCGGTACTCTCGGTGGATCCCACACAATTAGACTGAGGCTCAAATAACGGATCTCGTCACTTGGTGCAATGCCATGCTTACCAGATTCAACGAAGGAGCGTCAAATTTAGTGTTCCACATAGTAATGTGTCGAAACATGGATTTATTAGTACGATCCCAAAACAAAGCAGCAATCAAGCGTAGTGTAGCGTTAGGTCTTTCAAGATGAGCCGAAAGGTGTGAGTCCAAAATACCTGTCCCTTGAGACGAAAGAATTCGTTATATTAAAATTTTCGTGACCGTGGATTCAATGTCCTTTAGTCGTAATCTTAAACAGTTTACATAGTCTTAATAGCGTCAAACAAGTCAAAGTCAGAGTCAAGCTAAGTAAGTCACAGTCAAGTCAAACTCATGCCCCTGTAAAGTGGTGAAGACTTTACAAGAGGCTCCTATGGAGTTTTGGGAACAACACGAAAAGACACGTTTCACCTCGTTATATCACTTGCCCACACTCGAGCACGTTTACGAGCACTTAATGAATAATAATTCACCATTTAGTACACATTAACGCTCGAAAAAAATAATCAGAAAAATAATAAGTTTAGGAAAATTATCCAACGTTTCCACGTTAGCGCCAAAACTCCGAAAGTATTCGAACAGTGTATGTTGCCAGTGATGTATGAAGTATGATGACATGTGGCACTGGAACGTGGTCTGTCACTATGGGTTTCTTATGTAGGCTCAAAGTCGCACAACGAGCTATAGAGAAGGGTATGCTCGGGGTTTCTCTACGAGATCGAATCAGAAATTAAGAGATCCGTAGACGGACGAAATTTCCCAGCATAGCCCATCGGACTAGCAAGTTGAAGTCGCAGTGGGCAGGACATATAGCACGCAGAACAGATGGCCAATTGGGCCAAAAAGTTCTCGAATGGAGACCACGGAACGATGAGCGCAGTGTAAGACGGTCCACCCATAAGATGGACACACGACCCAAAAGAGACCACAGAAGGCTGGATGCTGCAGGCCGCTTGCAACCGGCCTTTTCGAAGATTGATGAGGGGAGGTCTATGTCCAGCAGCGGACGGCATATGGCCAAAGTGATGATGATTTTTTCACAAAAAATTGGTGATGTTACTTTTCTCGTGAAAATGTTACTTTTTGAGCTGTCGCATGTTATATATGACTATCTGCCACTGGCAACACTGCTTTGGTTGCAGACCTTGTGGAGTTTTGGCGCCAACGCGGAAAAAACATGTCGGCTCGTTGGATTATTTTCCTAAACTTGTGTATTTTCGAGTGTTAATGTGTACTAAATGGTGAATTATTATTCATTAAGTGCTCGTAAACGTGCTCGAGTGTGGGCAAGTGATATGACGAGGTGAATGGTGTCTTTTCGTGTTGTTTCCAAAACTCCATAGGAGCCTCTTGTAAAGTCTCCACCACTTTACAGGGGCATGAGTTTGACTTGACCGTGACTTACTTAGCTTGACTCTGACTGTGACTATGACTTGTTTGACGCTAATAAGACAAAATGAACTGTTTAATATTACGAGTAAAGGACATTGAATCCACGCTCATGAAGATTTTAACAATAAAAAAAAAAAAAAAAATGCAGACCTTGTGAGTTTTGGCGCCAACGCGGAAAAAACATGTCGGCTCGTTGGATTATTTTCCTAATCTTGTGTATTTTCGAGTGTTAATGTGTACTAAATGGTGAATTATTATTCATTAAGTGCTCGTAAACGTGCTCGAGTGTGGGCAAGTGATATAACGAGGTGAAACGTGTCTTTTCGTGTTGTTTCCAAAACTCCATAGGAGCCTCTTGTAAAGTCTCCACCACTTTACAGGGGCATGAGCTCGACTTGACCGTGACTTACTTAGCTTGACTCTGACTGTGACTATGACTTGTTTGACGCTATTAAGACAAAGTAAACTGTTTAATATTACGAGTAAAGGACACTGAATCCACGCTCACGAAGATTTAAAAAAAAAAAAAAAAAAAAATGCAGACCTTGTTGCAGACAGAGTTTTGTAAATGTAAAATGTTACATTTCTAAAATTTGTCTTTTAAAATAAAATAAATAATTGCTTGCTTTGGATATCTGTTTTAGTGCGGTATTGTTAAAACTGTGAACTATTGTGATTTATGAATCTATAGTGACTCACGAGTTGGATACATCTGATTGTGTGTTCCGCCGAATGCCTGCTCAATATTTCTATTTGGTAGTTGAGTAAGTATTATCAGTCAAACTTTCAGCCATAGCCCTTTTCATTAGATTATAGCAAAAGCTAAGTCAGTTCCATCAATTGATTTCGTATAAAAGGTTTAGGAAACATTTACTTTATATGGTTAACAATATAACCTATGTCCACAATGATTGTCACTACACTGCAGGTGTATGAGAATAAAATAAAGTAGGCATCATCTAAACATTTTGTATGTAAATGTAAATATTGGGCATCCACATCCGAAAATATTACATTTTGAAAAGCTCTTCGATGGAATTAATCCAAGCTGAGATTTAACAAAACAGGCTAACTGGAAGCCTCACCGGTGGCGTTCACAGCTGAAGCACTCATTGTCACACAAGTTTGATCCACCAGAACTGAAGCACGCGCCGTGGCGTGGCACGCCTGCATTATGTGAACTAGATGAGGCATTGTAGTTGCATAATTCTTTCCTCCTGGCGGAATAAAATTGTAATAAAATGTGGTGGAAGGTGAGTGATGATGAGGCAGGTTCAGCAGTGTGGGGTGGTGGTGCAGGTGCGGGGAGCGGAGTGCGCTGGGCGTGCGGCGCGCCGTGGAGGAGTGCGCGCGCGCACTGTGGGGCGAGGCGGCAGCGCCCGCCGACGTGCTGGTGGCGCGCGGCGGGCGGGCCGTGCTGCGTGTGCCGCGGCGCCGCGCGCGCGCCCTGGCCGCCGCGCTGGCCGCCGCGCCCGCGCGCCTTCGCCTGCGCTCCGCCGCGCCCACGCTGCAGACGCTGCTCTGACCCGCCTGTGCCATGTGTCGCAGGTAGCATGTCGGGCCGGTCGGTGACGGCGCTGGGCGCGGGTGGGCAGCACGTGGTGATGGTGGCGCCGCGCGAGGAGCTGGCGGTGCCGAGCACCGTGTCGCTGCCGGAGGCGGCGCCGGCGCCCGGCCTCATCCTGCCGGACGGCTCCATTAACTGGGGCTGCCCCTGCCTCGGCGGGATGGCCACCGGGCCCTGCGGGAACCAGTTCCGGGACGCCTTCTCCTGCTTCCACTATAGGTAACGACCGCCGTACATCTCCGCGCCCGCGCATCCTCCTCCCCGCTGATGGACGCTATGGACGCCACGTGACTACAGACCATCCTACACTTCCACTCTATGAAGTGTCCCACAACTCCCCGCAGGGTGTTCCGACTGTGAGAACAACTAGTCGGTGTTACAATACAATATCTCTTTATTACACATAGAAAATACAAATGGAACTTAACTAACATCAAAAATAAATATACTGCAGTATATTGGGCGGCCTTATCGCTTTGTGCCTCGTTGTTAGTGATGGAGCGTTCATTATAGTACCTTACTGTTTCTATAAAAGTTTCCACCCTGCCTCGAGGCTCGCTTCGTACGGGCCCGATGCTCGCCCCAGGCCGGCGCACGTGTGCGAGTAATGTGCGGTGTGGTGTCCACAGCGAGGTGTGAGTAATGTGGCGGTGTGGTGTCCACAGCGAGGTGTGAGTAATGTGGCGGTGTGGAGTCCACAGCGAGGTGTGAGTAATGTGCGGTGTGGTGTCCACAGTGAGGTGTGAGTAATGTGCAGTGTGGTGTCCACAGCGAGGTGTGAGTAATGTGGCAGTGTGGTGTCCACAGTGAGGTGTGAGTAATGTGGCAGTGTGGTGTCCACAGCGAGGTGTGAGTAATGTGGCGGTGTGGTGTCCACAGTGAGGTGTGAGTAATGTGCGGTGTGGTGTCCACAGCGAGGTGTGAGTAATGTGCGGTGTGGTGTCCACAGCGAGATGTGAGTAATGTGGCGGTGTGGTGTCCACAGCGAGGTGTGAGTAATGCGGCGGTGTAGTGTCCACAGCGAGGTGTGAGTAATGTGGCGGTGTGGTGTCCACAGCGAGGCAGAGCCGAAGGGCAGCGAGTGCTACGAGAAGTTCAGCGTGATGCAAGCCTGCATGGCCGAGTACCCCGACCTCTACGGCAAGGACGACGAGGAGCTGGCGGCCGCGCTGGACGAGGCGGGCGGCGCGGCCGGCGACAGCGCGCCCGGCGGCGACAGCGCGCCCGCCCCCGCCGCAGCATCCGCTGCCGGCGACCACTAGTTTAGTTTGTTACGTTAGTGTTTTACTTTACGAGATAATAAATTGTTAGTGATAAACATGCACAGCATTTATTTTAGTCGTAGAGATCTGATTGTATACTTTGTACCTAACTGGAAGAGTCATACTCGTAACTACAACTGAACATGAAACAAGATCTCAAACGTCAGAGTTCAATTATATATTCTGAGCCTGCCCTGACTATGATGAAGTTTGCTGCCACCATTGTCTGTTGCCTGTTCCAATCAGAAGAAGGTTGGTGATCTGACATTCACTTCATGATTACCTAGTAGGATTGATTCCTTATTGTCTCAGATAGATGTTGGAACTCCTTGTAGAGATAATCTTCAGCTGTATACTCCACGCTACCATACTCTGTAGAAACTCCTTCTTTATTCGCATTTTAATTAATTCATTTCAACTGCAACTATTCATCAAACGTTGACTTATTTACGATATGATGAGGCATAATATATTTAAACAATTCTTTTGCAAAGAAAAAACATACAACAGACTACATTAAAATATAATAAACCGGCCAAGTGGACAAGTCGGGCTCGCGCTCCGCTAGGAGTAATAGTGTTCCGTGGGCTCGCGCACTGAGAATTCCGTACCATCATATAAGTTGTTAACTATTAAAGTACAAAAAATAAGCAAAAAGACTAGGCCCAAGCGATCACCCATCCAAGTACCGACCGCGCCCATCGTTGCTTAACTTCGGTGATCGTACGAGAACCGGTGGTGAATAGAAAATTGTCACCGAATCACACTTTGCCATTATTTATTACCAGCTGTTTTCTTTTGTACTTTATTTAAATCTTTATTTCCGAAATTTGTCGTTGCCGACAATGGCATTCTAATAAGTAGCAAACTATACAATAATTATAAGATTAGAATATTATTAGATAAGAAATTAAACTAATATTACATGAGAACATACTTTATAGTATACTTAGCTTATACAGTGACTTGGCTCTATCCGATAATAGACCAGTGCCAGTTTTGAAAATGGTAATAAAACGTAGAGGGTTATACCATAGATAAACATATCGCACGTCACAACTAGTATAGTCTTAACTCAAAATTTTGCACTTTTGAGTTAAGTATGCCATCCAAAGAAAAAAAATAAGGAAGAAATATTATATTTTAGCAGAAACATAATTGATATCGCTGTCCTTTCTTTCACTGAGAAACTATCGTAAGTTAAAAAGGGACATCGAGAATATCTCTAGTGGGCCGAAATCGACGAATGACACCGTTTTGACTATACAATACTATACATCTATACATAGATATTTTTAGCAATAGTGTGGTGCGTTGGTTATTGGTTGCCGTAAAATTTAATCGATAAAAAAGTATTTCGTTAAATTCACATTTATAAATTACTAGGAAAATCCGCCTCGGCTCCGCACGGGTGCAATGTTCGTTGCATTAATAATATTAGATCTTCTGAGATACATTTCTGAATAGTAATTGTGAAAGTCGTATCAAAATCCGATATGTAATCAATGTATCCGATATGTAAGATTTTTTTACCTGTAGATGAGTTGTCTCCCCCGCCATATTTACTAGACGAATACAAGGTAGTTGCCCAGTAATTATAGTCTTTCACTTCTAACTGTCCGGTGATACGCTGCCGCTAATCGTGCAAAAAAACGTGATAATGCACTGTGAGAGATAAGAAAAATATTTAATTTCACTTGTAAGTACTGTATTTTTATTGAAATGGAAAAATATATAAAGTATTTTATCTTGAAGACTGTTGTCACTGGTTGTCACTTTGAAATGGATGACCGAGATGGATAGATCGTCTTGTATGAGAGAGTGAAAGAGAATCACAACCGGCGCAGTGCATGCGCTCGCTCTTGTCAATCAACTTGTCACAAACTTCTAGTCAGGTAATAAGAAGTGTTGTTCGACCATAAGTGTTGTTCGACCATATTTAAGCATCGCATTTTTATGCTCTATCGATTTTTATAGGTTTCATCTTCCGCGGCGGAAGATGAAACCTATAAAAATCGATTAAAAATATAATTTCGAACAAATAGTGCATTTTTATTCGACAATAACTCGGAAACGGATACGGAGTTAGTGTTAGAGCATTTAGTCATCGCATTTTTATGCTTTATCGATTTTTATAGGTTTCATCTTCCGCCGCGAGTTAAAAAAAAAACATACAAATAGTCACTAGGCCATAATGTCACATGTCCTTTAATTAATTAAGACAACATCGTCTAAGTCCAAGGTACGAAATAATTCAAAAAAATCCACATTGCCAAATCTGATTTGTTAACTATCGAAATCGATTAACATCAACGTGATTGGAATCGTATATAACCGATTAGATACCATTCCAACCCCATCACTATATAGTAGGTAAAATGTCAAAAACACGAGGTTGCAATTGATTTGTTATTATTTCAAGACAAAAGCAGCAAGAAACTTGAAAAGGTTACATAATTACAAGTGAATAAAATGACAACGATTTAGTTTTTGTGAACTTTGAAACGAACATTCATCATTTGTGCTCGTATAGTGCTAATAACAATGTGTTCGACTTACCTATGGAATGAAATATTGTCATTATTTTCTATTAACACGCTCGGACGGCTTTTGCACTCCGGTACAGTACACGCCATTGTTGAAGTTTATTACATTACATTGCACAGTTTACACAAACCCCTGGAAATGGACGATTTTATTTTATGAAAACTGAAAGCAGTGTCACCAATTGGCTACAAACAATAATGGCTGCTCGCGGCTGATAGCGCGTGATGCTTCGGGACGTGAGTGAGAGGCTATTTTTGTTTCTTTTTGTCCCACACCTTCCAGTCATAAGAGTGACAAGAAACGCTTGTACGCACACATATATAAAATAACACAATCCATCTAATGTATATACAAGATCTTTGATGCCATCAAAAAGTAGATTTTTTTCTCTGCAGACTGGCAAGACCCTTACATTTATACCTCCAACGAGAGTTTTGGCGCCAACGCGGAAAAAACATGTCGGCTCGTTGGATTATTTTCCTAAACTTGTGTATTTTCGAGTGTTAATGTGTACTAAATGGTGAATTATTATTCATTAAGTGCTCGTAAACGTGCTCGAGTGTGGGAGTGATATAACGAGGTGAAACGTGTCTTTTCGTGTTGTTTCCAAAACTCCATAGGAGCCTCTTGTAAAGTCTCCACCACTTTACAGGGGCATGAGTTCGACTTGACCGTGACTTACTTAGCTTGACTCTGACTGTGACTATGACTTGTTTGACGCTAATAAGACAAAATGAACTGTTTAATATTACGAGTAAAGGACAATGAATCTACGCTCACGAAGATTT